>OX415251.1:48737468-49937468 GCA_948329865.1 Linaria vulgaris | reverse complement strand
ATTACTCTCGTAAATTCCTGCAGCTTGTAGGCTATTAACATCTCTTTGGGAGATGGGGAATAAAAACTTAAAAAGAACTTTTTTGCCGAGGACGGTGGTTTCGATACCCGGAATATCTACTGTAATGGGGTAAAGCATTTGGATGAAAGGGGTACCAAGGATGACATCAGCATTAAGCTCTTTAACAAGGACGAAAAAAGTTTTGAAGCATACGCCATCATTGCAAATATGAGTATTAGATAGTTTGTAATTTATTTGTAACCGAGTGTGGTTAGCAGCAGACAATCTTTCTTTTGTTTTTTCAAAATATTTTGTTGGGACAAGACCTTCTTTAATGCAATTCATATCTGCCCCAGAATCCATAAGAGCAATGGTTTGTAACTTAAAGTCTTCGATAACAATCGTGACTTGGACGAGCCATTTTTGGAATGATATTCGACTAATAACATTGACAAATGAATTTTCTTCTTCGTTATCATCTTGGTTGGCTTCTTCATTTATGTGATCTTTAATTCTTATGATTAAAAGATCTTGTTGGATTTTATCATGATTTATCTTAATTTGTTTTATTTCCCTTTTTAGCTCATTTATTTCACTTTGTAAGTCATTAATAGTAAGCTTATTATTTTTAGAAGAATTAAAAGACTTTATAATGTCTTTGAATTCCGTCTTATGAGCTTTAGTAGGCTGAGATGTTTCTTCTTTGTTTGTCATCATATCTTTTAGCTTGTTTAAGTATAAGCTTTGAGAATTAGGATCTTTAACTTTTTCAAGCATTTCAAATATTAGTTCATATTCATTTTCTTTAGTTATAACATTTATTTTCTTATCACAATTGCAAACCATCATATCTGGTTTACAAGCGCAATTTTGGACTTCATCTTCTGATGAATCAGAAGATGCTTCGTAATCAGTCCTTATCTGATTTAATCCAATCTCACTATCTGAGAATTGACTCTCGTCACTTTCTTCTTCAGGATTTATCTCTCCGATGAGATTTATTAAAGTTTATTTTAAGTCATTTTCAATCTCTAGGGACAAAACTTTATTCCTAACTCTGCAAGTATTTGCATAGTGCCCAGGTTTCTTGCACCTATGACAAATAATTTTGTCTATAGGGGTTTTGTGATAGTTACTATTTCTTTTAAAAGGTTTTTTAAGCGAGTAATTTTTATTTCTGAAATTTGGTCGTTTGTATGTATGGTGAGGATTTCTATGGTGATGGGTTTTGTGAAACTTTTGGCTAACTGGTGGTTTGAACTTTTCGAATCCGAATTGTTCACACCAGTTCCCAAGCTCTTTTCTGTTAATGTTATTCTGGGTCTTTAGTTGTGACTTGAGTTTCAAATCATTGCATAATTGGAGAGCTGTAATATTAATATGATTAATAATTTCTCCATATGATAAATCGGATATGTCCTGTTGTGTACTTTTTATTTTATCTCTGACTTTTTCTCCAAAGAGCTTAGGTAAACCAGAAACAAATTTTTCTTTCCAATAGTAATTATTGGGATCATCTCTTTCAAAGACTTTAGTGAGAAAAACATCTTTGTACCATCTGAAATCTTGTAAACGACGACATTTTAGATTTTGTAGTATCTCAGTATTTCTTTCTTGGTAAATTTGGGGGCTTCCAACAAAGTTGACTACAATGGTATAAATAAGACAAGAGACTGCATTAGGGATAGTATTGTTTTGTATATCAAGAATAGGATTCCCTTCATCATCCTTCTTTATACTTTGTAGGATTTTTTCTTTTGTTTCGATAGTTAAAGCATTATCCCACCATCCTTTTAATTGGCCATTAAAACCTAAGATTAGGTTTTGAGTTGCATCAACCTCAGAAGACTTAGATGCTTCCTTATAGATATTAGCAACAATAGCCATTTGTTTGCATAAATTAAGGATTTGGTATTCTGCTAATCCATCAATGTTCCACTCATAAATAGCGGAACCATTAAAAGTTTTTTGTTGGTGAGTTTCCTCAAATTGCAAATCAGGTGGCGTAGGTCTTGGATAAAAATTCTTTGAGACGCCTTCCACTTTTATGATAGGATTTAAGACATTAATATCGGATGTCTCATTCTCACTTTCAGAATAATAACTCGAGTGGCTTAGGGTATTAATTTTATTAATACTTAAGTCCTCAAGTCTAGTATGAATTCTTTCAAGAAGTTCACTATTCTGGAGTTTTGGCTTATGTTCATTTATTTTAAAAGGAAATTTTAAAATGTCAGTTTTGGTTGTGGAAGATGTAGATTCCTGAAGGGGTTTAATATTTGAAGGTAGCTCTTCTTGCCTACTATCAATTTTATTTTCTATCCGCTCTAGTTGTTTCCCGACAATGTGTAAGGACATATTAGTAAAATTATTTTGGCGGATGAGATGATAACTTGGTTCTTTGGCATCACTTGGAGCCGTAAAAACGAGACGACATGTTATAATATGATCTTTGATCATAACCCCAGATTCCTCAAGAGGAGGATATTCAAGGGAAATTTGTGAACCATCAGATTTTGTCCATTTACGACTTATCTTTTGGATAACCATCAATTTGTCGTTTCCATATTTCTCGAAGAAATAAGTAAAAAATGGAATATTCTGATTACTTTGTTCCATATAGTTATACCATTCGGTACGAATGTTATCTCTTCGGTCAGTGGAAAAAGTTTTAATAAACCATTTTCTGTTGGTTTTATTATTTTTACTAAGAAAATCAGTTTTTAAATAATCCTTATTAATGTTGAAATCTTTAGTTAAAACACAAATTTGAGAGGGGTCAGGAGAAGGTGGTTTTTTCGAATCATCATTGTCAAATTGTTCATAAATTGGTTGGGCATAATTGTTCTCAACCCTAACTCCTTGAAAGCTTTGTCTCGATCTTTCAGGGATACTACAAGATTTTCTCCTCGGGCTAGTGCGAGAAGAAGATTCAAAAGATTCGTAATCATGAAATCT
The DNA here is from genome assembly GCA_948329865.1 of Linaria vulgaris. NCBI lineage: Eukaryota > Viridiplantae > Streptophyta > Magnoliopsida > Lamiales > Plantaginaceae > Linaria > Linaria vulgaris. The sequence continues at coordinate 49,934,510 of OX415251.1, read as the reverse complement.
TGCAGATTGTTGCCTATTGAATTTAATATCAACAGCACCGTCAGTGTGTTGAATAATTTGTTCAATATCAGTGTTTTCTATAGGCTGGGTTCTAGGAATAGATCCCGATGGTAAAAGCCAAGATTCAGGAAGATTAATATTTTTCCATTCTATAGTCTTAGGGACTATCAGATTGGATTTTGATTTATTTATTTCCGAGAAGATAGTTTGACCAGAAGGTTTTTCATTGTAAATAGCTCTTACGTTTAATCCTGTATTCATAACTTTGTAATGTATTCTATAAAATATTTCATAAATATGAGACCCGTGCTTCATTTTGTAATTATGAGTCTTAACATTGAGTGTTAAGATATCCATGATGTGAGGGACTTGTAGATACAAAGAAAGTACAGAGAACTTACTTGATAAAATTTGTAAGGATTTATTGATATCATTTGATTATTGTACAACGTTGATTACTCCATGAACAAACATTGTAATATGAACTCTCACTTATTTTTTCTAACTCTAAAAACTCTCCTTGAAATTCTCACTAAAAGTTCTCACTTGAAAGCTGAAATATCAAAAGTAGTTTTTGGCTCTGAAGATTGATGCCCTCTCCTCTTCCTCAATGCCTCTATATATAGGCAGAAATTTGTTACTATTCCGGATTTGAAATTAGAAATTTCAATTCCGAGTTGCCTTTTTCCAATACAGCATGATGGAGGTGGGACCCACTTTGTCTTCTTCTTCTGGCTTTGCTTTTCAGAGTGATGCTTTTCAGTGGAGACTGACTTCGAAGCTTTTCAGAATATTTGTCTTTTTGCTTTTTTCTTTTTCTCTTTTTTTTTTTTTCTCAATCAGCCTATTTTTTCTTTTGTGTCGGCTGACTATTTTTGTTGTTTTTTGAATACTTTGTTTTTTGAATTTTTTCATATTTTTGTACTTTTTTTAGTGCATTTTGTAAACTGGAAATTACATGAGTGAAAATTAAAAATTACATAGTAAATTATTTACGTGAAATTGGGGAAAATATATTGTAGCAATCGTCTTCATTGTCGTCATCTAAATGAACCGATGTTGACGATCCTTCATCATCACTTGCATTTTGTAGTAGTCTTTTGACCTCTTCCAAAGAGGTGGCAGCAGCTATTTGTGTTTGTAAACTTTGTTTCATAACTAGGAATTCTTCATGTTTTTGGACTGCTGCGGGAGATACCTGGCCTGCAGTTTTGTCGAAACGTTTGTTTTCTAGAAACCACTTCTTTATCTCGAGTATTTGGAACTTTTCTGTGTTCATCTTGTTCCACCATTTGACTTGAGCAACTTTAACTAATCGGCACAATCCAGATGTAGAAACTTGTAATTTTTGTTCTATTTTTAGAATCCAAGTTAAATGGAATTCTAAATAGAACCTGAGTAAAACGGAACATTTGTAATCTGGACTAGTATTGTTGAAATTTTTCTGGAAATATTCAAATGATTCAGTAACTTCAGGAGGGAAGATTTTTGTCATTGGGCCAAAGTTTTCCCACCAATGTAGGAACCAGTTTGGGAATTTTGTAGTTTCGGCTAAATTCTTTCCTAAAAGGAAGAATGTTGAAATGGCATGAACTTCGTTTTGGAAAAATAGGAATTTTGTCCAGGCTTCAATATAATCAAAGTATGTAAAAGAAACTCCTGATCCTTTGTAGGTATTTGTGTTGTAAGGGTTACCCCATTCAGCTGGACCAATTATTTTGTTAATGAAAATTTTTCTGTATCCAATGGCAGTTGAAGTAGGAGGGTGACCTTTTGGCAATTTGTTTTCTATATGAATGGATTTTGTGACAACAAGAATATGTTCGTAAAATTTTTGGGTTTTTGTAGGATCTTCATAGATCCTGAAATACTCATTGTCGAAGAGTAGAGCAGATAGCAATTCTGCCCTTTCACTTTGTGTCTGTGGAAGATTTTGGGGTTTCCATTCATCTTCGATGATGCAATCAAAATGGACCCAATTTGTTTGTTCGTAAGGGCAGTCTTCGGAGGACAATTGGGTTTGTGTTTGTAAGACTGTTTGTTTGTAAGTTTGTAAAGGGACCTTTGTTTGTGAGGGAAAAGGGGTTACTGCAATTTTTGGTGACAAAGGTGTAAATCTGTTGCATATATCAAAAGCTGTTTGTGGCTTGGAAAGTGTGGTCGTAGGTTTTTTTTGTGGAATTGTTTGTAAGGGTTTTGCGGAAATTGGTTTAGTATGAGTAGTTTGGGAGAGAAATTGTTGTGGGCTTGTAATTTGTTTTATTCCAGAAATGCTTCCTGGTGAATTGGATTTTGAGGATGAACTAGATTTTGAAAATGGAACTACTTGCTTTCTTTCGGACATCCTTGCAAAAATTCCCTGGTAAGAAAATCTGGGATACAATTGTCAGTTCCTTTAATATATTCAATATCAAAATAAAAAACAGAAAGTATTGCTTGCCATCTAGCAAAAATTTGTTTTGATGCTAGATTTTGAACATCTTTTGTCAAAACTTCTTTTGCTGCTTTGCAATCTACTTTTGGAAAAAAAATTTGATTTAGTAAATCATCTTGAAATTTTGAAATACAAAGCACTATAGAAAGGATTTCCTTATTTTATAGTAGAATAATTTTGTTGTACACCTGTCCAGGCGCCAGAATGATATCTAATAATTTTTTCTTGGTTATCAATTACTTGTTTAAGAATACCACCATATCCTGATTCAGACGCATATGTCTGTACTATTTTAGGGGTATTTGGGTGGCAAATAGATAAACACGGTAGTATTTTTACCTTGGATTTAATTTCTCTAACAATTTGAGTATGTTTGTTACTCCAAAATGGTGGATCTTTTTTCAATCTATCGAATAAGGGTTTACACATTTGTCTTAAATTAGAGTAAAAATCTCCAATATAGTTCAAAGCTCCTAAGAACCGTTGTAATTGGGTTTTATCTCTAATTTCGTCTGGAAATTTGTCCCCAAATTCAAGAGATCTCTGGATAGGAACTATAGTTCCTTCGCTAATTTGGTGCCCTAAAAAGCGAATATTTGTTTGAAATAATTTAATCTTCTTTGCAGAAATAACTAAACCATTTTCCTTTATTATTTTTAGGAATATGTTTAGGTGTTTCCAATGTTGATCAATACTTTGACTAAAGAGAAGGACATCGTCAATATAGACTATTGAAAAGCTTGTATAAGGAGTAAATATATCATTCATAATCTTTTGGAATTCGGACGGAGCGTTTTTTAATCCGAATGGCATTACATTCCATTCAAATTGTCCAAACGGGACCGTGAAGGCTGTTTTGTATTTGTCTTTTTCAGCAATTTGTATTTGCCAAAATCCTGATTTCATATCAAATTTGGAAAAGACTTTAGCATCGTAAAGCCTTTTTAGTAGGTCGGATTTATTGGGAATAGGATACCTTATCCACTGTAAAACCTTGTTTAGAGGTTTGTAATTTATGACAAGTCTGGGAGTACCACGTTCCAATTCTGCATTTTTTTGTACATAGAAAGCAGAACATGACCATGGAGATTTACTAGGTCGAACAATTTTTTTATCTAATAAATCTTTGATTTCTTTTTTGCAATGCTCTAGGGTCTCCTGATTCATTTGAATAGGTCTTGCCTTAGTGGGAATAGTTTTTTCATCAAAATCCTTTTCATAAGGAAGTGTTACAGTATGTCTTCTCCTTTCCCAAAAGGCATTAGGCAATTCTGAACATATTTGTTTTTCCATGTTATTCTGGAAATCAGTAACTTTCTGTTGGAAAGCTCTATCATGTATTTGTTCTTGTATTCTTTTATAACTGGTTTCTTCTTTGAGGAAAAGTATTTGTTTTTGTTTGTTTGCTAGGTTACTTCTATAAATCCCTGCAGTTTGCATGTTATCAACCTCTTTTTTGAGGAAAAGTATTTGTTTTTGTTTGTTTGCTGGATTACTCTCGTAAATTCCTGCAGCTTGTAGGCTATTAACATCTCTTTGGGAGATGGGGAATAAAAACTTAAAAAGAACTTTTTTGCCGAGGACGGTGGTTTCGATACCCGGAATATCTACTGTAATGGGGTAAAGCATTTGGATGAAAGGGGTACCAAGGATGACATCAGCATTAAGCTCTTTAACAAGGACGAAAAAAGTTTTGAAGCATACGCCATCATTGCAAATATGAGTATTAGATAGTTTGTAATTTATTTGTAACCGAGTGTGGTTAGCAGCAGACAATCTTTCTTTTGTTTTTTCAAAATATTTTGTTGGGACAAGACCTTCTTTAATGCAATTCATATCTGCCCCAGAATCCATAAGAGCAATGGTTTGTAACTTAAAGTCTTCGATAACAATCGTGACTTGGACGAGCCATTTTTGGAATGATATTCGACTAATAACATTGACAAATGAATTTTCTTCTTCGTTATCATCTTGGTTGGCTTCTTCATTTATGTGATCTTTAATTCTTATGATTAAAAGATCTTGTTGGATTTTATCATGATTTATCTTAATTTGTTTTATTTCCCTTTTTAGCTCATTTATTTCACTTTGTAAGTCATTAATAGTAAGCTTATTATTTTTAGAAGAATTAAAAGACTTTATAATGTCTTTGAATTCCGTCTTATGAGCTTTAGTAGGCTGAGATGTTTCTTCTTTGTTTGTCATCATATCTTTTAGCTTGTTTAAGTATAAGCTTTGAGAATTAGGATCTTTAACTTTTTCAAGCATTTCAAATATTAGTTCATATTCATTTTCTTTAGTTATAACATTTATTTTCTTATCACAATTGCAAACCATCATATCTGGTTTACAAGCGCAATTTTGGACTTCATCTTCTGATGAATCAGAAGATGCTTCGTAATCAGTCCTTATCTGATTTAATCCAATCTCACTATCTGAGAATTGACTCTCGTCACTTTCTTCTTCAGGATTTATCTCTCCGATGAGATTTATTAAAGTTTATTTTAAGTCATTTTCAATCTCTAGGGACAAAACTTTATTCCTAACTCTGCAAGTATTTGCATAGTGCCCAGGTTTCTTGCACCTATGACAAATAATTTTGTCTATAGGGGTTTTGTGATAGTTACTATTTCTTTTAAAAGGTTTTTTAAGCGAGTAATTTTTATTTCTGAAATTTGGTCGTTTGTATGTATGGTGAGGATTTCTATGGTGATGGGTTTTGTGAAACTTTTGGCTAACTGGTGGTTTGAACTTTTCGAATCCGAATTGTTCACACCAGTTCCCAAGCTCTTTTCTGTTAATGTTATTCTGGGTCTTTAGTTGTGACTTGAGTTTCAAATCATTGCATAATTGGAGAGCTGTAATATTAATATGATTAATAATTTCTCCATATGATAAATCGGATATGTCCTGTTGTGTACTTTTTATTTTATCTCTGACTTTTTCTCCAAAGAGCTTAGGTAAACCAGAAACAAATTTTTCTTTCCAATAGTAATTATTGGGATCATCTCTTTCAAAGACTTTAGTGAGAAAAACATCTTTGTACCATCTGAAATCTTGTAAACGACGACATTTTAGATTTTGTAGTATCTCAGTATTTCTTTCTTGGTAAATTTGGGGGCTTCCAACAAAGTTGACTACAATGGTATAAATAAGACAAGAGACTGCATTAGGGATAGTATTGTTTTGTATATCAAGAATAGGATTCCCTTCATCATCCTTCTTTATACTTTGTAGGATTTTTTCTTTTGTTTCGATAGTTAAAGCATTATCCCACCATCCTTTTAATTGGCCATTAAAACCTAAGATTAGGTTTTGAGTTGCATCAACCTCAGAAGACTTAGATGCTTCCTTATAGATATTAGCAACAATAGCCATTTGTTTGCATAAATTAAGGATTTGGTATTCTGCTAATCCATCAATGTTCCACTCATAAATAGCGGAACCATTAAAAGTTTTTTGTTGGTGAGTTTCCTCAAATTGCAAATCAGGTGGCGTAGGTCTTGGATAAAAATTCTTTGAGACGCCTTCCACTTTTATGATAGGATTTAAGACATTAATATCGGATGTCTCATTCTCACTTTCAGAATAATAACTCGAGTGGCTTAGGGTATTAATTTTATTAATACTTAAGTCCTCAAGTCTAGTATGAATTCTTTCAAGAAGTTCACTATTCTGGAGTTTTGGCTTATGTTCATTTATTTTAAAAGGAAATTTTAAAATGTCAGTTTTGGTTGTGGAAGATGTAGATTCCTGAAGGGGTTTAATATTTGAAGGTAGCTCTTCTTGCCTACTATCAATTTTATTTTCTATCCGCTCTAGTTGTTTCCCGACAATGTGTAAGGACATATTAGTAAAATTATTTTGGCGGATGAGATGATAACTTGGTTCTTTGGCATCACTTGGAGCCGTAAAAACGAGACGACATGTTATAATATGATCTTTGATCATAACCCCAGATTCCTCAAGAGGAGGATATTCAAGGGAAATTTGTGAACCATCAGATTTTGTCCATTTACGACTTATCTTTTGGATAACCATCAATTTGTCGTTTCCATATTTCTCGAAGAAATAAGTAAAAAATGGAATATTCTGATTACTTTGTTCCATATAGTTATACCATTCGGTACGAATGTTATCTCTTCGGTCAGTGGAAAAAGTTTTAATAAACCATTTTCTGTTGGTTTTATTATTTTTACTAAGAAAATCAGTTTTTAAATAATCCTTATTAATGTTGAAATCTTTAGTTAAAACACAAATTTGAGAGGGGTCAGGAGAAGGTGGTTTTTTCGAATCATCATTGTCAAATTGTTCATAAATTGGTTGGGCATAATTGTTCTCAACCCTAACTCCTTGAAAGCTTTGTCTCGATCTTTCAGGGATACTACAAGATTTTCTCCTCGGGCTAGTGCGAGAAGAAGATTCAAAAGATTCGTAATCATGAAATCTTGCAGATTGTTGCCTATTGAATTTAATATCAACAGCACCGTCAGTGTGTTGAATAATTTGTTCAATATCAGTGTTTTCTATAGGCTGGGTTCTAGGAATAGATCCCGATGGTAAAAGCCAAGATTCAGGAAGATTAATATTTTTCCATTCTATAGTCTTAGGGACTATCAGATTGGATTTTGATTTATTTATTTCCGAGAAGATAGTTTGACCAGAAGGTTTTTCATTGTAAATAGCTCTTACGTTTAATCCTGTATTCATAACTTTGTAATGTATTCTATAAAATATTTCATAAATATGAGACCCGTGCTTCATTTTGTAATTATGAGTCTTAACATTGAGTGTTAAGATATCCATGATGTGAGGGACTTGTAGATACAAAGAAAGTACAGAGAACTTACTTGATAAAATTTGTAAGGATTTATTGATATCATTTGATTATTGTACAACGTTGATTACTCCATGAACAAACATTGTAATATGAACTCTCACTTATTTTTTCTAACTCTAAAAACTCTCCTTGAAATTCTCACTAAAAGTTCTCACTTGAAAGCTGAAATATCAAAAGTAGTTTTTGGCTCTGAAGATTGATGCCCTCTCCTCTTCCTCAATGCCTCTATATATAGGCAGAAATTTGTTACTATTCCGGATTTGAAATTAGAAATTTCAATTCCGAGTTGCCTTTTTCCAATACAGCATGATGGAGGTGGGACCCACTTTGTCTTCTTCTTCTGGCTTTGCTTTTCAGAGTGATGCTTTTCAGTGGAGACTGACTTCGAAGCTTTTCAGAATATTTGTCTTTTTGCTTTTTTCTTTTTCTCTTTTTTTTTTTTTTCTCAATCAGCCTATTTTTTCTTTTGTGTCGGCTGACTATTTTTGTTGTTTTTTGAATACTTTGTTTTTTGAATTTTTTCATATTTTTGTACTTTTTTTAGTGCATTTTGTAAACTGGAAATTACATGAGTGAAAATTAAAAATTACATAGTAAATTATTTACGTGAAATTGGGGAAAATATATTGTAGCAATCGTCTTCATTGTCGTCATCTAAATGAACCGATGTTGACGATCCTTCATCATCACTTGCATTTTGTAGTAGTCTTTTGACCTCTTCCAAAGAGGTGGCAGCAGCTATTTGTGTTTGTAAACTTTGTTTCATAACTAGGAATTCTTCATGTTTTTGGACTGCTGCGGGAGATACCTGGCCTGCAGTTTTGTCGAAACGTTTGTTTTCTAGAAACCACTTCTTTATCTCGAGTATTTGGAACTTTTCTGTGTTCATCTTGTTCCACCATTTGACTTGAGCAACTTTAACTAATCGGCACAATCCAGATGTAGAAACTTGTAATTTTTGTTCTATTTTTAGAATCCAAGTTAAATGGAATTCTAAATAGAACCTGAGTAAAACGGAACATTTGTAATCTGGACTAGTATTGTTGAAATTTTTCTGGAAATATTCAAATGATTCAGTAACTTCAGGAGGGAAGATTTTTGTCATTGGGCCAAAGTTTTCCCACCAATGTAGGAACCAGTTTGGGAATTTTGTAGTTTCGGCTAAATTCTTTCCTAAAAGGAAGAATGTTGAAATGGCATGAACTTCGTTTTGGAAAAATAGGAATTTTGTCCAGGCTTCAATATAATCAAAGTATGTAAAAGAAACTCCTGATCCTTTGTAGGTATTTGTGTTGTAAGGGTTACCCCATTCAGCTGGACCAATTATTTTGTTAATGAAAATTTTTCTGTATCCAATGGCAGTTGAAGTAGGAGGGTGACCTTTTGGCAATTTGTTTTCTATATGAATGGATTTTGTGACAACAAGAATATGTTCGTAAAATTTTTGGGTTTTTGTAGGATCTTCATAGATCCTGAAATACTCATTGTCGAAGAGTAGAGCAGATAGCAATTCTGCCCTTTCACTTTGTGTCTGTGGAAGATTTTGGGGTTTCCATTCATCTTCGATGATGCAATCAAAATGGACCCAATTTGTTTGTTCGTAAGGGCAGTCTTCGGAGGACAATTGGGTTTGTGTTTGTAAGACTGTTTGTTTGTAAGTTTGTAAAGGGACCTTTGTTTGTGAGGGAAAAGGGGTTACTGCAATTTTTGGTGACAAAGGTGTAAATCTGTTGCATATATCAAAAGCTGTTTGTGGCTTGGAAAGTGTGGTCGTAGGTTTTTTTTGTGGAATTGTTTGTAAGGGTTTTGCGGAAATTGGTTTAGTATGAGTAGTTTGGGAGAGAAATTGTTGTGGGCTTGTAATTTGTTTTATTCCAGAAATGCTTCCTGGTGAATTGGATTTTGAGGATGAACTAGATTTTGAAAATGGAACTACTTGCTTTCTTTCGGACATCCTTGCAAAAATTCCCTGGTAAGAAAATCTGGGATACAATTGTCAGTTCCTTTAATATATTCAATATCAAAATAAAAAACAGAAAGTATTGCTTGCCATCTAGCAAAAATTTGTTTTGATGCTAGATTTTGAACATCTTTTGTCAAAACTTCTTTTGCTGCTTTGCAATCTACTTTTGGAAAAAAAATTTGATTTAGTAAATCATCTTGAAATTTTGAAATACAAAGCACTATAGAAAGGATTTCCTTATTTTATAGTAGAATAATTTTGTTGTACACCTGTCCAGGCGCCAGAATGATATCTAATAATTTTTTCTTGGTTATCAATTACTTGTTTAAGAATACCACCATATCCTGATTCAGACGCATATGTCTGTACTATTTTAGGGGTATTTGGGTGGCAAATAGATAAACACGGTAGTATTTTTACCTTGGATTTAATTTCTCTAACAATTTGAGTATGTTTGTTACTCCAAAATGGTGGATCTTTTTTCAATCTATCGAATAAGGGTTTACACATTTGTCTTAAATTAGAGTAAAAATCTCCAATATAGTTCAAAGCTCCTAAGAACCGTTGTAATTGGGTTTTATCTCTAATTTCGTCTGGAAATTTGTCCCCAAATTCAAGAGATCTCTGGATAGGAACTATAGTTCCTTCGCTAATTTGGTGCCCTAAAAAGCGAATATTTGTTTGAAATAATTTAATCTTCTTTGCAGAAATAACTAAACCATTTTCCTTTATTATTTTTAGGAATATGTTTAGGTGTTTCCAATGTTGATCAATACTTTGACTAAAGAGAAGGACATCGTCAATATAGACTATTGAAAAGCTTGTATAAGGAGTAAATATATCATTCATAATCTTTTGGAATTCGGACGGAGCGTTTTTTAATCCGAATGGCATTACATTCCATTCAAATTGTCCAAACGGGACCGTGAAGGCTGTTTTGTATTTGTCTTTTTCAGCAATTTGTATTTGCCAAAATCCTGATTTCATATCAAATTTGGAAAAGACTTTAGCATCGTAAAGCCTTTTTAGTAGGTCGGATTTATTGGGAATAGGATACCTTATCCACTGTAAAACCTTGTTTAGAGGTTTGTAATTTATGACAAGTCTGGGAGTACCACGTTCCAATTCTGCATTTTTTTGTACATAGAAAGCAGAACATGACCATGGAGATTTACTAGGTCGAACAATTTTTTTATCTAATAAATCTTTGATTTCTTTTTTGCAATGCTCTAGGGTCTCCTGATTCATTTGAATAGGTCTTGCCTTAGTGGGAATAGTTTTTTCATCAAAATCCTTTTCATAAGGAAGTGTTACAGTATGTCTTCTCCTTTCCCAAAAGGCATTAGGCAATTCTGAACATATTTGTTTTTCCATGTTATTCTGGAAATCAGTAACTTTCTGTTGGAAAGCTCTATCATGTATTTGTTCTTGTATTCTTTTATAACTGGTTTCTTCTTTGAGGAAAAGTATTTGTTTTTGTTTGTTTGCTAGGTTACTTCTATAAATCCCTGCAGTTTGCATGTTATCAACCTCTTTTTTGAGGAAAAGTATTTGTTTTTGTTTGTTTGCTGGATTACTCTCGTAAATTCCTGCAGCTTGTAGGCTATTAACATCTCTTTGGGAGATGGGGAATAAAAACTTAAAAAGAACTTTTTTGCCGAGGACGGTGGTTTCGATACCCGGAATATCTACTGTAATGGGGTAAAGCATTTGGATGAAAGGGGTACCAAGGATGACATCAGCATTAAGCTCTTTAACAAGGACGAAAAAAGTTTTGAAGCATACGCCATCATTGCAAATATGAGTATTAGATAGTTTGTAATTTATTTGTAACCGAGTGTGGTTAGCAGCAGACAATCTTTCTTTTGTTTTTTCAAAATATTTTGTTGGGACAAGACCTTCTTTAATGCAATTCATATCTGCCCCAGAATCCATAAGAGCAATGGTTTGTAACTTAAAGTCTTCGATAACAATCGTGACTTGGACGAGCCATTTTTGGAATGATATTCGACTAATAACATTGACAAATGAATTTTCTTCTTCGTTATCATCTTGGTTGGCTTCTTCATTTATGTGATCTTTAATTCTTATGATTAAAAGATCTTGTTGGATTTTATCATGATTTATCTTAATTTGTTTTATTTCCCTTTTTAGCTCATTTATTTCACTTTGTAAGTCATTAATAGTAAGCTTATTATTTTTAGAAGAATTAAAAGACTTTATAATGTCTTTGAATTCCGTCTTATGAGCTTTAGTAGGCTGAGATGTTTCTTCTTTGTTTGTCATCATATCTTTTAGCTTGTTTAAGTATAAGCTTTGAGAATTAGGATCTTTAACTTTTTCAAGCATTTCAAATATTAGTTCATATTCATTTTCTTTAGTTATAACATTTATTTTCTTATCACAATTGCAAACCATCATATCTGGTTTACAAGCGCAATTTTGGACTTCATCTTCTGATGAATCAGAAGATGCTTCGTAATCAGTCCTTATCTGATTTAATCCAATCTCACTATCTGAGAATTGACTCTCGTCACTTTCTTCTTCAGGATTTATCTCTCCGATGAGATTTATTAAAGTTTATTTTAAGTCATTTTCAATCTCTAGGGACAAAACTTTATTCCTAACTCTGCAAGTATTTGCATAGTGCCCAGGTTTCTTGCACCTATGACAAATAATTTTGTCTATAGGGGTTTTGTGATAGTTACTATTTCTTTTAAAAGGTTTTTTAAGCGAGTAATTTTTATTTCTGAAATTTGGTCGTTTGTATGTATGGTGAGGATTTCTATGGTGATGGGTTTTGTGAAACTTTTGGCTAACTGGTGGTTTGAACTTTTCGAATCCGAATTGTTCACACCAGTTCCCAAGCTCTTTTCTGTTAATGTTATTCTGGGTCTTTAGTTGTGACTTGAGTTTCAAATCATTGCATAATTGGAGAGCTGTAATATTAATATGATTAATAATTTCTCCATATGATAAATCGGATATGTCCTGTTGTGTACTTTTTATTTTATCTCTGACTTTTTCTCCAAAGAGCTTAGGTAAACCAGAAACAAATTTTTCTTTCCAATAGTAATTATTGGGATCATCTCTTTCAAAGACTTTAGTGAGAAAAACATCTTTGTACCATCTGAAATCTTGTAAACGACGACATTTTAGATTTTGTAGTATCTCAGTATTTCTTTCTTGGTAAATTTGGGGGCTTCCAACAAAGTTGACTACAATGGTATAAATAAGACAAGAGACTGCATTAGGGATAGTATTGTTTTGTATATCAAGAATAGGATTCCCTTCATCATCCTTCTTTATACTTTGTAGGATTTTTTCTTTTGTTTCGATAGTTAAAGCATTATCCCACCATCCTTTTAATTGGCCATTAAAACCTAAGATTAGGTTTTGAGTTGCATCAACCTCAGAAGACTTAGATGCTTCCTTATAGATATTAGCAACAATAGCCATTTGTTTGCATAAATTAAGGATTTGGTATTCTGCTAATCCATCAATGTTCCACTCATAAATAGCGGAACCATTAAAAGTTTTTTGTTGGTGAGTTTCCTCAAATTGCAAATCAGGTGGCGTAGGTCTTGGATAAAAATTCTTTGAGACGCCTTCCACTTTTATGATAGGATTTAAGACATTAATATCGGATGTCTCATTCTCACTTTCAGAATAATAACTCGAGTGGCTTAGGGTATTAATTTTATTAATACTTAAGTCCTCAAGTCTAGTATGAATTCTTTCAAGAAGTTCACTATTCTGGAGTTTTGGCTTATGTTCATTTATTTTAAAAGGAAATTTTAAAATGTCAGTTTTGGTTGTGGAAGATGTAGATTCCTGAAGGGGTTTAATATTTGAAGGTAGCTCTTCTTGCCTACTATCAATTTTATTTTCTATCCGCTCTAGTTGTTTCCCGACAATGTGTAAGGACATATTAGTAAAATTATTTTGGCGGATGAGATGATAACTTGGTTCTTTGGCATCACTTGGAGCCGTAAAAACGAGACGACATGTTATAATATGATCTTTGATCATAACCCCAGATTCCTCGAGAGTAGGATATTCAAGGGAAATTTGTGAACCATCAGATTTTGTCCATTTACGACTTATCTTTTGGATAACCATCAATTTGTCGTTTCCATATTTCTCGAAGAAATAAGTAAAAAATGGAATATTCTAATTACTTTGTTCCATATAGTTATACCATTCGGTACGAATGTTATCTCTTTGGTCAGTGGAAAAAGTTTTAATAAACCATTTTCGGTTGGTTTTATTATTTTTACTAAGAAAATCAGTTTTTAAATAATCCTTATTAATGTTGAAATCTTTAGTTAAAACACAAATTTGAGAGGGGTCAGGAGAAGGTGGTTTTTTCGAATCATCATTGTCAAATTGTTCATAAATTGGTTGGGCATAATTGTTCTCAACCCTAACTCCTTGAAAGCTTTGTCTCGATCTTTCAGGGATACTACAAGATTTTCTCCTCGGGCTAATGCGAGAAGAAGATTCAAAAGATTCGTAATCATGAAATCTTGCAGATTGTTGCCTATTGAATTTAATATCAACAGCACCGTCAGTGTGTTGAATAATTTGTTCAATATCAGTGTTTTCTATAGGCTGGGTTCTAGGAATAGATCCCGATGGTAAAAGCCAAGATTCAGGAAGATTAATATTTTTCCATTCTATAGTCTTAGGGACTATCAGATTGGATTTTGATTTATTTATTTCCGAGAAGATAGTTTGACCAGAAGGTTTTTCATTGTAAATAGCTCTTACGTTTAATCCCGTATTCATAACTTTGTAATGTATTCTATAAAATATTTCATAAATATGAGACCCGTGCTTCATTTTGTAATTATGAGTCTTAACATTGAGTGTTAAGATATCCATGATGTGAGGGACTTGTAGATACAAAGAAAGTACAGAGAACTTACTTGATAAAATTTGTAAGGATTTATTGATATCACTTGATTATTGTACAACGTTGATTACTCCATGAACAAACATTGTAATATGAACTCTCACTTATTTTTTCTAACTCTAAAAACTGTCCTTGAAATTCTCACTAAAAGTTCTCACTTGAAAGCTGAAATATCAAAAGTAGTTTTTGGCTCTGAAGATTGATGCCCTCTCCTCTTCCTCAATGCCTCTATAGATAGGCAGAAATTTGTTACTATTCCGGATTTGAAATTAGAAATTTCAATTACGAGTTGCCTTTTTCCAATACAGCATGATGGAGGTGGGACCCACTTTGTCTTCTTCTTCTGGCTTTGCCTTTCAGAGTGATGCTTTTCAGTGGAGACTGACTTCGAAGCTTTTCAGAATATTTGTCTTTTTGCTTTTTTCTTTTTTTTTTTGAGTGAATTTTGTAAACTGGAAATTACATGAGTGAAAATTAAAAATTACATAGTAAATTATTTACGTGAAATTGGGGAAAATATATTGTAGCAATCGTCTTCATTGTCGTCATCTAAATGAACCGATGTTGACGATCCTTCATCATCACTTGCATTTTGTAGTAGTCTTTTGACCTCTTCCAAAGAGGTGGCAGCAGCTATTTGTGTTTGTAAACTTTGTTTCATAACTAGGAATTCTTCATGTTTTTCAACTGCTGCGGGAGATACCTGGCCTGCAGTTTTGTCAAAACGTTTGTTTTCTAGAAACCACTTCTTTATCTCGAGTATTTGGAACTTTTCTGTGTTCATCTTGTTCCACCATTTGACTTGAGCAACTTTAACTAATCGGCACAATCCAGATGTAGAAACTTGTAATTTTTGTTCTATTTTTAGAATCCAAGTTAAATGGAATTCTAAATAGAACCTGAGTAAAACGGAACATTTGTAATCTGGACTAGTATTGTTGAAATTTTTCTGGAAATATTCAAATGATTCAGTAACTTCAGGAGGGAAGATTTTTGTCATTGGGCCAAAGTTTTCCCACCAATGTAGGAACCAGTTTGGGAATTTTGTAGTTTCGGCTAAATTCTTTCCTAAAAGAAAGAATGTTGAAATGGCATGAACTTCGTTTTGGAAAAATAGGAATTTTGTCTAGGCTTCAATATAATCAAAGTATGTAAAAGAAACTCCTGATCCTTTGTAGGTATTTGTGTTGTAAGGGTTACCCCATTCAGCTGGACCAATTGTTTTGTTAATGAAAATTTTTCTGTATCCAATGGCAGTTGAAGTAGGAGGGTGACCTTTTGGCAATCTGTGTTCTATATGAATGGATTTTTTGACAACAAGACTATGTTCGTAAAATTTTTGGGTTTTTGTAGGATCTTCATAGATCCTGAAATACTCATTGTCGAAGAGTAGAGCAGATAGCAATTCTGCCCTTTCACTTTGTGTCTGTGGAAGATTTTGGGGTTTCCATTCATCTTCGATGATGCAATCAAAATGGACCCAATTTGTTTGTTCGTAAGGGCAGTCTTCGGAGGACAATTGGGTTTGTGTTTGTAAGACTGTTTGTTTGTAAGTTTGTAAAGGGACCTTTGTTTGTGAGGCAAAAGGGGTTACTGCAATTTTTGGTGACAAAGGTGTAAATCTGTTGCATATATCAAAAGCAGTTTGTGGCTTGGAAAGTGTGGTCGTAGGTGTTTTTTGTGGAATTGTTTGTAAGGGTTTTGCGGAAATTGGTTTAGTATGAGTAGTTTGGGAGAGAAATTGTTGTGGGCTTGTAATTTGTTTTGTTCCAGAAATGCTTCCTGGTGAATTGGATTTTGAGGATGAACTAGATTTTGAAAATGGAACTACTTGCTTTCTTTCGGACATCCTTGCAAAAATTCCCTGGTAAGAAAATCTGGGATACAATTGCCAGTTTCTTTAATATATTCAATATCAAAATCAAAAACAGAAAGTATTGCTTGCCATCTAGCAAAAATTTGTTTTGATGCTAGATTTTGAACATCTTTTGTCAAAACTTCTTTTGCTGCTTTGCAATCTACTTTTAGCAAAAAATTTTGATTTAGTAAATCATCTTGAAATTTTGAAATACAAAGCACTATAGAAAGGATTTCCTTTTTTATAGTAGAATAATTTTGTTGTGCACCTGTCCAGGCGCCAGAATGATATCTAATAATTTTTTCTTGGTTATCAATTACTTGTTTAAGAATACCACCATATCCTGATTCAGACGCATCTGTCTGTACTATTTTAGGGGTATTTTGGGTGGCAAATAGATAAACACGGTAGTATTTTTACCTTGGATTTAATTTCTCTAACAATTTGAGTATGTTTGTTACTCCAAAATGGTGGATCTTTTTTCAATCTATCGAATAAGGGTTTACACATTTGTCTTAAATTAGGGTAAAAATCTCCAATATAGTTCAAAGCTCCTAAGAACCGTTGTAATTGGGTTTTATCTCTAATTTCGTCTGGAAATTTGTCCCCAAATTCAAGAGATCTCTGGATAGGAACTATAGTTCCTTCGCTAATTTGGTGCCCTAAAAAGCGAATATTTGTTTGAAATAATTTAATCTTCTTTGCAGAAATAACTAAACCATTTTCCTTTATTATTTTTAGGAATATGTTTAGGTGTTTCCAATGTTGATCAATACTTTGACTAAAGAGAAGGACATCGTCAATATAGACTATTGAAAAGCTTGTATAAGGAGTAAATATATCATTCATAATCTTTTGGAATTCGGACGGAGCGTTTTTTAATCCGAATGGCATTACATTCCATTCAAATTGTCCAAACGGGACCGTGAAGGCTGTTTTGTATTTGTCTTTTTCAGCAATTTGTATTTGCCAAAATCCTGATTTCATATCAAATTTGGAAAAGACTTTAGCATCGTAAAGCCTTTTTAGTAGGTCGGATTTATTGGGAATAGGATACCTTATCCACTGTAAAACCTTGTTTAGAGGTTTGTAATTTATGACAAGTCTGGGAGTACCACGTTCCAATTCTGCATTTTTTTGTACATAGAAAGCAGAACATGACCATGGAGATTTACTAGGTCGAACAATTTTTTTATCTAATAAATCTTTGATTTCTTTTTTGCAATGCTCTAGGGTCTCCTGATTCATTTGAATAGGTCTTGCCTTAGTGGGAATAGTTTTTTCATCAAAATCCTTTTCATAAGGAAGTGTTACAGTATGTCTTCTCCTTTCCCAAAAGGCATTAGGCAATTCTGAACATATTTGTTTTTCCATGTTATTCTGGAAATCAGTAACTTTCTGTTGGAAAGCTCTATCATGTATTTGTTCTTGTATTCTTTTATAACTGGTTTCTTCTTTGAGGAAAAGTATTTGTTTTTGTTTGTTTGCTAGGTTACTTCTATAAATCCCTGCAGTTTGCATGTTATCAACCTCTTTTTTGAGGAAAAGTATTTGTTTTTGTTTGTTTGCTGGATTACTCTCGTAAATTCCTGCAGCTTGTAGGCTATTAACATCTCTTTGGGAGATGGGGAATAAAAACTTAAAAAGAACTTTTTTGCCGAGGACGGTGGTTTCGATACCCGGAATATCTACTGTAATGGGGTAAAGCATTTGGATGAAAGGGGTACCAAGGATGACATCAGCATTAAGCTCTTTAACAAGGACGAAAAAAGTTTTGAAGCATACGCCATCATTGCAAATATGAGTATTAGATAGTTTGTAATTTATTTGTAACCGAGTGTGGTTAGCAGCAGACAATCTTTCTTTTGTTTTTTCAAAATATTTTGTTGGGACAAGACCTTCTTTAATGCAATTCATATCTGCCCCAGAATCCATAAGAGCAATGGTTTGTAACTTAAAGTCTTCGATAACAATCGTGACTTGGACGAGCCATTTTTGGAATGATATTCGACTAATAACATTGACAAATGAATTTTCTTCTTCGTTATCATCTTGGTTGGCTTCTTCATTTATGTGATCTTTAATTCTTATGATTAAAAGATCTTGTTGGATTTTATCATGATTTATCTTAATTTGTTTTATTTCCCTTTTTAGCTCATTTATTTCACTTTGTAAGTCATTAATAGTAAGCTTATTATTTTTAGAAGAATTAAAAGACTTTATAATGTCTTTGAATTCCGTCTTATGAGCTTTAGTAGGCTGAGATGTTTCTTCTTTGTTTGTCATCATATCTTTTAGCTTGTTTAAGTATAAGCTTTGAGAATTAGGATCTTTAACTTTTTCAAGCATTTCAAATATTAGTTCATATTCATTTTCTTTAGTTATAACATTTATTTTCTTATCACAATTGCAAACCATCATATCTGGTTTACAAGCGCAATTTTGGACTTCATCTTCTGATGAATCAGAAGATGCTTCGTAATCAGTCCTTATCTGATTTAATCCAATCTCACTATCTGAGAATTGACTCTCGTCACTTTCTTCTTCAGGATTTATCTCTCCGATGAGATTTATTAAAGTTTATTTTAAGTCATTTTCAATCTCTAGGGACAAAACTTTATTCCTAACTCTGCAAGTATTTGCATAGTGCCCAGGTTTCTTGCACCTATGACAAATAATTTTGTCTATAGGGGTTTTGTGATAGTTACTATTTCTTTTAAAAGGTTTTTTAAGCGAGTAATTTTTATTTCTGAAATTTGGTCGTTTGTATGTATGGTGAGGATTTCTATGGTGATGGGTTTTGTGAAACTTTTGGCTAACTGGTGGTTTGAACTTTTCGAATCCGAATTGTTCACACCAGTTCCCAAGCTCTTTTCTGTTAATGTTATTCTGGGTCTTTAGTTGTGACTTGAGTTTCAAATCATTGCATAATTGGAGAGCTGTAATATTAATATGATTAATAATTTCTCCATATGATAAATCGGATATGTCCTGTTGTGTACTTTTTATTTTATCTCTGACTTTTTCTCCAAAGAGCTTAGGTAAACCAGAAACAAATTTTTCTTTCCAATAGTAATTATTGGGATCATCTCTTTCAAAGACTTTAGTGAGAAAAACATCTTTGTACCATCTGAAATCTTGTAAACGACGACATTTTAGATTTTGTAGTATCTCAGTATTTCTTTCTTGGTAAATTTGGGGGCTTCCAACAAAGTTGACTACAATGGTATAAATAAGACAAGAGACTGCATTAGGGATAGTATTGTTTTGTATATCAAGAATAGGATTCCCTTCATCATCCTTCTTTATACTTTGTAGGATTTTTTCTTTTGTTTCGATAGTTAAAGCATTATCCCACCATCCTTTTAATTGGCCATTAAAACCTAAGATTAGGTTTTGAGTTGCATCAACCTCAGAAGACTTAGATGCTTCCTTATAGATATTAGCAACAATAGCCATTTGTTTGCATAAATTAAGGATTTGGTATTCTGCTAATCCATCAATGTTCCACTCATAAATAGCGGAACCATTAAAAGTTTTTTGTTGGTGAGTTTCCTCAAATTGCAAATCAGGTGGCGTAGGTCTTGGATAAAAATTCTTTGAGACGCCTTCCACTTTTATGATAGGATTTAAGACATTAATATCGGATGTCTCATTCTCACTTTCAGAATAATAACTCGAGTGGCTTAGGGTATTAATTTTATTAATACTTAAGTCCTCAAGTCTAGTATGAATTCTTTCAAGAAGTTCACTATTCTGGAGTTTTGGCTTATGTTCATTTATTTTAAAAGGAAATTTTAAAATGTCAGTTTTGGTTGTGGAAGATGTAGATTCCTGAAGGGGTTTAATATTTGAAGGTAGCTCTTCTTGCCTACTATCAATTTTATTTTCTATCCGCTCTAGTTGTTTCCCGACAATGTGTAAGGACATATTAGTAAAATTATTTTGGCGGATGAGATGATAACTTGGTTCTTTGGCATCACTTGGAGCCGTAAAAACGAGACGACATGTTATAATATGATCTTTGATCATAACCCCAGATTCCTCGAGAGTAGGATATTCAAGGGAAATTTGTGAACCATCAGATTTTGTCCATTTACGACTTATCTTTTGGATAACCATCAATTTGTCGTTTCCATATTTCTCGAAGAAATAAGTAAAAAATGGAATATTCTAATTACTTTGTTCCATATAGTTATACCATTCGGTACGAATGTTATCTCTTTGGTCAGTGGAAAAAGTTTTAATAAACCATTTTCGGTTGGTTTTATTATTTTTACTAAGAAAATCAGTTTTTAAATAATCCTTATTAATGTTGAAATCTTTAGTTAAAACACAAATTTGAGAGGGGTCAGGAGAAGGTGGTTTTTTCGAATCATCATTGTCAAATTGTTCATAAATTGGTTGGGCATAATTGTTCTCAACCCTAACTCCTTGAAAGCTTTGTCTCGATCTTTCAGGGATACTACAAGATTTTCTCCTCGGGCTAATGCGAGAAGAAGATTCAAAAGATTCGTAATCATGAAATCTTGCAGATTGTTGCCTATTGAATTTAATATCAACAGCACCGTCAGTGTGTTGAATAATTTGTTCAATATCAGTGTTTTCTATAGGCTGGGTTCTAGGAATAGATCCCGATGGTAAAAGCCAAGATTCAGGAAGATTAATATTTTTCCATTCTATAGTCTTAGGGACTATCAGATTGGATTTTGATTTATTTATTTCCGAGAAGATAGTTTGACCAGAAGGTTTTTCATTGTAAATAGCTCTTACGTTTAATCCCGTATTCATAACTTTGTAATGTATTCTATAAAATATTTCATAAATATGAGACCCGTGCTTCATTTTGTAATTATGAGTCTTAACATTGAGTGTTAAGATATCCATGATGTGAGGGACTTGTAGATACAAAGAAAGTACAGAGAACTTACTTGATAAAATTTGTAAGGATTTATTGATATCACTTGATTATTGTACAACGTTGATTACTCCATGAACAAACATTGTAATATGAACTCTCACTTATTTTTTCTAACTCTAAAAACTGTCCTTGAAATTCTCACTAAAAGTTCTCACTTGAAAGCTGAAATATCAAAAGTAGTTTTTGGCTCTGAAGATTGATGCCCTCTCCTCTTCCTCAATGCCTCTATAGATAGGCAGAAATTTGTTACTATTCCGGATTTGAAATTAGAAATTTCAATTACGAGTTGCCTTTTTCCAATACAGCATGATGGAGGTGGGACCCACTTTGTCTTCTTCTTCTGGCTTTGCTTTTCAGAGTGATGCTTTTCAGTGGAGACTGACTTCGAAGCTTTTCAGAATATTTGTCTTTTTGCTTTTTTCTTTTTTTTTTTTGAGTGAATTTTGTAAACTGGAAATTACATGAGTGAAAATTAAAAATTACATAGTAAATTATTTACGTGAAATTGGGGAAAATATATTGTAGCAATCGTCTTCATTGTCGTCATCTAAATGAACCGATGTTGACGATCCTTCATCATCACTTGCATTTTGTAGTAGTCTTTTGACCTCTTCCAAAGAGGTGGTAGCAGCTATTTGTGTTTGTAAACTTTGTTTCATAACTAGGAATTCTTCATGTTTTTCGACTGCTGCGGGAGATACCTGGCCTGCAGTTTTGTCAAAACGTTTGTTTTCTAGAAACCACTTCTTTATCTCGAGTATTTGGAACTTTTCTGTGTTCATCTTGTTCCACCATTTGACTTGAGCAACTTTAACTAATCGGCACAATCCAGATGTAGAAACTTGTAATTTTTGTTCTATTTTTAGAATCCAAGTTAAATGGAATTCTAAATAGAACCTGAGTAAAACGGAACATTTGTAATCTGGACTAGTATTGTTGAAATTTTTCTGGAAATATTCAAATGATTCAGTAACTTCAGGAGGGAAGATTTTTGTCATTGGGCCAAAGTTTTCCCACCAATGTAGGAACCAGTTTGGGAATTTTGTAGTTTCGGCTAAATTCTTTCCTAAAAGAAAGAATGTTGAAATGGCATGAACTTCGTTTTGGAAAAATAGGAATTTTGTCTAGGCTTCAATATAATCAAAGTATGTAAAAGAAACTCCTGATCCTTTGTAGGTATTTGTGTTGTAAGGGTTACCCCATTCAGCTGGACCAATTGTTTTGTTAATGAAAATTTTTCTGTATCCAATGGCAGTTGAAGTAGGAGGGTGACCTTTTGGCAATCTGTGTTCTATATGAATGGATTTTGTGACAACAAGACTATGTTCGTAAAATTTTTGGGTTTTTGTAGGATCTTCATAGATCCTGAAATACTCATTGTCGAAGAGTAGAGCAGATAGCAATTCTGCCCTTTCACTTTGTGTCTGTGGAAGATTTTGGGGTTTCCATTCATCTTCGATGATGCAATCAAAATGGACCCAATTTGTTTGTTCGTAAGGGCAGTCTTCGGAGGACAATTGGGTTTGTGTTTGTAAGACTGTTTGTTTGTAAGTTTGTAAAGGGACCTTTGTTTGTGAGGCAAAAGGGGTTACTGCAATTTTTGGTGACAAAGGTGTAAATCTGTTGCATATATCAAAAGCAGTTTGTGGCTTGGAAAGTGTGGTCGTAGGTGTTTTTTGTGGAATTGTTTGTAAGGGTTTTGCGGAAATTGGTTTAGTATGAGTAGTTTGGGAGAGAAATTGTTGTGGGCTTGTAATTTGTTTTGTTCCAGAAATGCTTCCTGGTGAATTGGATTTTGAGGATGAACTAGATTTTGAAAATGGAACTACTTGCTTTCTTTCGGACATCCTTGCAAAAATTCCCTGGTAAGAAAATCTGGGATACAATTGCCAGTTTCTTTAATATATTCAATATCAAAATCAAAAACAGAAAGTATTGCTTGCCATCTAGCAAAAATTTGTTTTGATGCTAGATTTTGAACATCTTTTGTCAAAACTTCTTTTGCTGCTTTGCAATCTACTTTTAGCAAAAAATTTTGATTTAGTAAATCATCTTGAAATTTTGAAATACAAAGCACTATAGAAAGGATTTCCTTTTTTATAGTAGAATAATTTTGTTGTGCACCTGTCCAGGCGCCAGAATGATATCTAATAATTTTTTCTTGGTTATCAATTACTTGTTTAAGAATACCACCATATCCTGATTCAGACGCATCTGTCTGTACTATTTTAGGGGTATTTTGGGTGGCAAATAGATAAACACGGTAGTATTTTTACCTTGGATTTAATTTCTCTAACAATTTGAGTATGTTTGTTACTCCAAAATGGTGGATCTTTTTTCAATCTATCGAATAAGGGTTTACACATTTGTCTTAAATTAGGGTAAAAATCTCCAATATAGTTCAAAGCTCCTAAGAACCGTTGTAATTGGGTTTTATCTCTAATTTCGTCTGGAAATTTGTCCCCAAATTCAAGAGATCTCTGGATAGGAACTATAGTTCCTTCGCTAATTTGGTGCCCTAAAAAGCGAATATTTGTTTGAAATAATTTAATCTTCTTTGCAGAAATAACTAAACCATTTTCCTTTATTATTTTTAGGAATATGTTTAGGTGTTTCCAATGTTGATCAATACTTTGACTAAAGAGAAGGACATCGTCAATATAGACTATTGAAAAGCTTGTATAAGGAGTAAATATATCATTCATAATCTTTTGGAATTCGGACGGAGCGTTTTTTAATCCGAATGGCATTACATTCCATTCAAATTGTCCAAACGGGACCGTGAAGGCTGTTTTGTATTTGTCTTTTTCAGCAATTTGTATTTGCCAAAATCCTGATTTCATATCAAATTTGGAAAAGACTTTAGCATCGTAAAGCCTTTTTAGTAGGTCGGATTTATTGGGAATAGGATACCTTATCCACTGTAAAACCTTGTTTAGAGGTTTGTAATTTATGACAAGTCTGGGAGTACCACGTTCCAATTCTGCATTTTTTTGTACATAGAAAGCAGAACATGACCATGGAGATTTACTAGGTCGAACAATTTTTTTATCTAATAAATCTTTGATTTCTTTTTTGCAATGCTCTAGGGTCTCCTGATTCATTTGAATAGGTCTTGCCTTAGTGGGAATAGTTTTTTCATCAAAATCCTTTTCATAAGGAAGTGTTACAGTATGTCTTCTCGTTTCCCAAAAGGCATTAGGCAATTCTGAACATATTTGTTTTTCCATGTTATTCTGCAAATCAGTAACTTTCTGTTGGAAAGCTCTATCATGTATTTGTTCTTGTATTCTTTTATAACTGGTTTCTTCTTTGAGGAAAAGTATTTGTTTTTGTTTGTTTGCTAGGTTACTTCTATAAATCCCTGCAGTTTGCATGTTATCAACCTCTTTTTTGAGGAAAAGTATTTGTTTTTGTTTGTTTGCTGGATTACTCTCGTAAATTCCTGCAGCTTGTAGGCTATTAACATCTCTTTGGGAGATGGGGAATAAAAACTTAAAAAGAACTTTTTTGCCGAGGACGGTGGTTTCGATACCCGGAATATCTACTGTAATGGGGTAAAGCATTTGGATGAAAGGGGTACCAAGGATGACATCAGCATTAAGCTCTTTAACAAGGACGAAAAAAGTTTTGAAGCATACGCCATCATTGCAAATATGAGTATTAGATAGTTTGTAATTTATTTGTAACCGAGTGTGGTTAGCAGCAGACAATCTTTCTTTTGTTTTTTCAAAATATTTTGTTGGGACAAGACCTTCTTTAATGCAATTCATATCTGCCCCAGAATCCATAAGAGCAATGGTTTGTAACTTAAAGTCTTCGATAACAATCGTGACTTGGACGAGCCATTTTTGGAATGATATTCGACTAATAACATTGACAAATGAATTTTCTTCTTCGTTATCATCTTGGTTGGCTTCTTCATTTATGTGATCTTTAATTCTTATGATTAAAAGATCTTGTTGGATTTTATCATGATTTATCTTAATTTGTTTTATTTCCCTTTTTAGCTCATTTATTTCACTTTGTAAGTCATTAATAGTAAGCTTATTATTTTTAGAAGAATTAAAAGACTTTATAATGTCTTTGAATTCCGTCTTATGAGCTTTAGTAGGCTGAGATGTTTCTTCTTTGTTTGTCATCATATCTTTTAGCTTGTTTAAGTATAAGCTTTGAGAATTAGGATCTTTAACTTTTTCAAGCATTTCAAATATTAGTTCATATTCATTTTCTTTAGTTATAACATTTATTTTCTTATCACAATTGCAAACCATCATATCTGGTTTACAAGCGCAATTTTGGACTTCATCTTCTGATGAATCAGAAGATGCTTCGTAATCAGTCCTTATCTGATTTAATCCAATCTCACTATCTGAGAATTGACTCTCGTCACTTTCTTCTTCAGGATTTATCTCTCCGATGAGATTTATTAAAGTTTATTTTAAGTCATTTTCAATCTCTAGGGACAAAACTTTATTCCTAACTCTGCAAGTATTTGCATAGTGCCCAGGTTTCTTGCACCTATGACAAATAATTTTGTCTATAGGGGTTTTGTGATAGTTACTATTTCTTTTAAAAGGTTTTTTAAGCGAGTAATTTTTATTTCTGAAATTTGGTCGTTTGTATGTATGGTGAGGATTTCTATGGTGATGGGTTTTGTGAAACTTTTGGCTAACTGGTGGTTTGAACTTTTCGAATCCGAATTGTTCACACCAGTTCCCAAGCTCTTTTCTGTTAATGTTATTCTGGGTCTTTAGTTGTGACTTGAGTTTCAAATCATTGCATAATTGGAGAGCTGTAATATTAATATGATTAATAATTTCTCCATATGATAAATCGGATATGTCCTGTTGTGTACTTTTTATTTTATCTCTGACTTTTTCTCCAAAGAGCTTAGGTAAACCAGAAACAAATTTTTCTTTCCAATAGTAATTATTGGGATCATCTCTTTCAAAGACTTTAGTGAGAAAAACATCTTTGTACCATCTGAAATCTTGTAAACGACGACATTTTAGATTTTGTAGTATCTCAGTATTTCTTTCTTGGTAAATTTGGGGGCTTCCAACAAAGTTGACTACAATGGTATAAATAAGACAAGAGACTGCATTAGGGATAGTATTGTTTTGTATATCAAGAATAGGATTCCCTTCATCATCCTTCTTTATACTTTGTAGGATTTTTTCTTTTGTTTCGATAGTTAAAGCATTATCCCACCATCCTTTTAATTGGCCATTAAAACCTAAGATTAGGTTTTGAGTTGCATCAACCTCAGAAGACTTAGATGCTTCCTTATAGATATTAGCAACAATAGCCATTTGTTTGCATAAATTAAGGATTTGGTATTCTGCTAATCCATCAATGTTCCACTCATAAATAGCGGAACCATTAAAAGTTTTTTGTTGGTGAGTTTCCTCAAATTGCAAATCAGGTGGCGTAGGTCTTGGATAAAAATTCTTTGAGACGCCTTCCACTTTTATGATAGGATTTAAGACATTAATATCGGATGTCTCATTCTCACTTTCAGAATAATAACTCGAGTGGCTTAGGGTATTAATTTTATTAATACTTAAGTCCTCAAGTCTAGTATGAATTCTTTCAAGAAGTTCACTATTCTGGAGTTTTGGCTTATGTTCATTTATTTTAAAAGGAAATTTTAAAATGTCAGTTTTGGTTGTGGAAGATGTAGATTCCTGAAGGGGTTTAATATTTGAAGGTAGCTCTTCTTGCCTACTATCAATTTTATTTTCTATCCGCTCTAGTTGTTTCCCGACAATGTGTAAGGACATATTAGTAAAATTATTTTGGCGGATGAGTTGATAACTTGGTTCTTTGGCATCACTTGGAGCCGTAAAAACGGGACGACATGTGATAATATGATCTTTGATCATAACCCCAGATTCCTCGAGAGGAGGATATTCAAGGGAAATTTGTGAACCATCAGATTTTGTCCATTTACGACTTATCTTTTGGATAACCATCAATTTGTCGTTTCCATATTTCTCGAAGAAATAAGTAAAAAATGGAATATTCTGATTACTTTGTTCCATATAGTTATACCATTCGGTACGAATGTTATCTCTTTGGTCAGTGGAAAAAGTTTTAATAAACCATTTTCGGTTGGTTTTATTATTTTTACTAAGAAAATCAGTTTTTAAATAATCCTTATTAATGTTGAAATCTTTAGTTAAAACACAAATTTGAGAGGGGTCAGGAGAATGTGGTTTTTTCGAATCATCATTGTCAAATTGTTCATAAATTGGTTGGGCATAATTGTTCTCAACCCTAACTCCTTGAAAGCTTTGTCTCGATCTTTCAGGGATACTACAAGATTTTCTCCTCGGGCTAGTGCGAGAAGAAGATTCAAAAGATTCGTAATCATGAAATCTTGCAGATTGTTGCCTATTGAATTTAATATCAACAGCACCGTCAGTGTGTTGAATAATTTGTTCAATATCAGTGTTTTCTATAGGCTGGGTTCTAGGAATAGATCCCGATGGTAAAAGCCAAGATTCAGGAAGATTAATATTTTTCCATTCTATAGTCTTAGGGACTATCAGATTGGATTTTGATTTATTTATTTCCCAGAAGATAGTTTGACCAGAAGGTTTTTCATTGTAAATAGCTCTTACGTTTAATCCTGTATTCATAACTTTGTAATGTATTCTATAAAATATTTCATAAATATGAGACCCGTGCTTCATTTTGTAATTATGAGTCTTAACATTGAGTGTTAAGATATCCATGATGTGAGGGACTTGTAGATACAAAGAAAGTACAGATAACTTACTTGATAAAATTTGTAAGGATTTATTGATATCACTTGATTATTGTACAACGTTGATTACTCCATGAACAAACATTGTAATATGAACTCTCACTTATTTTTTCTAACTCTAAAAACTCTCCTTGAAATTCTCACTAAAAGTTCTCACTTGAAAGCTGAAATATCAAAAGTAGTTTTTGGCTCTGAAGATTGATGCCCTCTCCTCTTCCTCAATGCCTCTATATATAGGCAGAAATTTGTTACTATTCCGGATTTGAAATTAGAAATTTCAATTCCGAGTTGCCTTTTTCCAATACAGCATGATGGAGGTGGGACCCACTTTGTCTTCTTCTTCTGGCTTTGCTTTTCAGAGTGATGCTTTTCAGTGGAGACTGACTTCGAAGCTTTTCAGAATATTTGTCTTTCTGCTTTTTTTATTTTTTTTTATTTTTTATTTCTCAATCAGCCTATTTTTTCTTTTGTGTCGGCTGACTATTTTTGTTGTTTTTTGAATTTTTTCATATTTTTGTACTCTTTTTTTTTTTTGAGTGCATTTTGTAAACTGGAAATTACATGAGCGAAAATTAAAAATTACATAGTAAATTATTTACGTGAAATTGGGGAAAATATATTGTAGCAATCGTCTTCATTGTCGTCATCTAAATGAACCGATGTTGACGATCCTTCATCATCACTTGCATTTTGTAGTAGTCTTTTGACCTCTTCCAAAGATGTGGCAGCAGCTATTTGTGTTTGTAAACTTTGTTTCATAACTAGGAATTCTTCATGTTTTTGGACTGCTGCGGGAGATACCTGGCCTGCAGTTTTGTCGAAACGTTTGTTTTCTAAAAACCACTTCTTTATCTCGAGTATTTGGAACTTTTCTGTGTTCATCTTGTTCCACCATTTGACTTGAGCAACTTTAACTAATCGGCACAATCCAGATATAGAAACTTGTAATTTTTGTTCTATTTTTAGAATCCAAGTTAAATGGAATTCTAAATAGAACCTGAGTAAAACGGAACATTTATAATCTGGACTAGTATTGTTGAAATTTTTCTGGAAATATTCAAATGATTCAGTAACTTCAGGAGGGAAGATTTTTGTCATTGGGCCAAAGTTTTCCCACCAATGTAGGAACCAGTTTGGGAATTTTGTAGTTTCGGCTAAATTCTTTCCTAAAAGGAAGAATGTTGAAATGGCATGAACTTCGTTTTGGAAAAATAGGAATTTTGTCCAGGCTTCAATATAATCAAAGTATGTAAAAGAAACTCCTGATCCTTTGTAGGTATTTGTGTTGTAAGGGTTACCCCATTCAGCTGGACCAATTATTTTGTTAATGAAAATTTTTCTATATCCAATGGCAGTTGAAGTAGGAGGGTGACCTTTTGGCAATTTGTTTTCTATATGAATGGATTTTGTGACAACAAGAATATGTTCGTAAAATTTTTGGGTTTTTGTAGGATCTTCATAGATCCTGAAATACTCATTGTCGAAGAGTAGAGCAGATAGCAATTCTGCCCTTTCACTTTGTGTCTGTGGAAGATTTTGGGGTTTCCATTCATCTTCGATGATGCAATCAAAATGGACCCAATTTGTTTGTTCGTAAGGGCAGTCTTCGGAGGACAATTGGGTTTGTTTTTGTAAGACTGTTTGTTTGTAAGTTTGTAAAGGGACCTTTGTTTGTGAGGCAAAAGGGGTTACTGCAATTTTTGGTGACAAAGGTGTAAATCTGTTGCATATATCAAAAGCTGTTTGTGGCTTGGAAAGTGTGGTCGTAGGTGTTTTTTGTGGAATTGTTTGTAAGGGTTTTGCGGAAATTGGTTTAGTATGAGTAGTTTGGGAGAGAAATTGTTGTGGGCTTGTAATTTGTTTTGTTCCAGAAATGCTTCCTGGTGAATTGGATTTTGAGGATGAACTAGATTTTGAAAATGGAACTACTTGCTTTCTTTCGGACATCCTTGCAAAAATTCCCTGGTAAGAAAATCTGGGATACAATTGTCAGTTCCTTTAATATATTCAATATCAAAATCAAAAACAGAAAGTATTGCTTGCCATCTAGCAAAAATTTGTTTTGATGCTAGATTTTGAACATCTTTTGTCAAAACTTCTTTTGCTGCTTTGCAATCTACTTTTAGCAAAAAAATTTGATTTAGTAAATCATCTTGAAATTTTGAAATACAAAGCACTATAGAAAGGATTTCCTTTTTTATAGTAGAATAATTTTGTTGTGCACCTGTCCAGGCACCAGAATGATATCTAATAATTTTTTCTTGGTTATCAATTACTTGTTTAAGAATACCACCATATCCTGATTCAGACGCATCTGTCTGTACTATTTTAGGGGTATTTGGGTGGCAAATAGATAAACACGGTAGTATTTTTACCTTGGATTTAATTTCTCTAACAATTTGAGTATGTTTGTTACTCCAAAATGGTGGATCTTTTTTCAATCTATCGAATAAGGGTTTACACATTTGTCTTAAATTAGGGTAAAAATCTCCAATATAGTTCAAAGCTCCTAAGAACCGTTGTAATTGGGTTTTATCTCTAATTTCGTCTGGAAATTTGTCCCCAAATTCAAGAGATCTCTGGATAGGAACTATAGTTCCTTCGCTAATTTGGTGCCCTAGAAAGCGAATATTTGTTTGAAATAATTTAATCTTCTTTGCAGAAATAACTAAACCATTTTCCTTTATTATTTTTAGGAATATGTTTAGGTGTTTCCAATGTTGATCAATACTTTGACTAAAGAGAAGGACATCGTCAATATAGACTATTGAAAAGCTTGTATAAGGAGTAAATATATCATTCATAATCTTTTGGAATTCGGACGGAGCGTTTTTTAATCCGAATGGCATTACATTCCATTCAAATTGTCCAAACGGGACCGTGAAGGCTGTTTTGTATTTGTCTTTTTCAGCAATTTGTATTTGCCAAAATCCTGATTTCATATCAAATTTGGAAAAGACTTTAGCATTGTAAAGCCTTTTTAGTAGGTCGGATTTATTGGGAATAGGATACCTTATCCACTGTAAAACCTTGTTTAGAGGTTTGTAATTTATGACAAGTCTGGGAGTACCACGTTCCAATTCTGCATTTTTTTGTACATAGAAAGCAGAACATGACCATGGAGATTTACTAGGTCGAACAATTTTTTTATCTAATAAATCTTTGATTTCTTTTTTGCAATGCTCTAGGGTCTCCTGATTCATTTGAATAGGTCTTGCCTTAGTGGGAATAGTTTTTTCATCAAAATCCTTTTCATAAGGAAGTGTTACAGTATGTCTTCTCCTTTCCCAAAAGGCATTAGGCAATTCTGAACATATTTGTTTTTCCATGTTATTCTGCAAATCAGTAACTTTCTGTTGGAAAGCTCTATCATGTATTTGTTCTTGTATTCTTTTATAACTGGTTTCTTCTTTGAGGAAAAGTATTTGTTTTTGTTTGTTTGCTAGGTTACTTCTATAAATCCCTGCAGTTTGCATGTTATCAACCTCTTTTTTGAGGAAAAGTATTTGTTTTTGTTTGTTTGCTGGATTACTCTCGTAAATTCCTGCAGCTTGTAGGCTATTAACATCTCTTTGGGAGATGGGGAATAAAAACTTAAAAAGAACTTTTTTGCCGAGGACGGTGGTTTCGATACCCGGAATATCTACTGTAATGGGGTAAAGCATTTGGATGAAAGGGGTACCAAGGATGACATCAGCATTAAGCTCTTTAACAAGGATGAAAAAAGTTTTGAAGCATACGCCATCATTGCAAATATGAGTATTAGATAGTTTGTAATTTATTTGTAACCGAGTGTGGTTAGCAGCAGACAATCTTTCTTTTGTTTTTTCAAAATATTTTGTTGGGACAAGACCTTCTTTAATGCAATTCATATCTGCCCCAGAATCCATAAGAGCAATGGTTTGTAACTTAAAGTCTTCGATAACAATCGTGACTTGGACGAGCCATTTTTGGAATGATATTCGACTAATAACATTGACAAATGAATTTTCTTCTTCGTTATCATCTTGGTTGGCTTCTTCATTTATGTGATCTTTAATTCTTATGATTAAAAGATCTTGTTGGATTTTATCATGATTTATCTTAATTTGTTTTATTTCCCTTTTTAGCTCATTTATTTCACTTTGTAAGTCATTAATAGTAAGCTTATTATTTTTAGAAGAATTAAAAGACTTTATAATGTCTTTGAATTCCGTCTTATGAGCTTTAGTAGGCTGAGATGTTTCTTCTTTGTTTGTCATCATATCTTTTAGCTTGTTTAAGTATAAGCTTTGAGAATTAGGATCTTTAACTTTTTCAAGCATTTCAAATATTAGTTCATATTCATTTTCTTTAGTTATAACATTTATTTTCTTATCACAATTGCAAACCATCATATCTGGTTTACAAGCGCAATTTTGGACTTCATCTTCTGATGAATCAGAAGATGCTTCGTAATCAGTCCTTATCTGATTTAATCCAATCTCACTATCTGAGAATTGACTCTCGTCACTTTCTTCTTCAGGATTTATCTCTCCGATGAGATTTATTAAAGTTTATTTTAAGTCATTTTCAATCTCTAGGGACAAAACTTTATTCCTAACTCTGCAAGTATTTGCATAGTGCCCAGGTTTCTTGCACCTATGACAAATAATTTTGTCTATAGGGGTTTTGTGATAGTTACTATTTCTTTTAAAAGGTTTTTTAAGCGAGTAATTTTTATTTCTGAAATTTGGTCGTTTGTATGTATGGTGAGGATTTCTATGGTGATGGGTTTTGTGAAACTTTTGGCTAACTGGTGGTTTGAACTTTTCGAATCCGAATTGTTCACACCAGTTCCCAAGCTCTTTTCTGTTAATGTTATTCTGGGTCTTTAGTTGTGACTTGAGTTTCAAATCATTGCATAATTGGAGAGCTGTAATATTAATATGATTAATAATTTCTCCATATGATAAATCGGATATGTCCTGTTGTGTACTTTTTATTTTATCTCTGACTTTTTCTCCAAAGAGCTTAGGTAAACCAGAAACAAATTTTTCTTTCCAATAGTAATTATTGGGATCATCTCTTTCAAAGACTTTAGTGAGAAAAACATCTTTGTACCATCTGAAATCTTGTAAACGACGACATTTTAGATTTTGTAGTATCTCAGTATTTCTTTCTTGGTAAATTTGGGGGCTTCCAACAAAGTTGACTACAATGGTATAAATAAGACAAGAGACTGCATTAGGGATAGTATTGTTTTGTATATCAAGAATAGGATTCCCTTCATCATCCTTCTTTATACTTTGTAGGATTTTTTCTTTTGTTTCGATAGTTAAAGCATTATCCCACCATCCTTTTAATTGGCCATTAAAACCTAAGATTAGGTTTTGAGTTGCATCAACCTCAGAAGACTTAGATGCTTCCTTATAGATATTAGCAACAATAGCCATTTGTTTGCATAAATTAAGGATTTGGTATTCTGCTAATCCATCAATGTTCCACTCATAAATAGCGGAACCATTAAAAGTTTTTTGTTGGTGAGTTTCCTCAAATTGCAAATCAGGTGGCGTAGGTCTTGGATAAAAATTCTTTGAGACGCCTTCCACTTTTATGATAGGATTTAAGACATTAATATCGGATGTCTCATTCTCACTTTCAGAATAATAACTCGAGTGGCTTAGGGTATTAATTTTATTAATACTTAAGTCCTCAAGTCTAGTATGAATTCTTTCAAGAAGTTCACTATTCTGGAGTTTTGGCTTATGTTCATTTATTTTAAAAGGAAATTTTAAAATGTCAGTTTTGGTTGTGGAAGATGTAGATTCCTGAAGGGGATTAATATTTAAAGGTAGCTCTTCTTGCCTACTATCAATTTTATTTTCTATCCGCTCTAGTTGTTTCCCGACAATGTGTAAGGACATATTAGTAAAATTATTTTGGCGGATGAGATGATAACTTGGTTCTTTGGCATCACTTGGAGCCGTAAAAACGGGACGACATGTTATAATATGATCTTTGATCATAACCCCAGATTCCTCGAGAGGAGGATATTCAAGGGAAATTTGTGAACCATCAGATTTTGTCCATTTACGACTTATCTTTTGGATAACCATCAATTTGTCGTTTCCATATTTCTCGAAGAAATAAGTAAAAAATGGAATATTCTGATTACTTTGTTCCATATAGTTATACCATTCGGTACAAATGTTATCTCTTTGGTCAGTGGAAAAAGTTTTAATAAACCATTTTCTGTTGGTTTTATTATTTTTACTAAGAAAATCAGTTTTTAAATAATCCTTATTAATGTTGAAATCTTTAGTTAAAACACAAATTTGAGAGGGGTCAGGAGAAGGTGGTTTTTTCGAATCATCATTGTCAAATTGTTCATAAATTGGTTGGGCATAATTGTTCTCAACCCTAACTCCTTGAAAGCTTTGTCTCGATCTTTCAGGGATACTACAAGATTTTTTTTCTCGGGCTAGTGCGAGAAGAAGATTCAAAAGATTCGTAATCATGAAATCTTGCAGATTGTTGCCTATTGAATTTAATATCAACAGCACCGTCAGTGTGTTGAATAATTTGTTCAATATCAGTGTTTTCTATAGGCTGGGTTCTAGGAATAGATCCCGATGGTAAAAGCCAAGATTCAGGAAGATTAATATTTTTCCATTCTATAGTCTTAGGGACTATCAGATTGGATTTTGATTTATTTATTTCCCAGAAGATAGTTTGACCAGAAGGTTTTTCATTGTAAATAGCTCTTACGTTTAATCCTGTATTCATAACTTTGTAATGTATTCTATAAAATATTTCATAAATATGAGACCCGTGCTTCATTTTGTAATTATGAGTCTTAACATTGAGTGTTAAGATATCCATGATGTGAGGGTCATTTAGAGAAATGGTAAAATTAGGATAACAGTTAAAGTAAATTGGTCCATTACAAAGACTGGTTTCAACTAAGCCAAGTAAGGAATCATGAAAATTAAGATGTCTTCCGTCCCTTAAGGCAACGAATATGCTAGTATCTAAACCATCTCTTGTGAGAGGTTTAATAGCAACTTGAACAAGACCAATATGCAAAAATTTGTAATTATTGTTGAGGTGTCTATTGACAGATTTTTTAGAAAAAAGATGAAGAGTTTGTTGATCACTTATAAGAGGTAGAACTTGTTCTTCAGTCTTAATAGTATATGCAGATCTAAAATCTAGTAAAGACTTTCTATAAATAGTACTTTTATCGATATTTGGGGGTTTCCAATTAAATAGATCTTTGTCTTCCCATGTATTTTCAGTTCTAGAAATAACATTACAATTTTCACTGGACTCTGATGATGTGGAGGAAGAGGCCATATTTCCAAAAAATGTGTTCATAATTACAAAATATATATATATATATATATATATATATATATATATATATATATATATATATATATACCACTCACTCCCGCCATTATTACTTCACCCTCAAGATTTTCCCGCTCTTAGCTCTTCACATTTGGCACCCAGACTTTTATTTTTGCATCAATCTTTCCAGCAAAATTTCAATGTTCTTTACCTCCACCTATGGCATGACATTCGAAAATATTAAAATTGAAGCCATTTATCTGCCATTTTTCTAAAATTGTAGACCAACTTCCGATATATGGTGAGAATTTGCATGTGTATGTTAAGCGTGAATAATTGTGTTAGAACCCTAATTTTGGCCGAACCTTAATTTTCCTGTAATTCAAAGTAAATCCCCCAAAATTCCTAATTTTGGTCGATCCATTTGTTTAAACGTTTATCTATGAGTAAATTTTATTTGTAAACCCTAATTTCCCTTCTTAGAACCCTAATCCCGAATTGTGTTAGAATCCTAATTTTGGTCGAACCTTAATTTTCCTGTAATTCAAAGCAAATTCCCCAAATCTAGTTGAACCCTAAGTTCCCATGATGTAATTGATCTCTACTTTCTCTTTGTAGAACCCTAATCCCCAATTTTGCTCGAACTCTAATTTTGGTAGAACCCTAATTTACAGAAGTCCGATGTGATTAAACCCTAATTTTATTAAACCCTTATTTCCCATGATGTAATTGATCCCTAATTTCTCTTTGTAGAATCCTAATCCCCAATTTTGCTATTACCCTAATTCTGGTAGAACCCTAATTTACAAAAATTCGAAGTGATTAAACCTTAATTTTAAACCTCAAATTTACCCTAGTATATTTAAGCCCTAATTAATACTAAATTCATTATGTAACCTAACCCTCTTGTTTTATGATGCATCTCCTGGAGATCTATATGTTACTGTATACTTCCACCATGGAGGCAATATGCAAACTATTGGAGATTATGAGGGAGGCCACAATAGCGTTGTTGATTATGTAGGCCCTACACTCATTTCCTTGTCATGTTTCCATCAGCTTTGTGATCTGATGGATTTTATATTGGTGAGAGGTATGTTTATAAAGAAACATGATGCTTTTCATCTTATTGATCAAGATAGTCAATTGAAGTTATACTACCTAGCTTGTCAAAGCAGTCGTGTGATGGATATTTACATTGAGTGTGAGGGTAAGGTTGATAAAGATCAAGAAATGAGATTTGAAGATGGTAATGAAACAACACTTGAAGATGATATTGAATGTGAAGATGATGGGGATAGTGATAAAAGGGAGTGATGTTGACAAAGATGAGCTGGATTATTTCTCAGATGGTTCATATGGAATGCAAGATGACACTGAAAACATTCATGTTTTCATGGTGTTAATGAAATGTTGTCAATAGCATCTTCCAAACTCATACTAACAGTAATGAAGTACCTGAGCCAGAGTCTAATAACAATCAAGAGCCTGATGTAGGAGTGCCTGATGTAGAAGAGCCTGCACCTGTGAATAGAAAGAAGTCCAGTAGTGCTTCAAGGACTTCCAAGAAGAGTAAATCTAAGGAGTCTGCAAAAGGGAAAAGAAAGGGTAACAAGAACGTGGTTGGTGATTCTGATACAGATGAAGGTGGTGAAGAAAATATTAACATAAGTGAGGATGAGTTTGCAAGTGTTCATGGTCTTGATGAAGAAGTAGTAGATCATGGGAATAAAGGTGTGCTTTTTGATGTGAAAAATATCATGAATCCTGTTCTGGATTTGAGGATGAGGTTCACCTCAAAACAAATATTGAAAGATGTGTGCACTTCACATGCTATTAATTTCTAGAGGAACATCTCATTCCCTAGGAACAACAAATAATACTTTATGATAAATGTACCAGAGTTGGTTGCTTCTGGAAAGTACATGGCAAGAATGTGAAATGAGAAGAATGTAATTTCATAATTAACAGTTACACACCCAAACACAGGTGTCCAACCTCATCAAAGTCCACCGTACTGAGGTCCGAATAGCTTGCAATGAGATATATACATGTTTTCAAATCAGATCCAAAGAAGAATGTTAAGGCATTTTTTGGGGAAGCTGGAAAGGATGTTGGCATTGATTTCTCAAAGAATATGGGTTACAAAGCAAAGGTCAAAGAATTATTGGAGCTGAATGGTAACAGCAGAGAACAGTATGCCAAACTATGGGATTTTAAAGCTAAAGTTGAGAGGACAAGTCCTGTATCTATTGTAATTCTTGGTACAAAGATAGAGAATGGCCAGAAGAAATTTGATAGACTATATATGTGATTGTGGTCATTGAAGCATGTTTTTTGACTTGTTGCAGACCTATTATTGGTGTGGATGGTGCACAGTTAGAAGGACCACACAAGTGAATATTATTGACAGTAATTGGCATTGATGCTAACAATAATATATACCTTTTTGCCTGGGCTGTTGTGGAGAAGGAAGATACAGATGCTTGGCATTAGTTTTTTGGCTGTGCTGAAACTTGATCTCAACTTTAATAATGATGGTGGATGGACCTTCATGTCAGACAAGCAAAAGGGGTTGTTAAATGCCTTCCAGAGTGTGTTCCACGATCAGACAACATCTTTTGTGTTAGACACTAGCATGCAAACTACAAGAAAGTTGGATACATTGGGGATGCATTGAAGGATGCCCTTTGGAAAGCAGCTATGGCAACTACTGTTAATGACTTTGATGAGAAGATGAAAGAACTCAAAAAAATAAGTGGTGCTTCCTGGAAATGGTTACAAGACAAACCTCCTCAACATTGGAGCAGGGCTCATTTCAATTCTAAATTGAAATGTGACATTCTCCTCAATAATGGATGTGAAGACTTTAACTCGTGCATTCTACAAGCCAGAGAAATGCCCATTCTGCCAATGGTTGAGTGGATGATGCAATATGCCATGACAAGACATCACAAGAATAGATATCTAGTTAGTAGCAAGTGGAATAGCGAATGGTGCCCTAAAATTAGTAAGATTGTCAAAGCATTCCAGGACAATCATGCAAGAGTGTGTATCCCTAAGAAGTTAGATGATACTTACTATTTGATAAAAGAGTAGAGCCAGATTGATTATGCAGTTGATTTGGTGGAAAGAATATGTGATTGTGGGAAATGGGATTTCAGTGGCATCTTTTGCATACGTGCAATAAGTGCCATCAATGCACAAGGGCTAGATGCATTAGTTTCATTGACCCTTGCCATTTAGTTGGCCACTATCTAGAGGCATATGGGAGGGATGTGATACCTATGAATGAGAGAAAGGATTGAATTCAATATGGAATGATGCCAATTGAGCCATCAAATGCTGGAAGAGGTGTTGGCAGACCTAAGAGGGTGAGGAGAGGTGAACCCGGAGAGAAACCAAAGAAAAAACTTAGAAAGTGTAGAGGAAAACCTGTTTCCATCTTAAAAGAAGATCCTACTAGGTTGACAAGAGAGCATAGAACAGTTAAATGTAGCTACTGCAATGTAATGGGTCACAATATAAAGGGTTGTATGTTAAGGAGGCGCGATGAAATACTGATAGCTCAAGATGTGATACTTGAGGAAGAATAACAAATTGCTTCTAATGAAGAAGATTTGATTGTGGGGCAGTTGGATGATGAATAAATTGGTGAGTTGGTGCCTGATAATGCAAATCTGGATGATGAACTCCATATGAAGTGGGCCAATGATGAAATAGCCAGTGAGTGGGAAAATGGCATTCAAAATAACCAATCTGAAGTTAATTATACTAGTTCCCAGCCAGCACCAAAACTTACTTAAGACAATGATTATGTTGAAGTTGATGAAGATATTGTGGTTGAAGATGAAAATGGCGGACACATTGACCAAACTGAAGTGGTTGAAGAATTTAGAAAGGTTGTGGCCCTTCCTGTGTTACCAGAGCATCTACCAACTAAACAACCAGATGTGAACAAGAATAATGTGAGTATTATTTCTTACATAAGTCAGTAATTCATAAGTCAAAGTGTTTGATAAAGTTATACCCTATTTACAGGAAAAAAAAAATGGCCTCCTCAAAGTGACGTAGAGATCATTGATCTGAAGGATGATGAAGATGATTTTCCAATAACTGACTTGCATGTTAATTCTGGAAGAAGACAGTGGGTATATGTAGTTAAGTAATTTCATTCACAATATACATTTATGATACATGCAAATTAGCCTCAATTTGTGTTTTTTTATGCGTGCATACTAGATGAGGAGCAAAAGTGCTAGTCAGAGCATAAATGAAGCAGTTAGTCCGCCCGAAGTGAAAAAATGTCAAAAGAAGAAGAAGGAAAAGAATGTAACTTATTTAAACCAATACATTTTTATACAACATTTGACATTCATGGTATGTGATTTGTATGTTGCATTTATATTACATAAAGGAGAAAGAGTGGTTCTCAGATTGTTAATGAAGAAAATGGTCAATCTGAGGTGATTAGATGCAAA
The DNA here is from genome assembly GCA_948329865.1 of Linaria vulgaris. Classification (NCBI taxonomy): domain Eukaryota; kingdom Viridiplantae; phylum Streptophyta; class Magnoliopsida; order Lamiales; family Plantaginaceae; genus Linaria; species Linaria vulgaris. The sequence goes on along the minus strand of OX415251.1, from coordinate 49,895,006 downwards.
AAGAAGGGAAAGAAGAAATCAGTGAGTTCTTTAATTGAGGACTCTAACCAAAACGAGGCTGAGACTGAACCATTGTCTGTGAGTGTTGAGCTGAGGAGCCCACATACACTGAAAATAAAGGCAAGGAGAAGATGGTTGGGGATGCTGATGATCCTGTAACAAGCAAAAGAAAGAGGAAAAGAGTGGAGAGGTATATTGCAGAGATGGACCATAACACTAGACAAGAAGTGAAAGGATGCCCTTCTTTGGCAGAGCAGATGCGGGCAGCAGGAGGACAAGGCCAGAATAAAAAAAAAAAATCAAAGGTAGGAGTGGAAGATCAGTGATGTTCATGGTAGGTGACAATAGTAAGGGAAACACCACAAAGAAGAAGGGAAAGAAACATTGGAAGTCTTAATTATCTGGATGGTGGCAGGTAAACATTGGTGATTTGTTTGCCTGTTTTGAGCATAGAATTTGGCATGATATTGGACTGTCGAAATATGATATCAACATGGTAGTTTTATATGTGTTTGTACTATGTTTTATATTTTGATTGTAATCTGCTTTGCATAAAGTTGATCAAGATATACCCTTTTGCTATTTCATTCATACACATGCGAAAATAGAGAAAAGAGAAAGCCCATTCATTTAAAATTTAGTGGACGAATTATTAAAAAATGTCCGTTATCTTTTTTAAAAAGTTAAAATGCCCGCTTTTTGCGGGCCTTGACAAAATGCTCCATATGTTTAAAAAACAAATTATCAAACATGCCATCGACCCTTATTCGGGCCAAAATTGCATACGTGGCGGTACAGTCAATGCCACGTCAATAAGTTGCTCCGCCACGTCATATTTTTCAACCAAACACATTTTTTAAACAAACCCTTCTAATTTTAAATATTCTATTTGCACCCCAAAATAAATTGCACTTTGCACCCCAATATATATATATACAATTGTTTTTTATTTCTTGAAAACTATTTGTAAACATAATAAAACATTTAACAAATAAAAAGAAATACAATCAAATAAAAAAATAATCATCATTTTTTGTATCTTGAAAAACTATTTGTAAAAATAATAGTTTTTATATATTTATTTAATAATTAAAAGAAATAAAAAAAATACATTCAAAAAAAATCCCATCATCTTCATCACCCACCCAAGTTCAACCCCCCCCCCCCACCCCCCGTCATCTAGATCACCCCCCCCCCCCCCCCTCGTCATCTACATCACCATTACCACCACCACCACCACCATAAACTTCCAATCAACTCTCCAGTTGTTGTGCTCCAACCTCGCCTCCACCATCTCCTCCATCGACACCCAAAAATCCTCGTACGGACTTGGTGAATATGTCAATAAAGCGATGAAATCCGTTGGATCTCGACCTTCACCTACCTCTGACGACGTGGACGCCTCGAGCAGATCCGAATAGATTCGGAGGATCCACGAGCCGCGGCGTCTCAATGACAATAGCACAGACGAATCTTCTGCATCTTCACGCGCCACGTTTTCCAAGGTCGGACCGAGAGTTTTTTATTTGGGGGAAATTTTGGTTTGGGTGATGGTGAACATGGCGGGTTTGGGTGGTGGTGGTGGTGATGGATTGAGAGATTTAGTGGTGGTGGTGGTGAAAGGGGGGAAAGAAGATGATTTTAAAAAAAAAAAAATTATATATATATATATATATATATATCTCCGTTTTATTATTATTTTTATATATATGTTTATTATTTTTACAAAGAGTTATATATAGATATATACATATGTTTATTATTATTATTAATATATACATTTATTATTTTAAAAATAGTTATATATATGTTTATATATATATATGTTTATTAAGAAGATGAATTTTTTTTTTGTATATATTATCTTATTATTATTATTATTATTATTATTATTACTACTACTACTACTTATATATATTTTTATTATTATTATTATTTATATATTTATTTATTTATTATTTTTACAAAATAGTTATATATATATGTTTATTATTTATTTATATATATAAATAGTAAACATATATTTATTGGGGTACAAAGTGCAATTTATTTTGGAGTGCAAATATAATATTTAAAATTAGAAGGGTTTGTTTAAAAAATATCTTTGATTGAAAAATATGATGTGGCGGAGCAATTTATTGACGCGGCATTAATTGTACCGCCACTTAGGCAATTTTGGCCCGAATAAGGGCCGAGAGCATTTTTGACAACTTTTATTTAACATATGGGGCATTTTGGCAAGGCCAGAAAAAATGGACATTTTAACTTTTTAAACAAAGATAACGGGCATTTTTAATAATTCGTCCAAATTTAGTTGATTAGATCAACATAATCAACTTAGGATCCACCAAAAAGATACATCATAGCATACTTAATGTTCAAAATAGATCACTTAGGATAATAGAATACTGAATGTAAAAGAAAACAAATCACTTAAGATCAAAACAGAAAATAACTAATTTAGGTACTCAACAAAATGACATTAAACTCAGTCGTCCAAAACTATCAGCTCAGGTTCAGCAGGTGGTGCTTCTTCTCCTTCTTCAACTACCAAAGGTGCTTCGATGTTATTTCCAGCTTCTTCCGGGAGTAAAGCCAGGTTATACTCTTTATACACCACGAAGTGCAAAGCGACGTTGTCCATTCCAAATGCCCAAAAGTACTTGTCAAATATGGTCTCCTGCAATTAAAAAGAAACCTAGTTAAATAACCAAACACATTCAAATGACACCAATACATACCACATGAGAAGAATATTAATGAACACACTTATAATCTGGTCCATGTATATGAGCTCCAGCCCCTCACCTAAACTTCTCAAACAACCTTAGCTTATTCCTATGATACTTGATCATCCTGCGTATTTTTTCGAAATAAAACTCAACCTTCACCCCATCAGGACCTTTATATGCACTCTCAAGATCACTCTTAACAAACCTCAATCCACGCATCAAAACACCCTACTCAATGATCCTATGCCTAACATCATATGAAGCTAGACTCTACATCATTATGCGTTCTGACTTTGGAGAAGTGCAAGACCCTATGAACACTAACCGTAGCCGATTGCTACTCGTGACAATCACCGTTCTTATAATAGAAACATGTATTTAAACAAATAAGTCAATCAACTAGAATATATGAAAGCTAAAAACAAAGTTTTCATTAAATATAATATAAGATCCTTACACATTTAAATAAAACACACCATAGATCATTAAGAGATGCTACACCATACGGTAGTCTAATTACATCGCATAAATCGGGAAAAAACAAAAAACAATTACATTCTAGAATAAACAAGAAACAACAGAGCAGCAAACAAGACAAACATCACAAATGCAAGCATCCATCCTATTAGGCAACATATAATTGCCGCCTTTGTAACGTTGATATCCTTCATTGAATCAAAAAAGTCTAAGCCCCTTGCAACTCCATCGATCATGTAGACATTCGACTCATTGATTGAGACTTAATCGGTTCAAAATTCCCCGAAACTTCCTCCGAACCATTTGTTCTTTTTTATCATTGAAGAAAAGAGGTTATTGTCGAACATAAACGGGTAGAGAGGTGCATTAACCTTCTCATGGAGCCTATTGGCCCAAACAAAGGAATTTAGGTGACCCTTGCTCACGGGGCATATATAGTAGTGAATCCGGGGCCGCGTTGAAGTTAAACCAGCCAAACCGTAGATCATTAGGCCTCGGCCACATGCATATGGAAGACGATAAGGATGCACCATCTAATATTCACAAGATGCAAAATAATCATATGTTTTTGTAGCCTAATTTTGAACACATAGCATTTCTAACATGACATGGTAACCAAATTACTAGCTCCACCCTAAACTCATCAAAACAGGGACAAATTATGTTCAATAACCACACAGTAACTAGTTCCTTACTTAAACCAAACAAATCAGAGACAAAGTCGAAACCCTAAAGCAAACCCTAACTTCTTACAACCTTAAATCTACAAAACAGCCAACTATTCGCAAATCGAACCCCACCCTAACACTGTTTCCCAAAAATGCGACCAGACTTGAACAACCCTTAAGCTTTAACATGCTTAAACCAAGCCAAACCGGACATGCAATCACACACATAGGTTGGGAAAGCCATCACATACCTTATTTTTACGCAAATCGAACAAGTTCTTCAAGTGGTTGTCATTGTTACAGGAGACAAGAACGTGGTCGGGGTTAGGGTTTAATGGGCAGCAAAATAAGAAGAATTTCGTGAAATACTAACTTAGATTTGAAAAACAAAACAACAACGGCCAAGATTTGGAGAAAAAATGAGGAAGAAATTTACCTGACGGAGGATGTGACTGTTGGGTTTGTGGTGGGAGGGATGAACAAGTAGTTGGGTGTAAATAAATTCGAATGGTCGATTCCACCGGTTCAATTTCCTTTTATTTTAATGTTTTTTTGTTGATTGGGTCACTTATGTGGCAAATTAAAAAAAAATGGTCAAAATAGATGAAAGTAGTCAAACTACCGACATATCAGCAATTCCCGGCGAGAATTTTAAATCCGGCGTAAAATGGATTAAATTGGTGAGGAATTTGGGATTTCATGACTAAACTGGCGGGTTGCCAAGTTGGAGGACAAAATTGGAGGCGAGGCCAAATTAATGGAACAAAAAGAATTTTGCCCCCAAAAAATCTATATTGCATGGGAAGTACGTTTCAACTTCTTTATTTTTGCCCCCATTCCATTTCAAAAGGAATGGACTACATGATTAGAGACCGTTTGGTTGGGCATACAATGTCATTGTATGGCATTTTAACCGGATTAAATAGAAAAAATAATAGGTTTGGTATGCCAAATTCTAACCCGGGTCAGTCATGTTTAAAACGACTAATCCGGGATTCAACACTGATTTCTGCACGACCACCCCTATCGTTTTCGAAAAACGGGTTCGATGAAGTTGAAAGACATATTTATCCCTCATATCAACGGTACAATTTTTTTAGGTAACACCAACAACAACAAAAGGCCAACATGAAAATCTAAGATCACAGGACCACCAACAAACATGAAATGGACTTTAACAACACAAACATCGAATTTTTTGTTGGTGGATCCATTTCATATCGAGCTTAAAAATAATTTTGCATTGCGAGCATTAGTTCATTGTAACACCGCAATCACCGTTGGAACTACAGCTCAACCAAAAAAAAATCCGTACAGATGACTCCATTCCGGTGGTCGCCAGGATTTCAGTGGACGATGCGAATTGTTAAGTCCCACAACAACAACAAAATCTACCGCCAAATCTTGGACCTTATTCGTGAAGTTTGTTGTTGCGGTGATTTACATACCGCTGTGATTTATCGCCAAATCTTCAGCCGATCTCATCAATGTCGAAGGTGAACACCATCACAACAAAATTTCAATAAATTTGGGATCTATATTATAGGATTTGTGCGATTAGTGCGATTTGTATGTGCAATTTATGCGTGTGTGTACTCGTGAGTTACAGAGAAGAGAGAGAGAGAGAGAGAGAGAGAGAGAGAGAGAGAGAGAGAGAGAGAGAATTTGGGGATGGAGATAAATGTTTGTCGTGGATTTTCTTTCACCTACGAGAAGAATTGAAAAGGAAAAGAAGACACGATTTTTTTTTTTTGACACGTTTCTTTCCTTCTTTTTTATTGGTATATTTTTTTCCATTTAATTACTGAATTATCTCATCAGTTTGAAACATTTTATAATGGTTCAAGAGTTTGTAATTTGATTACATGAAGTTTTCGGTTAGATACTATTTTGGATTACTTAAATAGCTTTTTCCATAAGTCGTTAAATTGGTTAAATAGTGAAAATGTAAGTAAACGTGCTCTTATTCTATACAATCCCTAGGACTGGAACACCAATCGATGAAAGAAAAAGAAAATTAAGACTTTTCAACCAAATGAACCACACCACTACAAAGCCTAATTAAGACTCACATTCTTTCACTTTGTTTTTGTTAGCTTTTGCATTGCAACAAGCAAATAGTAGGGTGTTTTATGAATTGAATATTTAAGCACTTCCATCTAATCCTTACTAGAAAATAAACACTCCCCAACAAAGACAGAGTTTTGAATCATTCCCAGTTCGAATCTCTCTACGATATAGATCGGGTACGTCTTGACTAGTTCAAAGACTGGAAAATTTCAGTCATTTTCTTTGTTTCAACTTGTAATACTAATACCTGGAGATTTCAATAGCCTAGGCTTTGGCCTCGGTTCTTTTACTTGTTCGACGAAATGTCTCACAGAAAATGATGTTTTTCCGCAAGTGGGGTTTCAACAGAATCGAACACTTTCACCCATACATTCATCTTCAGGTTCGTACTCTTGTCAATGTGAAGCTCAAATGGGTAAAAGACCGTGTTCTCGATTCCATGGTTTCTAGTAGCTTATATCTCAAAGCCACTTGCATTCTCGTTTCCCTTATTGGATCACACCCAGATTATTGTCTTCCCATTTATTGCCTTAATCGGTGTCGTGGGCAGCTTGACCTCCCTTCCCACGTTAAACTCTCCACCTTCATTCGTCGCTACCCCAACATTTTCCAGGAATTTTATCGTCCCGATTCCAGAGGTACCCCTGTCCCATGGTACGAATTAACCCCCGAAGCAATGGACGTCTACAATCAAGAAACGGGTTTGATTTATGAGGATTGTTACGTCGACATTTTAAATAGGCTGCAAAAGTTGCTTATGCTTACAAGAGGTAGATTACTCCCTCTCCAAACTATTGATCAGTTGAGGTGGGACTTGGGTTTGCCGTATGATTACGAGAACACATTGATCACTAATCGTCCCGAGCTATTTTCTTTCGTGAAACTCCCGGAAGAGCGCGTGGGGTTGAAACTTTTAGTTTGGGACGATAATTTGTCAGTTTCTCATTTGGAGTTGAGGAATTCGAACCGTGTAGAGAAAGACGGAGCCTTGGCTTTTCCTATCGGGTTCACGAGAGGTTTTGGCCTGAAAAAGAAGTGTATGGAATGGTTAAATGAATGGCAGAAGTTACCTTACACTAGTCCTTATGCTGATCCTTCCAATATGGACCCGAGAACGGATGTGTCTGAAAAGCGGGTTGTCGGAATGTTTCATGAGCTTTTGAGCCTTACAATTCTCCGAAGAACGGATCGCAAGAACGTGAGTAACCTGCGTACTCCATTGGCTATGCCTCAGAAATTCACTAAGGTGTTTGAAAGACATCCAGGGATTTTTTATATATCCAAGAAGGGGGATACGCAGAATGTCGTTCTCAGAGAGGCTTATAATCGTGGTCAGCTCATTGAGAAGCACCCGTTGGCTAGTATTCGAGAAAAGTATGAGAGCATGATGAAGCAGGGATTCTTAGACCGTAGTAGGGGATTGTACCGTAAAGAAAGCAGGCGAGCTTCTGAGGATGATCTGGATTATAATCCATTTGGAGGTGGGAAAGGTGGGCACAAATGCAAGTCTGAAACTGAGACTGATTGTGATTTGTATTCGGAATATGAATCTGATGAAACTAGAAAATAATGCTTAGTTCCCTGTTGTGTTTAGCAGTGTTCTCAACAAATGGCTGCATGTAATGACTTCTAGAGGAAACGCGAACATCATGGAAGCTAATTAGGCTTACATGTATAAGGATTATTTACAATTTCTTGTCCTTCACAATTTATTTCGGTTTCATTTCTACCTGTATAAGGATTATTTAGCGCACATAACACATTGATTACCAAGGTGTATGATGCATTGTTATTTGGACACATTACTAATTAGGCTCCACGGTGATGATATTGTAGTGACCCAAGCGCGCGTGCTGCTTAACGACCCAGTTTCCGGAATACATTATTTAGTTATTTCTCTTTGCTGCTGCTTTTGTAGCAACCAGATAGCAAATGACGCTGCATTCATCGCTACTAGATACCAGATGATGCTGACTTTATATTGTTGGTGATTATAATTTAATAAAGGTTTAAAACCATTAAACTCCCAATTTGATTTATATGTTGGCCTCCAACTTATTTTCTTTACAACTTGTGGTAGATCAATCATTCATTTTAAACTCATTTTGGATTCATGTTTGCATTATCATCGTTAGATTTGGCATCGGCGGACAAGTTGCATATTTTTCAATAATTTGGGGAGTCGTGCAAAATAATAAGTTTGGGAACAACAGATAAAACACCACATAGATTAGAGGATTTCATGTGTTTTACCCTTTAATAAAATACGTATTTTCTTTAGTAAAAAGAAGACGAAGTCTTGCATTTGGATTAAGTCTCGAAATTATTTACAAAAATAGCTTAATTAAATCGTATTTGATTGAGAACAATGATTTTGAAAATGTCTTTATCACCCGTGTCTCTTTATGTATCTAGTTCTTTCCTACTTTAGAGATCTCATTTTTGAAGATGAGACACATGATGAGGACTGAGGAGTGTCCACTAATCTTATCAAATATCATTGGTGAGTTAGATGTACAAATTTATTAACAAATACGTGTTCGGTAAGTTTTTCTTTTATAACGTGTATATCTGATTGATTTGGGGCGAGTTCGTCTGCTCACTTGGCAAGCTGACGAAATACTCCATATCATGCTGGTTCGGGACAATGCTGGAATCAGTTTTGTCATTTGCACACATGTACTCTAAGCGACGTGGTCAGAGGATGGATGGATCTTTAATGATTTCGGATGGTACTCGGGTTATCCCAAGTTGCCTATGTATCCCATCGAGGGAATCAAGCCAAATGTAGTTCAATTATCTATTTCAATGACCAAGCACTAATCGGGCTATGCGATTCACTTGTTTCTGCATTGTGCGGTTGTACGGTTTTGACCATATCTCCATGTAGGAAGGTCCAAAGCTCAAACCGCTTCTTCATACAGAAAATAGACCCATTTAGATTTCCAAGAATATAGGGTACATGTTGGAGAGACATATCAAATATCCTCTATATTGAATACCATATTGGGTATTCTGCATATCGGGTATTTCTGCACACCCTCACGGTATGGAACATATCTCGATGTACGTATATCGAAACCTCAATCCCCTTCTTCTTATAGAATCATATTTCGAATATTTTTCATTCGATATATGTCACATGTCGAAAGAGCATGTTAAATTTTCCTTATGTCGAATATTATGTCGGTGATTAGTGTATGCGAAAGTGGCATGTCGAAGATGAAATGTCGGGGATGTATATTAGACATACAGGGGTATGTCGAGTATAATATTCGATATAGGGACTGTGGAGAGCTCCCATGACTTTCTCTTTCCATTTATGGCCAAGTGGAGGGGAATTTATAGGCAAAAGGTCGGGCTATATCGAATTTAGTTCAAATTCGACATACATTCGACATGGTGTCCTAGATCTGTGCAGTTCCACCATTTCAGGCTTCACTTTCACTCCAGACCTCCGAATTGCAATCCGCTTGTTGTATTATGACCTAGACTTAGATGGCTTTCCAATTAAATCTCATAGGATGCCAAATTATTTATACATAAATATTGATGATCCTTGATATTGTGACATTCATGTGACATAACATGTATTGTTACTTTATTATGTAGTATCAGTAGTCCCCCAGTTTGGAGTGTGCTTTTAGAACATAAGCATACTTCAAACTCTAATTAGATGATATACTTAGATTGATTGGATTTCAGGGTGATTGGTGTTATATGGCATATATTTAGACATGCCAATAGTCCCCCAGTTTGGAATGTGATATTGGAAAATAATCATATTTTAAACTCTGATTAAGCGCCTATCATTGGATGCCGACGCACACCATTCTTAGTCCCCCAATTTGCATAGGGGTGTTATTTTAAAACCATATCAATTCTGACCTTGCACTTTAATTAATCTTATGTACCCGATTAGGGACATAATTAGTTTCATTCAAAAAGATAGTAGTTGACTTTCGTTCTTACGAAGTGAAGCATTAATATTCTCATTGCAAAGATTACATATGCATGTCGTATCCTTTAATAGAGTTTGCTGTTATTTAGAAACTTAGAAGGGGTGGTTGTCACTTGATGAGAATTTTGAGACTTGATACTTTAAGATTGCTACGCGATAATCACTTAAGGAAGTGCATTTCAAGTAACATGTCTATATTCGATGCAGATGACGATATGGAGATGGATGCGACACGTGGTCACAAGAGGGCTACGTCAAATAGCATGCATACCAAGGTGGGTGCTCGACCATTTCGTGTGATGGGTCGATGGGCAAGAGGGCCCATAATAATATAGGAACAAATATGTCTTAGTAGGAAGTAGTGTCAAACACGAGGAGGTTGTTCTTTGCACGAGGCTGTCATGGCCCCAATAGCGTTAATGCTAGAGACGAATTGGACCACTTCGAGTTTTGTATGTGCAATGTTGTATGTATTATTGTGATTATAACCTGCGATTGTGTAAACGTGATTGTTTGTGAACATTTGGTTTTTACCAACTTTGCGTTATATGTGAAAATATCTGAATGCTCTAGCCCGACCATAGTGTTAGTGTAGCTCGGTCTCGCTTTGGTGAGGTGGGTACTTAACCAACTCAAATTTTGTAGGTACTTCTTGAGTTATTCAAGTACTTTATTAGAGGTGGCATTTGAGTACGCTTCTCGTAAATTAATAGGTAGATGTAGTTGGCATCGCATCACAAACGATTTTTGTTATACCTCGTGAGGTAGGATCTATGATAATAGGTTGAGTATGCCATCGGCATAAATACCATGTAGGGTACGTTGCATTGTACCATGAGAGGTGAATTACTAGGATATCGCGCAGGGTATGTATCATTATACCCTATTTGGGTAACGTTCTAAATAACGCTATTGTAGAGTGTAGCTTCAAGCATTGTTACACGTCAAGGGTGGTTTTGAACATTAGTTGTTTATTTTGAACCTTGCATTATATCTTTTTGTCGCAGTGGTATTATTGGAAATCTCATTTCACCTTGAATTTTTCATTTATTAGCGATGAGACTTTATCGCCTGTCCTGGCTTCATTTAGGATTTAACGACACCTTAAATGGTAAAGCTGTATCGTACCACATAGAGTGGATTGATTTGAAATTGGGTGACCAATATGGGGAAGATATTAGCCCTCATAGTGGATTTAGATGTTGTAATCGTTGCGACTGCAACATGTTTTACAATTTGGTCTTTGTCTTAACTCGTGCCTCGTAAGCGATAATGAATGTGTTTCTCATTGTAAGATTAGTCGCAATACGGTGACAGATGTAATGCCATTGCCAAAAAATTATGTCATCAATGATTTATTCATTTAATCGTATTCGTGTTGCTTTTGAGCATCTAGCAGTGTTCTGCCATTATATATGTGTTATCTTCACTTTATTATCATTGTGCATAGTAGGCGTTTAGCTAACTGCTTGAATTTTATGCCCTCGCGCCAGATTTAAAGGAAGTGTTTGGTAACGATTATGTGCCCTTGAGAGTCCGGGTGCCGCATGGGTGCTTACTCTAGATCACATAATTCGCGCATTTACCGGCAAAAAAAACGCACAGGCCGCGCTCTGGCGCATTCAGTGCGCGAGCGCCGCACTAGGACGCACTAAGCTTTCTTAAGTCGCGACTTAAAGGTTGTTAAAACGCGCACTAAGCCGCATTATCGCGAACTTACCCGCATTACGGCGCACTAGGCCGCATTAACAAATTAAAATCCAAAAAATTCAGAATGTTAAAAAAAGGCTGCAACGTATTATTGAAACCCCAAAGCCCAAAATCTTAACAAAAACAACAAAGAAGAAACTCATATTGCCCTACGATGAATCGAAAATCGAATCAAGGTAATTTCTCCATCTTTGATATTTGTTTTGTCAAATGGACTATCGCAGTTTTTTGTCTTTACTATTTTATTTAGCTTACTTTTTTACTCACTTGCTCTGGTTTGACAAGTGAATTAGGTGGCAATACGTTTTGCTCTTGTTGATACTTTTGCTATTTTTGTCTTTAAGAAGTTTTGTTCTTTTTTATTATGATCCATATTTTTGAGAAGTTTGGTCCTTTTTTTATTATAATCCATCTTATTAGGAATATTTTATAGATATTTTGCATTTTTTTGTTTATAATTTACATTCTTCCAGTAATAATGAGTTTTTATATATAAATTATTTATTTTAATATTTTTTTAATAAACGCATTATGGCGCACTCAAAATGTGTTATTTTATAAACCGACGCATCGGCGCACCCGCACCCGCACCCGCACTCGCACCCGCACCCGCCTTATGTGATCTAGTGCTTACTGCACTTTGAGAGGCGGGGTACCGCATAGGTACTTGTTTTGCGCCTTGAGAGGCGGGGATACAACGTAAATAGTAGTTGTTGTGCATTAAGAGGCGACTACCACATGGGTAATTGATATTGTAATCCGATTCATCTTTGTTCATTTTTGTCTGGATTAATGCAATCCTGTCATCTTATATTTTTGTGCGGCCTTTTGCAATTCATGTGGTGTCTCAAAGTAACTTGTGTATTTGTCATATTTAAAGGAATACTTTGTAAGAGACCATATATTTGATTTGTTGTCATTTCAGTTAGGGTACCTCGTAGGTGCATGATTCATTGTCATTTAAGGCAGAGTACCGCGTTTGTAAAACCCCTGTTTTTTTAAAAGTAATTTATTTTAAGAATGTATTTTTTTTCTTTTTTAAAAGATACACAAGTGTTGCAAGTAGTTATTATGTTCCCTTTCATTTTATTTTTTTTGCATAACTTGTGTAGCCTTTGTTAAATTTATGTCACTTAACCGTAAAATAATTATACATGCTTTCTTTATAACGTAAATAATCCTCACCTTTAGGTCATATTATCTTTTGTGCAAAATATTTATTGATTAAAGTACTTGTATTAGTTAGTAACAATATTAATTGCCGCATGATTCTTTTGTGTTTACTATTCCGAGAACTCATACTTGTACTAGGTTTCTTAAATTAAATTGCTCTACTTTACATATTTCATCACTCCTTGTGCATGATAAGTTGCATGTTATTAGAATAATAATTGGCAATGTTTTGATATTAATAAGTCAAGGAACTCTGAATTTGCCCAATTAATTTATCTTATTAAATTCTAAGTATCGCTGCACGTTCTTTTAAATAGACTCCTTACATATATGCCTTGTATGATTTAATTTAGTTAAGCATTATACAATATTAGGATTTAATTATAAGGGCTGTTACATAAGCTCAATTATTTATTAGATTTAATAATCATTAGGCTCTTAATGTCGGTTACCAGGAAATCAAGGGTTTCTTTCAATTATCACTCACCGTCTTCTCTTATTTCCCAAAAGTTGGTCTTTCTCGATATTTCATTGCAACCTTTTCATCCTTCTTATATTTTTTTTCGCTCTTGGTAAGGTGTTTTATTCAAATTCGTTCTAATTATATGTTAATTGTTATGAGATTATTGTTTATATATTACATATTGCACATATTCATGTTTGATCATTAATTCTCTATTAGGAGTGGACTTTTTTTTTGGTAGAATATTAGGAGTGGACTTTAAGACATGATACACTACCAATAAAATTTACACGTAAGGTTTTGTATGAATGGTGTTGTGCGTGAGCATATTTTCTAATAATCAAGTTTTAACCGGCTGTATCATCTTTTCTTTTCTTTTAAATGATGTTAGGATAATGTATGAAATTGTGTTCTTAGTTTAAGAATAAGCTCGTGAACTTTTGTTAGAAGCGGCTATGGTTAAGCATGATAAGTTTGATTGAGAGTAACTCGTGTACGTTTCTTTTTGTTTCTTTTTATTAATATATAGGCTGGACCCTTTTGTTAAAACTTTTATCCAAATATCGTATTAACTTGGGATTATAAATATCATTATTTTTCGGTGATAGATTAATTAGTTTTTCTCACGATTGAGATCTATTAAGGATCGTGAATTGCGTGTTAAAATGAGACAGAACTTTCATGCATTAGAACACTTTAGCTTGATTTGGCACGGTGAATGTGAACTGATATTTAAGTTTTCTAATTGATAATGGTTTCAATACATTATTATAATAGGTATATGGGACTAGTTGATTTGTATTCTTTTCTTGGCAATCGAAAATTCAGGTGCGTGTGTATATATATATATACATATATATATATATATATATATATATATATATATATACGTACTAAAAATTATTTTTGAAAAACTGGAAGGTATGTGCTAAATATTTAGTGTTACCATTGCATGTGTTTATACTTACATAGTAAATGTGCTCATTCATTTATATGACCGTCTGTTATTGAATTCGTGCAACTTGCTACTTGTATGTCTGTCATGATTTTTAGTATTGAACGTTTTGGTTTTGAATTGGATCCATGGCTTGGTCAGCATGGGGTACTACTGGGCGGCAGAGGGCTAGCAAGTGGGACCTTGTGACGCCTTGCCCATTTCCCTTAAAAGCATCCGGAGATTGTTGCTTTTGAGGGGATCAAGGAGCATGTACCTAGGCATGCGTGAACGTTTTCAAGGTCGCTCCTTGAACAAGTGACAAGGTAACGAACGTGGGTGTTATAAGGTAGAAATGAGTTAACGACTTCGTAAACGATTAACACCCTCTAATATGATTGAACGTGAGTTTGTGCTTGACTGCCGAACATGTTGCATTTAACTGTCTTATTCTCTTGTACACCTTGCACACACTCGTAACACCACTGAGATTTTTATCTAACTTGCCTGCCCTTCCTTCTAGTGTGATGTAGGCAAATCTTGGGATCAGTGGAGAGAGGAGACCGAGGAAGCATAGAGCTTAGCTGCAGTGTTTTACTTTTTTTGTTAGAGATACTTTTCTTTATTTCGAGACTATGATGTTGTGAACTAGTTTTCTTTCCTGTTCTTAGGTATTTATTTTATGTTATGGGACTTTGCCATGGTATTTTGCCACATGTAGACCTTTAGAATTATAAAACCTTTTATGAATTATTTATTCGAATTATGTCATTTGATTTGAAATTCTGGGGCGTTACAGCGTTGGTACACGTTTTGTTGTCGTTTTAGGTAGGGTGCCACGTGGGTACGTATGTCTATGTCGTTATTAGCATGGTACCACGTAGGTACAGATTTATTTGCATTTTAGATATGGTACCGCATCGGTAAATATTTCTTTGTCGATTTAGACATGGTACCGTTTAGGTAGGTGTTACTATGCCATTTTTGGCATGTTACCATATAGGTAGATGTGACTCTTGCCATTTCTAGCATGTTTCCGTAACGGTAGATGTTACTCTGCCATTTCTGGCATTTACCGCATAGGTAGATGTTACTCTGTCATTTTTTGGCATATTACCGTATTGGTAGAAGTTAATCTATCATTTCTAGCATTTTACTTTATAGGTAGATGTGGATCTGCCATTTCTGGCATGTCTCGTTTGTGTTGTTGACATTGTCCATTTTCTCGTTTTAATTCATGAATAAAAGAGGGTTTCAGAGTCTGGTAGAGGCTAAACCATGTATTAGTGCATTCTTTTGTATTATGCATTTGAGGAGGAGGTCACGTATTTCTATCTCCTATCTTCTCATTTAAATAGGACGTATCGTCTTACCTGTTTATATATTTTCTGCCATATCTTAGTGAATAAATAAATTAGCTATTAAGGTATCTTCTGGCTTTTCCCATAGGATAGGAGATAACTCTACCATTTTAAGGTATTTACCACCTTGTCCGTAGGACATAAGATAAGTCTACATGTTAAGGTATTCTCTGTAGTATCCCGTAGGATAGGAGATATATCTACCTGTTAAGGTATATCTACCTTATCTCGTAGGATAGGAGATATTTTTACCTATTAATGCATTCTCTGCCGTATCCCCTATCGTGAGGATGTATTTGGCGACTAGTATATGTTTCGTTTATTTGTAACTTCAAGATAATTTTGATTTTCGTGTTAGTTATCATTCAATCGAGTGATCCTTTGTTGTTTCACCATCTTGTATGACTTTGCATACATTGACAACAAAAGTTGTCGGAGCATATTTTATATTAATATGTCGATATTTTGTCTTTTCTTTGGAATAATGCTCATTTATGAAGGGATCCCAATGATATCTATAATACGTGGACTTTGGCTCATATATGTCGCAAAGGATATATGGACATTCGCCTTTGTAGGCATCCTGTCATGAGGGCGAGACCTCTTACTATTGTATGTAAAAATCATCGTTAATGTAGGCCATTGTATGTGACCGATCAGTTCTAAGGGCAAGGCCTTTGGTTGTTGTTTCAGCCTATCTGCCGCGAGGGTATATGGACAGTCGCCTTTTTCACGCGATATGTCCTGAGGGCGAGGCTGCGTTGCTGTTGTGTCAGCATATTTACCACGAGGGTATACGGACAACCGCATTTTCAAGCGATATGTCCTGACGTTGAGACCTCTTTGCTGTTGTGTCAGCATATTTATTGTGAGGGTATATGGACAGTCACATTTTCAAGCGATATGTCATGTGGTGAGACCTCTTTTCTATTGTGTCAGTATAATACCGCGAGAGTATATGGACAATCGCCTTTTAAGCAATATGTCATGAGGGCGAGACCTCTTTGCTGTTGTGTCAGCAAATGTTTTTTTTTTTTTTGTAAAAGCTGCTAAAAACTTGGGGATAAAATTCTTTGATACTACTCGAGAATCAACTCTATGTCGAGGATCTCGGACGTCGAGTCTGAAAGACGTCCAATATGGAGGATGTCGAGTTTGGGCGATGTTGAGTGTAACGGATATCGGAGATATGAGGATATCGAGTGTATACATATATCGGGTAAGTGATGATATTGGGGAGTGATGATATCAGGCAAGAGATGTCGAAGATAGTCTCTATATCGGGTGTAGTGTATCGGAAATGGTGTATATCGAAGGTGGATGTGTATATCGAAAGTAGATGTTTATATCGAATGTGGGTGTTTATATCGAAGGTAGATGTTTATATCGAGGGTGGATGTTTATATCGAAGGTGTGTGTTTATATCGAATGGGGATGTGTTTATCGAAAATAGGCTCGATATCTAATGTGGGTATTCAGTATGTAGGTGAATAGTATACCATAATTAATATGACTTTCCTTGATTACGGGAGCGGGGGTATTGGGTGGTCGATATCATGTCGAGGTCGAAACTCGATATACTCCAGGGTTTTTGATGAATTTGGGCCAGCCCAGAATCGTAATAATGAGCTTTATGTAAAGCATAGGTCCAATGATGCTCCAATCCGCCATTTCTCTTGATGAACTCGATTGAATTTAAGGTTGCATGCTTGTTTTCAAGTACATTCCAGTGTGTTCCCACAGACGACACCAATAATTTGGGACGAGTTCGTTTGCTAACTTGGCAGGCTGACAAAACTCTTCACATCATGTTGGTTCGGGGCTACGCTGGAACCAGCTTTGTCCTTTGCACACATGTACTCCAAGCGACGTGGTCAGTGAACGAATAGATCTTTAATGATTACAGACTGGAATCAGGTTATCTCGAGCTGTCTACGTATCCCGCTGAGTGAATCAAGTTGAACGTAATTCATTTATCTATTCTGAGGACTGACCACTAATCGGACTATGTGATTCTCTTATTTCTGCATTTCGTGGCTTTACGGTTTTGATCATATCTCCTTGTAGGAAGGTCCAAAGCTCAATCCGCTTCTTCATAAGGAAAGTAGAATCCCTTAGATATACAAGCATATAGGGTACATGTCAGATGTCAGGGAGACATATATAATATCCTCTATATCGAATACCATGTCAGGTATTCTGCATGTCGAGTATTTCTGCACGGCCTCACGGTATGGGCCATATCTCGATGTACGTATATTGAAACCTCAATTCGCTTCTTCCTATAGAACCGTATCTCAAATATATTTCATTCTATATAAGGGACATGTCAAAGGGGTTTGTGTAATGTTCCCTCTGTTGAATATTATATATGGGATTAGTGATTGTTGAACGTGACATGTCGAAGATGACATGTTGGGGATTTATATTCGACATACATGGGTATGTCGAATATAATATTCCATATAGGGACTGTGGGGAGCTCCTATGAATATTTTTCTCCATTTATGGCCAAGCGGAGGGGTATTTCTAGGCAAAATACCGGGCTATGTCGAATTTAGCCCAAACTCGACATACCTTCGACATGTTGTCTCAGATTTGCGCAGTTCTACAGTTTTGGGCATAACTTTCACTCCAGACCTCTGAATTGCCATCCGGTTGTTGCATTATGACCTAGACATCAATGGCTTTCCAATGACATATGATAGGATGCCTAATTCGTTATAAAACAATATTGAAAATCCTTGTTATTGTGGCATCCACATGACATGACACGTATTGTTACTATATTATGTAGTATCACTGATAAATCATTAGGTACCGTAGAATAAAAAGCACATGAAGAAAATACTGACAAGGTATTTGGGCATTAAAGTTTTGAAAAATGCAAGAATTAATGGTACTTGTATTTTATATATAAACCATCTTATTTTGTTCATTTTAAACATAATCAATAGTAAATAATGTGATGTGCGGTGCAAACATGTAACTACTTAGCTTGCAAGTGTACGAATTTCAGATCCTTTCCCATCAAGCCTTGTATATCGTGTTGGCCTTTGGCTTGAGATTTGATGATCGCATCAATACATATCTTACTCATCTTTTTTATGCGAAGCGAGCGTGACCTGGATATGCATCTATCTCAAGCATTATCTCTTTAGGGTTGCCTTTAAGAATTCCAATAAGCTCCCATAACAAATTAGTCGTTCTATCTCATTATATAGATCTTTTGAGAGTCTAGAACAAGTATATGTATCTTATTCATTATGAATCCTTTGCTTAAGTTTGTGACATTCTCGTTGTTTAATTCGTTTATTTGTTTTGTAAGATTTGAGTCGAGTCAATGTAAAATAGAGATATTAAATAGCAAAAAGAGACTATTTAATGATGAGATGAGCAGAATCGAGAAACGAAGTTGAAATGAGCATCACACAAGTAAGATGCCACGTTAAAATATTTACACTACTTAGAAGGCGCGAATCCTCTGTTGTTGCCCTAAAAGGCGAAGCCAGTCATCAACGAGGAGGCGAGAGAGACGCCAAAAATAGGAGTGCCTTGCGCCTATTGTCCACAAGGTGGCGTGAGCAATGCCACTAAAAGCCGCAACGCGCGCGACATTGCTAGAAGGAGGAGCGATCAATGCCCTAACAAAGCACAAGCAATGCCAAGACGTGTGACTAACACCACATTTTGCACCACCAAACACATGTAACACGCCCCCGTCACGCCACTTGTAGTTTGTTCGTCAGTGAACAAAGAAACCCTAAAACTACGTTTTTCACTTAAAAAACTAAAAGTAAAGCTCGATGCTGCCACACAAAGGGGTGTGAAAAGTGTGAAGAACATCCGTTATATACGTTCGCGACCACTCATTATTCACCACAAAAACACTTTGTCTTAGTTCTATGGGTAATGGATCAAAAGTCAAGATCCGTCAAGAACAAGCGAAGCATATGAGATCAAAAGATAGAAAGCATTGAAGTTCCACCAAAATCAAGAGTTTTTCCATCTTTGTTCATTCATTATGCCATTATTTCTTTTATTAATTTTCAAATTGAGATTATGATTAGCCAAGTCACTCCGTGTCTAGAGTAGAGTGTAGATTCAAATTATGAATATGTTTCATTAATTTAATTTAGCTATTGTTTAGCCTTTTATGTGTTTAGATGCTATTACACGCCCGCATTAGCAATTCCTAAAACTTAATTTAGATAATACATATCCATTTATATCCACACACGAATACTATCTTCTACTTGTTTGTAGGGTTATGACCAATGGGAGGTGAATTGAATTCCACTTAGATGTTCTTTTCTAAAGCTATGGACAATAGAATTGTTCAACCTATAAATCATTAGTAAGGTGAATGATTTAGGAGTGCTGGTAACCCCGATAAATTAATCACGATAATTCTTTGAATATGGCATCCATCAACAAAACGAAATAAGTGATTTGTCTATGAACTACTAAGTAATCCAGAAACAAAATCGAATTGTAGATACGACTTCTAACCATCTGATATGCAATTCTATTCAATTTTGTCCTTTAAAGATATTGCATGGAAACAATGTCATCTTTATTCACGTTTTTGTTGCATAATAGGTAGAATTTTAGTGAATTATCAACACACTCTTTGTAAAGATGGAATACGATACATGTGACATAATTTAATTTTTATTTTAGTACATGACCATGCACTTGCGAATGTTGAGATAATTTTATTATTACATAGCAATACTTCGCTCATCAAGTTTATTTAAGGAATTTACCACAATTTTATTTTAAAAATTAAATGATAATCTTTTATAAAAATTATTATGACTAACACATAGTAAATTTCATTTATTTATATAATTAATATTATTACTTGTAAATCTTCAAAAGCATTGATCATTAACATAAAGGATAATCTATTATATTATCTCTGAGATTTTTATTGGCCTAAAAGTACTACTAGTACGAGAATAAAAATAGATGGACATGTTTCAATGGCGGAAAAATTAATTATATGTTTATGTTTTTATGTAATAACATATTTTCAAATGTAAACAAGAAACAACTAAAATTTAAATTTTCAAGCTAGAATACTGAGTGCTAAAAAATCTGATAATATTTTGCAATTATTAAAAGTGGGGATTATTAGGTTAATTTTTATAATTTACAGAATATGTAGTAGCATTAGTTACACAGTTTTACAAGTAAATAAAATTTTTTAGTGTTATTTTAATATGTATTCAAAATTTTATTGATAGCTTTAAAATTACATTGTGCGAATTATGAGGCCATCTCTCGTATTTAGCATTACTCTAAAGTAGGGGTGTGCGGTCCGATTTCGGTCCTCCCAAATGTCAAACCAAAAACTGCACCATTTAAACGGTTCAGTTTTGGTTATAGCCGAAGTCGATTCGGTTTATTCGAGCCGGTTTCAGTTTTCTTTTCCTTTTTCTTTAAGAAAAGACTACCGCAATTAACCTAAAGTACAAATTCAAATTGTAAAAACTATGCTACACAACACGTAAAAGACTCCAAAATAATGTAATAAGCAACGTATTACTTAGTAGTTTATACTGTACAAAATTTTAACCATCAACAATATAATAAAAATCATGATTCATCAATGAATAATAAAACACTAACAAAATTAATATAAAACACAATTCGTAAAAGCTTCTTCACCATCCAAAAAAACAACGCAATTTACAAAAATATCCATCACCATCCCAAAAAAAATTAACATCGTTGTCCCAATAAACATGAAACCATCAATCCCAAAAAAAAAAGATACATAACTATTTTTTCAAAGAGTTTCCTAAATTAAAAGATATTTACTAATGACCTAGATTCGTTGATGACAATTGACTCCTAAGTAATTTATTCAATCTTATTTTTTAGAAACATAATCTATCCTAAAATAAATTATTACTATATACTTAATAAGCTCCTAATTAATTCATAGATTACATATTATGGGAGAAAGAAACGGTTCCGGTTTCGGTTCGAATAACCGACAATAAACACCAAAACCGCACCGTACGAAGAGTCAGTTTCACGTTTTGCACCAAAAAACGGATCGTCAAACCGTTCGGTTTTTTTGCGGAATCGTCGGTCCGGTGAACCGCCGCTGCGGCCGGTTCCAGTGCTCTATGCACACCCCTACTCTAAAGCATTTAAAAGTTAATTAGGCAAGGAAAATTTGAAAGGTCATTTATGTAGTGGTTGTAATTACATCAAACTTGAGGGGGTGTAATTGTTATTGTCCCTAACATTGATAACGGCTCATTTTATAAACAGTTGGCCGTATCTTATAATAAATCGCATATTGTTAAAAAAACAAAACGCTTATTCATGCACTTCTCTTTGATTTCTTTGTTATAAATAAATCATATCTTATATAACACATATCTCGTTTTTAGTGATCGATGTAATTTTTCATCTTTGTTCCACGATATGCACCTCAATATCTAATTCTTTCAAAACAAGGTTGAAATTTTCAAGATGGGCGATATTCAAATTGTAAAGTTTTTTATGCTCTTTTTTTTTTGATGGTTTGTAAAGTTTAGAACAGAGAAGATAATAGAAATTGTATTTTTATTCATATATTTGAACTGTATGTCAAGAAGGAATATATAGGTATTTACAAAGCTGAAGCGTATCTACTATAGATAAATATTGCTAACTAATTTAGCAGAAAGCCAGGAAGTAAACTGATCCACAAGACTTTCTTTATCTGATTGTTGTAGTAGGTTGACTTGGTCTTCAATACGCCCCCGCAATGTGAAAAGGAGGTCACAAACCTTCAGACTGTGAAGCACCTGTCTGAATTTCGTAGGTGCTAACGGTTTTGGAAAAGCATCAGAAAGTTGATATTTGCTGGATATGATCTGAACTGAGATTTCTTTGCTAGCTACTTGGTCCCGAACGAAGTGGAAGTCAATATCAATGTGTTTCGTTCGAGAGTTAAAGGTTGGATTCGAAGACAAGTATGTTGCTCCAATGCTATCCCACCACAAAACAAGAATTTGAGATTGTTTGATGTCAAGTTCATGAATTAAGGATTTAAGTCATTTCAACTATGCGGCAGCATTTGCAAGTTCATTGTATTCAGCTTCGGTGCTACTCCGGACAACGGTAGGCTGCTGCTTGCAACTCCACGCAATTAAATTTTCCCACATGTACACACAATATGCTCCAATATATCGTCTATTATCTCGATCACCCGCCCAATCAGAATCAGAGGAGGCATGAAAGCTGAAGTTAGACGATCTGGATATAAAAAGATCTGTAGATATCGTATGCTTCAAGTACCTCAATATACGTTTGACCGCTTGCCAGTGAGTATCGAGTCGATTATGCATGAACTTACTAACTGTATGGACAGCAAATGCAAGATTAGGTCTCGTAAAAGATAAGTATTAAAGGCTGCCAATGGCACTGCGATACAATTGAGGATCGGAACAAGCTTTGCCATCATCAAGTGTTAGAGAAGTATGGGATGCCAAAGGACTAGTGCAAGGCTTAACATTTGTCATATTGCTCTTGTGTAGCATATCCGCAATATATTTACGTTGGGTGAGATATAGACCATCTGAAGTTAGTAGGGCCTCAACACCAAGAAAGTAAGTTAAGGAATCTAATTCCTTGACTAGAAAGTGGAGATGAAGAGAGTCGATAATGCAGGAAATTATTTCAAACGTGAGCCCATAATAAGAATATCGTCAACATAAATGAGAATATAAACATGTGCTGATTGTGTAGCCATAATAAACCGAGAGGGATCTGATTGGCTTGCTTGAAATCCAATGGTTAATAATTTGTCTCCAAGGCATCAAAACCATGCTCGCGTGGCTTGACAAAGACCATATAAAGATTTGTGAGCTTGCATAGATGGTTAGGACACTGCTGATGAATAAACCCAGGTGGTTGTGTCATGTAAACGGTTTCCTGTAGAGCACCATGCAAGAAAGCATTTTGGATGTTGGTCTACCGGATCGCCCAATTCACAGACATGGCGTATGAGAGAACTATATGAATATAGCATGCTTAACCACAGGACTGAAAGTTTCATTATAATCTATACCCTCTTGTTGATGAAAACTTTTAGCAACAAGTCGTGCTTTATATCTTTCAACGGTACCATTTGTGCATCTCTTGATCTTATACAGCCATCGACAACCAACAACATTAACCGCATCAACTGCTGGTACGAGAGACCAAGTTCCATTGCGTAGTAAGGCATCAAAATCCTCGCTCATTGCCTTTTGCCACTTTTCAGATTTTATAGCATCGGTGAAGCAAGTTGGTTCACTGTCTTCATGAGTAATAGATGTTAATAATGCTTTAGGTAATGGATGCCGAGCAAAAGCATCAGAAAGTTATCGCGGTTTGAAGATTTTATTTTTAGACCGAGTTTGTATTTAGTGGGTATTTTGTGTTGGTTAATGTATAATAGTTGAAGGAGGAACATGAAGGTCCGTAGGAGTTGGTGCAGGTTGCTCTAGAACAGTTGGAAACTGGGAATTTGACTGAAAATGCGTGATAGGTACCTGCACTTCTGAATCTGTGCACGTAACAACTTGTGATTCTAAGTTATGCAAATTATGGAGGTCCCAAGTAGGCAACCCATTATTCTAGATCAAGGAGGGGGACAATGAAATATCAGTAGGAAGAGGAGCGTGTTCAACTGATTGAGATTGTAAAGAACAATTTGGAACATAAGGAGTTTTGTAGGGAAACATATTTTTGGCAAAAATCACAAAACGAGAAACATAAATTTTTCCAGCTGATAGGTCGAGACACTTGTACCCGTGATGATTCAAGCTATAACGGATAAAGAAACATGTTTTACTTCTAAAATCAAGTTTATGTTTATTGTAAGGACTCATGTTTGGCCAAAAAGCACAACCAAAAACACGAAGAAAGTTATAATCTGGCTGTCGATCATACGCCATCTGATATGGAGATTTAAATTGTAGAAATTGGGGTTGGCAGCCTATTTGTCAAATATGTTGTTGTCAAAAAGGCATCCTCCCAAAATTGATAGGTAAGTTGGAGTGAGATAAAAGACTTACGCCAATTTCAACAATTTGTCGGTGACGACGCTCGATAGACCCCATTTGTTGATGAGTGTGAGGACATGCAAGTTTATGCATTATACCGGAGTCACGAAAATAAGTGCATAAATGTCGATACTCACCACCCCTAATCCGATTGAACTGTGTTAAAGGTGTTGTATTTTTAAAGGAATTTATGGGGTGGGAATGATCGCTTTTGCCTGAGTTTGAAGAAATATGTTGCTACTATGCTTTTATCCTTGGAAAAAAGTATATCTTATGTTCTTGATCTTCCTTCCTCTTTTATATGAAGTAGTTTCCACATGACATAAGTGGGACGCTTACAGGTGTTGTTTTTTGTGTGAACTTTTATCTTCATTCTGATAGGGACAACTAGCTGGCGACGCTTTCCCGTGGTCTACAGGTGTTTGGATGAGGGACATGTGTTTCGAAGGAGCTGGCGTAGCTTCTTAGCAGGATCTTTATCCGTCTGTTGGGATAAGGGTGCCACGTGTGCTCCGAGGGCTCCTTTATTTTGAGATAAGGACGGGAGGTATGTTGCTCCGAGGGGTCCTTTATTTTGAGATAAGGACGGGAGGTACGTTGCTCCGAGGGGTCCTTTATTTTGAGATAA
Organism: Linaria vulgaris; assembly: GCA_948329865.1. Lineage (NCBI taxonomy): Eukaryota > Viridiplantae > Streptophyta > Magnoliopsida > Lamiales > Plantaginaceae > Linaria > Linaria vulgaris. The sequence goes on along the minus strand of OX415251.1, from coordinate 49,869,773 downwards.
GGACGAGAAGTACGTTGCTCCGAGGCACGTTTTGGGAGGTGGGGGAGTTTCCGAGAGTCCTTTCCGGGGTGTTTCTTTAGGGAAGTTTATCCGAATGACATGATAGGTGCGAGAGAATCGTATACCTGGGGGATGTTCCGGGAAGCTATTTAAAGTTCATGACATCTCGCACGGTATTTGTACTCTGTGAGATATCTGTCATGGGGATGGGTGCACCATCCGTTTGGTATCATGGAGGTCATTTTATTGATACCCTCGTGGTCTTCCGGGGTGTTAATAGGATATTTTTCAAGGGTTAACATTACCCCCCCCCCCCCAATTCCGATGGCTCTCTCTTTAGAAGAGGCGAGAGGAATTCGGGTTATGGTCTTTCGGAGGATGTTTTTCCGATAGCCCTTTTTATTTATCCTTCATCATATATATTTACTTATATAGATTTATATAAATAGATATATTTATTTATTATTTTATATATTTATTATTTATTATTTTTTTATGATGTGACATCATTAAAGCCACGTTTCTTGGAACGGGGCATAACGGACGGTGACGTCCCTTTATCGTGGGGTAACGGTCCAAATATCTTGAGCGCCTTGCTATTAATGGCTAGGTGCATGTTTCAATGTCAGGTAGTGGGGAGTTAATGAGGGGTTTTTAGTGGGTAGTTAATACCCACTACTTTCTAGGGTTATAAACACCCCATTCTTCTCTCTCACCTCTTACTTTGGCAAAAAATCATTCTCGCTTCTCTTCTTCCTTGCAAACAATCTCTTCTTTTTGCTTTCAAGAACTCGCAATCTCCATTGCAACGGCGTCGCAATCCACTACCAACTTGGTGTCTGCTGCTTCTGGTACCGGTGCCACCTCTTTCTCTCCCGTTGCTGACCTCTCCGCGGTGATGTGGGTTGTTGTTGTGGTTACGCGCAAGCAAAGTGTGGTGGCAGTGGTGGAGGCCGGTGCTAGCGGTAGCGGCAGGAAGAACAAGAGATCACGCACCACCGCTGGTAAGGGTGGTGCGGACAAGGGTGGTCTTACTCGGACCTTTCAGAAGGTGGAGACGACAGCTAGCACAGCCACGATGGATGAGGTTAGGGCGATGTGCCATGAGTTTGGGTGTCGGGGCGGAATATAACGATGAGGATTCCAACGGCTGACGAGAGGGACCACGCGCCTCCCGAGAAGCATATTATGGTGTACTATTCCCAGGTGAAGGCAGGGTTACGCTCTTTCTTCCCCCCTTCTACTGTGAGATTTTTAACTTCTGCAAGATTTGTCAGAGTCTACTTACTCCCAACTCGTTCACGGCTTTGCCCTTGTTTGTGTTCTGGTGCTTGGTCCGAGGGATCGAGTGTACGAGAGACATGTTCTTTGCCATCTTTGAGTTAAAGCCCTCGCCGGGAGGTGCCCCTTTTAACTGCTTCAGCCATCGGAGCCAGTCGGACCGAATCTCCGAGGGGGGCATTAGCTCCCACAGCACTTGGAAGAATAAATTCTTTTTCATCTGCCCTACCGTGGGAGGGGAGTGGGACGTGCCCTACACTTGGGGGAAGCCGAGAATCCCCGAAAGGGTTATGGAAGACACATTGTTGTTCTCGCCGGTATTTCTAGCGAAGACCCTGCTTCAGCCATATATGGAATATTTTGCCTTTAGATTAAGTTGATAGGCCATTGGCTATTCCCTCCGGATACGCCATTATCTTTGGTAAGTCTTTCCTTTTTGCTTTCGTAGAAGTATGCCTTTATCCCTTTTAGAGACTAACTTTAATTACTTCCTTTGTGTTGTAGTCGATACATTGAAGCCCTTTCTCAAGGAATGTGCTAACCTCCTCGGGGGGCCAAGTCTTCCGAGGAGGGTGTGGTGGCCTCGGAGGAAGTGCTCATGGGAGTCCTCGATGCTGAGGGTATCGTGGCTGCCGCGCCCCGATCTTCGAGTGGGACGTCGGAAAATCTGGATGAGGGAGGTCAAGACGCGGATTTGGGAGAGGCAGGCGTCACGTTCTCTTTAGAGGGGATTGGGGGTGACGTGGTACAACCGGGGATTCCGATGCCCCCTTTCTCCGATTGCTCCAACTATGGCGGCAACTGCTCCGGTGAGCCCTATCCCTGCTCATGCGGCTCCTACGGAGGCAATTGAGATATCTTCCTCCGGTAAGTCTACGGCCTCGGGGGATTCGGCGTACCGGCTACTGGAGACACCTCTTACTAGCCTGCCTCGGGCCCTTGGTAAGCATTCCTCTCATTTATTTAGCTGTAGGAAAATCTTGGCCTTAATAAAACTCTCTTTCTTTTTTACTTAGCGAATTTTTTTTCTTTATAGATAAGGGGAAGGCCCCAAAGGAGGAGGTGGAAGGGTCAGGTTTAGGATCCACATTGGACTTAGGTAATTTTCTCCTTTCTTTAAGTTAATATATTATTTCCCACTTCACTTTGACTTACATTTACCTTTTTTATATGCAGCGGGGGACCTTTTTGGTGTTGGAGGGAATGTTTCCCTCTCGGAGCCTTCTTCCGAGAGGGTTCCATTCTGGATGGACGAGTTGATGCAGACCTTTCCGCCCTCGACCGACCATCTTGCTTATGGGTCTTTGGCCGCTTTACCTTCCGATAGCCCGGTGGTGATGGAAGTTCCTTTTTCAAACAATTTGTCGTCGAGGAGTCCGTCCACTTCCGCTCTCCCTGCGTTGGGGTCAGCTCCCAGAAATGAGGAGGCGGAAGCTGCTCTGGCTACCATCTCCCAATTTTTATCCTCTACCGGGGAGTTGGAGCAGGACCTATTCCAAGGACTTGCCCGCGTTGATGTTGTGACGGAGAAACTAGCTAAGGCTCCGACGTCGGCGGGTATCCCCCCTGCGGAAGTGCAGCGAAAGTTGGATGCGGCCGCTCAGTATGCTCGAGATGAGACCATCAAGTATTGCGAGCGCTCTGTATGCCTGGAAGTATCATGGGCATCTGATGGGGCATTTAATGTGGGGTTTCTCTGAGTGCTTTGGGCAGGTGAAGCAACGTTTGGGTCCCCACGCCGATCCGCGGGTGTTAAGCATCCAGAATATGAAGCTGCCATCCTTGGAGGAGGCTATTGCTCTTTTTCTGAAGTATGAAGGCCTCTTTCCTCCGCCTGTCGCTCCGACTCGTATGCCTCCTCCGGGGGTCGTGGCTTCAGCGTCTCGCGCCGCAAAGGGGACGGCTCTCGCGCCCCCTTCTTCAGCTTCTGGGTCCGCAGAAGGAACTGCTCCCGCGCCTCCTTCCTTAGTTCCTAGGTCCGAGGCTGGTTCCACCGGCGTCTCTCCCACTACTCCCGCGAACGCACCTCCTCCCTCCCAAGCCTAGCAATTTCTCTCGCTTTTTTTTTCTTAAGGCTTTCTATTTTTTTTTTCGCCTTCGTAGTGTAGGAAAAAGGTTTTACCGTGTATGAACTCCTTTCCTTTGTTAATGAATTTGTTTCTTTTGTAGGTGTTGTCTTTATTGAGTTTGTCTTCACTACGTTTGTCTTCACTCTATCTGTTAAGATAGACTTGACATAAATATGTTAGTTGGGCTCTGTCAGGCTTAGGGATCCGAGTTCCTTTTTTAATGTCTTTAAGGACTTAGAATATTTTGACTTTATCTTGAAGCACTTAATGATAGTAGCCGCGTGCCTCCCCTTCATCGCTGCATGGGGTAGGTGGGAGTCGCCTTTCAGTTGACTTTCGGGGATTGCGACACGTGGAGTTTCGTTCTTCTTCTCTATTCGCCATGAAAACCGCAAAATCTGGGTGGTCCTGCCTTCGGGGGTGGGCCCCTTGCACTCACTATATATAGTTTTCTTCTGAACCATCATTTCCATCAGGTTCCCTTAGATTTCACTTTCATAAAGAACACTGTGTCTTGTCATTTTCGCTTAAGAAGGCAATTTTTGTCCTTAAGCGCTTTGTTTTGGAGTGAACTTTCTAAGAAAAAATTTGGCAATCCTTGATAAGCCTGTCGTGACACTTCTTTGTTCTTCCCGTTCTCACGGGGGCCTTACTCCTCTTCGTAGGTCCCCCTCCGTGCATACGGTGCGAGGTATTCCGAGTGAAACTTTTATGCCGAGTCTTTGTCGTGAGGAGGGCAGTTCACCTTCCACCCCGAGGGGCTCTATCGTTCCTTCTTCGGTGCAACTTCAGGCGGATATATTGTTGTCGCACAACATAAGGGATGTATTCATGAGTACGGAGGTGTACCTTCCGATAGACCGTCTCTCGGTATTCCATACAATCACGGTGAATCCTCGGATGTTGATAGGTGGAAGTCGAATCTGGTCGGCGGAAAGCACATAATCCGCGGATTCAGTGGCGGCATTGTTTGTTGAGTATAACTTGGACTTAGGTGGATATGACGTTGTATTGCCTAGGGCTGACCAACGGGCGTACGACCCTCCTCCTGGGTACATGACGGTGTATTCGGATCAGATACGCTGCGGTTTGCGTTTGTTCTTTTATCCGTTTTTACGGGCGCTCTTCCGCTATTGGCAAATCTGCCTAAGTCAACTTACGCCTAACTCCTAATGCCTCTAACCCCTTATAGAGGGGGGAGTGTCTTCCCCCTGTGTCCTTGTGCCGAAGATCTACCCTTCTTTATCTTGGTGTATCGCGATCAATGTCGTTCTTTTACGACCATCACTAGGCGGGTTACCCCCCGGGATGCTTGGAAGAGCAGTTTTTTTTATCTCAAGCCTCGTGGTATGATGGCCTGCGAGTAGGGGGTGCATGTCCGTTGGGGCCTAGGGTACGTGGTTCACTCTTTGGAGGTGATCATCCACGAATCGAAAATCTTGCTAGAGTCCTTGCTATTTGCTGGAAGTTATGACATATGTGGTTTGCTGGAGCTGTCCGACGCCTTTTCTCTCGCCGGTTTGTAAGAGGGGTCAGCGGCGCGAGAGCTTTCTCCTCGCTCTCTGCATACCAATTTTTTCTTCCGTAATGTTTTTCCCTTGGTGTTTATTCGAAAAGTTTTTTGGTTGGGGTGAGATCCCATTTTAATATGTTTCGATTTTTCTTATAGGGTCGGAGATGGAATTCTTCGTAGTGGGGATGTCTGGAGGGGTCTTCGGGAGTAACGGCTCAGAGGGCGTGTCCAGCGGTAGGGAGGGTGAAGAGTTCTTACACCCGATCATGGAGCTAGCCCCGTTAGGAGGAAGCTCTGGTCGATTCCCCTTGCGACTGATGGGTGATTCCTCATCCCAAGGGGTTCCCGAAGTGGGGGGATCTCGGGTTGTTTCGAGTAGGTTGCTCTCACTGAGGTTGGGTTCCCGGATCGCCGGAGAGAGTGGTAATCAAGGGGGTCATTCCCCTGGTTTCCACCGGGATGTTATTAATGCGATAGAGGAGCGAGTGCCCTCTTCTCCTGATACACCGCCTCCCACCGCGGAGGTGGCGCAAGGAGAAGGTTTGTGAGTGGCTTAGCGGTTTCCCGGAATTAACCCTAACGGTTTTTTTTTACCGAACTTTCTTGAGCGGGCTATTGAACGACCTGGATTACACCCAGTTAAATGCTCTTCCGTTGTTGTCTCTACAAGATTTGGTTTGTAAGGACCTTTGCAAGGTAACGTCTCTCTTTTTCTTGTTTTCAGATATAATTTTTGATCCGGCTCTCCCTTGAATTCCCTTTTGATGGGGTCCTTCAGATTTTCATGGTGATCAACCTCGTGGGCTCTCGGAGGGATCAAATTACTTCCGTGGCGGAGTTGATCTATCGCCACCGGGATGACCTTGAGAGGGAGCTTTTGCTGGCCAGACAAAAGATAGAGCAACTTCGGGTGGATAGGGAGGCGGTGGAGGAAAATCACCGCGGGGTGGTGAAGGATTTGACCGAAAAGTCTTGGGATATGGAGAGGCGTCTGTCGTTAGAGCGGGAGCGAGTAGTGTGTTTGGAAGAGAGGATGGAGGATCTACGAGGACAGCTGCGTGTCTTGGAGGAACGATTGTCCTTGACCTCGAAAGAGAAGGATGCGGCTGCTTGGAAACTGTTGGAGCTGATGCGGAAGCAGGAGGTGGCCCTGATGTTGGCACGAACCCAGGCACTTATGGATATATCTAACGTTCTTGCCCCTCGGAATGTGCTTCGGGAGCAATTTTGGGACATGGTGCACATGGGATATAAGCTGTGTGAGGAGGCTGTGCGATCGCTGCCTGGGTTCCCTGCCACTCTAGGAATTCCGCGTCTGAACATAGTGCCTGAATCTCCCGCTACTTCACTGGCAATGGCTTCAGAAGCAATGCCGATGTCAGAGGATTCAGATGTTCCTTCTGTGGATATAGCGGAGCCGATGGATCTTTCAAAGGAACAATGTCGTCGGTTAATTATAGAGGGAAAGCGACCTCGCGAGGGTCCTTAAGCATTGTGGTGTGCACTAGAACGTACCTGATAATGTCTAAATTGTTGTATTGGTCTTTCAATGATAGGCGTATTTAGTTTTCTTTGTTGTGTTGTTTTTTTTTGTTTGTAACGGATGGCCCAATAGGATAGGTTTCCCGGTAGTCCTTAGGGGACTGTTCTTTTGTAATGGCAAGGTTATCCCCCTGTTTAAATAATAGAACGAGAGCCATCTATTTTAACCACCGTTTTATTTACGCATATCTTATTTATATACAAAGGGTGGCTGGTTTCGCACCAGACGGGCGTGCTATCAAGCGTGGTACTTTAGTAAGTTGTACGCATTTAAGGTGTTGTGGAATACTTCCCTTTTGTGATTTTCCAGGAGGTATGTAGCACCTCCGACGATTTTAGCTATCTTAAAAGGTCCTTCCCACTTAGGCTGGAGTTTCCCTATGTTTTTGGAAGCTTTCGCTCTCTTTAGTACGAGATCTCCGACTTGAAAGAGTCGGGATCGGACTCGAGCGTTATAGTATCGTGCCATGCGCGCCTTGTATTGCTCCATGCGAACGGGGGTGCAGGCCCTTTTTTCTTCAAGGAGATCCAGAGCTAAGGCTAGATTAGAATTGTTGCTCACTTCCTCATACTCTCAGACTCTTCAGCTTTCCACCACTACCTCCGGGGGTATAACCGCTTCACTTTCATAGGTCAGGCTGTAGGGGGTTTCTCCCGTGGCGGTCCTTTGGGTAGTCCGATATGCCCATAGAATCTCGGGGATCTCCTCGACCCAGCGGGCCTTATGCCAACCCAATCGTGCTTTGAGGTTTTTTAGTAGGGTTTGGTTGGTTTTTTTCTACTTGGCCGTTGGCTTGGGGATATCCCACGGAGGCAAAACGGTGTTTTATCTCCTAGTGGTTGCAAAAGTTTTCTAAATCTTGGCTCGTGAATTGGAGCCCATTGTCGCTAACCAAGTATCGGGGGATGCCGAAACGGCATATAATGTACCTCTATATAAAGTTGATAACCGCTCCCGAAGTAATCTTGACTAGGGGTTCTGCCTCCACCCATTTGGTGAAGTAGTCAACAACTACCAACAAAAACTTATTTTGGCCCACGGTGGGGATCAGTGGTCCGACGATGTCAATCCCCTATTTGGCGAAAGGCACGGAGGTGGTCCGAACATCCATGGTACAGCGGGCTGATGCACCCGACGAACGAAAGTTTGACACGGTCGGCAGTGCTTGGCGTGCTCCTGGCAATCTTTCTCCATTGTGGGCCAGTAGTAGCCTTGGCGGAGTATACATCCCGTCATACTTTCTCCTCTCGTGTGGCTACCGCAGGTTCCTTCATACGTTTCTCGGATGACTTGCTCGGCCTCCATACAGCCTAGGCATCTGGCATGGGGGTGGGAGTAAGATCGCCGGAACAAGGTTCCTTCGTGGAGGAAGTACCTGGAGATTTTACGTGCCATCAACTGTCGCTCCATTTTTTTGGCCGCATACTTCTCTCGGAGCTTGAGGTAAGTAAAGATGGGCTCCATCCACTCGTCATTCGCGAGATGTTGTATCACATCCACCTCCCCAGTTTTGGATTTTTCTGGGGTTGTTGTTTGGAGGAGTGTAATACGGCGGGTGTGGATGGTAGCGGTCTGGGAGGCTATTTTAGATAAGGCATCCGCTTCTTGGTTATTGGAGCGAGGGATTTGTGCGATCTCGCAACTCTCGAACTATGCCCTTCTGTGTTGTACAGCTTGTACATACTTGCGCATTTTTTTCTCTCGGGCCTCGTAGGAGCCCTTCGTTTGTTGTACGATAAGTTGGGAATCGCTATGTATCACCACTCTTCTAACCCCTCCATCTTGGGCCAGTCTCAGTCCTATTAGTCGGGCCTCGTATTCGGCTTCGTTGTTGGATAAGGATAGTCAAGTCTAACGGCGAAGTATAGAGTTTCATCTTCTACCTCAGTCTTGGATAGGACGATTCCTGCTCCACCGTGAGTAGCCGTGGCGGATCCATCCACAAATACATGCCTTAAGGGGGGGGGGGTTTAGGTAACCTCCATGCCTGCCATCTCTTTCACGAAATTCGTCAAAACCTGGGCTTTAATGGTGGGACGGGAGGCGTAGGTGATGTCATACTCGGTAAGTTCGATGGCCCATTTTATTAGTCGACCCGAGGTTCCGGGCTTGTTGAGGATGGTTCGCAGGGGATATTTGGTTAACACCGTTACGGGGTAGCAAATGAAGTAGGGGCATAATTTCCATGCGGTAGTGATGAGGGCTAGCACTAATTTCTCAGTTTGGGTGTATCGCCCTTTCGCCCCTTGTAATGTTTTACTGACGTAGTATATCGAGCGCTGCTCCCGATTATGCTCCTTGACTAGCACCGCACTTACGGCTTCTTGGGGTGTAGGCTTCATTAGCAATGGGGGTGAGTTAGATAGTCTTTTAATTCCCCGAGATCCCACTCACATCATTCAGTCCAATTGAAGTCCTTAATGTTTCTTAAGATTTTGAAGAAGGGTAGCCCCTTGTCGGCTGATTTGGAGATGAATCTGCTTAGGGACGCCATTCTTTCCGTGAGCTTTTGGGCATCTTTGATCGTATTATGAGTAGGCATGTCTAGGAGCGCCTGGGCTTTTTCTGGATTCATTTCTATTCCCTTTTCCGTGACCATGAACCCTAAGAACTTACCCCCTTTTATTCCAAAGGAACACTTCCGATGGTTGATTTTCATTCCGAATTGGTCCATAATCGCCAGTGCCTTACTGAGGTTCTCCGGATGATCTTTAACCCCAGAGCTTTTGACAATCACATCGTCTAGGTACACCTCCATTGACTTCCCAATTAGGCCAGCGAACATCAACTTCACAAGGTGCTAGTAGGTAGCGCCAACGTTTTTCAATCCAAATAGCATTACTAGGTAACAGAAGGTGCCCGCCTCGGTGATGAAGCTAGTTTTGTCTTGATCTATGGCGGCCATTGGTATTTGGTTATATCCTTGATCCCCATAAATCGTGGATAGTAAGGCGCACCCAGCCGTAGAGTCTACCAGTTGATCTATGTTGGGGAGGGGATAACAATCCTTTGGGCATGCATCGTTTAGATTGATGAAATCGACACACATACGCCACCTTCCTCCTGTCTTAGGTACAAGGACCACGTTGGCTAACCACTCGAGGTAACGTACCTCCCGGATCTGATGCAAGTTGAGCAGTCGTTGGATCTCGGACCGGATAATTTTATTCCTATCCAGTCCCATAATTCCTTTTCTTATGTTGTACGGGCTTGGCTCCGGTCTTGACATTGAGGAAGTGTTGACATACTTGGTTACTTATCTTTCCCGGGGGCCGCCTTCCTAGGCGAAGAGGTGGTGGAACCCTTTGAGCATAAGGGTTACTCCATCTTCTATTTCCAGATTCATGCCCGTCCCTATCTTGACAGTCTTAAAGAGGGCTCCTTCCACTATTTCAATCATCTTCAGCTCCTCTATGGGTTGTACTTTCAACTCTTCCTCTAATCTTGGTTTTTTGGCTGGACGGGTGATTCTCTCTTCATTTTCGGATGGGATAGCGTTCATGCGGCATTCCCGAGGAGGTGGGGAATTTGACCTTCAGGTGTAAGGTAGAGGGGATGGCCTCAAAAGTTCGTATGGATGGTCGTCCGCATATCGCGTTGTACGTTCTAGAGGAGGCTTCTACTACCCAAAATTGTGTCGGTTCGGTGCGTCTCATGGCGCCCTCTCCCCAGGACATTGGCAGGCTGATGGTCCCTAAGGTGCGGCATGCATCCCCAGCGAACCCGATGAGGGGAACTTCTGCCGCTTCCAGGCGGTCTTTCTTTAATCCCATGGCTAAGTAGATTGGGAGGAAGAGAACATCAACAGAGCTTCCCGTGTCAATTAGGATGCGTTGGGTCTCAATGCCGAATATCGTGGTTTTTATGACTAGAGAGTCCTTAAGGGGGTACATGATACCTTTCAAGTCTTCTGGACCAAAGGCAATAGTAGGTAACTGAGCTCCCTGTACAGAGCACACGGGCGGTCCTTGCTCCACTCGTCTCGCCTCCTTCAAATATTTCTTCTTTTTTTCCCGGCGGAGATACAGAGATGTCCCCTCCCTCTATCATATTTATAGTTCTGCCCGAGGGAGGGTTGTCCTCGTAGGATTCTGGGAGGGGTGTCAGCCTTCGGCGAGGAGTGTCATGTCGGTTCTTGGTGTCAAACCCTCTCTCTTCCGTAGGTCCCTCAGATCGGATTCTCTTCCAAACATTAGATTTGGGGGCTTCTTGATTATTTTCTTGCAAATAATTTCCCAAGTATCCGACGCTGAGGAGTCGGTGTATTTCGGTTTTCAAGGTGGTACAAGCGTCAGTGTCATGTCCCCATGCTTTATGATACTTACAAAATATGCCAGAATCATTTTCGTCGTGGGGTCTCTTGACGGCACGGGGCCACTGGAGATCAGTACTTCCTCTCATAACGTAGAGCACTTCGGCGGGGGTGAAAGTTAAGGGGGTAGCGGTGCGGGCTGGAGGTGACGCTTTATTTGCCCCCCATCTTCCTTCCTCTTTGAACGTGTCTTCCCTTCCTTAGTTTTGTCTGGAGCCCCCTTTTCATGCTCCAGATCATTGCGCTATGCCCGAATTTTGGAGTTCTCCGCCTCCTCCATGATGATATAGGTTTCTGCTTTGTGCATGAGCTCATTCATGTATTTAATTTGGTTACCCATAAGGTATCGGAAAAAGTCCCCGGCTCTAAGTCCTTGGGTCAAGATGTCCGCTATGATGAACGGATTAGTTTTTGGTACGTCCAAGGCCTCATCCGAGAAGCGTTTCATATATTCTCTAAGAGGCTCATCCTTGCCTTGCTTTATCGTGAACGAGTGGCTAGCCAACTTTGAGTATCTCCGATTACAAGCAAATTGGCACACAAAAAAGCATGCCAATTGATCAAAACAGGAGATCATGTCGGGTATCGGCTGAGAGAACCAAGCTTGGGCTCTATCTGCCAGGGTGGTGCGAAACACTCGGCATAAGACAAAATCTGGCGCAGAGGCTAGGTCCATGGTAGCGATATACTGATGGATGTGGTATTGGGGATCTCTTCCGTCCTTCTCTCCCTCATATAGGGGGAGGTTGATGGGGCACATCCCGGGTGGGACCAGAGCGCGAGCTATTTCAGGGACGAAGGGAGACCCGTGATACACAACTTTCTCGCACGGGGCGAGAGTTCTTTTTAAGTCCCTCATCTCCCTTCTTGGGTTGGTGACCATGTTCCACAAAGAGTGGTCCTCACCGGGGGAAATAGTTGGTAGTTGGTGCTCTCGGGGGTAGGGGAAGTTGGTGCTCTCCTCGCCTCGGGACGCCCTGCCCATATCGTCTCCAAAGGGCATTCGTCGTTCTCTCGCCAGAGAGTAGGTATCCTGGTGTGGAGGGACCGATTGGAAATGCGACCTTGAGCGGGATTCATATTCTTCCGAGTAGGTTCGTTCCATGTGGGTTCGGGGAGGAAAGTTCCTCCGAGGGTAGACCATTTCCGGTCTATCCCTCCGGGTTGCTCCTTCCACAACGCATTCGAACACAGATCATGGGATGTTTATGAAATCCCTTCTTTCCATGGTTGGTGATGAGGGGGTTACCGAGTGTTCCCTTGGTGTGGATTCCGCGGAGTTTTGTTGGCTCCCTAAAGATTTAGAATTGGGGGAATTATTCATGATAACTTCTTTCTTTTTAACAAAGAGATCTCTTCAACCGTTCTCAAAGGCAAGGTTCTATGGCGTTCCTACAGATGGCGCCATTTTGTTAACGGTGTTGTATTTTGAAAGGAACTTCTGGGGTGGGAATGATCGCCTTTGCTTGAGTTTGAAGAAATATGTTGCTACTATGCTTTTATTCTTGGAAAAAGTATATCTTATGTTCTTGATCTTCCTTCCCCTTTTATAGGAAGTAGTTTCCACATGACATAAGTGGGACGCTTACAGGTGTCATTTTTTGTGTGAACTTTTATCTTCATTCTGATAAGGACAACTAGCTGGCGTGGCTTTCTCGTGGTCTACAGGTGTTTGGATGAGGGACAGGTGTTTCGAAGGAGCTGGCGTAGCTTCTTAGCGGGATCTTTATCCGTCTGTTGGGATAAGGGTGCCACGTGTGCTTCGAGGGATCCTTTATTTTGAGATAAGGACGGGAGGTACGTTGCTCCGAGGGGTCCTTTATTTTGAGATAAGGATGGGAGGTACGTTGCTCCAACGGGTCCTTTATTTTGAGATAAGGACGGGAAGTACGTTGCTCCGATGGCACCGTTTGGGAGGTGGGGGAGTTTCCGAGAGTCCTTTTCGGGGTGTTTCTTTTGGGAAGTTTATCCAAGTGACATGATAGGTGCGAGAGTATCGTATACCTGGGGGATGTTCCGGGAAGCTATTTAAAGTTCCCGACATCTCGTGCGGTATTTGTACTCTGTGAGATATCTGTCATGGGGATGGGTGCACCATCCGTTTGGTATCATGGAGGTCATTTTATTGATACCATCGTGGTCTTCCAGGGTGTTAATAGGATTTTTTCAAGGGTTAACAAACTGCTTTAGTTTTTCTCACAAAATGTTTTTCATCATATTTTTGGAATTGCAAGAAAGTAGGCTCAACATCAGATTTCAGTTTTAATGGAAATAACCAAACAAATTTAGAATAATCATCTAAGAAGCTCACATAGTACCTAACACCTGAATTAGAGAGGACAACAGCCGAACCTCATACATCACCAAAAATCAAATTTAGAGGTGCACGAGAAACATGAGTTGATGATTTAAAAGGTAAAACATGACTTTGTGCAAGATGACAATCAGGGCACACTGAGTGCCTCTTATTTCTATTAACTCGAAACTTGCAGGAAGAAATAACATTGCTGATAATCGGATCTGCTGCATGACCAAGACGTCGATGCCAAATTTGAAAGGACGTACAGACATTAGAAAGGGCTTGAGGTAGCATTTTATTGGTGGAAAAGCGATAAAGGCCATCAATTAGAGAGCCTCGATGAAGGACTATCCTCGAGTAATTCTTGGCAAGAAAGAAATATCATGAAACTCAAAATAAACATTATTATCAACACAAAATTTATACATAGACAAGAGATTGTGCTTTATCTGGGGAACAAGAAGAACTTGATTTAGCACAAAGGAGGACGAAGGAGAAGAAATTTGAGATGATCTAGTTTTAATAATGTGCAAACCTGACCGTTTCCTACATGAATTTGATTAGAACCATCATAGTCATCAGTCTTGAGATTCAAATTTCCCATGTCATTGGTGACATGGTGTGTAGCACCTGTGTCGCCATGCCACTCAGTCACCAGTTCCATTGTTATAAGCAACCAGCACTTGTTTATTTTGTTGGTGAAGGCATGGTTGACAGGAGAGATCAAAACGGTGATAGCAGCGACAAGCGGAATGACCGAGTTTGTCACAAATATGGCATATAACAGGGGGATTGTTAGTAGTACGAAAGCCAGGAATGTATCCACCACGAGATTGATAACCATGCCCCGCCCTCTCGTGTTACCGCGACCACGAGATGGGTATGGTTGTGGTTAGCGTTGTTCAATCTGGATCGAAGCATTATAGAGAGGACCAAATGTCTCATTGCGGACTCCGCGAGATCCTAAGTGAGCAGTAAAGAGAACACTTCTCCTAGTGTTATGGACTCAGGTCTAGCACTTATGAAAGCAACCAAACTGTCATATTCATGTCCCAAGCCTGCCAGAACATACGCAATTATATCATCGCCTTCCAAAGCTTATCCAGCCATAGCAAGGTCATCAGCCATGCGTTTGATGGAGAGAAAATACACTGGCAGATTGGTTGCCTTTCTTGGCTATTGCTAATTGTGTGCGAATCTGAATAACTCGTGCACGAGATTTTGAAGCTAAATTCTTAGCAAGAGCCTTCGATACCTCGTGCAAAGTTTCATAGGTGGCAACTTGTCTCATAAAAGATTCGGTAAGAGAGGATATAAGCGTGTTGAGAAAGGTTATCTTGACGAATTCAATGTGCATAAGCTGGATTTGGGAGTCTGGTGGCAATGCCATTAGCAGTTGTTGGGCCATTAGGGGGGATCTTAATGTCCCGTCTAAGTAGCCAAAAAGGTCCTGGCCACGAAAATATGGAACGAGTTGGGCTTTCCATAGAAGGTAATTGTGTGTGGTGAGTTTCAAAGAAAAAAATAGTAGATGTGGGGATGATAGTAGGAAGATTTTGACTCGTATTTTCAGTGCTGGTAGAGGAGGAAGGAGAAGTAGTCATGAAGGAGAGGAAGAATGAGTGATTTAGATGTTTGTCTTTACTTGCTCGATTGATACCATGTAAAGTTTAGAACAGAGAAGATAATAGAAGTTGTATTTTTATTCATATATTTGAACTGTTCATCAAGAAGGAATATATAGGCATTTAGAAAGTTAAGCGTATCTACTACTGATAAATATTGCTAAGTAATTTAGCTGAAAGTTAGAAAGTAAACTGATCCACAATACTTTCTTTATCTGGTTGCTGGAATTTGTATGATGTACCACCTGGTGTACAACCACCCCACTCACTCACCAGGGAGTATACTAGAAGTTCCCCTGGTTGTTGCAGCAGATTGACTTGGTTTTCAATATCACTCTGTGAGTGGGGGTGATTGTACACCAGTGAGTATACCAGAAGTTCCCCTGGTTGTTGCAGCAGATTGACTTGCTTTTCAATATGGTTTAGTTTGCGAATTTTAGATCACTTTGATTCGAGAATTATTGTAAATTCTTGTGCGGTTTAAAAGCGCTACACGGGCACTAACGTCGTGAAGTCTATCTTAAATAGTGCGTAGTTGTCATATCAAATCTCTTATATGATTTATGTGATCTAAACTGTAGCTTGTACTTATCATTTTTTTATACTTTACGTCAACACTATTATTTTATGTTATATAAATGACCTCGAGTCTTTTTTAAAAAAAAATGGAGACCCCGTCTATATCAGGTCAAAGTTACGTTGTTGCCTAGGAAAATAACACTTACGTACTTCACAGTCATGCTGGCACAAAAGAACGTTTATGGCCAACAGACCTTTTGAAATATTAGCTGCAAGTTGGTTTAACTAATACATCAATCACTATACAAATTGAATTTCACGAGTCAGATACCATTCAAATTTGATGTCCCTAACATGGGTCTTTTATTAATGGAAGCTACCCAGAAGATCATGTGAATAACAAAGCATGTGTTTCTTTTCTTTTCTTTTCTTTTCCTTTTTTTTGTGATAAACAGCATGGGTATCTATTTCCACTATATAAGAATGAATGTAAATTGATTGAGTAGCAATCTAGCATCGAGAAATTCTAAGAGATTTCTTAGGTTACAAATTGTTAGAGATGTCTTAATTCAATTATTACATCCATATATATGACGATTGTTCTACTATATGTCATTATATTTATTTATATCACAACATAAAATTATATATAGTCATAAGGTTTTATGAACTTTTATTAACTTGCGCGATCTGCGTAAACATACATGACATATTCATGTGCATTTTATAAGAACTAGTTTCGATACTAGAATAAGTTTCTCCCGATAATTTTGTCATACTTCATTATATTGATCGACTCTTGAGCTACTAGAGAAATTTGTATAATATAAAATGAATTTGGGCGGGATTTTTTCTGAAATGGTCCCATATGTGTACCATTTCTAATATTGGTCCCATAATAATAGTTTTTATAATTTTAGTCTCACAGTATAGTAATCGTCTAATTTTGGTCTCAACTTCGTTAATTTGTCCAATAAACAGCATGTGGCCCCCACATGACCCACTAATTCCCTTAATTAGGCCCCTAATAATTTAAATTTGTATTTTTTTTAGAAAAAACTTGAATGCCAATTGATTAATAAATTCAAAATAAAAGGACTTATTTGCAAATACCCTTAATCTATTTTACTTTCAAAGTTCATCTTCTCCGACTAACCGCCATGCTCCACCGCAACTCCAGCGAACCCACCATACCACCAATTCCACGAAGCCACTGTCGCCGGCAACCGCAACTCTCCTTCGATCGGCTCCGAAATTCAAAGTGTTCATGCTTGGTTTGAAAAAAAATCGCCCAAATTTGAGGCGAATCAGTTACAAAAATCGTCGAGGTTTGGACAAATGGCTGTGGTGTTCAATACAACAATCTGAGGCGAAGTTGACGGAGTCCGTAACGCCTTCGTGTTCGCCAGTGACGGCGTCGGTGAATTTCTCGCCGAGGAAGTTGTCGGATGGGAGCACAATCGGAAGCTTCAGAATGGGAGCTACTACTCCGCCGTAGACATGATTCGTTGATGGAGCAAAACGACGGAGTCCAAGGTGGGTTCGCCGGAGTTGCGGCAGTGCTTGGCGGTTCATCGGAGAAGATGAACTTTGAAAGTAAAATAGATTAAGGGTATTTGCAAATAAATCCTGTTATTTTGACTTTGTTTAATCAATTTGCTTTCAGGTTTTTTCTCAAAATACAAAAAATACAAATTTAATTATTAAGGGCCTAATTAAGGGTATTAGTAGGTCACGTGGGGCCACGTGTTGTTTATTGAATAGATTAATGAATATGTGATTAAAATTGGACGATTAGTACATTGTGAGACTAAAATTGTAAAATGTATCATTATGGGACTAATTTTGGAATGGCTATACATTATGAGACCATTTAAGAAAAATCCCGAATTTGGGCATGGTACATAAGATCAATTTCAAAATCAAGATCACATGCTTAAAAAAAAATTTAAAATAAAATCAAGATACGTACATAGATCGTTGTTTCACAAAGAAGAAATACATTTTCCTTTGGTATCAATCTAAAATTTTTATTTTGCATTTCAGACCGTAATCCTATTCAACTTTTTTAAATGATAATAAATAATCATTGAGACATGATTATCGTAATGTCTTAATCTTAGGACAATTTGATCGACAAGAAAGGATAAGCACCATATACTAGTTTGTTCCCCACTGCTTAACGAGTAGAAAATTCAAGAAGCTCTTCCAA
Organism: Linaria vulgaris; assembly: GCA_948329865.1. Classification (NCBI taxonomy): domain Eukaryota; kingdom Viridiplantae; phylum Streptophyta; class Magnoliopsida; order Lamiales; family Plantaginaceae; genus Linaria; species Linaria vulgaris. Next base: position 49,852,400 of record OX415251.1, on the reverse strand, counting down.
TTTCCAATTGCTACGGCCCACGTACCATGACAACTGGAATTAGACATCAGCAAGAAATCAGAACCCTTTGAACAGGTAATTTTCGTTGACAGGTGTGTGACTCGTGAGCTAGGTATAATCTAGTTAGCTTTTTAATAATTATCATTAGATAGACATTTGCAAAATTAAATATCCACATGACTATTAAAATACTCTTACTAATATATGTGAGTATAATTAATAGGTTGAATGATTTGCAAAATAAGTACTCTAAATAAAGCCCAACAAAAATAACTAATAATATGTTTATCTGAACTAATTGACATAAATTTTTTAATCGTCTACCTTGTTTATGCGAAATGACATTTTTACCCTTAGTATTTTTTTTCTACACTCAGTTGTTATGTGGGAGATTGTAAAATGTATGTGTGCTTGAATTTATATTAAATTTGTGTGGTTATTATACTATGCATTTCTTACAGCTTGATGTGTGTGTATGATATTGTGAGCATATTTCGGACAAGTCTTTCATTCTATCATATCGTAACGTTGTTAAAATAGGGTTGTTGTACGATGTCGCGTTGAATAAAACTGCTATTTTGTTTGTTTAATATTATTCTATTTGGAATAAATGGTTAATACAAATAAAACGCTATTGATTTGGAAGCAAACAAATAGGCTCTTCATTTTCAAAATTATAGAAGATTAGTGTAAATATAATTGCTTTTTCGTGTTTCCAGGAACGGTCATTTTTTTTGTTAGTACTAATAAAAAATAATTGTCTGATTAGAAATGGGAATGGTTCACGTGCCTTTATTAGTTGAAGGAATAAAAAAAAATAAAAAAATCAATAGAAATAATTTATTGTACATTCTTACATATCATTGATGAGTCGAAAATACAACTCAACTACCATAAGCAAAAAATTTAAACTTTTTTACTAAACTTATCAGTAATTTTAATGTTGTAATCAAAAAGTTAAACTGCAATAAATATAAACTATTTGGTAAAATAAAAATATGGATAAATTTATAATGTGGATGAACCAACGTTAGTTTAGTCACAAAGCATAAAAATGATGAGTATTATGGTCTTTGAGTTTTAACTTATTAGGGGTATTATTAGTTAGGGTGGAGGGTCCAACTAATAATCTCAAGATTAACCCGCCACATAGGACAAACTCGATTATTAATTTTGCGAACCAAACCAAACTTATACCTGCGACTATTAATATCGGGCTTTGTTGTGCAAAGCAAACGAGTCCTTATAGACAGACTTAATTTGTACAACAAATATAAACTGAAAATACCCATTGAGGTAAGTTATCTGCATCGTTTCTGTAAACCTTGGGAAGTGGCTCTATATAGTATATCGATACAACTTAAAATTACTTTCTTTTTGGTCGGGTAAAGTTGAATGCTATCTACAATATAAGCATGCAATGCTGCTAGGCAGAAATTGTTGACGTCCAAATTTTTTTTATTCCTAATTTATCCTACACAACTGGAAATTATATTTGAGAATATAATAAAACTACCATGGTAACAATCAAAAGACCTACGACCCTCACAGAATCTGCTATACAGAAGATAAAAGAAGATGTGAGAGAAGCCTACGAGGTAGGAGGCCTTGTAGGAGGATAAAAACTCTCAGAAATAGAAGACGGAGCGAAGTCCTTGTAAAATTTCACCATCACCATCTCAACAAGAACAGGAGCTCAGACGAGATAGTCTTGAAGGGACAAATATTATATCATAGACTGGGTAGATCTGGTGCCATAAACGCTACTACTTGCAGACACCCATACATCATTATGAGCAAGTGGGAAGTATTTAAGCCTCGATCGATCCAGCATTTAACCTGTCAGCAGATTCGCTTTCCTTTGTTAGGCAGTAAGTGCAGATCATATGTCTATTAAAAGAAGAAAAGTTGCACGCCATCAACGAAACTTATGTAAAAAGAGATACAAGGATCATTTGTAATCATATTTCACTCATTCTACACATATACAAGAGTAAGATTCGGCTCACAACCATATATTATCACTTTTATATCCAGGGAGGACATAACTCCCCTCGTAATCAGGCCTTCGACCCCCATTTATATAAAGAATATCCCTCTAAACTAGGGGAAAGGTGTTACGAATCTGCCTCGTGCTAATTTTGGATCATCATTTTTGCGCTCTCTATGGGAACACTTAAAATTCTTTGGATATGGTGTAGAGAGACCCTGTCCTCTAAAGTAAAAAGTAGCATTTTCAAAGCGACAATCAATGATTGAAAAAACACGGACACCGGCGCCTTACATCAAGAAGAGACGTTCACCTAAAAAAGCTTCAGGAATACCTGAACCTCTCTCTAGAGGTGATCGTTATAAGCAATTAAGTCACTATATCAACTTTAGTCGAGAATACATGAAAGTAGTTGTCTACCACGTGAGGAAATCATGTAATCCAGATTGTCATATACGGAGTAGAACTCCGTTGAATCCTTATTGACAAGAGGAGTGTAATTGAAATACTATTCTTACCGACTCCTCGAGTCATGGGCATCGATCCCTCATAAGCAGAGCCCTTTCAAACTCCCCTCGCCAGGCTTCTAGAAGAATACCTCACAATGCTAGGATTCATAACAGTTCACATGACATGGGGAACCAAATTCACCAACGATGGTGCTCATTACATTCCTTCTAGTAGATGCACCGGTCAAGCCCTACGACGTTATATAAGGGAGATTTACGATTTGATTATTCGAAGCCATTTTGTCCCTCATGCACCTAAAAGTGAGGTTGCCCACGAGGCAAGAGATAGGTGAAGATCGAGATAGTTGGAACAAGGCTAGAGAATCACGAGTAAGCTCTTTTATAGAAAGGGTCCCTCCCGCAAAATCACATTATCAATTGTGCCTCCACAAAAGAAAAAAAGAACTAAGGAAATCAAGATAAAGGTAGCTGGTGAGACCAAAGTCATATGATTGGTAAAAGACGATCCAACCAAAAGATTCAAATAAGAATCGAGACGGGGGGAAATGTGGAGCATCAAGTAGTGCAGGTCCTCAAAAGGTACTCTCATGTATTTGCCTGGGGGAGAGTTGTGGGAAGAATAAGCCTAGAAGCGTGCAAGCATGTGCTTTTGGTCAAGCCCAACTCCCGATCCATAAAATAGAAGAGTGCAAAATGTGCCTCGAGAGATCAAATATAGTTAAGTCATAAATAAAGAGGCTACTAAGCTTGGGAGGAATATACGAAGTCACCAACACAAAATGGTGTTTTAGTGTGGTTCTAGTACCAAAAACCAATAGCAAATGGTGAATGTGCATCAACTTCACGAACCTAAACGGGTCATGTCTTAAGGATTTCTAGCCATTACCAATTACAGATTAACTGGTAGATTCCACGGCAAGTTACGAGTTACTATCGACGGTGGATGAAGATTAGGGTTATAACCAGATTATGATGGACAAAGTCGGTTGTGAAAAGAGCAGAGTCATCACGAACTGCGACGTGTTCAATTACCTAGTAATGCTATTTGGATTGAAAAAGACAGGGGTGACCTACCAACAACTTACCAACATAATGTTCGCCAATCTAAGTGGGGACACCATAGAAGTTTATGTGGATGACATGATCGTAAAAACTCAAAAGGCAGAGACGTACGCAGAAGATTATAAAAGATCCATAGAGATAATGGCCAAATTTGGTATGAAAATAAATCCTCATAAATATTCTTTTGGTATACGAGGATAACAGTTCATCGGATATCTGGTAACGCAAAAAGAAATTAGAGCAAACTTGGAGAAGGTCCAAGCCATTATGGACATGCGACCTCCCCGAACGCCAAGAGTAGTTTAGAGGTTGAACGGTAGAATAGCTGCCCTATATAGGTTTATATCCAAAGCATAAGAGGGAGGCACGCCTTTCTACAAGGTCCTTAATTACATCAAAGAATTATGTTGTAACGAAGACTGTTAGAAGGCCTTTAAGGAGTTAAAAGCATGCCTAGTGAGTCCCTGTCCTCGTGGAACTGTGGAGGAAGAGATAATTTTTCTCTACCTAGCAGTAAGCAAGGGATCCGTGAGTGTGGTCCTAGTACGAGTCGAAGGGCGAGACCTTCCACCTATTTACTATATCGGAAGAATCTTGAAAGACACAAAATTGAGATATCCGCAAGTTGATACCCTACGCCCTCGCCGCAGCTGCCAGAATGCTACAACACTACTTTATGGCATACTCAATGACCATATTGACATGCTCATTACAAAGGAGGATCCTCAACCAGCTATGGGACTCAAGTCGTATTAGGAGAGATAGAGTTTACCTACATATTGTTGGAGATAATATATATAAATATTAAATGTCTACCCTCTCAAAAAACTTAAGCTTTTAGATGAGATGACAATTCAATATGATATCAGAGCTCAGGCCAAAGAGGTCCTGGGTTCGAATACCACCGTTATCCATTATCAAAAAATGCCACGTGACATGCGTAACAAAAATATTTACAGCTTGCACGCGAGGGGGCGTGTTGGAGATTATATATATAAATATTAAATGCATACCCTTTCTAACAGCTTAAACTTTTAGATGATATGACAATTCAATACATATCAAGATATGAGTCATCACAAAGTCGTGAGACATCCCATTAGGTATTGAACTTCCCTCATTGCTGAGATTCTAAATTATCTAAGTTTGGGTTGAATTCCCGTCTCGTTAACTACATATAACTCATAAGCTTCTTCACTTTCACCTTGAAGGTGCACTTTCTTGCTTTCAGTTTATGTCGTATAGTCTCATAAGATTGTCTATATAATTAGCTTTGAACCGTATTCACTAAAGTACACATATAAAGCCTAAATACTTTTATTAGCCATAATAGCAATGAAATATATATATATATATATATATATATATATATAACCAAATGGACAAAACAAACATTACATTTATGATTTATAAAGCGTAAGTTCAACTCATTGGGAAGTTAAAAGGTTGCCTCTTATATATCGGGTGCAAGTCCTAAATCTTGAGGCACGACTCCCGTGAAGCATTTAGGAGACATGTAGAGGTTTTTGTTTATTTCAAAATGTTTATTGTATGTTAATAAACTTTTGTAATCAAAACCTTTTAAATGCAATAATATAAAAATGGTTCAAAATCCGTTTTGTCCTTTAATTTGGTTACCTCACCAAAATGGTCCCTCATTTAGTCACCTCGCCAAATTGGTCTCCTATATTGGTTTTTTGGTCCCCTCACCGGCATAAATTTTAAAAAGGCTCGGAAAAGACTGATGTGGCCACCAGTTGACCATCCTCCACCCGGTTTGACCCCAAAAAATATTTTTTTTCAATTTTTTTACACCTAGATTTTCCACATAATAAAAAAACGAAAATAAAAAAAAATTGTGACCCCCAGCGCCACCGTACAATTCATCACCACCGCCACCATCAAACGCATCTCCACCTCTATCACCACCGTCCAACTCCAGTTCATCTCTACCGCTAGGGGTGTTCGTGGGCGAGTTTTAGCGGGTTGTCATCGAAAAAGGCATCATACCCAATACTTGCAGGTTACTAATTTTCTCATCAGTGCGGATGGGTTTATTTTTAAGACCATGCGGGTTGCGGTTTAGGCGGGTGCGGGCGGATTGGCGGGCGGGTTAGCGGGTTATGGTACACATCAAATCACAAAATAGAACTTTTTAGTTTTTTCATGTTTTAAGACATACAAGTTAGATAGTAGAATAGTATCATATTCTCGAATTAAAGAAATATGCTCTCATTTTTTTCTCTTGTTTTTTTTTCATATGCTCATACTATATTCAAGTAAATTCATATTAACGAATATTAAGTTTCATCTATACGTAAATACATTTTTTCCCTCCATTCGCGTCTAATTATTAACTTGTCAAGTTATATATGAACTACAATGTTGTGTAGCTATCTTTATTATTTGACTAATAATGCACAACTATTTTTTTTATTTTTCATTTTTGTTATAGTGTTTAGTGAAATAAACTAAGATTTTTATTATTTTATTTCGTATGCGGGTGAGCGGGCGGGTGTACGACTCAACCCACAACCCACCCCGCTCAAGGACGGGTTGCCATTCTTTCCAACCGCAATACAATTTACAAAAATAAAAACATGTGGGTGGCGGGTTGAGCGGTTCGAGTTTAGGCGGGTCGGGCAGGTGAGCGGGTTTTTGAACACCCATATCTATCGCCATCAAATTCATCCCCACCCCAATCACCACCTTCTAATTCCTCACCACATATCCAATCACCACCCACCCACCCCTACCCCTACCCCGCCCCCACATTCGCCTCGCCGCCACACTCTCGCTTTCCTTTTCCCCGATTCACCCTCTGAGCCCGGACGCCATTACATTAACCCTCTCGAAACTATCAACTCATGGGATCCCATGTCCGGAATTGACTCCAATCGTATTTCAAGCTCCCGCCTTTCTTCCAAGAAGATTTGAATGAACACTTTACCGGAGGGACATTCGTCGGTGTAGGGACCCGAATCGGGTTCGGGTTCAGGTTTTGAAATTCGGATCTTGAAATGACGCCGTTTTGTGGGGGAGGAAAGTAGGGGTTGGGGTGCGCGCGTGGTGGTGATTGGGGTGGGGATGAATTTGATGGTGGTGGAGATGAACTGGAGTTGGACGGTGGAAATGAGTCTGATGGTGGTGGTGGTGATGAGTTGCACGGTGGTGGTGGGGGTCACATATTTTTTTCCCTTTTTTTATTATGTGGAAAATTTAGGTGTAAAAAAAATTTGAAAATTTTATTTTTTGCGGTCAAACTGGGTAGAGGATGATCAACTTATGGCCACATCAGCCTTTTTCGACCCTTTTTAAATTTCCGCCGGTGAGGGGACCCAAAAACCAATATAGGGGACCAATTTTGGCGATGTGACAAAATGAGGATCATTTTGGTGAGGTAGCCAAATGAAGGACAAAACAAATTTTTTATCCTATAAAAAGGATAGAACTATTTGATAGTGCCATAGGCTTCCCTCAAACCATGATTATCAAGAAGAAGAACTTCATCCAAGTCATTAAGAAGAAACTAACAATATCATTCGAATTTCGAAACCAAAAAAATAATACTACTAAAAATAGCTGCAATGTCAGATAAAAAAAAATCAGTTTCTTATTCGTCTGGTCCAAATCCCAGTAAAGGGAGAAGATGCAAAGGCGAAATTCCCATGGAACACATAAAGTGACGTGTTTACATTAGTGATAGAGGATTTTTGGTGTGTCGTATATATAGGTGGATGGCGTAGCCTTCTATATTACAAAATAAATTCATTTATTGGAAATATTCTCAACAGAACAAATTAAGTATTTTTTTATTAATACAAGTTAAATCAGTTAAATTACATAATTACATTTTAATATAGTTTACAAATTTTAAAAGAAAAGGTAGCAATTCTAGAAAAAGGAACATATACCCTGTATTACATATGTATAATATAATCTCTTTTGACCATATACAAATATATAGATAAGTCATTGCAGAAAATGATTCATCGAATGGAGACAGTGGACAGTGAGCCACAACATATAACAAACCACCGCCATTCCCACGCATCAATTCCTCTTTTCCTCCCATGCACAAAACCGCAGTATAGCAACATGAAGGAGAACATTTTCTTTTCAGATTTCATAGCTAGTAAAAAGAAATATGTCTGTTGGTTTAAACAAATCGCTGTTTTTGTATAAATCGACATATATAATATAAAAGTTGTTGCGCAGCAATACGATAAATCGACACTTCACTGTGCAGCAAGAAAGACATGTTATTTGTTTATCCAGTTCGTTGCCTACATCTGAGGGCGATACCAAACCAGGATTTTCACTGTGTGTTATGTTGTAGGATTACAATTACAAGAGAGACTATTTATATTAGGCAACTCTCCCGTGAGTTGGATCACGGAAATTAGCCTTGATTTACAATACGAGCCCGAAGTCATCTTATGCTCCACAACCCAACAATCACCCACTTGGAGACTAATGTAATCGTAATCACATCTTCACTCTTCTACATAACAATCCTCTAACAATGGTACCGTCATCTTTGGACTCTTCAAGCACCAAGTCCAGTTGAAGTCATGCAAAGCTTCAACTCCTCTAAGGTCACAACCTTAGTCAACATATCAACAGGGTTTTCACTTCCCGGAATCTTCACAAGTTCCAAACTTCTTCTCCACGAGATACCGTATGTAGTGATACTTCAACTCAATGTGCTTTGTTCTCGAATCCAATGCCGGATTCTTGGCCAAGAAAATAACACTCTGACTATCACTGTATAGAATACTATTTATTTGCCATTTTCCCAATTTACCCAAGAAATTCTGCAACCATACCATCTCTTTACTAGCTTCCGTCACCGCTACATATTCAGCTTATGTAGTAGACAACGCTACAATCTTCTGCAACTTAGATCCCCATGAAATAGCCGTACCACCCAATGTGAAAGCATAACAAGTAGTACTCTTTCTTACATCAAGATCACCCGCCAAATCAGCATCTACATAACCATTCAAGTCCGTGTGTTTTCCCTCAAAACACAATGACCTAACACAAGTACCACGCAAGTACCTAAAGATCCACTTCACTGTTTCCCAGTGTTGCTTTCCCGGACTAGTCATACATCTACTTACAACTCCCACTGCATGCGCAATATCCGGTCTTGTATACACCATTGCATACATAAGACTCCCAACTACTGAAGCATATGGAGTTTTCTTCATCTTTTCATGCTCCAAATCACTAGTAGGTGACTCCTTTTTTGTTAATCTAAACTGACTACCTAAAGGAGTGTTTACTGGCTTTGCATCTTGCATATTGAATCTCCTCAAAACTTTATCAATATAATTAGACTGCGAAAGATACAACTTACCTGCCACCTTGTCCAGATTAATCCGCATACTCAAGATTTGTTTTGCCTTGCCAAGATCCTTCATGGCAAAACGTTTAGATAGTTGCTTCTTCAACTTGTTCACTTCTTGAACACAGGAACTTGCTATCAGCATGTCATCAACATATAACAGCAAAATAATGAAGCTACTATCAAACCTCATAAAGTAACAACAATGATCAGCATTGCATCTACCAAAGCCAATCTCATGCATGAAGTCATCAAACTTCATGTACCACTGTCTAGGAGCTTGTTTCAGACCATACAAGCTCTTTTCCAACTTGCAAACTAGCTCAACGTTACCCTCAAGCACATACGTCTCTGGTTGCTGCATGTAAATGTCTTCTTCAAGATCACCGTGAAAAAAAGATGTCTTCACATCCATATGTTCTAACAATAACTATGCTCAAAACCATCCTAATAGTCGTCAACTTCACCACTGGAGAAAAGATGTCAGTGTAATCAACCTTTTCTTTATGTTGAAAACCCTTTACAACTAGCCTTGCCTTATAACGTTTGCTACCATCCGCTTCCTCTTTGATTCTGCAAACCCATTTGTTATGCAGCGCCTTTTTCCCCTTTGGAAGCTCAACAATATCCCACGTGTTTTACGACTTCAAGGAATCCATCTCATCATCCATTGCAAGCTCCCACTTGCTCGAATCAATGCTTTTCACTGCCTCTGCATAACACTCTAGCTTGCCACTATCAATTGATAACAAATAATGCAATGCAGGGGAATATCTCTCAGGAGCACGATATTCCGTACTTGATCTCCTCAAAGTAGGCTCTAGAGTACGTGGTTCTTCCTCATTAGTCCCCTCGTTTTCTAGAATCTTGTGTTCAACAGGATTGGAGATATCCAATTCCACAATCTTCGTGTCTTTTACCCGAGTATCAACACCCACAGTGTTTGATGCACCCAATCTGTCTTTGTACAAAACATGTTCATTAAACACAACATCTCTACTACGAATAACCTTACTGTTTTGGTCATCCCAAAATTGATACCCATAATCATCGCCGCCATATCCAATGAACGTACACTTCACAGCTTTCGCATCTAACTTGCTCCTAGCAGTACCATCAATATGAACGTAAGAAACACAGCCAAATACTTTAAGGTAAGATAGATTTACCTCCTTTCCTCTCCAAGCTTCCTCTAGAATGTCGTTTTCCAGTGGAACGAATGGTCCTCGGTTGATCAAGAAAGCCGCAGTGTTAACTGCTTCTGCCCAAAACATCTTAGGCAACCCACACTTCAACCTCATGCATATAGCCCTCTCATTCAAAGTTCTGTTCATACGCTTTGCAACCCCATTCCGATGTGGTGTTCTTCTAACTGTCTTCTCCATGCGAATGCCATTATCTTCACAATACTTCTTAAACTCTGCAAGTTCATAATCACCACCATTGTCAGATCTCAAACACTTCACACGCAGACCAGTTTCAGTTTCAAGACGTGCTCTCCACTTTTTGAAAACCTCAAACGCTTCAGATTTATGTTTCAAGAAGTATACCCATAGCTTTCTTGTTGCATCATCAATGAAAGTCATGTAATACGAAGCTCCACCGAGAGACGTGACAGGGGCTGATCCCCACAAATCACTGTGCACCAACTCTAACTTATGTTCTTTCAGAGTTATGCCACCCTTTGTAAAACTAACCCATTTCTGTTTCCCAAACACACAGTCCTCACAGAGACCCATATCAACTATTTTTAGACCCGACAGCTTACCCTTCGAACATAGATGCTTCATTCCTTTTTCACTCATGTCGCCTAGTCGACAATGCCACAAATCAGCGTCACTATATGCTGCAGCAACTCCAATGCTATCATGTTCGATGTCAACATATAAAAAGTGCTCTTTTTCAAACCCTGAGCTACCACCATAGCTCCTTTGACTATTTTTCAAGCACCTCCACCGAATTTAACATCATAACCGTCATCATCCAACTGCCCTACAGCGACCAAATTTCTCTTAAGACCAGGGATGTGCCTCACATTATGCATCGTCCAAACGGACCCATTAGGAGATTTAACACGAATATCTCCCTTCCCCACAGCATCATACCCAGATAGACTCTCCCGTAATATCCAGCAACATAATTCATCATCAAACTTTTGTAAGGACAAGCATGAAACGATGCTCCAGAATCCAGAACCCAAGTCTCTATTGGACTGCATGCGGTCAGAATTAGTGCTTCACCATCATCTTCGGTGGTCACATTTGTTGAGTTGTCATCTTTCTTTGGTGCTTGACACTTATTCTGGTAATTATCCTTTTTCCCACAGTTCCAACATTCAACGGAACTCTTGTTCTTCGTTGACTTTCTGTTCCTCGACTTCAATCTACTCCGATTCGAATTCGACTTTTTCTTATTTGATCAGCCTCTGATTTCTGTACTCAAAATTGAGCCTGCAGAATTTCCCGACGAGTTACATGATTCTCTCATGCGAATTTCTTCGCTAACTATCAGATCTCTAACTTCGTTGAACTGCAGCTTTACCCTTCCCGCGGAGGCACTAACAGTCGTTATTGTCCCACTCCAGCTCTCCGGTAAAGAAGACAGCAAAATTAGGGCTTTAATTTCGTCATCAAACTCAATATTCACTGAAATCAGTTGTTGTGTAATTAAACTGAATTCGTTCAGATAATCAGACGCCGCAGTTGTCTCTGTCATCTGAAGATGAAACAGACGACGCATCAGATTTACTTTGTTGGCTGCTGATGGCTTCTCGAACATATCTGCTAGAACCTTCAACACACCCTTTGTAGTCATTTCTTTTGCAGTGTGAAACGCCACGTTTCGCAACAACGATAATCTCACCGCAATCATCGCCTTCCAGTCCAGAACCTTCTAGACGTCATCTTTCATGTCTGTCGGTTTATCATTTAGAGGTTTCCAGAGATCCTTGTTGTACAAGTAATCCTCAATCTGCATCCTCCAAAACCTGTAATCAGACCCATCAAACTTCTCGATTGATTTCCCTGCTTCTATCGTAACTGCTCCGACTGAACCTGATGCTCTTGATACCACTTGTTGCGTAGCAATACGATAAACAGAAAATCATACACGAACGAAAAGCAAGAAAGACATGTTATTTGTTTACCCAGTTCGTTGCCTACATCTGGGGGCGATACCAAGCCAGGATTTTCACTATATGTTATGGTATAGGGTTACAATTACAAGAGAGGCTATTTATATTAGGCAACTCTCTCGTGAGTTGGATCACGGAAATTAGCCTTAATTTACAGTACGGGTCCAAGGTCGGCTTAGGCTCCACAACCCAACAAAAGTTATCACCCGCTCCTCAAAAAGATTATAGTTTTACAAATTTCAAAAAGATGTAACATGGAATTGGCAAAAAAAGAAACATCCGTCTAGAAGCTTACAATTTTATAAGATAATATTCATCATCTATTTGTATAGATATATTACATGGTTGATTGTTGGATCTAACAACATGTGAATTTCGAGAGATTGCCTATTTTTGGTTAATTACATTGCTTAAGAATTCAACAGACAATTCTATACTTCATCCTTTTCGAACACCCCATTTTGAGTTTGTGTTTTGCAGCCTGACTCAAACGCGGGGTCATAGAGTCTCGGCATAAATGCAATTACTTCTCCACAAGGTATGGAGGATGTGGAGTTGTTTTACCAGCATGACCATCTCATATACATATATAGAGGCAAACATGTTCGCAAATGTGTTGGTCCGACAAAGATCATGCCGAACCCAGGTGAGGTGAACTATCTTCTACAGTTACAACCACCCTTTTGTGCAGCTTAGACGAGTTGCCCACCTGATTAAAAAAAATTGCCTTATGTGATATTTCATGTATATATACGCACTTGTCGCGCCAACTCCGACATTATGTGATATTTCATGTATGTGATATTTCATGTATATATACGCATTTATTATTTGGCCTCGATTTAGTCAATAAATAATTCCTTTACTGTTAAAGAAAAAGAAAAACGTCACTAAGTTGAAACATGTATTTATTAAAATGGTCTGTAAAAGGATATTACTCTATTGACGAAGCTTTCTATAATTTAGCCTTCTTTACCTGAATTTTTGATATTACATTAAATTACTAAAAATAAGAAGGAAAAAAAAAAAGAAAAAAAGTTGATCTGTTCTGTTGCATGCCAATAATGTCACATGAACTCCCATCTTCTTCCCACAATCGACATTAAATGCAGAGCGCGTCAATTGATAACAAGATTCATTAATAATAGTAATGTTACTACCTTTGTTAATATATATAATAGTTTCCTTATTTCAATGGCATTTGGCCCACTAAGTCACTAATCCACCAATTATATTTGATGATGTTACTTATAAAACCCACCAAAGAAAGAAAAGAAAAGCACAAACTTTTCCCCGTAACAGAATAAGTGTCGGTCGAATCTTGGTTTCTCTGCCACTGCCACTATATATATATATATATACACAAATTACTAAACCCATTTCTTCAAAAAAGAAAAAAACTGTTATTACAGTTAAAACCATTCTTAATTACCTTTTCCTTTTTTTTATTTTTTCCACATTTCTTTTTCATTTTTTGTACGATTCAGAGCTTGTTTCAGCTCCAAATCTGAACTGGGTTTTTCTTAATTCTTCGAATTTATACACGATTGGCATTTGGTAATATATTTGAATATAATTGTGAAAATGGACAGAAAAATGAAAGGGAGATTGCAGATTCTTGTTTGTATGATAATGATGATGACCCTTTTGAAAACTGAAAGCTTTTATGTTCCTATAACTTATGTTCAGACTGCTGTGGCTAAAGGAGCGGGTAAAAACTATATATATATATGTGTGTGTGTGTGTGTGTGTGTTTTAATTTGATTTATGTTTAATAAGTGTTTTATATGTGTTTTGTTTTTAATAATTAATATTAAATTGTGCAGTTTGTTTGGATGGGAGTCCACCTGCTTATCACCTTGACAGAGGATCTGGGGCAGGAATTAACAATTGGTTAGTTCATATTGAGGTTTGTTCTCTTGTCTTTTTTATTAAAAACAATGGTTATATGATTTAATAGTGGAACAATTAATCCTTGATCGTCATATTATTAAATAATGAAACAAGGAGTTCTGAGAGTTGTACATACTACTATATTAACTAGTGGAAGTTTTTTCACCCTTTTCCTGTTTTATTCCTATCTATCACATAATTTTGAAGGTGACTAGTTTTATGTTATTTTGAGTTTTGGATGGATTAGTTTTTACTTAACTTGTGAGTTGATTTCTTGAATTGTTTAGGGAGGAGGATGGTGCAACAATGCAACGACTTGCCTTGCTAGGAGGGACACCCGATTAGGTTCCTCCAAAGCAATGGTTAAGCAGCTTGCTTTCTCCGGGATTTTGCACAACAAACCACAGTTTAACCCTGGTATGATTCATTCACAAAGTATCAGGTTTTTGTGCTTTGGCTCTATGTGTGAAATCGACGTTTTCGTATGTCAATTTCCAGATTTCTATACTTGGAATCGGGTTAAGGTTCGATATTGTGATGGGGCATCGTTTACTGGCGATGTAGATGCAGTAAACCCTGTAAGTCGTGATTGCCCCCTTTCAAGAAAAATGATATATTGATCTAATAGGTTACTGTTGATTTGATCTCGATACTAATTTAATTCTGGTAAATTTTGATTAGGCTACTAAACTTTACTACAGAGGAGCAAGGGTCTTTCGGGCTGTTATAGAAGACCTATTAGAAAAAGGAATGAGAAATGCTCAAAGCGTACGATGATAGTTTCTTCTATATTTCGTTTGTTGTAATGCTTTCTGCAACTAATGATGATGGTTAACCTCCACGCAACAGGAAATTACAACCGTAAACATTTTAATATGTTATTGATTACTAATGGTAGTTCCTCACTTTCTACACACATAGGCTGTTCTATCTGGGTGCTCGGCTGGTGGATTGACATCAATTCTTCATTGTGATAGCTTCAAGACTCTCCTTCCTGTAGGCGTCAAAGTAAAGTGCTTTGCCGATGCCGGTTATTTTATTAATACGTAAGCTTGCATCTCAACATACTACCTCGTTACTCTTCTATTTTCTTCAAAGTTAACGTGGATGGTTTTTCCAACAGGAATGATGTGTCTGGAGCACGTCATATTGAAGGTTTCTATAATGACGTCGTTACGACACATGTAAGAAGTTTGCTTGCCTTCCTTTCTCATTCTTTATTTAGTTTTGGACTATAAAAGCTCAAACTTATGAAAATAAAAGTCATACGGATAACTTTACCCGGTTTGTATCTTCTTCATTGGCTTGGTTACAGGGATCAGCAAAGAATTTGCCTCTTTCGTGTACCTCAAAAATGAAACCAAGTCTGGTAGGAGCTCTTTTTTAGGTTCTTAAGTATTGTTCTCTGCAAACATATTTACAATTTCTCACGTTTATATGGTTTTGCAGTGCTTTTTCCCTCAAAACATGGCACAAAATATTCAGACACCCCTTTTTATTGTAAATGCTGCCTATGATTCATGGCAGGTCAGTACATATCTAATCTCAGATGTGGTTATACTCTATTTGTGTGGTGCATTCAAGTTCCTTTATTCAATGCCAATCAAATATCTGGAAAGTATGTATGTATTACCGAATCAGCATCCTTCTTATATTTGTAGTAATTTCGCAATTGACTTGTTCTTGTTACCGAGGTGCTTTCTGGCCCAGTAAGAAAAAAATTCTGGTGGTTCTTAAATCATCAGCTCATGAGTTATAACACACAGTAAAAAAAAAAAAAAAAAAAAAAAAAATTGAATCTCTGATATCAGATACTTCAATTGGATATCTGGCTCATTCCTTTGATCCAATGTCTTAAATTGGACAAACGCAGCCCCATGTTGTTTTTGGATGTCCTTCTGTAGTAAAATGGGATAACCATTCTAGTCCCATTTTTGGAAAATGATATTACTCTGCCTTCCAGTACATTTCCTTATGATTGTGGTGTTTTATTTGTGTGTATAATATGTAAGAGAATCTAGTCTGATGTTCTTCATGTGGTAATAATGTTTCTCTGCATTTGCTTTATATCATCAATTGTTTGAGTATTTGGCTGATGATCTTTTTTGTGTTGCAAACTTAAACCAGATAAAGAATATTTTGGCTCCTGGAGTTGCTGACCCGCATGGTGTCTGGCACAACTGCAAGACCGATATAAATAAATGCTCCGTCAATGAACTACAAACCATGCAAGGTTTTCGTACTACCTTTCAAAGAACATGTTTTCATTTCATGTGTGTTACAAGGATCTTGTAGATTATCTGTGAATGGTTTTGCGGACCAAGTATCTAAAGAATAAGGTTGTAGGATTCAGTCCTTGACATTAAGTAAGTTTTATTTCCAGTTTGTAGGAGTTAGTGATAAAAAAATTAAATGGATTCGCCGTGAGTTGTAGGAGAAGGCGTCAAATATGTATTAGCCTGTTACAGCATTTCTGTTCGTCTTTTCATCTATTTTTCTTGTGGATCTGGTTATCTATGAGTTCTTGTTTCACAACAAAATTCATTTTTTGTTCTGTACTTGTTCAGGATTCAGATCAGAATTTTTAAAAGCATTGGCCGGATTAGGCGCCTCAACTTCCAGAGGATACTACATCAACTCATGCTACGCTCACTGCCAAACCGAAATGCAGGAAACTTGGTTAAGAAGCGACTCTCCCGTCTTAAACAACAAGGTTTGTACAGATTTTTTCACAACTATCTTCCTTTTTTTTTTTTGAACTTACAACTATCTTCCTCTTTCTACTAACTCTTCAATATTTATTCCTGATATCTCTTCTAAATACTGAAACATGAATTGACACTGAGAATGTATCTGTTATGCAGACTATAGCTAAAGCAGTTGGAGATTGGTTTTATGACAGAAGTCCATTTCAAGAGATTGATTGTCCTTACCCTTGTGACAAAACCTGTCATAACCGCGTTTTTGATCAGCAAGAACACCCGATGGTATAAATACGTTCTTTCCTAATATACGAATTATTGTCGCATAATTGGAATATGGATAAAAAGAAAATATACTACTAAGTTTGAAAATTATATATAGAAGAAGAGACAAGGGGGTTATAATTCATCAAGGCTTCTAAATAAAGGGAAATGTATTACTGGCGCAGAGGAAACTCTGCTCTGAGGTTTACCATTCTTATTACGTTTCATATTTGATTAAATAATCAAGCTTTTCGTGTGGCTGAATCTAAGTTCTCTAGAGTCATTTGTAACTTCTACCTTTTCCATTCTTATTCAATGTTACATTATCAGTGAATTAATGAAATTTTAATATCAATGTGTTCGCTTGTTTCAAATTAGTTCGGAAATATTTTCAAGTATTAATGCATGATTGCGTTGAAACTTGGTATAGTTTTCATATGATACTAATATCTGAACTCCCAACATTAAAGATGACTTTGTGATTTGCATCATCTAGTTATATCCTACTTTGAGTTTGTAATATGATTTCAACTAGTTCTACAATAATTTTTTTCTTGAAATTAAGCTTTATATTAAAACTGGGGACTTCGTAGTCGATTGAACGGCGATTGTAAAATACGTCACTGTAAAATACATCATAAAATACATCTCTGATTATAATGCATATAAAGGGGAACAGATGACCTGATTGCTCTCAAAATTATAAAGAGTAGTTCTAAGTTTCTAAACAAAATCTCGTTGCACTGCTATCAGAGGCGATTTTGGGACTCAGTTATCTATCAATATATCGCCTTTTATATTATTTATCAATTTATTATTATCTATACTTATTTCGTAAATGCTCTCTATAGTTAAGTATGGTGAGCTAATGTTTGTTTGTCTTATAGCGTAAGTCTCATTGAGAAACACACGGAGATAATATCAAACCATAACAGCTATATATCAGGAAAAAAGAAAAGAAAAGAAAAGAAAAGAAAAAACAATAACAGGTATAGCTTGATGTTGACCAAATGCTTTAACTACAAGTAAGCTCAACCGCATTCATACATTAGAGCAATAACTGTAGCGTTGATGATGACCAAATGCTCGATGCTTTGTTCTTGTATAATAGCCAATGCACAGAATCGAAGGCCTTCAATTTTCTCCCTTTGTAATAAAAACTACAACACTGAAAAACTGGATTTTCAAGATGTAATATAAAGATTTTGCTATACCCAGTTCCTTTCTGCACTGATCAAGATAGTTGATCCGATAAATTCAAAAGTTTCTTCGACCCAACTGTGCCGCGAAGTGGTCAACAGCCACCATTGCACGAGAAGCGGATCCAATCGAGCCATCATATCTGCAAAACCCAACCACATGAAATGATATGTAAATGTTGCCAGAAATCACATGTATTACTTATCTGTGAAGATTTTAGTGGCATTGACACTATCTTTCAGTTGACTGTATCAGTAACTGATGAAGTTCATGTACTTTTTTGTTTTGAACGTGTGTTTATCTACTAACTATCACGAGGCTTTGATATTTTAATTTTCATAATTTGAAAATAATCCATATACTATTTTTGTGTTTTATAGATTTAAAAACCAGAAAGCTTCCAAATTCTTATGATGCATATGAACACTAACTCCAAGTTAAACCATGTTAACCTCGAATACGTCAAATAAATACAATAAAAAGTCATATTTTGCTATCAATTCGAATACATATGAGTCAATTAAGAGCAATTGAGGGTATATTATGTTGAATAAATTCGCATGTGGTTAAGCGCTAACAAAAATCACATAATGGGTATCTATCCACCTATACCATTACAAGAATCACAGGGATAGCCATTGTAATTTACTTCATATTACACTTCTTGTTTATTCCATCCGAGCTTGCCTAAATTGGGGGGAATTACGATAAGTCCAACGCTTTTAATATCACAAAACTTTCCCACTTTAACATCTCAAGATTACAAGAACGTCTCGCTCTGACAAAAATACGGTGATCTAATGAACTTGATTTGGCTCTTAGCTCTATGGTCAGAACAAAGATTAGTGAATAAATCACATAATAAAGTGTGAATATTTTACAAACAATTTATTTTTTTGACTCTCAAAAGTTATGTTTTCTAATTTATTATCTCCTCTTTGTGCAGCAACGTAATCACAGTACCCAGAAGGGCATGAGGTGGGAAATGTCTTGTCTTTTGCTAGTGTTACTAATTCTCAAAGGTGCATGGTAACTTTTTAACGTGCGGGGTTCTGGTGTTATTTAATAAACCACCAGGCACTGCCACGGCTATTTACCCAAATAACTATAGCAATTGTAAAGAAGGTGAAATTTTCTAGTAAAATGCTGTCTAAGTTCAGGAAGCTTACAGTCCAACTACGAGGAAAGCTGACGTCTGCATCACAATCACACCTTCACCCGCCGGTTTTGAGGTGTTCATGCACCTTGCGCTAAACCAGTTCTCATGAATTGAGGTGACAAGATCTGTAAAATATTTGCGCAACATATACAGCTATTTACAGGTTTACATAACAAAATAATGCTGTCAAAATCATGAAAGTAACATAACTCACATTCGTTCGGCCCAATAAAGAAGCTCTCAGTCTGGAGTTTTTTCCTTTTGACAAAACTGATGAATTCACTTATTTCAATTGGATCTGCTTTAATGCCTTCTTGCTCTGCACTACAAGCAAAAAAGAAAAAGAAAAAAGAGCAGGACACGATTCAGGAGAGTGCGATCAATGTTAAGGCCAAGGAAATGGCTAAGCAAAACAGAAGCAATGATCGATCTGATATTACATTAACAATATGAGTCAGCACCCATATTAGATAAAGAAACTAACAAAACAATGAGTATTCGGCATAGCTGAGTTGCGGCAGTAGCTTGTGTTTTCAAGCCATAGAATATAATCCATAGACTCGAACAGTAGGAGGAGCCATCCACGTTTTCGAAATATAAGTTAGCAAATAAAATGGAGGTGGATACAACACAAATTTTGGAAAACAGCGTGTCTTTCTGCAATATCACCGTGTATAACTTGAATAATTATTAGAAAACTAAATATCCTTGGACTTTGTAAATTTTGAGTTTTGGGATGAAGTATTTTAAAAAAAAAAAAAAAAAAAAAAATACTTTGGCCTCTGTGTTTCACCAAATTATAAACAGCCTACCGGCACGTAACCACCCCCCTATCCTTCAGAACTCACCCATCATTTGTGCATGAAAGTAAAAGTGAGATAAACAGCCGCACCTTCGAGTTGAAGCTAAGTAAGAATCAGAGTTACTTTAATTGAAGAAGCTAAAACAATTTAGTAGACCAGAGAGGGTAAAGCTCACTATTGCTTGTACATGAGGCAGACAATATACATCAAATAACACTTTGGTTTATTTCACATTTTTAAACTTGAAAGTGCTTAAATTGATTCAGGAATACAAGAGAAAACCTCCTCCATTTCAAATGTACAATGAGATAAATCATCATAGAAAGACAAATGCATACATATCACACTCGCACGTTAAAGCCATCCACTAAAAACAAATAGTATGAGCTCACTCACATGGTTGATACGAGGCGAGAAGGTCCGGTTGGATCGTAGTTAATCAACAGGGCAGCCTTCAATGGTTGGCCTGAAGTCCGAACAATCAGATATTACTCCAAATAAAAGCAATAGTTAGTTAGTTAGTTAGTTAGTTAGTTAGTTAGTTTAGGTTAACCTGGATTGGCCACATTGTTTGGTGCCCATTTTACCCAGATCCTGCCCACAAAACTCCAATCCATTTCTTGGCAGCAAACCTTATAATTAACGGAAATGAGAGAGAGAATCAGCGGCAAAACCACTTTGTCATTTCGTCAAGCAGCTGGTGAGCACGCATAAATGATTATTCTTCACAACAGACAAAAATGGGTCCAAAGAAAAAAACTTCTCTCCGTAAATCCGTACCAGAGTGGAGCAGCTTCTTTATGCAGAGTTTTGCCTTTATTCCGATCACTAAAAAATAAAATTAAAAATTATGTTTAAAAAGCTACAAAAATGAATAAAGTAGAAAAATTTTAGTGCAGGCCTCAGGGTATATTTTCGAACTGCTTTCAACTTTAAAGTTTTATTTATAAATAAAGTACTTACTATACACTTTAACTAATTTTAAGTAAAATTAAGAAATGAGTTGCTCTTATGAACTTTTGCAAAATCTATGTTATTAAAGTAAGATGCCCATTTCTTGTTATTGGATAATTTTAATGCAACACAACTCAAGTCATGCGTCATACATGTCGAACATAATTGACCTAGTCGTTTAGGGAAATTAACTACTTTGGTCTCATAACTTTCCTTCTTTTCGATTTTGGTCACTTAATTTGGCAAGGCGACGCGATTTTTGTCCCTCGTCCATCAGAATGCTTAATTCCAGCGTGAAACTCCTACGTGTCACATGTTGACTTAATAATCTCTTG
Source organism: Linaria vulgaris (assembly GCA_948329865.1). NCBI lineage: Eukaryota > Viridiplantae > Streptophyta > Magnoliopsida > Lamiales > Plantaginaceae > Linaria > Linaria vulgaris. The sequence goes on along the minus strand of OX415251.1, from coordinate 49,831,082 downwards.
TGTTGACTAAAATCTAACCCCACCCTCACAGTTGACATCCAAGTGGATGCCACCTATTTAAAAAAAAAAAAAAACAAAGGTGGCTAGTTAATTTTCTCAAAAAATTAATAAAAATAATGTTAAAAGTTAGAATCATACTTTTTTTTTCATAATATTCCTTATCTAGGTAGACTTTCATATTTAAAAGCTCTTCAATAATACAATTTTTTATATTCAATTTGTAATTAGATTTTTAGAAATAAAAGATATAACTTACCTTCCCACCCCCCAATCCACCTTCACTGCCTGCAGCCCCGTCGGTCATGGAGAACCACCGCCACCACTCCCCAATCCGACCTCCACCAACCCCAAACCGGCCACCACCTCCTCCTCAATCCCACCTCCACCACCGCAAACTCGCCTCCCACCCCAATTCTAATACTCTTCTACGCCACTTCCTCCTCAAAATTGTTGTATTCGCTGCCTCTTTGTACCGCCGCACCGCAACGAAGAAATTAGGGTGATGTGATGGAGATTTGATGAAGACGGGTAGAGAGTGGGAGGAGGAAGAGAGAAGTTAGAGATGATTTTGAATTGAAAGGTGGAGGTTGGTGGTGGAGGAAGAAAGCCGCTATGATGGTGGGTTTTTTTGGGCGGAGGGGGGGTGGGGGTAAGGTGTTTGAAGAAGAAGATGGTTTTATTTTTTTAAGTTTAGTGACAAATTAATATTATTAAGTTTCTTAAGTTTGTTATTGACAAAATATAAATATTTATAAGTGAGTTACTCAAAATATTAAAGAATATTTATAAAATAATTACTTATATAATGGGATAAAAATTTTGTAACTTTTAACATAATATAAAAACTAGAAATATAAAAAAAAAATTTAAATCTTATAGCTTTGAATATATAATTATTACTTAACATTATTAAAAAAATCATTTAACTTTAACAATACATTTTTTTTAGATAATTACAATTTTTTCTTAATTATAGAATATAGAAATTGGTATTTTTTGCTAAAGGTTTTTGTTTTTGTTTTTTAATGATGTGTCGTCCATATGGAGGCCACGTGTACTTGTGGGACCAAAAGAAGGGTCAAAATAGGTTATTGGCCAGTCAACGGGAGGCACATATAATTTTTACGGTGCCAACAAGACAATCCGACGATGAGGGACCAAAATTGAACTGAGATGCCATCTTGAGTGACCAAAATCGAGGTCTGCCAAATTATTGTACCAAAAATCAATAAGAAGCCAAGTTATGGGACCAAAGTAGTTAATTTTCCTAGTCGTTCATGCTCGTATTGTCTACAATGGTAGCACCCAGATTGGGATTTCACAAGTTGCACGAGTGGCTTAGAAGAATGGGCTCGTAATGCGCCTGGCCCTCTTTGTGTGACAATTTGCTCGGATTAGACAGTATTTCGTGGCTCCCTCTTTTCTCCTAATTGGCATGAAGATTGACGTGACACACTTGCTAGCTATAATACTCGTCTTAGTTTCAATTACTTTTCCTTGATTGTATGATCTACTCCAAACTTACATAATATTAAACATGAATAATTAAACATAAAAATAAGTCAAAAGTTGATGAATACGTAAATAAACTACATTGTAAGAATTAGTATTCTGGAGACTCATCAAATATACTTAAACTTATACATTTGTTCGCCTCCAACAAAAGAAACAGATCAAAGGAAACAAACTAATGAAACGCAACAAACAAAAGCACCAACAAGCTCATGTCATGTCAATCATACAATTTTGTGGTGTTCATCTAAGATCTACATGAGCATGTGATGGAATGATTGCGTTAAACAATCTCTTAGCTGACATGATTCTTAAAAAAAAACTTAAAATTACTATTTCCAAATATTTTCTATTTTGGCATGTTCTTATAATTCTTTTAGGAAAGTTAGTTAGACTGCCAATAGTGGAAAGTTAGTTGTATAAATAGTTGTTGGTTGCTCTTGTTATTTTACTTTACTTTTTCTAGTTTTCTCAACACGCTCCAATGGCGATCATAATGGCGAATACTTTGTACACGTTAATCGTTCGATTCATCAACAATCATCAATGAAATTCGATTCAAACTTTTTATTAAATCTTGTATTTGATTCAATATGTTGCACGTTGTTGTTGTTGTTACTTGTTTGTTGATCTTCAACTCGTAAAATTCGACATGGTATCTTTCGCGTAGGTTCGTCAAATCCTGATTCTACTTTCGCATTATGATTGTTGATTGCGATCATATATTGGTTGTAATCTTGTTGATCACTGACTTGTGTTCAAATCTGGTGGTTTGAGCTTTGTTGTGTGTGGAAATTGAGTATTTTGTGTTGTGCGATCAATCTTTGTTGACTCCTGATTTGTCAAATAGTTTGATTCTTCTTTCTTATCACTAATTACTGTTAAAATGACTACTTCTGCCACAACTTCCACCAATGTACCTTTTAAGAATCCTAGTGAGGACTCTTCTTCTGTGTATTTCTTAGGGACTCATGATAATTCTGGTAATTCAATTGTTAGTGATCCCTTCAATGGCACCAATTAATTACATTGTTTGGAGTAAACGCATTGGTATGACTTTCAAGATTAAGAAAAAAATGAAGTTTATAAATGGTTCTTTACCTCAACCCCGTGAAAATGATGATCTATATATTTGTTGGATGAGGGCAAACACCTTGATGCTTTCTTGGTTAACTAATTCATTGACTAGAGCGATGTAGTAGAGTTTTTTGTTTTATGAGAATGCCTTGGATTTGTGGCAAGATGAAAATCAGGTATGACAGGTCTGATGATCTAGGGTGTATCATTTGCAAAAGTCCTTGTTTCTGATTTCACAAGGCACCTCTTTTGTCACTGAGTACTATTCAACCTTTAGATCACCTTGGGATGAATTCTTGAGTTAGTTTTTATCATATCATGCTCTTATGAACTCTGCACTTGCAATGTGAACACGGGATGCTTGATTTGCAACAATATGAACAATATGACAATGTTATTGCATTCCTGGTTGGATTAAATGACAAATTTGCAGTACTCAGAAGACAAATTCTCATATATATTCATTTGCCTTCATTATCCAAGGTCTACTCTATGTTGCTTCAGGAGAAAAATCAAAGAGCATCATCCAACTCTACCACCAACACAGCAATGTTCACCAGTAACACTCAACAACATTTTCACAACCCTCAGACAAGATTTGTTCCTACTTATCAATCTGCTCCCAACAGAATAAGTCTTCAAGTCTCAGTACTCTAAACAAGATAAGAAAAAACTTAAGTGTACATATTTTGGATATAATGGACACACAACAATCACTAGTATATCTAAGCCTCATTCTGCTTCTGGGATTCTTGACACTAGTGCCACATATCACATTGTTTGCACTTTGAATTGGGTTATAAAACCTCCTCAACATGTGTCTTTAGTTATTCAATTGCCTAATGACAGTACAATTGTTTTCTTTTAATTTTTTTAAAAAAATATTGAATTTTTTGAACATTTGACAAAAATACCCATAAAAAAAAGTGCAAAATGTTGAGTTGGAGCAAAGTGTCTATTTCGTCAAACGATTGAGTGTTGACCGTAACAAAACAAACTTAAAAGTATTGACTGCAAATCTGGCCATACGATGGGAGATTTAATGTTATTTTCCCTTATACTTTAATGCCAAACAACATAAACCCATAAAACTTAGCCTACTTCAAACAAAATGTACTGTTTAAATAAACACGAAATACCCTTTCAAATTTTAAAAATCAAGAAGTAAAGAAAGCTACGAATAAGTTTAAAGAAAGTTGAATGAAAAAATTGTGGTTTTGATAAGGGAAATCAACAGGGGAATCAAAAAAATATCTATCAGTTAATACTTTCTTAGAAGTCGATTCAGCATTGTTATTCTCAATAAATAAATACTTCACGATAAAAATGATGAAGCCAGGTACAACATACTAACTACAGAAATTAGAACTAAAGGGATACAAGTCAAAATTTGATGGAGTCGAAGTTCCCAGGTGGGGCGGCCTCATCGACGTGAAAACTGAACTATCTTTGAGAATCACAATATTGAGGAAATTCACATTGACATGGATCTTTTCTGACCTGCATCACAATAGAATACTATAAAATGTTGTTTTGATGAATATATTTTTACTTGCATAAACTCCACAAAAGAATATTTGTTATCACTGATATAACATAAAAGCATAAAGAATAAAATCAAAACAAAAACAAGATTAGACAAAACACTAGACAGTACAAAAAATAAGTAACGATCTTCAAAAAGGGGGGAAAAACTCTAGAAATTTATTAGCGCGAGAAAATCACCGCTTGACGAATACACACCCGTCCCCTACCCTCAAAATCTGTGGTCTCCATGCGTGGCAGTCTTACAGGACTGTCTGACCTGCCCACTATGGTTTGGGGATGACCCCTCAGACACACACACACACATTTTATATCTCATATTTTTGTCAGATATGTTACTGTTAGCTTACATGTAGTCAAAGTTTAAAAGGCATTTGGGTGAATTTAGAAGTTCAAACTGAAAATGGTGTTTTTTACAAGGTTAGAAAACAAAACGAATGCCCTGCAATTAACACAAAATTATAAATGACAAAAAACAGCGTAACTAATTATCCACAACTTTCATAAGACTATTTGGTCAGCCATGACACAACTAGCTTGTCATAATTGAACTTAATAAACTCACATACCTTGCGTAATGTAAAGGAAACCCTCCTTGAAGCCCTCCGGATGAAAGTGTCCTTCACTTTATCGACCTGCATCACAAACACTTATCATTAGTTCATTACTAGAAATCTAACAAGGAGCCAAAAACTGTTTCTGATTTAAGGACTTCCATTTGATGGAAAGATTGGGAGCTATAGATTAAAAAACTTCTCATATATTCGCTGGATCCCAAATGAATCATTCTCCTATAAAATTAATACAAATAGGCTATGCAAGGATTTGTAATTAATAGATCAAGATTTTCAGTCTGGATAGACTCTAAATGGAACTACAAACATAATTCATCCTACCACGGTGCCCATGAGAAAAACATAAGAGTCATTAAAGGCAAGCCATACTATGGCAACGGCAAAATGGGAACTCAACTTGAATTGGTACGAAACTTTAAGGTATGATGACCATAAAGTCCAGACCTTAAGATAAGGGAACACATTTAAGATTATGAAAATGTATAAACAGATGACAGATATCGATTAGATGCTTCCCCTAAGTGTGACTTGGTCACTATTAGCTGATTATAATTGTATTTAGTTTTACCTGCAACCCTCCGCCCTCCAAACCCTGTACGGCTTCTATAGATGAAAGTGATACAGAGTAGCTAAGCTTCATGTATATTTACATATTTCGATAACATCTGAAGGAATTTTACTGGAAATTTGGCTGGGATAACAGCATTCCTTCGCATTGCACTCATACAAAACACAGTAACTTGCCAGTAATGAACCAAAGAACACTCTTAGTTAACAGCTTTTTTTATTTCTGTATCATTCTTAGGACTGAATACAAAATCAGTTATAGAGTAATGCACAGCAAAACAAGGAATACTGATATCGCCAGAATTAAAGTTAACATTTCATTATTATACTTGAACAACTCAATTTGCTTCATCACAAAAAATAAGTAAGCAGTGTGACAGGATACTCAAGTTATGCAATTTTGAGAATTTCAGTACCTTGTGGTGTGGTATGTAATGATGCCATGCATATCGGGCCTCCCCAGATAGCAACAACATTGATCGAGGTGGAAGATAAATAGATTTTCTCAAGAACTTTGAGTTGTCTTCAGAGATAGGCTCTTCTTTATCACTGTTCGTGGTAGGTCTTGACTGCCATACTCCTGTGTTATACTTTCTGAATTCCATGATACAAGGCCCTGCTAATGAAAGGCTAAAAATGAATCCTTCAAATGCTGAATGAGTATCAATATGTGGAGACAAACCCACGCCAGGTGAGTATTCATTGACCTGTTATTTTGAGAGACAAATAAAAAAGCTAATTCAGGTCTAAAATCATAAACAATTCCAATAACGTATTAGAAAAAGAGGTCTATAATAGCAGATAAACGGAGCGTGGCTATCCAAGAATCTGGGGTCCTTAAGCATTGATCTACTTGCCGTTAGTTGATCTAGAGACATATCTGCTGCATGATTCAATGTCTGAAATGATTTGATCCTCTCAAGTATTGGAGACAAAAAGGATGGAAGTTCACCCAAGTATTGGTTTGTGTCGACATTCCTTATCTGCAATGAGACGAGAAAATAGAAGGGAAACTGGTCAGTCTTCGTTTGACCACTGTAGCAGCTAAAAAATCAATCCCAGAGTAAAAGGCTGCAAAATGTGAACTGGTTTAAGCATTAAAGAACTTACTTTGTAGCAAAATTCATATCCATAGTGCTGAACTCTTCGCTTGGCAAGATGTTGCCATGGCCTGCTATCCACTGCTGCAAGTAACTCCTGCAATTGCAAAACATCGTAGTACAGTTGTTAACCATAATTCTGAAAAGCAAAAAAAAAACTGGTGAGGACCTAATATAACACTCTAATGTGTGATCCTTAACTTCCTCTTCCTTTTCAGTGATGAAGTCATGCACTAAGTGTAGTCCAGGAATGTTAATATCTGAAGCTGAAGTTGATACATGAACTGATTCGCTGGGGGTAACCTACAGACAAATAAATAATAATTTAGAAGAGAAAATTAAAAGTTAGGAAAAGGGGGAAAAACTCTCACTTTCGATAATTAATCTCGCAAACACCAAGAATTCTACGTGTACATAAATGGAGTTAAACTACAAAAGCAGAACTTAAAAACTCCTCAACTTAATTGTGACAGAAAAACTGCAGCCACTGAAGTATTACAAGGATAGTCCAAAAAGCAACAGAATTCTAAAAAGATTATATTAACATATACATATCCTGAGTTCCTCCAAGCAAACGACGATGATCCCTCTAATAAAACAACTTCAATAAGAAAAGTGATAAGCTATATTTGCCCTCATCAATATAACATAAGAAAGCAGCTCATACAGTATCAGCACCGGGTTATGTCAAGGCTACAGAAATCTGAAATGCAATCAACTACCGGAATAGAAAATGACGAAACTAAGATAAGAACAGAAAGCGCGGCGGTACCTTACCGCGTGATGGTACAGAGTACTGAATGTGCAATAAACGTCCCCCTAGGTCATTACAACGATTTCCATTCAAAGCCTGCAATGCAGCTTGAGCACTGCTCTCATCATGATAGGAGACAACAACACGAGTCCCGCTGTCATCAGCAGCATATACTCCCTCAAGTTCCCCGTATTTTTGAAACACGGAAGCAATTATATCGTATGAGAGTCCAACCCCAGGCCCACAATTGGCCACAAAAATGTGAGGACTCGAATCACAATCCCGACCCTTGGGGCATACAAATCTCGGTAAACCCATCAAAATTCTTTCAATTCTGCAACAACCAACATGAAATTTTGTACCTCATTTCCAAAAATCCAACCTTTCAAAATCACCATGACCATACAAATTATCAATCTCGCATAACCAATTAAGTTATAAGACATCTCATTTATAACAGAAAACTGTGAAGTAGAACCAGAAAGATACCTACCTGATTGATTCTCCAAAAATCCCACAACTGCAGCTTCCTCTTTCTAGGGCTTTACTATGATCTTCCCAGGAAAAGGGAGTAAGGTTATATTAATTATTAATATGCCTTTTCTTTTTTAAAAACTACCTAAGGAAACAAAAATTTAATCAAATTTAGTACCATAATTTGGCGTCGGTCTCGCGTGGGTCCACTTCTATGTGAGTCGAGGAGTTTGTGCTTAGGAGATCTCAATTTTAGTCTTTCTCGAGCGCGGATTTGTAATTGCATCTAAAAAGTAAAAAGAATGCACATGACTTGTAACTAAGGAATTTTGACCAATTAATTGTCATATATGCGCACATGTACTTTTTTTTTTTATAAATATTGTATCTCAAAAATAAAATAAAAAAATTATATCTCTCAAAATAAGTTAGTCAAATCTTAAAATATGTTTAAATACTTTAAAAATTAGTTTAATGCTAAGAAGTTCAAAAATTATACATACTTATATTTATATACTCAAGCCCAACTCCTATAAATCTAAATAATCATCAGGATGAATCTAATTTTGATTATATTTCAAAGAATTAAATTAATTAATCCTAAAAGTTTATAATTATTTTTAAGAGCACCATCTTCTTCATCCTACCCCCACCATTCTCACGTCTCCACCGTTTCCACACCTCTTTCTCTGATCACCACCGCCGCACATAACTAGAGTGTTACAAAGACTTAGTCCCACTAATTTTCCTTCGCCCGTGTAGTAACCTGACGTTGATGCAATTGTAGCCAGGACTATGTAAGTTCTTCTCTAGCCGTTTAGAGATAGAATCAGATGGAGGCAAACATGTGGAGTTGGCGCCGCTAAAAGCCCTCGATTGGAAGTGGGGTGGTGGTGCAGGTGGGAGGGGAGGGGTTTTAAGAAGAAGATTTTAAAAAGTTTAAAATTATTATTTTACATATATATATATAAAAAAGCATAATACATAATATAAGAATTGAACATAAGCATATACATTATTATTCCAAATGGTATCAAGGACATTTACTCGTCGGTACGATACTTTCTTATTCCAAGTGGTATCAAAGACATTTACCCAACGTGGTACAATATACTCTTACCCAAGCAATATCAAAGACATCCTACCTTCCGTGATACGACACATTCCTACCCCCAAGAGGTACCAGTGGCTCTTACCCCAAGTGATATCGAAGAAATCTACCTTGAAGGTGTGACATAATCTTACCTCATGTGGTGCCAATGACCTTTTGCGAGGTGTCAGAAAACAACCCAAGTAGCGTACAAACCAAATACGCAAAGACCGCAATTGGGTTACACCGACTACAATAACAACTTTTATGAATGTTAAATACCATCGGACAAAGCAAACGCTCAGACGAGAGATAACCGTGAAAATTTTAAAATATCATTTAATCACTTGTCCTTACAAGAGCAAAAATGAATAAATCAACTAAAAAAAAAGTGGTCTATACCAAAATAGGCAGCAGTCAATGGCAGAGGGAGAGGGTGCATGTCAGTGCCACTACATCACCCAGCCTCTCATATTTTTTAAGTAGTAGATATCTTTGTTGGTTGTATTTTGGTGAATAACAATTTCTAGTTGATTTTTCACCCCCTTGTTCTTAGCCCACCAATTTAGATGTTCAATAATATAAATAAAACCCCTTGTTCTTAGCCCACCAATTTAGATGTTCAATAATATAAATAATTTAATTGTCTACAAAGTTTGTAGATGGCTGATGTGTGGCAAGCATGTATAGTTTTTCTTATGTACTAACTTAGATGATTTGCAACTGTGTTCGCAAGTGCACGATTAAGTATTAATAAATTAAAGAGCAAATTACACACTAGTATCAAATCTGACGAGAATAATAGTTATACTTTTGTATTCTGCTATTATCCTATCAATATAGCAACTAATGATTTGAATTAGTGAGAAGAATGGCTAAGAACTACTAACTAACTTACTACCTACAGAATAAATTGATTTGAGTTGTGTTGTGATCGAGAGGTGTGAATAGCTTAGAGGTTTGAGTTCATTGTCTAACCCATTATGTTCATCATATCAATATTATGTTCAATTTACTAATGTATATGTTTATGGCCTTTTCAAAGCCACACATGGGCTTAGTCCAATTTCTTTTATCTACACACTTCTCGGTTCAATTATCATATATAAAGTATTTTGTAACGATATTAGTGATCAACCAAGACTTAAGGTGTAATAAGGCATTGCACACAAGATAATCAAATAAAATAAACATGCAATTAATTGAAATCAAATCATAGGTCTTCACATATCTTTAGATACTATTAATATCTAACTCTAAGCATAAAATAACTAGCCGCTCATCGTTTTAAAGTACAAATTGAACAAAATTATAAACAATAAAATAAATCTAAAAGATTGAGAAGAATTATCATGTTAAATGGATCTCTAGAATAGTTTCATATTCTTCAGCTCCAAATCTCATCAATTGCATCATTTGGTGACGTAGTCGCTTCTTTCAAACTTTGATGGATGATTCTTTCTTTTGGATGAGTTTCTCGTTCTTTTTGTGTCATATGTGTTCTGTGTATTTCTCTATCTCTTCATTTGCATTACTTGGCCTCCTTCCATCCCTTTTATACTATTTCCTCACGCCTCACACGTTTAGGGTTTCAACTGAATAAGTTGTAGGACGAAAATACCCCCTTAGACAGCATGAATTGGTGCCACGTGACCTGACTGGTCGAGATGCACATGTCTCGTTACGTTGCACTACCCGCTCCCCTCTGGAGACTATCGCAAAACTCTTCTAGACGTGCGGTGTTGATCCTATCATTCTATGGAAATGTTGCGCCGCCAGCACTGCCTTCTAGCACTAGTCGCACTGCTCTTTCGATGCGCATCTACCAGCATTGCATTGTGGCACTGATAGCGTTATGACCTACTTGGTCAACTCGGTCCGCTCTCTCCTCCAGTGTAAATTGTATCTTAGTTCTGATTATTTATCTTGCTTTATCTTACTTTCTTCGACTCCGGCTCTTCATTCCCGTTGTTATATCTAGCTCTCGCTTCCATGAACAAACTATCACAATTCCATCATTTTCATGTTTTTTCCATCAAACTGACTCAACCAACTCTAAAACATGAAATCAGACAAAACTATTTGAAATAGATTGAATCTCACGGATTCAACAAAATAACTTCAAATAATAAGGACTAAAGCTCAGTGCTTTTAATAATCATCAATGGCCCATCACGTTCTTTTGCTCCTACACTCTTTGGGTGATTCACTGAATTGCATAGTGGTATATATATTGCACGAAGGTTCACCATACAACAATAGATTCAAACAACAATATTGTTTTTTGTCTAAATTGTATGACATTTTGATAGCAATTTTCAAACTTTGGATTAGCTTATATAAAACTTACTAGTACTTATGTTTATATCCTATATAATTATAAAAGAGAAAAATCCATATTACTATCCCAACTTAGGCCTCCCTGGCACTTACCTATCCGAACTTTGAAACCGTACATCCGATAATCCAAACTTTGCTCCGGTGACACTTTTCTATTCCAACTTTCAGAAAATCATTTCTCCATTAAAAAAATGTCATTTCACGACTAAATGACGTAACACTGACATCAGCGTGAAGGAGAAATCTGGGACTTAACATTTTATTAACGGCTATATCGTTCAAATCATTTTAAGACCTTATTTTAGCCCCAAATCGAATATGTTACAAGAATCCTAAAAATCAAAATTACTCAATCCCCATCAATTTCTTCCAATTCGAATCCTACCATGGGCGTGCGATGTCATAAACAACTGAAGTGGCGAACTTTAATTGCAGGTGCGGAAAACCTGTTGTGACGAAGTTGTATCTAACCGATGCTAATCCCGTTCGTCAATTCACTAGGTGTTACAATGGAAGGTTTGGGTGTGGGTTGTGGTTCTAGGTTGATGATCCTCTATGTAAGCGGGCAAGAGTGGCGATACCAAGCTTTAGAAGGAGGATTGAAGCTACGGAAGCCAAATTGAGGGAATTTCGAAACATGAAATGTGAGTCCGATTTGCAGAAGAAGAACTTGGAATTGGAGATGATGAAAAATAAGCTAGATAAGAGGAATAAGAAGCTTGAAAATATTGCTTCCAATTTGGAAAACAAAATAAGAAAATTGTGGATTTTTTTTAAAAAAAAAATTGTGTTGTGTTTTACCGAAGTCTTTTTATGTAGTAATTTATGATGCTACAAGTGGTCATAGTTGTTGTTAAGGTTTTTGTTTAAGGTAGTACTGTTGGTTTGTAGGGTTGGTTTGTGAGGTTGGTTGTAAGGTGATAGCAGTGTTGGTTTGTAAGGTTGGTTTGTGAGATTGGTTGTAAGGTTGGTTTGTGAGATTGGCTGTAAGGTTGTAGTAATGTTGGTTGGTAAGGTTGCTTGCTATACATGGTTGTTCTTAATGGTTTATGTAAACTAAAAACAACATTGATCAGACATAAATGATGACTAAACAGAGTATGCATTAAGAGTTTACTAAAAATGATTGCAAAAAAGAGTAAAACACACATGACACATAGCAAAACATAGTAGACTGAAATATCAATCATCACTGCCAAACCTCAAAGCATAATTACTGGAAAACACATCATCAAATAAGAAAACTATTCTCTTAACATAATTAATGGAAACCATAAACACAATATCTAAATAAATCCTCACCTACTTAGAGATCCTCACATCACTAATCTGAATCCTCCATTTCATGGGCCTGCACATTACCAGCCTCATCATCTAACACCAGGTTGATAACATCATCCTATGGCTCTTCTTCTTCCTCATTCGCAATCACAATCGGCCCATTCTCCATAATTCCAGTCTCTTCATCAAAACAAGCACACTAAAGATCAACAAACAACTTATGCAACAATTGTGCATTCGCAAGACCATACATCTGGATGTATGTGTCAAAATGTGTCTCCTGCAAATTGGGATAATAACCTAGATTAACTACAATGGACACTTTACGAAATAAAGCAAAGGAAAATGGCATTATTTTTATCTGGTGCATGTGTAGCTGGTCGTAAGTTGAACCTGTTGTCACCTTGAAGTCAGGGCCATGTGTACGCACCCCTGGATGATTGCAAAACTTTTTAAACATGAGGAACTTCACCTTCAAATTTATGATCTTCTTTCGTAGTTGCGGAATCAAGTAGTCTATGAAGCATGCCCGATCCAGATCATACTTGATCGACCTTAAGCCCCTCATTAAGGACATCTTATCACTTAAGCGATGCCTTTCACCATGCTTGATTAGACTGTGCAACAATAAGGTTTTGGCATAATGAGTGAACGAAGCGTCAATATAAAGCAATTGTAGTCTTCATCGATGATGTGATTACCACCATGTTTGACTCTCTGAAATTGTAAATGAAGATTCTATGCGTTTTGGAAATATGAGAAAGAGTAACAATTGAAGTGTTTTGGCAGGTTTTAACCTATAAAGGCAGTGGAAACGTCATCTCTTTTTGTTGAATAGTCGTGTGCAACCATTGGTATTACTTGGACAGTAAAATGCGACATATCCATTAGTTTAGATATTCAGGTGCAAATTATAGAAAGTTTAGATAGTAAAGTGCAAATTATATTAAAAGTTTAGATAACAAAGTGCAAATTATATTAAAATTTGAGATAGTAAAGTGCAAAATATATTAAAAGTATAGATAGTCGGGTGCAAATTATCGATAGTTTGAATATCATACGGGCCAAAATAAAGAATGGCCAGTTATCAATATTTTAAGTTACTACACATTGCATTGCAATATATATTACCATATAGTGATAGGTAATTGGAGATTTATATTCAACATGAAATAATAATGTACCTGCTAACAAGTTGCAACCATGAACAGTACTGGAGTTTCAACCATTTCATCAAAACATATCATGTTGTTAACTCAAAGACTCCACAACTAGAGTACCCTTAATAAGGCTACACAAAATAAAGAACCAACAAGTACACTAACAACTAATTAGATAGACCCCTACACAATTGCATCTTCTCTAGTTCCAACAACCATGCTCTGAATAAGCCTTTTAGGATCCCTAACTTGCTTTTTTGATGTTGAGGGTGTGAGGGTCAAACTAGAGTTGTTTGATTTTTCAAAGAACAATTACCTCTTACTTTTTTCAGAAGGTTTGATTGAAGATCTTGTGCTACCTATGTTAGGTATTTGGCTTCTTGTTAATTGCATGCCTAAAACATATTGAATGACAGAGGTGCTCTCCTTCATAGTAACTGTAGACTAATTCATAGTTGATGACATGTGTTGAGGTCCAACTTATACTTCAGTGGGAGATTGCTGACTCCCAATATTTGGCTTTGTAGGCAACATAAGAGGCTGCTGACTTCTAGTATTTGGCTTTGTAGGAAACATAGATTGTCCCTTTTCATTATTGTTAGTTTTTCCCTTTCCTTTCACCTGATAATGTAATGATTTGAATAAATGTAGATTGCTGAATAAATGATTGAACTACCTCATCAATAAAGATCCAGTGATGTACATGGAGTTTTCTCTTCCTCTCTGGTTTTTCTCTGGTTTCTTGGCCTGACTGAGACCTCCTTCTACCCCAACTTTACCAACCATTGAAGCTTGAGTTGCAAGTACCTTTCACTAACAGATCAAAGTATAAGATGGAAGACAGTTTAATACATTTACTACATCGCATGCTTTAACATATAAAGTACAAATAGAACACACATTTATGTACCTCAGGTGGTAATGTAATAGATGACCCCCACCGTAGATTCAGTATGTGCAGCAGCATTAGATGCAGCATTTTGTTGAGCTCCAACTTCAGATACTACAACATTATCAATCTTCTTCTTTCCTTTTCTCTTACCTTTTCCACCTGTTTTTGTTGTCTTTTTCTTTTTGCCACTCTACATTGCTGCCAAAGGGTTATTTTTCTCTCTTTACACCCCTTTGCATTATGCCTAGCAGTAACCACAAGTCATTTCCACCCCATGCTTACCCAACCTACCCTTATCTTCGTACTGCATTTTTTTTTCTTAAATGAAATTTGTTAATGTACCTTACCACAAGAGATGGTCTTTTTATTATTACTATGAAATAATCCACATGTGATGCAGAAATCAAAAAATTTAGCACATACAATTCAGAAGCAACAACTAACTTAGGTAAAAACTAAGCAATAAATTAGTAGTCAGAATGATAATTTCTAAGTGGTAGTTACTTAAACATAATTCCCAAACGCTTTGGAACTTAGACCTTCTATCTCAGCTTGTCTCATACGGGTTTCAAAATCCAAATGCAAATGTCACAGCGCAGACATGGTCACACATTTTTTGCCTCCTATATAGACCTTTAAGATCTCAATTGCAACATCTTCTATAAATGTTTTTGTAATTAAGGATAATGTAAAAGTTAGATGCTTAATTTTAGTGTCGTGCAAATTTCGTTCAATTTCACTCCATTTTGCCTATTTTCTATTCAATTTCACACGATTCTTAATAAATCTAACCCAATAAAAAAAAAGGATGAGGTAGTCTTTGATACTTCCATCTCCGACAGAAAGCCATTAATTATTTGTATAAATGAATACTCACTCTTCGTTACATCATTATATTAAATGTACAGGTCTCGCAAATGTAACAACCCGATTTTCGTTTTATACAATCTTAGTAATATTTTTTCTATAACTTCTGGTTTAATCTATGAAGCTGGCCTATTTAATTTTCTTTTCAATTTTTTAAAAAATTGTACTAATTATGTATAATATATTTTAATGGACGAATTATTTTTCCTGCCCTTTAACTTATTAACCTTTTTATTTCGGGCCGCCTAAAAATACCCCGCAATTTTTATTTTTTCTATTAAAAATGCCCAAACTCTCTTATTCGGGCCAAAATGACGTGGTTGTCCAATCAATAAGACGCTGGACCTAGTAAACAAATCGCCACTCAACATCATTTTTTTACCCCAAAAAATGTTTTTTTAATTACCAAAAAATAAAAACCGAAAAAAATGAATTCATCTTCCCATTTCACCCCTCCACCTCACGGTCACCACCACCACCAAACTCACCTCTAAACCCATCACCACCACGACCCAATATTTCCTAAAAAACCACTCTCTACTCGTCCGCAGTTGATCATCACCGCCTCCTCTAAACCCATCACCACCACCACCCGAACCCGCCATCATCTCCACCACCACCCAAAATTTCCCCCAAAACCACTCTCCCCATTTGTCGTCGATCATCACCACCACCTCTAAACCCATCACCACCACCACCACTCTAACCTCGTTTGTCGTCGATCATCCTCTTCTTTCTTCGTCGTCGTGGATTCTTACCACCTCCGATCATTCTTTACACGAGTTGACCACTGTCTCCTCACATGATTAATTGACAACCGTCTCCCTGAGATCTTACTCGAATATGAGAATTTCAGTCTTGAATCGAATGAAATTAATACTTGAGAATTTCAGTCTTGAGAATTTGAGAATTTTAGTCTTGAAATTAGTACTCCAATCATGATGGTTCTAATCAGATGATGAAGAAGAAGAATGAGCTGAGAAGGGATTCGACGGCGGCACGACGACAGAACGTCGACGCTGTTATCCGCCATTGTTGTTTGGTGGTGGTGAAAGAGGGGGGGGGGGGGGGGGGGAGGTGATTTTTTTTTTAATTTATGGGGTGCAAGTGTAATTTTAAAATATTATAAGAGTAGCTTTTGAAAATATTATAAGTTGTACAATAAGAGTGTTGTGTTAAAAACGTTTTTTGGGTGAGAGGGCGCTTTGTTGACTGGGCAAAATTTTTATTGACTATGCTGACACTGTGACACATCAACATTTTAGCCTGAATAAGACATTTTAGGCATTTTTAGTAGAAAAATTAAAAGTTAGAGGCTAGAAAAAGACGGCACAAAACAAAAAGGGAATTTAAGAATTTAGAAAATAGTTACAAGGTAGAAAAAATAATCCGTCCTATATTAATTATGTTCTAAATATGATTGAAATACTTAAATTTCCGGTAAAATATTTAATTGACGAGCATGTAGTTTCACATGAATTACGAGCGTGTACTGTTACACGTGGAATTGATTGTTGAGCATGTAGTTTTGCATGTACAGTAGACGAGCGTGTACTATTATACGTGGAAACCGATTGACGAGCATGTAGTTTTGCATATGGAATTGACAAGTGTGTATTATTATTATACGTGGAATTGATCGATGAGCATGTAGTTTACCTGGGAAATTGACGAGCATGTATTTTTATACGTAGACCCAATTGACGAGCATGTGTGTTTACACGTGGAACTAATGAGCGTGTACTTCGATACTAGATTGATAAACGAGCATGTAGTTTTACATGTGAAATTGACGAGCACATATATTTTGTTTACATGTGGAACTGACGAGCATGTAGTTTTGCATAACTCGGATGTACTTCTATATGTGTAATTGAGAGAATAACTCATTTGTCCTTACTGAAATGTTACTATTTTGAATGCTTTTGTAATGTATGACTTCTTCTTCATGTTTAATATGCCTTTTTTGAAAAATACGCAACCACTAAGACTTTTGTCTCATGTTATTAGTTTCCTTCCTTCTAGTTTAAGGTAACGACTAGCTTGACCCATTGCGCGAGAAGGCCACGAAGGAATAGTTGTGTTAATGTTTTCTGCCCTTTTAAAATCTATTCATCCAGTGACATCTAGTTTTGGGGTATTTGGACATTGTTATTTGAAAGATTGTAGTTTAATTGTAAATCTTATTTTGTCGTACTGACACTCCTTATTAGTTTGAACTAATGAACGTCTATGATCGTGAATGTTTTGTAAGAGACCAATTCTTATGTTTGTTATTTATTTCGTGTATCGAGTCTCGAACTTGTTAGTTGTGATTTTTTTCTAAATTTTGGGGCGTTGCAACGAATTTGTACTGTGTTAGAGGAGATGTATAACAAATATGTAGGAGAGGGTCCGGGAAAACCATTTTGTTTTGCTCTTTGATTGTACAGAAAAAGTGATGTTCAACTTGGCTCAGTGCAGAAATTAACATGTGGAATAACTCAATTATACTATGATCACGTGTCCAATATTGATAGGGATATTTCCCGTATTGGGTCGGCCTATAGACCAGGCCCACGATTAGCTATATCGGGGATTATTCCTGATATATATTGAAGTTCACCTTCGATATGGTACAGTGCGGACTCTATAAATACCACGTCCCGCATACCGAAAAGACACACAATTAATACCTGGATTCACCCGCCAATATCAAATACTCATATTCGATATTACCTTCGATATATCCTCCGACATATCATCTAGTACGTAATTCAACATTGCATCGCGTCTTTGACCCGATATTTGTCCGATATCGTTCTTGATATCATCCCGACGTAATCTCCGATATACTTCCGACATACTCTCGACATCACCCCCGAGATCTGTAAGGCTACCCTGTCGAACCTCTACTTCGAGTATCTGAGTTCTGGACTAAAGTCATCATATAACTAGTGATAGGAGACATAGTTTGAGATAGATTCGTTGTACAACACTTGTAACCGACTCTATTCTATATATACGATCTATTGTCAAATTAGTGGTGCCGTCTGTGGGAACCCTAGTTCTCGAGATTGGAGGGTCACAGAATAACCTAAGGATGAAGAGACCGCATAATGCAAAGGAGATAGACCAAAAGAAGAAAAGAAAGATGGGCATAAGCAAGAAGAAATTAGAAACCGAACCAACCGGCAAAATTTCTAAAAGAGAGAAGGAAATCATACCATTCTAGAATGAGCCAAAAATGGAGCCGGTAGGGGACTTCATTACAGTCGGCATCAACCCGATACGCCCAGAGCGTACCCTACGAATCGGGGCAACGATGTCACCCGACATAAGGACATCATTGATAGAATATTTGAGGAGGAATGCTGATATATTCGCGTGGTGCGATTCAGATGTAAAAGGAATCGACCCAAAAATTTTGTACACAAGTTGAATGTCGATCCTCGAGCCAAACCAGTGAGGCAAAAGAAGAGAAGTTTCAGTAAGGAGAAGAATGAAGCAGAAAAGAGGTGGTCAAGAAGCTCAAGGCATGTTATATTTATGAAATACGCTACTCGGAATGGCTTAGTAACATAGTTTTAGTCCTAAAGAAAGAGGTAGAATGGAGAATGTGTGTGGAATACACCGATCTGAACAAGCACTGTCCGCGAGATCCTTTTCCATTGCCAATAATAGACCTCTTGGTGGACTCGACGTCAGGGTGTGCCTTGTTCAGTTACATGGATGCTAATAGTGGTTTCCATCAGGTTTTTATGGCAATAGAATATCAGCCTAAAACAACCTATGTCACGGACACTGGTGTATACTGCTACCGCGTGATGCCCTTCGAATTGAGAAACGCGGGCGCTACATTTCAGAGATTGGTCGCAAAGATGTTCTATGAATTGATCGGGAAATCCATGGAGGTTTATATAGATGATATGCTGATCAAGAGCCGGAAGGCGCAAGATCATGTGGAGCACTTGGAGAAATCTTTCGGCATAATGAGAAACTACGAAATGAAACTCAACCCGAATAGGGAAATTCCTGGGATATATGGTTAATGAAAAGGGAATTGAGGCTAACCCCAACAAGATTCAAGCAGTGATGAGTTTGCCCTCCCCACGATCAGTGTGAGACGTACAATGTCCGGTAGGATGTATAACGGCATTGGGACGATTTATTCCAACGTCAGCAGAAAAGAGTCTTCCCTTCTTCAAGGTATTGAAAAAGGCAACAGACTTTCAATGGACAGATGATTGTGAGGTCGCATTCAGCAACTAAAGAAGTATTTGATGGCCCCATCATTACTGGCAAAGCCTGAACCAGGGGAAATGCTCTACCTATACCTTGTGGTTTCAACCAACACCATCAGTACGGTCTTGGTCAAGGACGTGGCCAGCAAGCAATCGCCAATACATTATGTTAGTCGTGTACTTTACAGCGCAGAAAGGAATTACTTACATATCGAGCTATTCGCCCTGGCGATCGTAATGACAACACGAAAATTGAAGCCATATTTTCAATCACATCCTATAACGGTTATCACATATAAGCCACTTAGCCAGATTATGGCGAGTTCAGCAACTTCAGGGAGACTAGGGAAATGGGATTGAATTAAGTGAATTCGGGATTGAATACCGCCCCCGTACCGCCATTAAAGCGCAGGTCCTGGCAGGTTTTATGGCTGAGACATTAGGAAACAGCTTGGACTACTCATGCAACCACATCTTTACCATAACACAGGATCAGGGCCTAGTACACGGCATTCAACATGGATGCTCCACGTGGATGGATTCTCAACCACAAATGGTGGCGGTGCGAGGATCCACCTGATTTCACTAGATCGAAGAGAGTCTGATTTTGCTATAAGCTTAAATTTTCCGATAACAAAGATACGAGGCAGTCCTTGCGGGTGTAAGGATGGAAAAAACTCTATGTTCAGACCACCTAGAGGTCTTCACAGATTCCCAGCTAGTGGCAACTCATTTCTTAGGGTTCTTTGAGGCAAAGCAGAAGACGATGGTCTTCTATTTAGCAAAGCTAAAGGCGCTGGCCTCTGAATACACCACATTCAATTTAACCCAAAATTCCTAGATTTGAGAACATCAAGGCAGACGCATTATCAAAATTTGCAAGCTCATCAAATAACTATGTCGAGAAGCATGTCACGTTGTTGGCCACCACAAGGCCTACAATTAGTATTACTAAGACTAGTAAGGTGTGGGCTGACGTAGAATTCATTTTTCCTATTGCAGACACCCCTTGCTGGAAGGACAAGATATTCCAATATCTCTCAAATGGGACACTCCCGGAGGATGCAAACACACGACGACACCTCAGATACAATGCCTACAGATTCACCATCTATCAGGGCGAACTTTACAAGCGATCTTTTCTTCGTTTTCTTTTTGAGAAATAACCGAAATAAATCCGATCACCATCGATAAAGAAGAATCTTTCTAAATCACTTCGGGTCAGCGGGGCCTTCAAGCATCCGAAATACGCCGGGGTTGTAAATGGCATAGCCTTCCACTCCTTCAGAAAAATGAAGTTATTTAAGTTTTTTTCCAAAAGAAATTGAGATGTATATCTCTAGTGGATGTACAGTACACTATGAGAGAAATACACGCAGGAAGTTGCGGTAACCACTCTGGTGGAAGATCTTTAGCACAGAAAATTTTACGACAATGATATTTCTGGCCGACATTGAGAAAAGATGCGACACAGTACTGCTGAACTTGTGAAAATTGCCAATACCATGCGAGACTTATACACAGGCCAGCAGTTCTGATGCAACCTTTAGAAATTACATGCCCTTTTGATCAATGGGGAATTGACATAGTGGGCCCCCTTTCAGTAGCGAAAGGGCAAAAGAAGTTCCTTCTAGTAGCAGTTGAATATTTCACCAAATGGGTGGAAGCAGAAGCACTGGCACACATAACTAAAAATAATTTGATAGACTTTGTATGGAAAAATATTATATGCCTTTTCAGCCTACCCCGAGTCCTCATCTCGGACAATTAGACTCAGATTTATGGAAAGGAAATGGGTTCATGGTGCAAGGAATTGAAAATTTCTCAGCAATTCGTGGCAGTTGCTCACCCACAAGCTAACGGGCAGGTCGAGTCCACCAACAAGACATTAAAAGAATATCTAAAATGCCGATTACATGCAATCGGGACAAGTTGGACGGAGGAACTCCCAGGCATTATTTGGGCTTATCGTACTACACTACGAACTTCGACCGGAGAAGCACCGTATACCTTAGTAAACCGTTCCGAGGCAGTAGTACCAATGGAGATAGGTATGCCAATCTATTTCATTACAGAGTATGACCCTGGACACTCAGCGCGCCTGTGCCACATGGACCTGGATATGATCGGATTTACCTGGGAACATGCTTACTAGCACACAGTGGCTTTCGAGTCAGCTATGGCCCGCACTTTTGATAAACGAGTGCATTTTTGCAATTTCCAAGTGAGAGACCTGGTATTAAAAAGTGTAAGGACTAGCAAACACGTCGGAAAACTACAGGCCTTACAGGGTCACCCACGCGAGCTCTAAAGGTTATTATTACCTAGAAGATATGCATGGAGACCCGCTACCCCGACCATGAAACGTGCAGCATCTGCGCTGGTTTTACTGTTGAAATTATCACATCTTGTAATCAGAACTATGCAAATCTTGATTTCATATATGGGATACGTAGGCAGCCACATTCATGGCCCAACACCAATATTATATTAATACAATTTTGGACTACCCCAATAGGCATAACCGGCGGAAGACACCAAAAAAAACAAGCAACACAGAGGTATCTCCCTCAGAGGTATTGCCCTCATGACATATCGCTTGAAAAGGCGACTGTCCACATGCCTAAATGACAAAAAAGATGTTGACAAAACAACACAGAGGTATCGCCCTCAGGACATATCTCTAGAAAAGGCGACTGTCCACATGCCTACACGGCTTCTTTGCAGCAGCATCAAGAGTGAGGCTTTCCAATCGTGGTTCTTCATTAGGTTCATATCCGGCTTTAATTAGCAATTTGAAAGCTTTTGGGTCAAAGCATTGCTCAATCTTCTCCATAGGCAATGTTCCATGAGTTGTTTCTGGTCCTTTGGATGGACGAACAATTCCTTCAAGCGGAGGAGATGACCCTTTCTTGTAGTGGTGTAAGAAGGAATTTAAGTTCTTTCAAAGGCTTTATCTCAAGGAGAGATCCACGAATTTTACTCTTCTCTGTGTCACTTGTGTTATCGAATTTGTTTACACCATGCTGCTGGAGTTGCTCGGTTCCATTGAGTCTCACGGTGCTCTTCCTTCAATGTAGTATTTTGCATCAGCAAAGTGTGATTCAGCATCAGAAAAAGGCTTTACATCACCATGTACCTTTTTTTCGACTCCATCTTGGTAATATCCGAAGCACTGGTGTATGTTGAAGGAACAACGCCATTTTCATGTATCCAAGGTTGACCCAATAACATGTAGGATATGTTAGATTCGATGACATCGAATAACGTACTAGACGACATATCTTCAATAAGAAGATCTAATCTTATGATGCCAATGGCTCTTTGCCCCCCTTGGTTGAAACCTTGGATCATCAGGCGACTACTTGATAGCTCATCCACCAAGATCCCCAATTCATTCAAAGTGCATAGAGGTAAGATATTGACTACAAAACCTCTGCCAATCAACATTCGATTGACTCTTTGCTTGCGAATAGCCAAGTGGGATGGCCCGTAACCCTCATGACTTCATTATCATCCAACACCTCCTCAAGCTTCACAATATCCCATTCACCGTCCAACCAAAAATCACAAACCCGAGATTGGGAAGTAACATGCGCACCATCACGGGGTTGGAGAAGACTGCCTTTCAACCAATGATCAATCCAAAAAAGGGAAGTACCATTCTTGATATTCCAAGAAATATGTGGTTGAGCTTTAGGGGCCAACTTAATCAATCTCTTCCATCCTCTAGATTCCCAAAGTTTGCTACTAAAGATCGGCTCACGTATAGTATACCTCGTCATCATGTACTGCACCCACAACGAGTCTTGCAACCTAAACCTCCACCAAAGCTTGAGACCGAATGCTTCAACTAAGCAAGCAAGTGATGAAATATTAAGACCTCCCATTGCAAACGATTTGCACATTTTCTCCCATCTTCTCCAATGTAGCCTTCTTCTTTCCTCGGTGGAGCCACAAAGAAATCGAGCAAATAACCTCTCCAAATCATCAAGAACGCTCGCCGAAGGTTAGAGAACTTGACAAAGATAGACCGGAATAGATCATAGGATACTTTTGACAAGGGTAAGATGCCCGCCAAAATTAAGGAACTTCAACTCCCAACCGCTTATAAGACCACGGATTTGGTCAAGCCACCTAGTGAAGTATGAATATTTCATTCGACCACAAATGATAGGAGCACCAAGATAGGTCATGGGGAACTCACCTTTCTCAAAGACGGTAAGATTGTGAATAGCATGAGAATTCGAGTGATTAACGTGAGACGATGGGATGAAGCAACTCTTGGCCACATTGATAAGTTGACCCGTAACCATTTCGTAGAGATGTAAGAAATCCATAATCTTAGCCATGTTGTCCACCATACCCTTTGCAAATATAATGCAATCGTCCACATAGGACAAATGTGACACATTAATACCGCCCCCGAAATTGAGATAGAGATCATGATTCCGTTCGAAAAGTTGGTTTAACCCTCTAGATAAGAACTCTGCGGCAATAATAAAAAGAGCGGGAGAAATGGGGTCACCTTGAAGAACTCCATGTTTGGAATAGAAGAAACCATGTCTTTCTCCATTGACAAGAATGGTGAAGTAGCAATTCTCGATGCAATTCTTGATGAGCCAAATCCATCTTCGAGAAAAGCCAAACTTTATGAGGCATTGATACAAGAACCCCCAATCCAATCGGTCATAAGCCTTCTCCATGTCAAGCTTCACCACTAAATTATACTTGTTCTTTTTTCTATTGAGATTTGTAGCCAACTCTTGAGCAAGGAGGATGTTATCGCCAATTAACCGGCCTTTTACAACTCCGCTTTGGTTAAGAGAGACAATGTTGGGTAAGAAAGAAGCTAACCGATCATTGAGGAGTTTAGAGATGATATTGTAGCTCACGTTACAAAGACTAATCGGTCTACACTCCTTCCATTATGTCGGGTCTTTCTTCTTTGGAATAAGCACAATATTAGTAGACTTGAAAATGCGTGGAAAGGCGGTACCACGAAAGAAATCCAACACCGCCTCAAGAATATCCTCCTTAATAATATCCCAATACGATTGGTAGACATGATAATTGAATCCATCCGGATCCGCCACACTATCCGGGCTTAAACCGAACACAACTTCTTTAACTTCTTCATGATCCGGGGGGTGGCATAGCCAAGTGTTGTCATCGTCGGAAATGAGGGTGGGGATAAAATTAAGATTATGGCATGCCGAAATATCAATATTAGAAGCAAGAAGGTGCTCGTAGTACCTTACAGCCAAATTGCCAATCTCATTCGGGTCTTCCACTAACACTCCATCTTCATGAGTACGGAATATTTTAGCCCTAGCTTGTTTCTTCTTCGCCATAGCTTGAAAAAGTCTTGTGTTGCGTTCCCCTTCAACAGCCCATTTGCATCTAGCTCGTTGTTTCCAATATTCCGATTCCATAATGCGAGTAGATACAAATTCAGTATATCATTTATTCACCAAGGATCGAGATGTAGGAGTTGGATTTTGATCATGAAGGATTTCAGCTTGCTTGAGACATTCTTCCTTTTCCTTAATGTTACGAAAAATATTACCAAAAGCGCTCATATTCCAACTCTTAAGCTCCTTCCTCAATCGTATAAGTTTTTCTCCAAGCTTGAATAGCCTCACACAAGGAGTAGGTTGACCCCAACAATCCGCAACCTTCATGTGGAAGTCCTTGTGCTTGATCCACATATTTTGGAAGCGAAAAGGTCTCGGCTTACGAGAGAGTTCCCGATTGAAATGGACAAAAATGGGGGGTATGGTCTGAATGTAACCGTGACTCATGGACAATACGAGTGCTAGCAAATGTCAAGCTCTAATCATAGTTGATGAGAGCACGGTCAATACGAGTGCGTATGCCATTGTTAGCCCAAGTGAAGGGGTTTCCTTCATAACCGGCATCTTGCAAAACGCAATCATCAATACATTCGTGGAAGTCATCCATCTCACCAACATCATGAGGAACTTTGGCCCTTTTTTCCTCCTCCTTAAGAATAACATTAAAGTCACCAACCACCAACCACGGCTTTTGCTCATCACTTGGTCTCAACCCATCCCAAAGTAATCGACGAAGGACCCGAGACTGAGCGGCATAGACAAAAGTGCATAATAATGGATGAGGGAGGATATTAGAAGAAATGACACAATGTAGAAATTGTTCATGATCCTCTAGAACCTCAATATGCATATCACCATCCCCAAAAACCCAAATCTTGTTGTTGGAGTTAGAGAAAGCAGACTCGTAATGAAACTTTTCTGGAATTTATGCGCATCAAATCTAGCTTTCGGTTCATGTAGGACAAGGACCTTAGGCTTATGGCGAAGGACCAAATTCTCAACATTATCTCCATTATTGCGTTTACCAACTCCACGCACGTTCCAACAAACAAATAACATCAATGGGACGGGGAGGGTGACGTACCATCACGGGAACGCAAATTGTGTTCGACTTTTTCCTTCTTTCTTTGATTTTTGCTTTTTGATGAAGACGCACCATGGTCATTTCTTTTGTTGTTGGAGTCCTCGAGATAATTTTGGCTAAGATCCGACTCCTCAATGATCATATCATCACTTATGGCTTCTTCATTAGTATGCCAAAGTAGGGAGATTGGTGAGATAGGAGGGGTGTAGATATCACACGAGAACGTATCATCATGAGGTTGCGCCCTTGGGGAAAGAACTCTAGATTTAGGTTGATAGTTAGAATTCGAAAACCTAGCTCCATCATCATTAGCATTCCTCAAAATCATATATTCAATATCTTTCTATTGAGCCTTTCTCAAGGATTCGGCAAGTTCCTCATCCCTTAAGTGTTGTTTCTTCTCAACATTTGTCACGACATCAATTTTTGCCAACTTGAGATGTATTTCTTTATCCACCTCATCGGCCACCTTAATCATTTCCTTGTGGAATTGAACTTCCTCTTCAACCATGGTGATAGCCTTAAGATATCCTTCACTCAACTCTTGACTCAACATATTACCGCTTCCCTTACTAGTATTTTTCTTATGATAATGCGCTTCCTCTTCAACCATAGTGATGGCCTTTAGCGTTCCTTCACGCAACTCTTGACTTAACATATTTCCTCCTCCATTGATAGTTGTCTCCATTGTTCGACCATTGTCTTCCTCAATATTGGATTCTTGCTCAAGAATATTGAAGGGGTTTGGATCCACTCTCTTTAAGAGTTTCTTCGAAGATAAATTCGGGACATGAGAGTTAGTTGGGACGATGTTCCTCCTTGCCTTAGCCTTCTAAACATAAGTAGTAACTTCATTATTGTTAACCCTAAAAAATAGATATAGGGGTTAACCGAAGCGTTAACCCTAAAAATTGGGGATTAACCTAAGGACGGTACTACCGTCACATCACTCCCGATGCCACGAAGTATCAGGAGGGCCCACTGAGTGCCGCACACCCAAAATGGTACAAAAGCGACACCCGCAAAGAGGTACATAAAAGTCCCTTAAAAAGTCCTGATGAATAAAAATAAAATATCCACGCGACATCGAAAAAAGAAGAAAATCACGATGGACCCACAAAACTCCGATATCCATGAAAAGTGCCATGAGGGACCAAAATGAGGACCCCGAGTCCCCCAAAATATGAGAACATCCCTTCACTGAACAAATCGAAGGCAACCAGCCCTCGGAACATGTACTACAAAAGATAAAACACAAAAATAGTGCCCTATCGGAGTAGGCCATATATCAGAGCATACCATCTATCGGAGCATACCTCACGAAGAATAAAATGCAAAAACAACGCCCTATCGGAGTAGACCATCTATCGGAGTATACACCACGAAGACTAAAACACAAGAATAGATCCCTATCAGAACTATAATGGCATCGGACGAATACTCAACCATATGTATAAAGCTCTCCCAAAGAATCTAGCCTATCGGAGAAAAGGACCCGAGAATCAGCTTATCGGAGCCTCCTGAAAGTCATCGGAAGGGATACAAATTCGTCCCAGTCAGCGCCTAATAGATAAATAGCTTAAAGATAAGATATATGTTATCTTCCCATGCACGTTTAGACACTTGTACTTTATTAAACACATGCACAACGACACCTGTAAATACCTCTATAAAAGGGGTATCCTCCTTGTCAATTGAGGACATGCTCAAACAAACACATAGAAACACATACAAGCAAGTTAGACTCAAAACAAAATTCAGTGAATAAAAAGAGAGATGTTTTCATCATAAGAAAGCTTCTGAACCTTCGGACACGGCGTTCCAACCCTTATAATATCGTTAATACGGTTAAAATGACAAACATGTTAACAAAATGGTGTCATCTATGGGAACGCCATAAAATCTGTCCTTGAGCGTGTTCAGCAAGTGTTGTATATTATGGACAATTTGTTTGACAGCGAGAGCCGCTGGATCCACCAAGAAGATTCGGAAATTACCCCCTTGGTCCATCGATCCGAAGAAAGAGATTTTATCAACATCTCTCGGTCCGTCTTCGAGAGGCTCGTGGAGGCCACAACTCGGAGGACTCCACGAAGATATGAGAATCCCCGTAACATACCCTCCGAATCTCCTTATCGGAGAAATCACCCTTTGAAAGGAGACGAACCCCATGTAGAATGGAGCCCTACCCCCACCTCTTGGCACCGTGAACCCCTGCGGGAACCACTGATGTACTATAATTATGAAGAGGCCTCGAGGGTGGCCCAAAGGGAAGAAATGCCATACCCCTCGGATTACCCTGCAAGTGGAAACAATACCTTATAGGGAATACTCGACGGTCTACGCAAGGAGATGGGTGACCTCAAGAAAACCATGCCCCCCAAGGAGGATCCCACATTTAAGACCTCTCCCTTTGTTCCCGAGATAACCCTAGATGCGGCCCATCAACATCCCCTTGTACACTGGGGATACCGATGGAAGAGATCCACAATATCACATCCACCAATACTTGGCTGGGATGGACTTGTCCTCTGCTCTCGACCACGCTCTATGCCGTGTGTTCCCTGTTACTCTCGGAGGACGGGCTCAAGCTTGGTTTACCCACCTCCCACCTAACTCTATAGTTAGCTTTGATCGATTGGCCCATCTATTCGTACGACAGTTTGCCTATAATCGGTGATACCCTAAATCCGCTACACATCTCTTCACGGTTAAGCAACAAAGGGATGAACCTTTGCAAGGATACATAAAACGCTTCTTCGATGAAGCATTAGATGTCCTGAATGTTAGCCCAACTATCTTAGCCGACATACTGACTCAAGGACTCTGAACAAAAGACTTCTTCCAATACCTAATGGGAAACAATGTCACAAACATGAATGAGCTTATGCAGAAGGCAGAAACTTACATTCTTATGGAGGAGGCAGAAAGCACAAAGAGACGTATGGAGAATGATGACAACGAACACCGCGAATGCGCTAAACGAGAGGCAAATACCAAAGAGAGGGGTAAAGAAGGGAAACCCTCCCAACCCAAGGACGACGGTGGCGTGGTTAAAAAGTACCTTCGGCCCGTACCCGTGCCCCCGATGACTATCACTCCCGAAGAAGTGCTCAATGTGGTGAGAGGTAATAACGAATTACATTGGCCCTCACCAGCCAAGTTTCCCTACAGGGATACAAACTCGGGGAAATACTGCAAGTACCACAAAACCTATGGACATACCACCGAGGGGTGCACCACTTTGAAGAGGGAAGTGCTCCGCCTCTTAGAGGCGGGATACTTGAAGAATTACCTGAAGGAAAACAACCCCGACGAACCTAGACCGAACGTATGGAAAAGGCTCCGAGAGGAGCAGAGAGAAGAAGAAGTGACCCCCTAATAGGCGATCACGAGAGAAGACCGTGGGGCATCAGAGTTTACCCCCCCCCCCCCCCCCCCCCAAGAATCTTATGAAGACAACACCCCATCATGGCAAACGATCAACATGATCGAGGGGGAAGACATCTCGATGACACCCCAAGGTAAGAAGAAGAAATACCTAAAGGAAGCAAGGCGAGTGAAACAAGGGCTCCCCATGTGCTCCGTTCAAGGAGCAAGGCTGCCTAACATCACATTCGGACGCGAGGACTTGAAAGGTATAATCTATCCACACGAGGGCCCCTTGGTAATCGAAGCTACCATCCATGGATTTGGGATCCAACGAATCCTCATAGATACGGTCAGTTCCGTGGACGTCTTGTTCCTACCTAGTTACCTGGTCATGGGATTGAAGAAGGAACAACTAGAGCCGGCTGAAGTCCCCCTTGTAGGCTTTTCACGAGAAGCCTGTAATACCCTCGGAACCATAATTCTTCACATGTCATGGGGAGAGGGGGCCCTCCGAAGAATGGAACCCAACAAATTCTGGGTGGTGGAAGCCTCATTAAGGACGTACAACGCCATATGCGGACGGCCCTCCATTTGGACCTTCGAAGCGATTCCCTCCACCCTTCACCTTAAGGTAAAATTCCCCACATGCTCAGGTATCGGAGAAGTCTGAGGGAGTCAAGCCAAAGCCAGGGAGTGCCACATGAATGCTATCCCTCCGGAAGAGGATGAACCAGCCCTCGGAAATAGCAAAAAACGTAAGACCAAAGAAGTACGGGTTCAACCCGTGGAAGAGCTAAAGGTGGTCGAACTCGTAGAAGGGGAACCTGAGAAGGTGATTAAGATGGGCACGAACATGGAGCCTGAATTTGAATCCTGGTTAAATTCCATCCTAAAGCAATCTCACCATCTCTTCGCATGGGAGGGAGGGCCGCCTGGGTGAATCAACAACAAGGTATGTCAACATTTTTTTAACGTGAAGCCTGGGGCTAAACCAATTCAGTAAAAGAAGAGAAAGATGGGACCTGAGTGCAACAAGATTATTAGGTCGGAGATACAACGACTCCTTAGCCTAAAACAAATCAAAGAAGTCATATACCCCGAATGGGTAGCTAAGGTAGTCCTCGTCCCCAAACATGGAGGAAGATGGCGGATGTGTGTGGACTTTACAAATCTCAATGAAACTTGTCCGAAGGATTGCTACCCCCTGCCCAGCACAGACCAGCTGGTCGACTCCACCGCCGGCTGCGCGCTCTTGTCAACCCTAGACGGAGATCAGGGATACAACCAAATCCCGATGGCAGCGGTCGACCATGACAAAACTAGCTTTATCACCAACGCAAGTACATTTTGCTATTTAGTGATTGCCTTTGGACTCAAGAATGCCGGGGCTACTTACCAAAGATTGGTAAGCCTCATGTTTTCCAGACTCACCAAAAAAATCGATAGAGGTCTATGTGGACGACACAGTCGTCAAAAGCCACGCATCAGAAGATCACCCCAAAGATTTGCAAAAGGCGCTAGTCATCATGAACAACTTCGGGATGAAGGTTAACCCAAGAAAGTGCTCTTTTGGAATTCGAGGAGGAAAATTCGTGGGTTTCATGGTCACAGAGAAGGGAATAGAAGTTAACCCAAAAAAGGCAGAAGCCATCATAGGGTTACCCACTTTGAAGATGGTAAACGATGTCCAGAAGTTGACCAACCGAATGGCCTCCTCGAGCCAGTTTGTTTCTAAATCGGCGAAAAAAGGACTCCCCTTTTTCAATATACTCTGAAATATCAAGAAATTCCAGTGGACCGCATAGTGCAAAGAAGCTCTCAGAGAGCAGAACATTACATGGTGAAACCGCCCTTGCTGGTAAAACCGTCACCCCGAGAGGAGCTCTT
Source organism: Linaria vulgaris (assembly GCA_948329865.1). Lineage (NCBI taxonomy): Eukaryota > Viridiplantae > Streptophyta > Magnoliopsida > Lamiales > Plantaginaceae > Linaria > Linaria vulgaris. Next base: position 49,799,925 of record OX415251.1, on the reverse strand, counting down.
CGTCTACTTGTCCATCGGAGAGGAGGCCGTCAACGCTGTATTGGTCAAAGAACAAGACAGAGAGCATCACCCAGTATACTATGTAAGCAAAACTCTCCTCGGAGCAGAGACCTGGTATACCCTAACCGAGAAGCTTGTTTTAGCTTTGATCACTACCGCGCGAAAACTGCACCCATATTTCCTTTCCCATCCGATTACTATATTGACCAAACACCCATTGCGTGCGATCCTCAATAAACCCAAGATATCGGGGAGATTGATAAAATGAGCAATATAGCTTACGGAATACAATATTTCCTACGCCCCGAGGCCGTCCATGTATGTAAGATAGTAAGATAATATTTTGCTGAATGGTCCTTCTCATTACTCTTGGTGTCTATAAATAATACAATACAAAGGCTAATTATGGTAAATTGCCTAATCTAAGATATGTACAAATCAATCAAGAATATATCAATCAAGAATATATACTAAATATATCTAATACACCCCTGCAGTCGAAACGGGAGGATCACGAACAGTGAGACTAGAACGAAAATCTTCGAATAGAACTCGGGGCAGTCCCTTAGTGAAAATATCCGCCATTTGTGATCGAGACGGGACATGAAGAACACGAACTTGACCCCGAGAGACCTTTTCCCGGACAAAGTGAATGTCTAACTCAATATGTTTGGTGCGTTGATGTTGCACCGAATTGTTGGTGAGATAGATGGCACTCACGTTGTCACAATAAATCAAAGTGGCCTTTGAGAGGGGAAGGCGAAGCTCCAAAAGAAGGTTTCTTATCCAACAAGATTCCGAAACGACATTCGCCACTGCACGATATTCAGCCTCAGCACTGGATCGAGAGAGAGTTGGTTGTCATTTGGAAGACCAGGAAATAAGGTTGTCTCCAAGAAAAATACAATAACGCGAAGTGGAGCGTCGTGTAGAGGGGCATCCCGCCCAATCAGCGTCAGCATAAGATAAGAGAGAACCGAGCGTGAGCGAGAGAGATAGAGGCCGAGATGGGATGTCCCTTGCACATAGCGAATAATCCGTTTAAGGGCAGCCATATGCTCCATACGAGGGTCATGCATGTGAAGACAAATTTGTTGAACAACATAAGAAATATCCGGACGCATGAAGGTAAGATACATAAGGGCACCCGCCAAACTGTGAAACAAAGTGGAGTCGAGAAAAGAAGGACCCGAGGAGCCAAGTTTGGACTTGGTGTCGACGGGAGTGGCGGCGGGTTTGCAAGAAGTCATGCCCGCCCACTCAATTATTTCAGTGTCATACTTACTTTGAGAAAGAAACAATCCCCCTGCAGTGTGAGTGACAACAATGCCCAAGAAATAATGAAGATTACCCAAATCCTTCATAGCAAACTCAACACTAAACTGACCAATAATAGACTGGCCGAGAGATATTGAGGAAGCAGTAAGAATAATATCATCCACATATAACAGTAAATAGGCAATATCAGTACCCCAATGATAAATGAAGAGAGTGTGGTCGGATTTATTGTGAGAAAAGCCAATGGTAGAGGCGAAATCAGCAAACCGTTGATACCACGCACGAGGGGCTTGCTTGAGCCCGTACAAAGACTTCTTGAGAAGACACACATAACCCGGATGAGAGGCATCCCGAAAACCCAAGGGTTGGTGTATATACACTGTTTCATCCAAATTTCCGTGCAAGAAGGCATTCTTGACATCTAACTGATGGATGGGCCAAGAACGTGATAGAGCAATGCTGAGGACGGTGCGTATGGTGACCGGTTTGACCACGGGACTGAACGTGTCCAAGCAATCGATCCCAACCTGCTGAGACCTGCCATCACCAACAAGACGAGCCTTACATCGCTCAAATGAGCCGTCAGCATTAGTCTTATGACGAAAAATCCATAAAGAGCGAATAACATTCACATTAGGCGGACGCAGGACTAACTCCCACGTCTCATTCTTAATCAAAGCATTAAGCTCATCTAGCATAGCATGTTTCCAATTAGGATCAGATAACGCAAGTCGAGGATTTTTAGGAAGAGGAGAGGGAAGAGAGGAAGTGGAAAGATTAAAGAGACACTTCGGAGTTTGAATACCATTCATACCACGGGTCACGATGGTGCGTGGTGGGAGGGGTGGCGGTGCTGGAGGAGGAGCCACGATGGAGAGAGGGGCGAGTGAGGGCTGATCCGTGATGGATTGGGTCGAAGGAGGAGAAGGAGGTAAGGCCCGTGCGGATTGGGCCGGAGGGGAGCGGGCCGTGGTGGGAATGGGGGAGCGGTCCAATGGTAGGTGGTCTGTGATGGGTCTGCGAGGTAGTGATGGGCCGGAAGGGACTGCAGTGGGCTAGAGGGGGGCGGACCGATCCGTGGGGAGAGGTGAGGATTGGGCCGCGGGTGGTGGTGCGTGAGGTGGGAGAAGTAGAGGATGGACCGCTTCATCGAGAAAGGAATATGAGGGAGGAGGTTGGAGCTTTATAGTGGAGAAGGAAAATTTAGTTTCGTCAAATAGTATGTGACGAGAGAGAATGATTTTATTTGTGAGTAAGTCGTAGCATTTATATCCCCTATGTTGTGAGGGATAGCCGAGAAAGACACAAGGAGATGAACGAGGTTGTAGTTTGTGTAAGGTGGTGGATGGGATGAGAGGGTAACATAGACACCCAAAGGTTCGGAGATGAGTATAAGAGGGAGTACGATTGTATAGTATTTGAGAGGGGGAAGCCTTATTGAGAGTTTTAGAGGGAAGGATATTGAGAAGATAGGTGGTCATTTGTAAGGGTGAGGCCAAAGAGACGGGGGCGTGGATGAGTGAGAGAGAATAGTGCGCATGATGTTGTTTATGGATCGAATTTTACGTTCCGCCTTTCCATTTTGGGCCAAAGTGTAGGGACACGAGAAACGGAGGGTCATTCCATTATTGCAACAAAATTATTTGAAATTGTCATTGTCAAACTTCCTGCCATTATCACATTGCAAACTTTTAATATGGCATCCAAATTGAGTATAAATGAAAGTTGCGAAGGAAGAGAATATAGCATAGACATCGGATTTACGACCAATAGGAAAAGTCCATAAAGAGATAGAGAAATCATCCAAAAACAACATGTACTATTTATGACCACTTGAGCTAAGGACCGGCGAGGTCCACAAATCACTATGAACAATATCAAAAAGGCATAAACTAACAGAGGAAGAAGAATAAAAAAGAAGTTTAATTTGCTTCCCCAAAACACAAGGTTCACATAAAGAGTTGTCGAAAAAACGACTACACTGAATTAAATTGTTCTTTTGCATAAACTGTAAAATAGAGGGGCATGGATGTCCCAAACAATGATGCCATCAAGCGGGGGTGAGGGCAATAAGAGAGGCAGCGGAAGTGGAACGAGCGGTCGAGAGTGATGAAGGGGTGATGGGATAGAGGTCCCTTGTGCTATCACATCACATAAGAGGGGTTCGCGTCAGTAAATCCTTCACAGTAAAACCAAACAGATCAAATTCAATTGAAACACGATTATCAGTAGTAAGACGACAAACAAAGATAAGATTCTTAACAATGTGAGGTACATGAAGAACATTATATAAGTGAAGAGGGGGTTGGGATAAGGGAAGGACCGCGTTACCATGACCTTTTACTGGAATTTCATGACCATTGCCGAGGAGTATGTTATTTTTCATGCTTGAAAAAGAATAAGACGTAAGAGTACCTGACACCGATGGCATGTGAGATGAGGCTCCCGAGTCCAAGTATCACTGCTGATCCGGTTGTTGAAGGGACATGGTGTGTAAGGCAGCATCAATATCCGTAGGGGCATAGGATGGACTCGTGTGTTGCGCCGCATAAGTTTGTTGGGGACGAGGACCCAATATACCCGGCTGAGCCACAGCAGGAGGCCGAGCCCACGTGTTGGTCGAATATGGACACAAGGGGTACGACCAAGGCTGCTGGGGCCAAAATGGATACGCGGGCCACGCGGAGGCGGAGTTACTTCTGTTTAGGAGGAGTTTCTAGCAATCGCGTCACTTTTGATGGAGTTTGTAGCATTTTTCTTCGCTGAATTAACTCAATCTTCGTGGATACCATACAGGTCAAGGCAACAAATCAGAAAGAGCAGCACATGTTGATTGCATTTTGCATGCTATTCACAATTGCAGGACAGTTATGAAAAATTATTCTCATTCAGCAACCGTATTTTATGTTCAAGAAAGAGGTCGTTAAGATATTAGCTTCAATCAACTGTTCAAGATCAGCTTAAAGTAAATCTATATAGAGACACCGATACAAACGGAGTATTTTGGTCTTATTTCATTACGGTAATAGAACACGGTAAAATAATACAATCGGAATATAAATAACCAAAATAATGTTAATCCAATAAAATATACCGGATTAACTTTGTCCGGAACACCTACTATCTATTACAGATCTTACACTGTTTTAAACATACGAATAACACAAACTATTCAATGCATCGAATTGCGGGTGTTCGATGTGCACTTCGAACAATACTGATTCGATGCAGGGTTGATTCGATACGGCTTTGACAGAACACTGTTGGTGTCGAATTCTGAGATACCTCGAACAAAGGGGCGTATCGAATAGGGCGATTCGATGTGGTAAAGGTTGTACTCGGGTTCGATCTGCCTTGGAAGACGAATGAACGGGATATATATAAGCCTCGTTCAGTGGGACCCTTAGACAGTTGTTGAAAGCGCATCGAACCAAGATGATTCGATGTGCGCATCGAATAAGGACTATTTGATGCGCTTTAACGCATCGAATTGGGCCGATTCGACACGTTTATGGGCCTGCCCAATCCACAGTGCTCGGCCAATCCTAAAATAGCCCTATCACATAGTCCCCCCAGTTTGGGAGACGTGATCAAAGTGATGACGGTTTCCAAACTTCAAATGATACTCAATTTTGAATGATTTATAGGCATCGAATTGTGATTGTTCGATGTGTGATGTTTTTAGGCCTCGAATTTGGTGAATTCGATGCGACACATCGAATGAAGTAAATTCGATGCGTTCAGGAAGGCAGTGGCCCATGGGCCTATATATAAGGGTTCACATGCCTGACATTTTTTGTTTTTTTCTGCAGAAGAGTTTTTTGTTTGCTTCTGAACCGCATCGAACAGAGGCTGTTCGACACGACCCGTATCGAATTGTTGAAATTCGACACGCTGTTGACTTATTTTTTAATATTCAAAAACATATAAAATTCAATATTAGGCTGACATGGCCTGTACAAAATCTCGAACTCGGAGTAAAATTGTGTTGTCACCCGAGAACATTTATGATGCTCAGAGACGGAGCGAGCAAAATGAGCCCTCGGATGTGGGCGCATCTTCCGCCAATGTCGCCTCGGTAGAAAATTCGGGCGAGTTTGCAAGAAGAGAAACTGTGGACGCGACCCCTGGAAATCTTTCCGACAATTGGGGTGCGGGCCACTCTGATTCATCTCCACCTGATCATGCCACCATGAGACTCGGTGGTGTCAGTGCTGGCACTCGGGTGCCTATAGTGAGCGATTTTGAACGTCAGGAAAATGTTGCTACACGGAGATTGGTGTTGACGCCAACCTCTACTGGCGGACGTATAAAAGTTGGGACTAATCGCCAGATCCGGATAATGGAAGATATTGATGCCGAAGATGAGAGAATTACTGCCAATCTGGCCAAGTTTAATGCAGCTAATCCTACATTTAGAAATAAACGAAAAGTAGATGAAACGAGCTCTTCCCGTTCGATCGGTGAGGACTGGTATACTTCCGCTAAAAGGAAATTGGCTGAAGAAGAATCTGCTCGCGATGCTCAGGACATACCTCCGCCTCTACCTAGGCGGCCTCGACCTTCAGGGAATCCGCGATCGGCCCCTCCAGGAAGTCTTGTTAATTATGATTTTCTCAATGATGAGAATTCAGAATCACTAAGCACCACACTGGGCAGTTATAGGTTAAGAGAGGAGCAAGCTGGAGAGATAATGCAAAGTCTATGGCCTCAGCTGGATCGCCAAGCCGTAGTAAATCGTCTAGGATATCATGGTTTAGCTCGCTTTGGGCGCCTATTCTTTGTTGCTGTCATTCTAGCAGTATATCGGCTATGCAGGGATTATAGCGGTTTGGTTGAGGTGCAGAGCCAACACAATGTTGTCGTCGACAATCTACGCGCTACTATTCGTAACGGGGATTATAGTCGCCGAAATGCGCTGAAACGTGCTAGGGGGCGGAAACAATAGCGTCTAAGGCCACCCGTGACAAACATGATGCCGAAGTTAAGGCCAAGAAAATAGAAGAGGATGTTGAAACACTGCGTGCTGAAATTACTGCGCTAAAAAAGGATAACGAATCCTTGAAACGTGAGAATTGTTCTCTTCAGGCTTCAAATGTGGACGCGGAAAATGCTATTTCCAACTTGCGCTGTCGAATTCAGTATTTTGAATCTGAAGATTACAAATGTGCAATCGTCCGAAATTTTACGCAAAGTAATGTATGTAAATTCTTGGAATTACTCCACGGTGCTGCAGATATGAAATACGGAATGGAACTCGGTGTTGATCAAGCTGGATATCTTGGGTACCTCGGAGAGGGTTTTCACAAGGACATACTTAATGCAAGTCGTAACTCGAGAATGGAGATCCCGGAGGCTAGCAGTGATGATGATAATGACGATTTACATACTCCTATGCCTGGTGATTCATTTTATGCCGTGTGGCGTGATCGTAAAAAACCAAATGTGACCGGCTCAAGCTCTTTGAAATCGAGCTCACCTCTGACCCATAAAGGAAAAGAGAAATGCACTCCTAGCGCTACTTTGGGCGATTCAGAGAATATCAAAAGAGCTCTTCACGATGTTTTTGGTTCAAGCGATGATGATTCAAAATCACCTCCGAGAACTTCTAGGTCTACAATTTTTCTTCGAAGTCCTCCAAAGACGACGTGTTTTGAAAATGTTCCCCCTACAGCCTCGGACAAACGAAATAGGGTGGCAAGTGTACCTAAGACTTCTGGTCCTACCACAATCTTTCCAGGTGGAACGTATCCTACTCGAGGTGACAGGGTTTCTGTGCTGGCCAGTGATGTACCTGATCCATCACTTAGTGCACAGAATCTGATTTCTCCTAGTAGATATCAACTCAGCGATCCTACTGAAAGAGTTGAAGTTGTCTTACCCGATGATTGAGCATAAACTGACGAATTGACTCTTACAGAGGATCAAATTCACGGCAATTGTGCCAATTTTGCTCGTTCAGTGGGTGTGGTTCTTCGTCAGGAGTCCCCCCATTCATCGAATGAGTAGTGATATTTAGGTTACATTATTCTGTCGATATTAGGCCTTTTATTTTGTATAGAGCCTTGTAACTCTTTAGCGGTTCCTTTTTTAATGAGAATGATTTAACCGTTTGACATTATAACCTTTGATTTACGTTTACTCGCATATTGTTTCTCTCCAATTCATTGCAACGAACGTTATTTCATTCATTTGCTTGTTGTTGAGTCAATACTTTTCTGATGTTCGATAATGGTGTTTGATGTCATGATGCATATCTAAAATTTTGATTGTGTTTGCTCGGACAAATATGAGCCTTTTGAGCTATTATTGTTAAGGCGTTCATGATATACCTGAGTAATCAGATAACTTGGGCCTTTATCACGCTGTCATTATGTCGATGATGATCATAAAAAATTTGACCACATTTGGTCTTCTTATCCCAACGTCAAGTTCTTGCTTCTAGCATGAGGGGGTGGACCACTTTGGGCCTTCTTATCCCTCCATCATGTTCTGTCTTCTTGCACGAGGGGGTGGACCACTTTGGGCCTTCTTATCCCTCCATCATGTTCTCTCTTCTGGCATGATGGGGTGGACCACTTTGGACCTTCTTATCCCTCCATCATGTTCTTCCTTCTGTCATGAGGGGGTGTACCACTTTGGGCCTTCTTATCCCTCCGTCATGTTCTTCCTTCTGTCATGAGGGGGTGGACCACTTTGGGCCTTCTTATCCGTCCGTCATGTTCTTCCTTCTGGCATGAGGGGGTGGACCACTTTGGGCCTTCTTATCCCTCCATCATGTTATGTCTTCTGGTGTTAACGGGTTTGGAATTATTCCCCATTTAACGAATATTATTTTGGGTTGGAACGCCCTGCCCGTGATTCAAAAACAATAATGGATGGAATTAAAAATAGCAAGTGATACAAGAATATTCCTTCCTTTATTCACTGAACTTTTCCTCCTTTTATCTCTGTGTGTGTATGAGTGTCAAGTTGTTTTTCCTTCTATTGATCACCTCCCTTTATATAGATTTTGGTAGGGGCAGGTGTCATTGCGCATGTGCTTTAGTAAAGACATGTGTCGTTATATTGATGCAGGTGTCAGAATTAGGATAAGGTTTATCTCTTAGTCTACTAGACGCTGACTAGACCAATCTTTATGTCTTCCGATGGCTCCTAGGATCTCCGATGAATGGTTGTTTTGGGGGCGTTACTCTTCTGAGGGGCTATGCTTTTGTTGATACATAATTAGGATGCTCGTCCGGGGGTATCATGCTTTAGCATAAGTGTATTCGGGGGTAGGGACTGCTGTATATGCCTTCCGAGGGGTTTTATTTCTCTTTCTTGACTCGGGTCCGTTCTTCAATGATCTAGAGTGATCTCCGATGGCGTAATGTGATCTCTGATGGCGTACTGGGATCTCTGATGGCGTAATGTGATCTCCGATGGCGTTATATGATCTCCGAGGGCGTGATATGATCTCCGAGGGCTTGATTTGCTGTGCTTGAAATGGTATTTTTTCGTCCAAGTCCTCGGAATATATTATCTGGGCGCTCTGTTATTCATTTCTGGTTTTTCTCCGAAAATGGGTCCTCGGGTGATGGTCCGAGGGCAGTTTACATTGAGGAGTGTTCAGCAAGGAAGTTTTCTTGTAAGTTCGTGGGACTCGGGGTCCGTTGTGATCCTTCTTGGCGCATTGGTGGATATCGGAGTCGCGCGGATCCACCGGGGTTTGCTCTTTTTTCGATGCCGCGTTGATATCTGTTTTTCACTCACCATTTGACTTTCCAAGGGACGCTTATGTTCCTCGTCGTGTGCTCCTTTGTGCCTCCTTATGTCAGTGACCGAGGGGTAGGGCAACATCCGAGGGGGTCTCCTTATTAGGAGTGGGTACATCTCATCGGAAGTACTCGTGACAATTGTATTGTCCATTTATTAATTTCCTGATTATGATTAACCTTCTTCTTTCCCTTTTATTTATTTTTATGGTTAACACTAGCCCCCCCAAATTTCGATCGCCTTCGTAGAGGCGAGGGAAATTTTATTCATCGTCCTCGGTGAGGCGAAGGGTTAGTCCATGTCTTGGTCTTCAATATATTTATTTTTTGGTTTTTTTCCGAGGCAATATGCATATATATTAATTATTTTTTTTTTAAAACGGATCATATAGAACTTACCTTATTACCCCTGGGGGTACTGTCCTCATGCACGTGGAGGTTTCGGAGCATTGGTTGCAGATAGCCGTTGATCGGTTTCAAACTTCAAAATATCTGACCGTTGGTAACGGTCAGATTTGTAGCGGCGTGGCTGGCGGACGCGGGGGATACGTGGAGCTTTAAATATGCTCCACGTTTTGAGATTTTGTGACCGTTTGTCACTTTCACTCCTATAAATAGGAGAACTATTCACTCCTTTCTTCATTCTCACCAATTTCTCTCTTAGCAATTCCTACGAGCAAAAAAGTTTCCTTTTTCTCCTGTCTCGTATTTCAATTTTTCAGCAAACTCACAAGCTCTTTGTCTCTTTTCCTTTTCGAAAAAAAAACTTCTTCTTTACTACTGCACCAATGGCCTCTTCCATCAACATTGATCCCATTGATGCCTCTATTTCCTCCGAAGTCACTGCTCCGGTTGATTCTTCTGTAAATGTGAGGAGTATTCCGGTGGGGGTAGTTACTCGTAAGCGCAAGGGAGAGGCTGCTGCTGCCACCGAGGGTGGTGCCGCTTCTTCTAAAAAAGCTAGGGTTCCTAAATCGAAGAAGGCGGCTCCTCGGAATTTTGCCAAAGTGGAGAGGGTTCCTAGTATCGCCACTCGTGAACAGGTATTGGAGTTATTTACTTCAACTGGGGCTTTCCAAAAGAATATGGTGTTCCAAATTCCGACGAAGGACGAGAGAGCATGTTATCCTCCTCCGGGTATGTTAACGGTTTACTTTGCTCAAGTGAGATACGGGTGGCGTTCATTCATGCCGCCTTTCTTCTGTGAGGTTTTTAAGGCTTGCAATATTAGCCCGAGTCAAATGGTTCCGAATGGGTTCGCCGCTCTTTGTATATACGTTTTTTGGTGCCAGGTGAATGGGTTAGAGAGTGGGGTAGACCATTTTCTTTCGATTTTTGACGTGGGGGTGTCGCCCGGGGGGTATCCCTTTTACAATGTTCGCCATCGGGACAACTCGGGGAATTCCACAAAGAGGATTCTGGGTGCGTCAATCCCCTCGCACAGCGTTTGGAAGAATAGATATTGTTTTGTGGGACCCGCTAAAGGTGAATGGGATATGCCCTTCGATTGGAGAGAGGGCGCTTCTCCCGTGCATACTTTGGACCCGGAGATAGTTTTATCTCCTGTAATTTCTCAGCACAAGTTGATGGAGTCAGAGGATTTTACGATGTTGTTTGAGACTTTCGGACTTCATCATGTGGTTTTTACCGATGACGCCGTGGAAAAGCCCTTGTCCCTGTCTTCTGAGGCGAGGAATCTTTTTAGTAAGTTCTTTATTTTCTTCTTTTGTTCCTTCTCTGAGTATAGTAGTGAATTATACTTATACATGTTTGACTTTGGGGTGATGCAGAGGAGGTTATGACAAATTACTATTTGCAGTCGGGTCTGAGGGAACCTACTCTGAGTGGTACTTCTGATGTGCCAGAAGAGGGTGATCATGAAGAAGAAGAGGTCAATGCTCCCGAGGGCGGGCATACGGCTCCGAAGGGAGGAGGAGCTCACGAGGACCATTCTCCTCTGTATATAGATATGACGGGGGTTATCAGAAGTGATGTTCCTTTACGCCAAGTAGCTCCTTCTTCCTCTTGGGCTTTGGTGCCGGTCTCTAGGTCCGATACAGGAGATCTGCCCGTCTCTAGATCCGATATAGGAAATTCTCCGAGGGTTTCCGAAGAAGGGATATTTCCGAGGGTGAGTGAGGAAGAATCTGTTCAGAAGACTACCGAGGTGATAAACTTGTCTTCTGATGATCCCTCTCCTGTTTCTACTTATGGAGCTGAGCCTACGCTCCTGGAAGTTCCTGAATCTGTCCCTCGTGGTGAGTTCTTATGAGTTTTTAACGAAATTTTCCATATCTTCACTATAGACTTTATTCATGTGCTGATGTTCTCCTTCTTGATACAGAGACTGTGGACAAAGGCAAGGCTCCGATGGTGGAAGAGCCCTCTTTATATGGTAAGCGTTCTTCACCTGTCATTTTCTTCTAGTGATAATTTTTTCTAGTTTCATTATCTTTCTTACACACAGAGGTTACCTTTTGTAGAGGAAGATTTCTTGGCCCAGTTCAGTGTTCCCGAGCAGGAGGCCTCATGAGGGGGTTCCGAGGATACTTAAGGGGAGTTTGATCCCTCGTCCGAGGACAGAGACGTGAAGGAGGGGATCTTGAATTTGTTGCTGGGGGAGACTGGCCCGTCCGTCGTAGCTGGTGGTTCTCGGGCCGTATTTACTAACTCGGAGGTGATGACTTCAGTACCGGGAAATACTCCTCCGAGGAGTCATACTCCAGCGTCTCTGTCTGTTCCCGTGACACTATCTTCGAGAGGTCACACTTTTCAGGTGCCCATACCTCTTAGTGGGCCAGAGGGACATTTCTCGTCTCGGACCGTGGGGGAGGCCTATCAGGACATCCTCCAGTTCTTTGCTTCCTCTAGTTCAACACCCGCCGAGGGGTATCAATTTTTGTATACCAGTCTTAACTGGTTGGGGCTCATGGTAAGTTTCTTCGCACTAGTCTTCTTGGGGTTGTACGATTTATCCGTAATAACTTCTTTTTGTGCTTATCTTTTGTAGATTGGAAAGACTCGGGAAGCAGTTACTGCGGTAGAGGAGCGTGGTCTGAAAAACGTGAAGGAGGTGGAAGCTCTCCGAGAGCAATTAACGCCTCTTTTATCCAGGGATAAGGAGATTCAGATGAGGGAAGAGGTGCTCCTCACAAAAATTTCTAACTACGAGTTCACGCTGCAAAAAGCGGAGAAGACAAACGAGGGCCTGCAACGTAGGTTGAACCTGGCGGAGTCTGCCTGTAAGAAGATAGAGGTCTCCGAGAAGGCTGCAATGGCTAAGATAGCCCTTTTGGAGAAGGAAAAAGGGGAGTCCGAGGGGGTTCTTAATGCTCGGATCGCTGCTCTCGAGAAAAAGATAGCGGAAGGTTCGGAGAAGGAGAGGAGTCTTCAGGAGACGTTGGGTCAGGTCACCGATAGGGCTGAGTCGGCCGAGGGGAAGTTGATAAATTTCCTTTCTCCCGAGGAGGTGCAGGCTAAGATTGATGCAGCGGTTCAATTTGCTCAACGAAAGATCTCTAGACAGCACTCGGGAGTCTCCGATACACATTCTCAGGAGCTTTTGACAGGCCATCTTTTGTGGGGATATTTGGAATGTGCTAGGCTGGCCAAGTATTTGTTACGGCCGGATGTGGACTTTTTCAAGTCTTTTGACCTTCGCAAGTTGAAGAGGCCAACTCCCTATGACTGTCATTACTTTGTGGGGAGATTTGGGGGTTTACTATCCCCTAGGGATTCTCTTGTACCCTCTCCGATGCGTTATGCCACTAGTCCGGGTCCGAGGGCTAGCGGTTCCGGGGGGGGGGGGGGGTGGGTGGGGTATTTTCCCCAATTTCTCGCCTTGCTCTGCTGGGTACTTCTACTGAGGAGACGACTCCTTCACACCCTTCTACCACGGGGGCATAGTCTATTCGTTGTAGCTTTTATTTCTTGCTTTTAATAAATGTCTTTTGTACATATTACCTTTTCCGAGGGCTCTTCGGCTTTTAAATAAATAGACATTTTTTCCACCTTTCATTTCTCTACCTTTTGTCTTTACTGTTAAAATTTAATCAAGGAAGATAATGATAAACCACTTAAGATTGTTGACTAGGTTTATCTCCTAAGTAGGAGGTGTTGTCTTGCATGGCGATGTGAGATACGTGTCACTCTTAATTAAGAAGATTTCTTGACACGTGTCCCTTACTTTATGTAATGGGGATCTAATCTTATTTTTCTAATCAAGGGGTGAAGAATATATATGCACTTAGGCCCTTCATCAGTCATGTTTACCACTAACCTCACAATCATAACTAGTTCTTGATCTCCTTATCTTTTCAATTTTGACAATAATTGTAAGCGCGAGGATAATACTTACTTGAAAAGATGATGCCCCCTTACTATAGGCGAAGTGGTTCAGTTTCATCTTGTGGTTCTTCTCGAGACACTGCTCGGAGTCCTTCTGGACAGTCAAGGGCTCCTCCTATCCTCTGTGAGAGTTCCTCTCCGGGGCCGAGGGATAATTTGTCTGGAAATCAGGCGACACTTGGCGCGAGTTCCTCTTTGGGAGTAGCCCGTAGGCTTTCATCTACAAATTCTCGTAGAGTAAATCATATTAGGGAGATATTTATGGGTAGGGAGCCATATCCTCTGGCAGATGAGTCTTCGGAATTTGATTTGATTCCTCTTAATCCGTCCAGATTGATAGGTAGAGGACGTGTGGGATCTACTACGAGTACGGAGTGCGAGAACTCGGTAAGGTCTCTTTTTACTTGGTATAACTTGGATTTTGAAGAATATGACGTGATAGTGCCTTCTGCGGGTTAGAGAGCTTATGCGCCTCCCTCGGGTTATCTGACTGTCTACAACGAACAAATGCGTTGCGGGTTACGAATGTTTTTCCACCCTTTTTTCCAAATACTCTTTCGATATTGGCAGGTATGTCCGAGTCAGCTAACACCAAGTTCATATAGTCATCTGGTGGGGTATGTCCTGCGTTGTGAGCTTTTAAACCTTCCTATGTCCCCTTATCGGGTGGGAACAATATTTACCCTTCGACCCTGTTCAGAGGGGACTCCCTTTTTTAGACCTATCGGGACAAGGAAAATACGTTCACTCGTGTATCCAGTATCCACTCTTGTAGAGGGGATTGGAGGCGGAGATTTTTCTTTGTCCGTCCGAGAGGTCAATCAGCCAGGTCATGGGGGGTGCCCATCCGATGGGGTCTAGGATATATTGCTCCCAACGCCGAAACACAAGGTCACGAAAGGGAGGTATTGCTTCACTCAGGACTTTTTTCTGGTTCCTATGACATATCCGGGCTACTGGATTTCCCCGAGGCCCTTATTTTGGCGGGTTTACAAGAGGGGTTGGAGGGGTGTACCCCCCATCTCGTCCTCTTCACAATAACTTTTATTTCCGTAAGTTTTTCTGATCACCCTTTATCTGTTCAGCTTGTAAATTCTCTGGGTGTCCTCGGACTGTTTTCACACTGATGTTTTTTACAGGCGCAGAGATGGGAGCGTTTTCCCTCGGGTCTTCTAATGATGTTTTTCTGGGGCGGGCGTTGCATGGTAGTCCCGGGCTACCGGAGGTTGGCGGTTCTGATCCACTCGTAAATGAGGCAGTGGTTGATATTTCTTCGGAGGAGGAGGGACTGGAGGCATCGCCTGTAGCAGCCCCCCAGTAAGCTTTATAATTCCTCTCGGAGTGTCGGATCCGATAGCGGCTCCCTCCTAGACGGACTTTCACACGACTCCAGTGGTGTCACAGCCTTTTCCTCGTAACTCTGCCGTAGTGAATGTATTAGAGGAGTATCTTCTCTCTCCATATACAGAGGACTTGCAGCCCCTTGAGGGTGGCCCTGATTGTGTTCCCGCACCGCCGCTCGAGGGGAACCCTTCCCTCGGGAGATCTTCTCCCCCCGGGGATAATCAGGATGTTTCTCCCCTCGAATCAGCGGTGGGATTTTGTCGAAACTTTCTCAGTGGTTTATTGAACGTGACGGATTACGGGCTGATGAAAACCCTTCCGGTATCCGTTCTTCAGGACTTAGCTTGTAAAGACCTGTGTGAGGTATATCATTTATTTTATCTATTTTATTTACTACTAACTTGTCGCCCCTGTCTGATGTAATTTGCTTTGTTCTTGGGCAGATTTATATGGTGCTAGATGCCCTCGGATCTTACGAGAGTTCTTCTTCTAATCCTGGTTTAGTATATCGTCGCCGGGACGAGTTAGAGCAAGGGCTCTTAGAGGCTCAAGTGGAGATAACTCAATTGAAGGAAGTTCACGAGTCCACTCGAGAGATCCACAACAATGCGTTACAATCCGAAAGGGATAAAGCGTGGGAATTAGAACGCCAACTAGTGCTCGAGAGGGCTCGGGTATTGAATTTAGAGAGGAGAATAGAGGAGTTACGTGACCAGATGCGGTCCTCGGAAGAGCAACTGACGCAGGCTACGAAGGAAAGAGATGCCCTGAATCAGCAAGTACTAGGGATAACTCGCACACATGCGGTGGCGTTGGTTATGGCTCGAGTCCAGGCAGTGTTGGAAGTGGTGGGTCCATCTAGCTTTCATGAGTCTCTCCAGGGTGAGATGCGTGATTTGGTTAATATAGGCTACCGGTTGTGCCAAGACGTTGTCCAAGCTTTGCCAGAGTTTCCCTCAGGCTTGATCATTCCGGAACTTAACATTCGTCAGATTTTCGAGGAGCTTCCTTCCTCACCCATTAGGGATTCTACAGTTCCGATTGTGTTTGTTGATGATCCGGTTTCCCTTCCCGAGGAGCAGCGCCAGCGACTTATTTGAGAAGGAAAACGCCCTATAGGAGGGGCTTAACTTGTAGAAGGATATTATGTAGTTTAGTTCATAATACGAGGGGCTTTTTTGTTGGGTTGCTAAGATGACTCATGTGTAGAGTTACCCTTTTGTCAAGCAACTCTACTTTCTTTTGTAATGGAACCCTTCGTATATGAATTACCTTTCTTATTCATGCATGACTGTTACATTAAGCATAATACTTTCTAAGGTTGATTGAGTTCCAGGTATTGCGAAGCACTATTCCCTCGGAATCGACAAGACGGTAGGTCGCGGGCCCCACAATTTCCACTATCTTATAGGGTCCTTCCCATGGGGATCAAGCTTGCCTACATTCTTGGAAGCCCCTACTCGTTTCATTACTAGATCTCCCACTTGAAAAGTTCGGAGCTTTACCTTAGTATTGTAGTCGGGTCTTGTATTCTTCCACTCGGAGGGCTACTCGGGTTCTCTTTTCTTCGAGTAGATCAAGGGCAAGGGCTAGATTTGAGCCATTGGTTACTTCGTCGTATTCCCTGACTCGCCAACTTTCTATGGAGACCTCCGAGGGCAAGACAGCTTCACACCAGTAGGATAGACTGAAAGGAGTTTCACCCGTCGCGGTGCCTTGCGTGGTCCGATAGGCCCATAGTATACCGGGTATTTCTTCAACCCATTTGGCTTTATGCCAATCGAGTCGGGCCTTCATATTTTTCAAAAGGGTTCTGTTGGTCCTTTCTACCTGTCCATTTGCTTGGGGGTACCCCACCGATGCGAAGCGGTGTTTAATCTACCAATGGTCACACCACTTTTGTAACTCTTGATTTGTGAATTGTAGGCCATTATCGCTTACCAAACTCCGAGGGACGCCAAAGCGACACATGATGTTTCTCCATAGGAAGTTGATGACGGCTCCCGCTGTGATCCGAGCTAAGGGTTCCGCTTCTATCGATTTAGTAAAGTAGTCAACGGCTACTAGTAGAAATTTCTTCTGACCGTCGTCAGGAATGAGGGGTCCAACTATATCAATGCCCCATTTGGAAAACGGGTAAGGGGTTAGATGGGGTTCCCACGGGGTCGCGGGTTGATGGACCCGAGGGGCGTAAGCTTGGCACGGTTCACACCTTTCGGCATGGCTTTTACTGTCTTTAGCCATCGTGGGCCAGTAGTAGCCTTGTCGAATCAAGCATCCGACCATGCTATCGCCGCTAGTATGGCTCCCGCATGTCTCCTCGTGAGTTTCCGCTAAAGCCAGTTGGGCTTCTTCTTCATTAAGGCATCGAGCATGGGGACACGAGTACGTCCTTCGAAAAAGTATTCCATCTTTGAGGAAGTACCGAATGGTTTTTCTGGACATCATCCGCTGGATACTCTTGTCCGAGGAGTATCCCTCGGGATCCTGCAAATAGGCTTTGATAGGAGTCACCCAGATAGACGAGGGATCTGAGATGGTATTTACCTCTTTGCCTTCGCTTTTTTCAGATTCGTTGACATGAAGTAGAGTAATTCTCCGAGTGTGTATGGCGGCTGTTTGAGTAGCCATTTTAGATACGGCGTCCGCCTCTTGGTTTTCTTTTCGGGGAATTTGAACTATATCATATTCCTCGAACCATTCGAGCCTTTGACGGACAACCCGGAGGTACTCTTGCATTCTTTCTTCTTTTGCTTCATATGATCCTTTGACTTGCTGGACAATCAATTGAGAATCACTATGGAGGAGTATTCTCTTCATTCCTCCTTCCTTTGCTAGTCTCATACCAATAAGGAGAACTTCATACTCAGCTTCATTGTTAGAGAGGGGGTAATCTATTCTGATTGCAAAATGAAGCCTTTCATCTTCCCCTTCTTGATTTACAAAAACTATTCCTGCCCCCCCCCCCTCCGTGCGTGCTCACCGAGGACCCATCTACATAGGCGTACCACAATGGTTCTTTCCCCTCGGATCTGATGCCCGTAAGTTCCATTGCAAAGTCCGCCAGGACTTGTGCCTTGATGGAGGGTCTCAGAGCGTAGGAAATGTCATACTCGGTGAGTTCCATGGCCCATTTTATTAACCTCCCCGATGATTCAGGCTTATTAAGAATTACCCTTAGGGGATGCTTTGTTAGCACCGTAATCGGGTGGGAAAGAAAGTAGGGGTGTAGCTTGCGGGCCGTAGTAACCAATGCTAGGACGAGTTTTTTAGTTAGGGTATACCTGGTCTCGGCTCCGAGGAGGGTTTTGCTGACGTAATATACCGGACGATGTTCTCCGTCTTGTTCTTTGACTAAAACGGCGCTAATAGCCTCTTCTCCGACCGACATATATAGAAATAACTCTTCTTGAGGTAAAGGTTTTACCAGCAAAGGTGGTTTCAACATGTACCTTTTTAGTTCTCCGAGGGCTTCCTCGCACTGGGGGGTCCACTGAAATTCCTTGACATTTCGAAGTATCTTGAAGGGAAGCCCTTTTTCTGCTGACTTGGAGACGAACCGACTCAGCGAGGCCATTCTACCAGTCAGCTTTTGAACGTCTTTCACCGTCTTTGGGGTGGGTAATCCCATGATGGCCTCTGCTTTCTCGGGATTTACTTCTATTCCCTTCTCCGTAACCATAAACCCCAAAAATTTTCCTCCTCGGATACCAAAAGAGCATTTCCTAGGGTTAGCTTTCATGCCAAAGTTGTTCATAATGACCAACGCTTTCCGTAGGTCCTCGGGATGTTCCTCGGCAGTGTTACTTTTGACTACCGTGTCGTCCACATAAACTTCTACTGACTTTCCGATAAGCCCTGCGAACATAAGATTTACTAACCTTTGGTAGGTAGCCCCAACATTTTTTAGCCCAAATGGCATGACTAGGTAACAGAATGTGCCTGCATCCGTAATGAAGCTAGTTTTATCCTGATCTACCGCCGCCATTGGGATTTGGTTGTATCCCTGGTCTCCATCTAGGGTTGACAGTAGTGCACATCCAGCGGTGGAATCAACTAACTGATCTATGCTCGGTAAGGGATAACAATCTTTTGGGCATGCTTCATTGAGGTTAGTAAAGTCAACGCACATCCGCCATCTCCCTCCGTGCTTGGGAACTAATACGACATTAGCTAACCACTCAGGATAGATAACTTCCCGAATTTGCTTCAAGTTGAGAAGGCGTTGTATTTTCGAGCGAATGATTTTATTACGCTCGGGTCCCATTTTTCTTTTCTTCTGTTGGACAGGTTTAGCTCCGGGCTTTACATTAAGAAAGTGCTGACATACCTTGTTGCTGATTCTCCCGGGCGGTCCTCCTTCCCATGCAAAGAGGTGATGGAATTGCTTGAGAAGGGAAATTAGTTGAACCTCTATTGCTGATGTCATGTGGGTACCCATTTTGATCACCTTCTCAAGGATTCCTTCTACCAACTCTACCATCTTTAATTCTTCCACAGGTTGGACTCGTGTCTCCTCGGTCTTACGCTTTTTTATTGTTTTCGAGGGAAGGTTTGTCTTCTTCCGAGAGGATGGCATTCATGCAACATTCTCTGGCTTTAGATTGACTTCCTCAGACTTCTTCGATTCCCAAAGAGGTGGGGAATTTCACTTTAAGATGCAAGGTGGAGGGGATAGCTTCAAAGGCTCGAATAGATGGTCTCCCACAAATGGCGTTATATGTCCGTGAAGAAGCTTCCACTATCCAAAACTTGATGGGTTTCGTTCTCCGAAGGGCTCCCTCTCCCCATGACATTGGAAGAGTTACAGTTCTGAGGGTATGGCAGGTCTCCCCAGAGAACCCTACCAAGGGGACTTCAGCGGTTTCCAATTTTTCTTGTTTCAGCCCCATAGCAAGATAAGTAGGCAAGAAGAGTACGTCCACAGAGCTGCCTGTGTCTATGAGGATCCGTTGGGTTTCATACCCATAGATGACGGCGGAAATAACTAGTGGGTCTTCGTGAGGGTATATTATACATGTAAGATCTTCGGGTCCGAAGGTAATGCTAAGCAGCTTTGACTCTTGGACCGAGCAGACTGGGAATCCTTGCTCTGCTCGTCTGGCTTCTTTCAAATACTTCTTCTTTTTACTTTGGGGCGTCATTGAAATTTCACCTCCTTCAATCATATTGATAGTTCGCCCTGACGGGGGATTGTTTTTATAAGAGTCAGGTGGAGGAGGCAAACTTCGATACCCTGTCATCCTTTCTCGTGAATTTTGTCGACGGTCTTTGGTTCTCTCTTGGGGTCGTAGGCGTCCAACTGTCCTTTCTCGTGACCTCCGACTGGGCGTCCTTTCCTCCTCTTCTTCCTCTTCTTCTCTTCGTGACCTCTTCCATACGTTTGTCTTGGGCTCCCTGAGATTATTTTCCTTGAGGTAATTCTTCAAGTATCCTATTTCTAGGAGACGAAGTACTTCTCTACGAAGGGTGGTACATTCTTCAGTGGTGTGTCCGTAGGTTTTGTGGTATTTGCAATATTTCCCTGTGTTCTTGTCTAGGTTAGGAAATTTAACTGGTACGGGCCAGTGCAACTCGTTGCTGCCTCTCATTATATTGAGCACTTCCGGGGGAGTGATAGTCATCGGAGGTAAGGGCACGGGTCGGAGGAATTTCTTAACCACCCCGCCCTCATCCTTACGCGGAGGAGGTTTTCCCTCTTTACCCTTTTCTTTAGTCTTTGCCTCTCTCTCTGCGCGCTCTAGGTGTTCATTATCCTCCTGCTCCATTTGCTTCTTCGTTCCTTCCGCCTCTTCCATCAGAATGTGGACTTCCGCCTTTTGCATAAGTTCATTCATATCCGTGACACGATTTCCCATAAGGTATCTGAAGAAATCCCCCGTTCGAAGTCCTTGAGTCAATATGTCCGCCATGATGGTTGGACTAACGTTGGGAACATCAAGCACTTCGTCCGTGAAACACTTTATATACCCTCGTAGGGGTTCATCCTTTTTCTGTTTAATAGTGAAAAGATGTGTGGCGGACTTGGTGTACCTTCGATTGCAAGCAAACTGTCGTACAAACAAATGAGCTAATCGGTCAAAGCTCGTAATGGAACAAGGTGGAAGGTGAGTGAACCACGCCTGAGCCCGCCCTCCGAGGGTAACAGGAAACACGCGGCATAACACATGGTCAGGGGCGGAAGATAGGTCCATTCTGACCATATATTAATGGATATGATCCTGCGGATCCCTCCCATCAGCTTCCCCGGTATATAGCGGGATATTGATGGGTCGCATCCCCGAGGGGATAGAGGCTAAAGCAATTTTGGGAATGAAATGAGAGGTCTTGAATGTGGGATCCTCCTCAGGGGCCATGGTCTTCTTGAGGTCGCCCAATTCTTTTCGTAAGTCATCCATCATTCCCCATAAGGAGTGTTCAACATCTCCCCGATACTCCGAGGGGCGGGAAATTTCCCCCCGACCCCTCTCTGGGGTTCTTTCAGGACAAACATACCTTCGGGACGTTTGTCGAGGTTCCTGGCGCCAAGGGATTGAGTTTGGGTTCCGCACCGCCTGAGGTGTATCTCCTTCCGAAGGGAAATTTCTGTCCTCGGGGGATATAGAGGACATGTTTCCGAGATGTCCCCCCCTCCGGGGTGCCCATGTAGCATCTACAAGTCTTTCATAGACAGATCGGGGAATATTAATGAAATCTCTCGTACCTGATTCGTAATTGGACAGAGTTTCTTCCGAGTCGCTATAATGAATTGGAAGGTTTTCACTTTCGAAGAGGTCATCCATCCTAGTCGATGTTTGCTGAATTCTCTCGAGGACAGATATTATGGCGTTCCCACAGACGACGCCATTTTGTTAACGGGTTTGGAATTATTCCCCATTTAACGAATATTATTTTGGGTTAGAACGCCCTGCTCGTGATTCAAAAACAATAATGGATGGAATTAAAAATAGCAAGTGATACAAGAATATTCCTTCCTTTATTCACTGAACTTTTCCTCCTTTTATCTCTGTGTGTGTATGAGTGTCAAGTTGTTTTTCCTTCTATTGATCACCTCCCTTTATATAGATTTTGGTAGGGGCATGTGTCATTGCGCATGTGCTTTAGTAAAGACAGGTGTCGTTATATTGATACAGGTGTCAGAATTAGGATAAGGTTTATCTCTTAGTCTACTAGACGCTGACTAGACCAATCTTTATGTCTTCCGATGGCTCCTAGGATCTCCGATGAATGGTTGTTTTGGGGGTGTTACTCTTCCGAGGGGCTATGCTTTTGTTGATACATAATTAGGATGCTCGTCCGGGGGTATCATGCTTTAGCATAAGTGTATTCGGGGGTAGGGACTGCTGTATATGCCTTCCGAGGGGTTTTATTTCTCTTTCTTGACTCGGGTCCGTTCTTCAATGATCTGGAGTGATCTCCGAAGGCGTAATGTGATCTCTGATGGCGTATTGGGATCTCTGATGGCGTAATGTGATCTCCGATGGCGTTATATGATCTCCGAGGGCGTGATATGATCTCCGAGGGCTTGATTTGCTGTGCTTGAAATGGTATTTTTTCGTCCAAGTCCTCGGAATATATTATCTGGGCGCTCTGTTATTCATTTTTGGTTTTTCTCCAAAAATGGGTCCTCGGGTGATAGTCTGAGGGCAGTTCACATTGAGGAGTGTTCAGCAAGGAAGTTTTCTTGTAAGTTCGTGGGACTCGGGGTCCGTTGTGATCCCTCTTGGCGCATTGGTGGATATCGGAGTCGCGCGGATCCACCGGGGTTTGCTCTTTTTCCGATGTCGCGTTGATATCTGTTTTTCACTCACCATTTGACTTTCCAAGGGACGCTTATGTTCCTCCTCGTGTGCTCCTTTGTGCCTCCTTATGTCAGTGACCGAGGGGTAGGGCAACATCCGATGGGGTCTCCTTATTAGGAGTGGGTACATCTCATCGGAAGTACTCGTGACAATTGTATTGTCCATTTATTAATTTCCTGATTAGGATTAACCTTCTTCTTTCCCTTTTATTTATTTTTATGGTTAACATCTGGCATGAGGGGCTGGACCACTTTGGGCCTTCTTATCCCTCCATCATGTTCTGTCTTCTGGCATGAGGGGGTGGACCACTTTGGGCCTTCTTATCCCTCCATCATGTTCTAACTGTGCCATTTGAGGAATAGAAATTTGAAGTTAATAATTCATAGAGGATTAATATCAATTAAAGTATATGTAATATAATATCTAATGAAATTTATTCAATTTTATGCATAATAACGCCTGAGATGTTGCACATTCCATGGGCGTTTCTGTTGAATTCCTCTTAGAGACTCCA
The DNA here is from genome assembly GCA_948329865.1 of Linaria vulgaris. Lineage (NCBI taxonomy): Eukaryota > Viridiplantae > Streptophyta > Magnoliopsida > Lamiales > Plantaginaceae > Linaria > Linaria vulgaris. The sequence goes on along the minus strand of OX415251.1, from coordinate 49,776,883 downwards.
AATAATAGTATCCTCGTGAACTTGCTCGCTGACTCTAAAAGGCCATTCCCATTTTGGTTCAAGCTTTCCGATATGATGTTTAGCTGCAATGCTTCTGAGAACCAAATCTCCTACTTCAAAATTCCTGAATTGAACTCTTTTATCATAACTTTTGGCCATTGCTGACTTAAAAGCGACAGTTCGTTGATACGCATCCTCCCTTGTCGATCCTATCATATCCAGATCCATTTGTCTCAACCGGGCCGATTGCTCTGGATCGTAATCAGTAATTCTGCGTGTTGGCATACCTATGGTAATACAGCTTCAGTCCCATAAACAAGAACGAATGGGGTCTCCCATGTGGATGTTCTCGGAGTCGTTCTATATGCCCACAATATTCCTTGAAGCTCTTCCGGCCATGTTTTTCCTGTACTTCTCACCCTCCTTTCGAGATAATCCTTCAATGTTTTGTTAGTGGATTCCGTTTGACCATTGGATTGTGGGTGATACACTGAAGTAAGATTGTGTGATATCTTTAATTCTCCGAACCATGATTTTATCTCTTTTCCGCTAAATTGCGTGCCGTTATCACATACAATGGACCTCGGGATGCCAAACCGGCATATGATGTATTTCCAGATAAACTCGATCATATTCTTCTTTGTGATTGACGTTATGGCTTCTGCCTCGACCCACTTAGTATAATACTCAACTGCTACTATTAAGTACCGTTTTTGTCCTTTGGTGGGTGGAAATGGGCCCACTATATCAATTCTCCAGTGATCAAATGGACATGCCACATCGATGGGTTGTAGCTGACGTGCTGGTCTATGAATGAGACGAGCATGGTATTGGCAACTATCACATTTCCTCGAGAAAGCTGTTGCATCTTTAAGTAAAGTTGTCCAATAATACCCCTAACGCAATATTCGTTGAGCTAAAGCTCATCCCCCGGAATGATTTCCACAACAACCTGCGTGGATTTCTTCCATAACATACTCAGCTTGAGTTGGAGTCAAACATCGCAACAATGGTCCTGCGAAAGATCTTTTATATAATTCTCCATTGCTGATAGTAAATCTATAAGCTTTATAACGCATTCTGCATTGTGCATTCGGATCTGCTGGGAGAATGCCCTGCTGAAGATAAATCATGATTTCGTCCTTCCAGGATGGGTCTTCTTGTATGGCCAATATAAACTCCACCCGTGCTTCAGTGGTAATATATTTTGATATCCCAATCGAAAGTTTATCAGCGACCATAAGTGTAATTCGCTTTTCCACCAGAATATCTGAAGAACTTGCGAATTTAGAAAGCGCATCTGCTTTTACATTGTTGTCCCTAGGGATCTGAGTTATATCAATGAATTTGAAGTTCTTTGCCAATTCTTTAACCTTAGCGGCATACAACTTCGTAGTTTCCTCCCGCGTCTCATATTTTCTCGAAAAGTGATTTGCCACCAAGAGAGTCGGTGAATACATCCAGATGTTCAATGTTGAGTCCGAGTGCCATTTTGATCCCGGCGATTATCGCTTCATATTCGGCTTCGTTATTTGTTACCGCATAATTCAGGCTAATAGCAAATTCAAATTCCCTTCGCTCCGGGGATAGAAAATGTATTCCAATTCCCCCTCCGTGAGTTGTGGCAGATCCATCAGTGTGTAATATCCACGTCGTTGTTGCCCTGCTGGTTCCAACTTGGTTTGATATAGAAAAAATACAGCACGCGGTCTCAATTACACTGTTTCCTAGGGTCTCTGCCATGAAATATGCTAAAGCTTGCGCTTTAATTGCAACTCGTGGCTTAAACTCCAGTCCGAACTCACTGAGTTCAATTGCCCATTTCACCAATCGACCAGAGGTTTCTGGCTTTGCCAATACTTGCTTCAATGGTTTGTCCATTACCACGGTAATTGGGTGAGATTGGAAATACGATTTCAACTTCCGAGCTGTAACAACAATTGCTAATGCAAACAGCTCTGTCTCCAAGTAGTTTCTCTCTGCCCCTTGCAGTACTCTACTCACATAATGTATGGGTAACTGTTGAGCTCCTTTTTGCTTGAGTAATACTGTACTGATTGCATTCGCGGATACTGCCAAATAAAGATATAGCATTTCATTTTCCTCCGGTTTTGCTAACAACGGCGGGCTTACCAGATAATTCTTCATTTTTCTAAAAGCCTCTTCACAATCCGGCATCCAAATAAAATCTTTGTTCCGTTTCATCACTCTAAAGAAAGGAAGATTCTTTTCTGCAGTCGTTGATATAAATCTTCCTAAGGCCGTCAGACAGCCCACTAGACATTGAACATCCCTCACTGTTCTCGGTGATGGTAGATCCAACACTGCCTTTATTTTATCAGGGTTGGCTTCAATTCCTCTTTCATTTACCACGTATCCTAGAAACTTCCCAGCTGTTACTCCAAAAGTGCATTTTTTAGGGTTTAGTTTCATTCCGTATGTCCTCATTATAGTGAAAGCCTCATACAAATGACGCACATGTTCATCAGCTTTTAGACTCTTTACTAGCATATCGTCAATATACACTTCCATCGATTTTCCAATTTGATGGTAAAACATTTTAGCCACCAGCCTCTGAAACGTTGCTCCCTCATTCTTTAATCCGAACGGCATTACCCTATAACAATACACTCCGGTATCTGTGACAAATGATGTCTTGCTCTGATCTTGCACTGCATGAAGATTTGATGGAAACCACTCTTTGCATCCATCATGCTCAACAATGTACATCCTGCTATAGAATCTACAAGTAGATCTATCCGAGGCAACGAAAAAGGATCTCTCGGGCAATGCTTGTTCAAGTCAGTATAGTCTACACACATTCTCCATGTAGCTTCCTTTTTCAAGACTAACACAATATTGCTCAACCATTCTGAGAATCTTATAGCATAAATATGCCGTGCTGCTAAAAGTTCTTGTACCTCTTTTTCAGCTGCTTCATTCTTTTCCTTGCTGAAATTCCGCTTCTTTTGCCGTATCGGTTTCGCACTCTTATCTACATTTAAATGATGTACCATTATCCTAGAGTCTATCCCGAGAAGGTCAGAATCGGACCATGCAAATATATCTGAATTACGCCGGAGACAGTCTACCAATGCAGCCTCTATTATCCAATTCATTTCTGCTCCAATTTTTATTACTTTCTCAGTACTTTCTTTAAAAAGCTGAACAATTTTGAACTCCCCTAAAGGCTCCATCTTGCATTCTTGCCATTGCTTTAGCAACTGACTTTTTGTTTTATCCCGCGCCTGTTCTTTAGGCTCAATTCGCTCTTGACTCTGATCTGTATTTGTTTTGATCTTTTTCTCTGTTTGCCTTTTTTCAACCGCATTCATGCGACGCTTATTTGTCATCCTAGCTGCTTCTATCTAAAATAATGTTAACGGTGTTCCCACAGACGGCGCCAATATTTTGGTCTTATTTCGTCACGGTAAAACAATACAATCGGAATATAAATAACCAAAATAATGTTAATCCAATAAAATATACCGGATTAACTTTGTCTGGAACACCTACTATCTATTACAGATCTTACACTGTTTTAAACATACGAATAACACAAACTATTCAACGCATCGAATTGCGGGTGTTCGATGTGCGCTTCGAACAATACTGATTCGATGCAGGGTTGATTCGATACGGCTTTGACAGAACACTGTTGGTGTCGAATTCGGAGACGCCTCGAACAAATGGGCGTATCGAATAGGGCGATTCGATGTGGTAAGGGTTGTACTCGGGTTCGATCCGCCTTGGAAGACGAATGAATGGGGTATATATAAGCCTTGTTCATGGGGACCCTTAGACAGCTGTAGAAAGCGCATTGAACTAAGATGATTCGATGTGCGCATCGAATAAGGACTATTCGATGCGCTTTAATGCATCGAATTGGGCCGATTCGATACGTTTATGGGCCTGCCCAATCCACAGTGCTGGGTCAATCCTAAAATAGCCCTATCACGGAGATACGTAGAAATGTTATTACAGTATTTAGTCGCTACAAAGTATTATTACAAATTGTAGTCAAACGTTATGATTTCTTTTTAAATTTTAAAATGCAAAGTTGATATCCAGTTGACGATTCTAAAACAAAGGTTTTTTAGGTCAGTTTCTAGGGTGTTTTTCTAAGCGAGTAATCATGCAACAAAAAAGAAAAGCACATACACAGAACAAACTCAGAAACACACTTCTACAGTTCCCTCATAAACGTCAACGCATCACCTTCAACGAAATACTCGTTAAAAACATTCACACAAGAGCCTCAATAAAGCTAGAAAACTAGCAACCGGTGAACGGTTAAGCTTCAGAATGATACAGAGTCAAACAACGTGTAGCAAAAAACGATCTCATAGAAACATGCAGGTCTCTGAAACAATCAATGGATTGCGACAGCAGAATATTTACATGTCAAAATATTTAAGAACAAATATTTCAATCACAGCTCAGCTCACCCCTGAATATTGTATTAGTACTTGACAGGTGAAAAATATTAAATTGGTTCAAATCAACAATCCACAAAACGCCAAGTTGTAATAGACTAGCACTTTAATAAATGTTTCATGTTTGATTATTGATTTACATAATCCATAAAATAAAATAAAAATTCTAAATCCAAGACCAATGCTCTTGCCTTTGATACTAATAATTACATAATGATCAATAATGAATACAGAAGCTAAAAATGCGTATAGCCTGTCACCATTTTCTTTTAAATGACATTAAGAAATATGCATTAAAATTGCCCGTGTTGATAGAGTTGGGATCGATAAATAGATCAATAAAAATAATAATAATAATAATAATAATAATAATAATAATAATAATATTCTACAGCAGCCAAACTGCATGAAGTCACTAAAAAGGCCATTACTGCATATTTCTCAAGAACAGAGAATTACAAGGGAATCAATTCTACTGCACATACCTTTCCTTCCTCATAAACATACACCTTAACCGATATACCCGTTCGAAAATTTCACAAAAAGCCTTGATAAAGCTAGATAATTGAGCAACTGGTGAACAGTAAAACTTCAGAATGATACAGAGATTCAAACATCGTATAACAGAAAAAGATCTTATGGAAACCATGCAGAAGGTCAATTAACAAAGAGAAAAGACGCGCCGCTAAGATGCACTTCTGAGGAGAGTGACTTCTTACTAATGATTCGATATATCTCCGAAAGTATAATCTGGAAGGACTTCTCCATGTTGATGGCTTCCAAAGCAGATGTTTCGGTGAAAGAGAGTCCATCTAAGATGCTTGAGATCAGTCTTGATTCGAGTTTTCTATGCCGGAGTTAAGAAGCAAATATGACTGCGGAGTTCCTGATCATCTGCAGATAATAATGTGTTAAGCACCAAGGATTATATTGTCAAATAATAATCAGTTGTCTGTCAAATTTCCGGGACTTCATAACTAACACTACTTAAATCCACACATCACAAATGACACAAAATACTCACATATGGTAGCAAAAACTGTGCAATACATTAAAAAAAAAAAAAAAAAAAAACTGTGCAATACATTCAGTTATTTCCAAAACAGAGACGATTTTGCTATCGGTTTGCACATTTATTTCCCCAGGGTGATGGTGAATATATAGATCACTCGCCAAGTTTCTATTCGTCTTATGCCATCGCCTTAGGTGGTAAGAATGCTCCACAGAACATAACTACTATTATTGCCCCTCAATGCACGAGATTAAAGTCAAATATAGTTTGTAGCTTTCATGCTTAAATTCTCTGACACATTCAGAAAAGACTTAAAGTGCATGACATGTCCATTCTGTACTTTATTTAAGGAATAACGACAATCAGACTCTGTGACAGGTTGCTCACGCAGAAAACGTCACTTAACCTCAACGATGGTATCAAAATTTTAATAGCTTCTATAAACTAGGGTAACAAATCTGGAAGCTTTTTGCATCTTGATGCCAGCAAAAAGAACAGGCCATATGTGATTTTATTGGATTTCCATACTGATAATAGATTTTTACCACGACAGAAAAAAGGAAATCACTAAGACTTGACAATATGGTTGGTTAACTCTCCAATAAACTAGCACAACCTTGGAGCTTAAGTAATATATCATACCTGAAGTTCTTTTTTCCTGCCACCTATCACCATTAGCAGCAGACTTAAAGGATAGACTCGGGAGCTTTATCATCAGTTTTTGCGTCATTTCTTGCATCTTTAGAATTAGATCCAAGCTCAGGTATACCCAGAATCACTTTAGGAAGAGTTTCTAGCAATCGCGTCACTTCTGATGGAGTTTGTAGCATTTTTCTTCGCTGAATTAACTCAATCTTCGTGGATACCATACAGGTCAAGGCAACAAATCAGAAAGAGCAGCACATGCTGATTGCATTTTGCATGCTATTCACAATTGCAGGACAGTTATGAAAAAAAATTCTCATTCAGCAACCGTATTTTATGTTCAAGAAAGAGGTCGTTAAGATATTAGCTTCCATCAGTTGTTCAAGATCAGCTTAAAGTAAATCTATATAGAGACACCGATACAAACGGAGATATGTAGAAATGTTATTACAGTATTTAGTCGCTACAAAGTATTATTACAAATTGTAGTCAAACGTTATGATTTCTTTTTAAATTTTAAAATGCAAAGTTGATATCCAGTTGACGATTCTAAAACAAAGGTTTTTTAGGTCAGTTTCTAGGGTGTTTTTCTAAGCGAGTAATCATGCAACAAAAAAGAAAAGCACATACACAGAACAAACTCAGAAACACACTTTGCTGATTACTGACCATAATTTAATTACATATTAATAAGGATATTCTTTTCTTCGTCCATATGTATTAGCGAAATCAATACGATCTGGCAACGCGGGCAGCTCCTTAGCGATCCACTGCATTCCAATTCAAGTAAATCACATTTAAACAATGAGTAGCGAAATGAGATTTTAATGTAACATCGACATGGCAATGAATAAGTTACTTTGAGAGTTCCAAATGCCAGAGTTTAGCAAGTTGTATGTAACAAATAAAATGTATCAACGTGTCACTTAGAGATGATGCAAGGTAGTAACGAAAAAGGGACGAGCTATTTTTTAAAAACAATGGAGTGATAGTTTTTCTAGTGGAAGTCACTATTAGGTACTAATGATGGTCCTCTTGACCTGACTGTTACTTTTGGCAATAATCCATCGCAGATTTATCCTTTACAGCATTGAATCACGAAATTGTGCATAGTAGTTCTACAAGCACTGATTTAAGCAACTATCGGCCTCCATAATGGATCCTAAATAATGCAGAAGTCTACAGATCGAAGGCAAATATAGAAAGGAAAAAAAAGAAATTTGAAGCAACGAAAGGCATATAATTACACGATGGCTAGATTAATGTCGCACTTTCACTATTAATAGAGAAAATGTAGAAAAATATGGTTGTTTAAGCATATGCAGTCATGGTTGGAAATATTAGAATCTAGATATCGTCATATTTCCCGCACGAAGGCTTTCCGGAGATGGCTAAGTATGTAAAAGCAAAAGTCCAAGATTATTCTCAACCGATGTGGGATAGAATTCAAGACTCAACCGATGTGGGATAGAATTCAAGACTAACCCTCACGTGTATGCGGAATAAAAATTGGATCTTATCACGTGTATAAGATAGTGGGCTAGTCTATTTCTTCCCAAAACGGCTAATTAGAAGGAGAGGTTCAGAATATTTATAAAAAAACAAACCCAAGATTATTCTCCCGCAATGTGGGATAGGATTCAAAAAGAAAAATAATCGCTGCATCTTTGAATATGGAAACTAGCTTCAATGGTTGGGGATGAAACATAGTTATCAACATTATAGCACGGATAACCGGAGAGAGAAAGTTCTCCATCAAGAGTCATTTAATGGCTAATATTTCCCTTTTGATGGTGGTAACAATCAATAAACTCCTAGTGAATTAAAGTGCACTACCTTAAACTTATTTTGTGATCTTCTATCTACTGGTCCACTTCGAACCAGGACTCATTATTGCTTAAATCTAGGTTGTGGCGAAGGCACTTTCGCAGGATGGTGTATTCAGAAAAGACGTGAAGCCTGGTCATTCCACATTTACAATCTCAACTTTGGAAGCAGTTAGACTCTATTATGGAGGGTCTACAATAGGAATGCAGTAAATGAGCGATTGTTAAGAATTGTTCCACAGTGAGATATATCTAGATTGCAATATGTAACAAAAACTCCACACTCCTATTAGCAAGGTCATTCAAGGAGATGAAGAAAAGTGTTCGAATGTTTACATGTGTTTAAACATATCACCAAAATGTATGATGAGAACTCGACCTATCCATGCGAGGTGGAGAAGTTAATACCGGTCTTCATTCGAAGGGATATACTAAGAACTATCCCTAATTGTTTTGGAGCTAACCTGGGCCAGTATATATAAATAAGTTCCCTTCAACCCTTAACAATACTTAAGAAGGCCTTGCAAGGATAAAGTAAATTAAGGCTGGATTCAAGGAGCACTCACATGGGAGGGGAAACGATTGAAGAGGAGTGAGGAAATGTGTAACTTGTTCGATAAGAGAACATGAGTGTATTGATGTTTTCATCATAAGCACCGCGATAGCGGGAGAATTAGTGTCCACCGGGAGTAGATAGAAACCTAATACTTCTAAATCTTTCTTCGGGTCATAATCGTTATCTAGTTCAATTTTCTTTACTTATAGGTGAGATTATTGTTTTCTTGTTAATTTGATTCGCAAATTTATATTACCAATATATCACAAAGAGAAAGTCAATAACCTTCCCCAAGAACATAATATATGTGTACGTACCGTAAAAAGCACATTCGACAGTTTAGAAACCATCTTCAAAGAGAACTGACAGGATTGCACCAGGATATATAATTGAAATAAAGACGACGAGAGGTGAATGCATTCAAAATGTAGAAACATTCCTAGATAACTAAAAAGAATGCAAAAAAAAAAAATGGTATGTTACTTTCAAAAATTTCAAAATACTAAGTTGAAATGATATTCATAACTGATATTCGAAGTATCACAGAGCCTAAAAAGGGCAAATTGCAATTTCGATCCTATAACTTTAAGGTGGTCGATTTCAACCTTACCTTTTATAACTTGCCAAAATAGTCCACCTCAAAGATAAAGGACTATTTTTGCAAGTTATAAAAAGTAAGGACTACTCCAGAGGTATAGCAACATCAGAAAATAAACAATTGTCCGTAGAATTTGATTACATCCGACAAATTGCCATCCACAATCGACCACCTTAAAGTTTAGGGACTAATTTGGCAGTTAACCCGCCTAAAAAGCAAAACAAAAGCTATTTCATACATTCTTTGTAATATCCTTGTGAAGAAGCTCCGCCTTCCTTTGAAGCTCGGCCTGTAAAGAGATACCACTAAGATCATTTTTCAAAAAGTAGCAAAACACTGCAGCAAGTGGAGTATCCAACCATGCATTGAATTTATAGCAGTTACTTACCACTTCTATTTTATGACTTATACTTACCACTTCTAAAAATGCATATACTCGTTTTATAACTTAAATATAAAGATATAAACATGAGTGGTTTATCAAAACATGTGATAAGGGATGATAAATAATCTTGTTTGATGGTTAGGTCATGAAGTGGCAAGAATAATCTTGTAAGACTTATGAAAATAGTATATTAAACATAATAAATCTACCATTTAAATGCTATAAATAAGATCACAAAAATGTCAATTCATGATTATAAATCATAATAATCTAATTATAACTAATATTATATCCTGTTAAATTTATGTGTGTGATAAATACATTGAATTATGATGGCGATTAAACTTATAAATTAAGAAAACAAAGATTGTGCCAAATAAACTGAAAAATCACCATAGTTTTGGTTTTACATTTGATCGGACATCCAAATGAACTTGGTTTTCAAATCATTTTATGCTTTATGGTTTTCTAGCATCATGAGAGTGTGGGAATCCAAGATTTTGTGAAAACACAAAGGTTTGCTATGCTAAATAATTCTTGCAACATAGAACCTATTTTTGGATTTTCAGAGAGCAGTCTACGGTTTAGGAATTTCGACCTTCTAAATCACATTATTTGAAAAACATTTTTTCATATGAAAGTTAGAGGACATCATGAGGAGTATTTAGCCATTAGCCTTGATCAAAAAGAATTTTTCTACAATTAGTTCTGATTTTTCTAAGGTGCAGGGCCGAATGGATAAATTCTGCGCAATAAAAGTTTTGGGGTATTTTCGGGTAGAAAAATGATAAAATAAGAACTTAGGATGAATTTTTCTTGAAAGTAGACTCACTAACTTAGAGATTCATACGAAGAAAGAAAGAAAAACCGAAATGATTTTGGGTGTGAAAATTGTTGGAAAAAAGCCTACTATTTATAGGCAAAAATCATGTTAAAATAATTTTAATTAAGGTCCCACTTTGATTATTTTATAATAAATCACAAAAATCTTTTAATCATGCTCTTAAGGATGTCATGACTTACCTAATCAAAAATATGTCATGGCTTACAGCTTACTTCATTAATTGGTTAATTGCATATCAAGTTCTTTAATTATTTATAATTAAAATTCAAATAGGTATAATTAGATTTCTTTGTTACATACCTATTTATGTAATTTTTCTAGATAATTCCATCATCTTGGTTAAGATTTGAAATTGAAATATATGTTTTATTTATTATTATTATTATTATTATTATTATTATTATTATTATTATTATTATTATTATTCTGTGTTCTATTGAAGCTTATTTATGGAGTCCAATCCAAAAGAAATTCGATTGGAAAATAAACAAGGTATTGATCGAATTAACGATTTACCCGATTTGATTTTGAGTAAAATTTTGTGTAATTTACTGACAAAAAATGTTGTTGGTACCTCAATTCTCTCCACCAGGTGGAATAATCTGTTCCGGTATGGATTCATGCCCAATAAACTTGATTTTGATGATTCATTGCTCTTAAACCCTAGAGAAAACAATTCCGCTTCTGTTCGTTTTATCGATTTCGTTGATAAGTTGTTGGATATGACTTTATACGGTGTGAATTATGTTGAAAAAGTTATTATTAAGTGCAACAAAACGTATGGCAATGGCAAAGTTGTTTCTTGGGTGTGCGCCGCATTACGGCTTAATGTTCAGCATCTTGATCTCAAATTCTCTCGTTTCGAGTCAACGGCCTTCTTTCATAGCCTCAACGGCTGCACAACATTAGTCACTCTACGGCTTTGGGTGAAAAATGATTCGTGTGTTCCACATGATTTTAGTTTACCCAATCTCAAAAATTTGGATCTTGCTAGAGTGGTATTCGAGGAGGAAGATGACTCGGTCAGTGAATTGATTGAATCCTGTCATGTGCTGGAATATTTATTCTCTTACCGATGTGACTTGCAACATCCGTATAATATTTGCATTAGGAGTCCTCTCCCGAAGAAGTTGGTCATAGAGGGTCGTTCGCAGGAGTCTTTGCTTTCATTCACACTTGATGCCCCTAATCTGGAAGTGTTGATATATAATGCTTAGTTATTGTATCGTTTGTGACTTCAAGTCTCTGCACACCGCTCACATCAACATTGGTCCCAGTCAAGAAATATTGGAACTAGAAGAAGATTATAATCTTCAAGATCATTGCCATTTTAATATTACAGCCAAGATTGTTTCTCGCTAAGGCTGTTCATTGGTCCCGAACCAAACCAAATAAGAAAATCATAAATCAAACCAAACCAAATAAGAAAACCCAAATTGAACCATACAGTACAGTTTGGTTTAAACGGTTTCATGGTTCGGTTCGGTTAAACCCAAAAAAACCAAATAAAACCAAATGCGAGAAATTGTTCAATTATGAAAAAAATAAAGTCATCTTTTTTTAAAGAAAAACTGTATTACCCTCTTTTTTCATTAAAGTTGAACTAAAATTATATTAGAGTAGATTAATCAAGATTTTTAGCTAAAACCCACAAAACCCATTTGCGATTTAAGCTTAAAGATGCAACTTTTAATGACTATTCGATCATTAATTAAGCATACAACTAAACTTTCTTGAAACGAGAAGTGATGAAAAATGATGATTTCAAGATTGAGAAGAACATATTCAAGATCCAAATGAGTTGAGATTTGACCAGAAAGTCAACGGAGTCAATTTTTGACAAACGATACCACTTTTTCCAAGTAGAAACAGCCCCCGAGCAAATATGGAGTTTATTAGGCAAATTCCAAGGTTTGGAGGGTCAAATATTGAGTTTATTATTTCGTGCGGGTGGTTCGGTGTTGGAAATTGGAGATTTAGAAAAATTGGGGATTAGGGATGTAGGAAAACCGACGGGTGGGTTCTGTGATTTTTTTGTTTGTGTGTAAGTGTATTGACGTTTTTGGCTTCTTTCTTTATAAATTAATATTTGTTTTTCAATGGTTTGGTTTGTTTGGTTTAATTTGGTTTAATTTGGTCTCTTAGCAACAAAACCAAAACAGTTTTGGTTCGAAACCAAACCGAACCGCAGTAGCAAATATGTACAATGGTTCTAACCAAACTGTCTTGTTTGGTTTGGTTTACACAGTTTAACCAAACCGTGGAACCATTGAACAGTCCTATTTCTCGCTGCTCAAGCACCATTCGTCTATATTTATCTGGTTGTGCACTTGGTGTAAGCTTTCTTACTTTATCTTCATTTTGTTTCTTGATAACCTACTTTTGAGGGATTTATTATTTTTTCAGTGTAGTATTTATGATAGGCAGAAAGCAGTACTTGTTATAAGGGATTTTTGTGGGTTTGATTAGTAATTTTATATCATAACTTGAATGGATTATGCACTTGTTATTTTCCCTCTCCTGGTAATCTTTGAATTTTTGTCCTTGGTAGTTTCGATATTTGCTTAAACACCTAATTTAGTTGTGTATGGTGCAGGTTTTGATTAGAATTGAGATCTTGTTGATACTTCCTTTATTTTCTACCTTATCCTATATATGGAAATTGTTAAATTTTGAACTGAGTGGAATAATTGAGGCACATTCCCATGTCTTCAAGTTCCTATATGATTATTCTTGTAACGACCTACTAGCACTAAACTAAGTATATAATAATGGTTGTAGAATTAATCAAGGGATGCGTTCAAGAACATTAAGGTCTGACAAGCAGCTAGTGGATCGTTGCTTATGAATGAGGAATAGTTAATTAACTAGGTTGTATATTTTATTGACTTGTGCAACCAGGTTGTATATTTTATTGACTTGTGCAACCGGACCCTTCTTACAATTATTTCAATTGGTGAAAGAATAAGTGAGCCGCATTATACTTCTAGCAATATGAAGCTGGCATGAATTATAGCTTCATTTTTTATCTCTTTTTACACATTTTAGGAAGAGTCTCTCAAAAAACTATTTCGGGTAAAATTTAAGAGTATCCATCAAATATATTAAATTGCTGTGCTCTTTATGAAGTACTTCACAACTTTTCTAACTTGGTTGCAGGGTTTGCATCTTTCCTCTATGCCACTGCCAATATTTCATAATTTGATGTGGTTATCACTTCCAGTGGTCTATATTGGCAGATTGCACCTAATCTTGAACGACTCACTATTGAAGAGGTATAGCGTTCTTTATGTTATATTTTGTAAACCTAATCCAAACTTAATTCTAGTTATATTTTAAATACTCTATTTTCTCAATTGACATCGTTGAGTCATAAAATAGAAGTGGTTGAAAGTGCTGAAATTCTGCTGCAAAGTCTGCCCGATTCGTATGACCAGCTTGGCATCAACTTAACAAATAATGTCTTCACGGATTATTTGGTCTTCGACAAAATTGCAGCCGCTATTCTGGAAGAAGAGAGTCGGCGCAAAAACAGAGAAGACAGGGAGGCAAGTTCGCAACAAGCAGGTGCCTTGTCGGTGACAAGAGGGAGAACGACGGAGCGCGGTGCAAGTGGGAGTAAGAAACAGGGGAGATCCAAGTCAAGGACCAATGGCAGTTGTTGGCACTGTGGCAAGAAAGGTCACTTGAAGAAGGACTGTTGGAATCTTAAGGATTCAAACTAGAAGAGTTCTAATCCTCAGGGGAACGTTGCTAGCACTTCAGATGATGGTGATGTACTGTGCTGTGAAGCAGCAACAGCTATTCGAGGTATGCGTGGCTTCGATGATGTATGGCTTATTGATTCAGGAGCCAGTTTTCATATGACTCCCCGGAGGGAGTGGTTTCATGAGTATACACCGATCGCTGGAGGATTTGTGTATAGCTGTAAAAATGAACCTTTAAAAGTTGTTGCCGTTGGTACGATCAAGCTGGAGATGCATGACGGGATTGTTCGGACCATTCGAGATGTCCGACACGTGGAGGGATTATGCAAGAATTTGTTGTCTTATGGACAACTCGATGATCTTGGTTGTGAGATTGGGTCGCGAAACAAGATCATGAAAGTTAAAAGGGGTGCGCTTGTACTGATGAAGGCAGACAAAATTGCCGAAAACTTATACATGGTACAGGGGAGGGCTCTGCAAGTGGGAGAAGTGTCAGTGGCTTCATCTGAGTCGATTGAGAAATCATCAATGATTTGGCATCAGCGGCTCGGGCATATGTCGGAACAAGGCATGAAGGTTCTTGCAGAGAAGAAACTACTTCCGGGCCTCACAAAGGTATCTTTACCTTTTTGTGATCATTGTGTTGTTGGCAAGCAACATCGTATAAAGTTTCATAGTTCAGATTCTAGAAGTAAAGTCATTCTAGAATTGATTCACTCCAACGTGTGGCAAGCACCAGTACTATCTATGGGAGGTGCAAAGTATTTTGTGTCTTTTATAGATGATTATTCCAGGAGATGTTGGGTGTACATGATCAAGAGTAAGGCCGAGGTGTTCTCGATGTTCAAGACGTACAAAGCGCTGGTGGAACTTGAATCTGGGAAAAAGATCAAGTGCCTTAGATCTGACAATGGAGGGGAATATACTGGCAAAGAGTTTGAAGACTTTTGTAAAGATGCTGGGATTAAGAGGCAGTTTACTACAGCATACACTCCGCAACAGAATGGGGTGGCAGAGCGGATGAACAGGACCTTGTTGGATAAAACAAGAGCCATGATGCAGGCTGCATGCTTAGAAAAATTGTTCTGGGCAGAAGCAGTCAATACCGCCTGTTATGTGGTGAACCGATCTCCGTCAACAGCACTGGGGCTGAAAACACCGATAGAGGTGTGGACAGGTAAACCAGTTGATTATTCTAATCTCCATGTATTTGGGAGTCCCGCTTATGTTATGTTCAATACTCAAGAGAAAATGAAGCTGGACCCAAAATCCAGGAAGTGTTTGTTCTTAGGGTATGCTAAAGAAGTTAAGGGGTATCGCTTGTGGGGCCTCACTGCCCACAAGATGGTTGTAAGCAGGGATGTTATCTTCACAGAAGATAAGAAAGGAAATGATAGCAGTACATGGGAAGATCCAGAAACTACGACAGTAGTAGTCGAGAAGGATGCTGAGCAGGAGGGTCCGGCCGAACCAGAGCATGAACATGAGGAGACAACGGAGTCTGGAGTCTCGGGGATACGTTGATCGACACGTTTCAGGAGACCACCAGGCTGGCACTCAGACTATTCTATGGAGAACAATGTTGCATACTGTCTTTTAACTGAGGACGGAGAGCCATCAACTCTCCATGAAGCAATGAGCAGTTCAGATGCAGCTCAGTGGATGGCAACAATGCAGGAGGAAATCGAAGCACTCCATAAGAATAAGACGTGGGAACTTGTGTCTCTACCACAAGGGAGGAAACCCATTGGCAACAAATGGGTGTACAAAATCAAACGTAACAGTGATGACCAAGTGGAGAGGTATCGTGCATGATTGGTGGTGAAAGGATATGCTCAGAAGAAGGGGATTGATTTCAACGAAATATTTTCTCTGGTGGTCCGAATGACAACTGTGCGGGTGGTTCTGGCGATGTGTGCTACATTTGATTTACATCTTGAACAGTTAGATGTAAAGACGGATTTTCTTCATGGTGATCTTGAAGAAGAGATTTATATGCTCCAACCGGAAGGATTTATTGAAGAAGGAAAAAAGAACTTGGTTTGCAGGTTGACCAAATCTTTGTACGGTCTCAAACAGGCGCCGAGGTGTTGGTACAAAAGATTTGATTCATTCATAATGAGCCTTGGATACAACAGACTGAATGCAGATCCTTGTGCATATTTCAAAAGATCTGGTGATGACTTTGTTATTTTACTGTTGTATGTTGATGACATGTTGGTTTCAGGCCCCAACAAAGCTCGTATTGAAGAATTGAAGGCTGAACTGGCTAGGGAATTTGAAATGACGGACTTAGGACCAGCAAACAAGATTTTAGGGATGCAAATCCACCGAGACAGAAATAGCAGGAAGATTTGGCTTTCTCAGAGGAACTATCTGTTGAAGATTTTTCGGCGGTTCAGTATGCAAAATTGTAAGCCAATCTCTACCCCTCTTCCTGTTAATTTCAAGTTATCCTCAAGTATATGTCCTAGCAGTGAAGAAGAGAGGAGGGAGATGTCTCGAGTACCGTACGCATCAGCAGTGGGAAGCTTAATGTTTGCTATGATTTGTACTAGACCAGACATTGCACATGCAGTGGGAGTGGTTAGTCGATACATGGCGGACCCGGGAAGAGAGCATTGGAGTACAGTAAAGAGAGTTCTGAGATACATTCAGGGAACCTCAGATGTTGCATTATGTTATGGAGGATCGGGTTTTTTAGTCAGGGGCTATGTTGATTCTGACTATGCAGGTGATCTTGACAAAAGCAAGTCCACGACATGATATGTGTTTACTCTTGTTGGAGGTGCAGTGAGTTGGGTTTCGAAGTTACAGTCAGTTGTTGCGACATCAACAACGGAGGCTGAATACGTAGCAGCTACGCAGGCCAGTAAAGAGGCGATTTGGTTGAAAATGGTTCTGGAGGAACTCGGACACAAACTAGAGAGTATTTCTCTATTCTGTGACAGTCAGAGTGCGTTGCATCTTGCAAGGAATCCAGCGTTTCATTCCAAGACAAAGCATATTCGGGTTCAGTATCACTTTGTTCGTGAGAAAGTCGATGAGGGTACTGTGGATGTGCAGAAGATTCACACAAAAGATAACATAGCAGATTTTTTGACGAAGAGTGTTAATGCTGACAAGTTTGTTCAGTGTCGGTCCTCATGTGGTCTGGTAAAAACGTAAGCAACATGAAAGGCGAGGTAGAAAGAATGGTGTGAAGATCTGATTAGTCCTTAATCAAATCTTCAAGTGGGAGATTGTTGGGGCGGCATTTTTTATTCCAGTGCAGCACTACTTTCATTTGGGCGGCTGAATTTATTAAAGAAGAGTGCTGCACCAAAGAGATGTTGGGGCGGCTGGGTGGTTAATTAAATTAAGGCTTTGTCTCCAAGCTTGAAGCCTATAAAAGGACCTTCATCCGGCAAAACAAGAATCATCCCAAAAATAAAATACAAGTATCTCTTATATATAATTAGCAAATAATTAATATAAAGAGTGGTTTAGAGTATTGTAATTGTGAGGAAAAAATAGAGAGTTTGTACGACTTTACTACGGTAAAAGTCGGAGAGTTGTAATTCCTATTTTACACTCATAGTGAAGTTCTTCTACCTTGCCCGTGGTTTTTCACCCTAAATTAATTTGGGGTTTTCCACGTAAAATCTGTGTGTCGTATTTTTCCGTCTTTTCAATTATTGTCGTATTTTCCGCTCTATCGAGAAGGGTCCACTTTACAACATTTAAATTATACCATTCTTTTCTTGACAGGGGTTTAAAGAGAATGAAAATGGGTTTTCAGATTTTCGGCACTTACTGCCAATCCCCCCTGAATGCTTGGTACTCCATGTGAAGACAATTGAATTTTTGGATATTTGAAGGGGCAGACGATGAAATCAAATTGGTAGAGTACTTTTTGAAGAATGGAGGAGTTCTACAAAAGCTAATACTCCGTTGCCTTCCTTTTAATGATATGAGTATTTTGACGAAATTGCTTATGTTTCCGAGGCTGTCAAAGACGTGTCATATCGATTGCTGAAGGAAATAGAAAATGAATGTATGATTGAGCATATCACCTATCTTTCTCTAGCGGTAAATGTTACTCTGGCACCGTATGATTCAAAAACGTAAAATGTATTCTATTCTTGAATTCCTTTCTAATTTCCCTTCAATGTATCTTGAATTTGTACGCCCAAAATTCTTGTTGTTCTTTTGCCCTGCGATGAGGATGTGAACTACTAGAAGTTACTGCCATTAATTTAAAGCAGAAATATAAAAAATGTCCGTTATCTTTTGTCAAC
This sequence comes from Linaria vulgaris, assembly GCA_948329865.1. NCBI lineage: Eukaryota > Viridiplantae > Streptophyta > Magnoliopsida > Lamiales > Plantaginaceae > Linaria > Linaria vulgaris. Next base: position 49,758,594 of record OX415251.1, on the reverse strand, counting down.
TTTAGTTTTTGTCATTTATCTTTTTAAGCCGCCGAAAATAACTTTGCCAAAAATGCTCGATACACTGTACATTGCAATTTGTCCGCCAAATCATCCAATCTCGTCATACATGGCTACCATGTCATCTTTTTGTTATATACATATTTTTATATAACTAACTATATTATAAAAATAAAAAAACATATATTAAAAAACAAAATATTATAATTTTGATTTAAAAATATTAACTTTTAATAACTAATAATTTTTTAAAAAAACAAAAAAAATAATTAAAAAAAAAATACCCCCCCCCCCCCCATTTATATTTTTGTGTTATATATAATTCTAAATTAAAAAATTAATTTTTAATAATTTATAAATTAAAAAACATATATTAAAAAACAAAATATTAAATACTTTTTAAAAATAGAAAAATGAAAAAAAAGAAAAAAGAAACCCACCTCGTCACTACCCCCTACCCCACCCCCGCGGCACCTGGAGGTGATGGTGGTGGTGGGAGGTGATGGTGGTGATGGGTTGGGTGGGGGAAAGTGACGAGGTGGTGGTGGTCGTGGGCTGGGTAGGTTGGGGGGGGGGGGGGGAGGTGCGACAGGATTTGGAGGGGGGGTGCGCCGGCGGGATTTGGGGGGGTGGGGTGAGTGGAAGAGACGACCATTTTTTTTTTAATTTTTAAGTTTTTTTAAAGTTTTTTAATTGTTAAAGAATTAAGTATAAAGTTTTTATAATTTAAATGAATAAAGTTTTACATTTTTCTGTTTTTTTTTAAGTTTTTTCTGTTTTTTATTTTTCTGTTTTTATAACTTTTGAATTTTTTTTGTTTTTTTTTAATTGTTAATTTTTAAGTTTTTTTTAGTTTTTTTTTAGATTCCAGGTGTAATAAAAAAAATTGCCACGTTGGACGCGATTTTGCCACGTAGGACACGATTTTATGAGTTGATAGCGAAACAGTGAATCGGGCATTTTTGGCAAAGTTACAGGGCATTTTCAGCGGCTTAAAAAGATAAAGGGCAAAAACTAAAATTGGCAAAAGATAACGGGCATTTTTGACATTTCTGCCTTATTTTTACCTTCGCCATGGTGGTTTTAGTTTGTGTTTCTCATTTTCTATATAAACTGGTTTCCTCCAAGAGACCCCAATTATTTATTATGCATGTTAAACTAGTTGGAATTTGTCAAATAGTAGAATTTATAAGGATCTGCATGGTAATTTCTTGAGTGTGGGTCTTGTAGCCAAAGTCATGATATAGCCTTGTATAGCACTTTTATACAATGGACTTCATTTGATATGTCCTCCTGACAGAATGTTGTGGATCTTTGCTGTAAGTGATGAAGTATCGTCTCTCGAAGGAGCAAAACATTACTTTCTCGATAACTGTGATGATGAAGAAACGTGCCTGCCTTAGAGGTTTTCTCATGCGCACAAGGGCGTTGGTCATTGCTAGATTTTACCGAGTTCATGCCAAATTGTTAATGATCGTGGTGGAATTATTTGGGTTTATTTTCTTTGCTCTTTAGTCTCACCATTTGGACACTAGCCTAGCTTTTACTCATGAAATTTGAGAATCTATACAATGATAAGATGTGTACAAAATCCTAAGACCGTGCACGATGATATTGCACATTAATGTGTAATTATATAGCTCAATATATAGCTTTTGTACTATCTTATGTATAATTTAATATAAAAAACGAATATATTCATTTTCCAAATATTATTAGATGCATGTATTGGAAGAAAGAGATAAGATATCACATTTTACCCTTCAAAAAGTTTGACAACACGCTATTCAAAATAATCATATTTAAGATTTTTTAACTAGGTTTGTGTCAAAGTAAAAAGAGCGAAACAACTTTCATTGATAGAAAAGATCATTCATAAATAGGAGAAACATACCTAAAGTTGCGTGACTTCATTCAGTGCCTTACTCTACCCATATATTCGTATTCGTACCTTTGACAGTTTGGGTCCGGATTGGATCCAGGTGAATCACAGATCCGGATCTATTTAGTCACCCCTAATAAGTGTCTTAGTAGCTTATTCTGAGGGTGCAGAAATGCTATTTATTTTGCTCACCACCGTCAAGGCCACTCTTTCAACTGCTCCAAAAATTAGGGTGCCAAAATGCTATTTACCTCAGTCACTTTATCTACAAACTATATTTTCCAGTCTGCATATTCAGAAGTAACAGACTTTACAACAATATACTGAAATTCAATATTTCTGGAAGTAAGGGGAAGTCATACAAAACTATATCCCACAGAAATTCTGGCACACACTATGGCACAAGGCGTCTTTATAAAAGCTCGAGTATGTCACGACATCCTTAAATAGGTAGAAACTACCCATTTAGTTCTTCCAAGATTCGACTATACTGGAACAAGGCTGGTTCTCCAATCCAATGCCGCACGAAGAACTCGAGATTATGGGAGATTTTAATCCAGTATCTTGAAGACTTCAACCTATAAGCAATTTTGCCAATGGCATACACGTTCTAAAAGAGTAACTGCAATAGGTTTTCCTTCTGTTACAAAGCAAGATGTATTAAAATGACACATGTTTGCTTTTACCCTTTCAGGATCAATGTGGAACATTCCCCTCGTTCCAAGCTGAACGACAAAATAAAAGCATTTAACAAAGAAATTATCATGTAGTTCCTTAAAATCTAATGTTTACCATATTCCAACTGATTTAACATGCATAACAAATAACACAATAGACATAATACCACCATTGAAGGAGTAAAATATTGAAGTCTCAGGAGGAAATCAATAATCTACTTCAAAAGAAAATGAGGAACACGAATTAACACCGACATGATGAAGGCAAAGATTGTGAATGGTGGCAACTTCTAGGTGTTACAATAATACAGCAAAAGACCAATAATTTCTGGCACACAAACTCAAGATACAACATAGAGAAATTTAAGAAGAGCGTACAACACATAATACATACTACTTTTGAATCATCACAGTGCCGCAGCAACATTTGCCTGCTGAGAAGCAGAGATCATCTGCAAAATTGCTGTTTAATTCTACACTCGATCTGGCACGTCCTTGACTGCCTCGGCAACATAAGCAATGTTGTAAAAAGAGTCAGATCATTAGGAGGAAGGCAATGGAGTATTAGCTTTTGTAGAACTTCTCCATTCTTCAAAAAGTACTCTACCAATTTGATTTCATCTTCATCCCCTTCGAATACCCAAATATCAATACTCTTCATACGGAGTACCAAACATTCTGGTCCAATTGGCAGTAAGTTCTCAAAATCTGCAAACCCCTCTCCATTCTCCTGAAATCCCTGTTAAGAAAATCATTCTGTACTTCAAATGGATGGAAGTATGTAAGCATGTACCCCAGTGAAACTTACGATAAGAGCACTTATTAGGTGTAATGAGAATTAATGGAAAAGTGGTTTCATGAGATGATAGACGGACTATTTTCTTTCCTTCGAAAATTTAATTGGAAGTATCATCATAAGCAGAATAAAATTTGAATTAAATTAAAATAAAGAATAACATAAAATGCCGCACCTCCTCAATAATGAGATGTTCAAGATTAGGTGCAATCTGTAATAAACGTGCCAATATCGACCAGTGTAGGCGACCAAGTGCGAGCCACGTCAAATTATGAAATAAGGGCAGCTGCACAGTCGAACGATGCAAAGCCTGTAATAAAGTTAGAAAAACTGTAACCAATTAATAAAGACTACAAAAAATTTATACTACTTGACTGCATAGCTCTTATACTCTAAGTTTTACCAATATAAAGTGCAAGAGAAAAATTACAAGAGATTATTCATAAAATAAAACTATAATTCGTTTACAAAAATGAAGAGAAAAAAAATAGCAAGGGTCCACCAACAGAAGCCAATGAAATTACAGTAACTCTTCAATTACTATTTCCACCTGATGAGCAACAAACCACTTGCTCTTGTCAAACCTTAATGTTCTTGAAACCATCCATGATTGAAAGAATAATTCAAACAAATTCTCAAAAAGCCAAAACATAACGGGAATTTCAAACAACTATTTAAATCTAAAATCAAGTGTGGAACCTACACAACCCTAACTATTGGGAAGCTAATACAAAAGGTGTTTGAGCAAATAATAAGAATAGATCATTAGCACACCAGGTGTCAGGAATAATATGTTATTGCTCATGATCATGCCAATCTAGCTTTATTTATGAAGATACCCACACTAGCATTCAAGTAATGATGCCATGAGAAAATGAAATTTGAAGCAACCGAGTACAAAATTTGGAAGAGTAAACAAAGAGAGAAAGAATATAATCAATACATAATCCTTTCATGTTATGATACAAAATACTTATCGCAATCACAAAAATGCCTTAGAATCTTATGTTTTCTGCTTATCATGAATATTGCAGTTAAAGAGAATATATTATCCAAATGCAAGTTAACAAGAACACAAATGATGACAGGTTAAGAAAGCTCACATCAATGGCGCAGTCAGATAAAAATAGACGGATGGTGCTGGAGCATCGAGAAACAAACATGGCTATACTATTATTCATTTGCAAAATATCTTCATCATCAATCTCCTCTAGATCTAGGAATTCCAACAATGCGTCACTGTGACAAATGTTAATTTGAGCAGTTTGAAGACATTTGAGGTCACAACCGTAATAGCGATCAGCAACAAATCCGTCATACATCAATGATTCAAGATTGGGGGTATAAAGTCTGAGACCACTACCTAAAGAGTGTTTCCAACAACCCTCGATGACCAAGGTCTTCAACAGAGGATACTCGATGGTAAAATCATACCAAAATGAACATTTATACAAGGATAAGTATTCCAGTGCAGGACAGCCTTGTATCAATTTCTTGACTGGGTCGCCACCTTCGTCACAATCAAATAACACTTTAGAGAGAGCTAAAGTTTTGAGACTGGGTAAACTAAAGTTATCTGGAAGAAGCAACGTATCTTTAACCCAAAGATTTAGAGTCTGTAGTGATGTGCAACCGCTGAGGTTATGATAAAAGGCCTCTGTTAACTCGCAACGAGAGAATTTCAGATTAAGACGCCGAACATTAAGCCGTCTCGCGGCGGAAACCCAAGCGACAACCTTGTCTTCACCATATTTCTTGTCACAATGAAGAACCATTTCCTCTACAGAATTCGCATCATCAGATAAAGTAACATTCAACAATTTATCAACAAAATCCATAAAACTAACACAAGGGGCATTGTTGGAATTTTTGCTATCTCTCCTGTTAGGGTTTAAGAACAATGTATCATCAAGATCAAGTTCAACAGGCGTAAACTTAAAGTCGATGAGATTTTTCCAACTGGTGGAGAGAATTGAGGTACCAACAGCATATTTTGTTGGCAATTTACACAAAATCTTACTCAAAATTGAATCTGGCAGCTCACTGATTCTATCAATCCCCAATCTGATTTCTCTTCGATTCGAAGCCATTGGATACAGCTACAGAGAAGGAAAAAAAAAAAACACTTACTGAGAGAGCACAAATACCATAAATTTCCAACTGACCGTAGCCCGCGCTAGAAGGAAGAGGGTTAATGAGAAATGGGAATCTTACACAAAATGGGCATATTTCTTTTTGTTTTATAAAATGTATACAAATATTAACCGGGTATGGTAAATAGCAAAAAGTACCCCTCTGTTATCTCTAATCGGCAAATAACTCCCTCTGTTATTATAATTGGCGATAAACCCTGTGTTATTGAGAAATTAGCAAAAAAAAAAAAAAAACCTACTACACTGAATTGCCCGCATGTACTTAAATTGATCTCAAAATGTCATTTTTGTTGTACTTACTTGATACGTATGAAACTAATGATGTTCAAATTAAATTATATGCATATTTTTATTATTTATTTTGAAGAAAACTATAGTTTTGATATCCGTAAAAATATAAGTCTAGTACCGATTAATTTTATTATACTTTTGTACAATTTTGAAAAAATCTAAAAAAATTATAGAACGATTTATAGTATTTATTGTAATAAGAATATAATGATTATAAAATCATAATGCTTAGAAATCCTTAATTATTGATACTGTCATTTAAAAAATGTTACCAAGGAGTTTTTTGCCAATTTTTGAATTATACAGGACGGTATTTGCTAATAAAAATAACACATGAAGATTTTTGCTAATTAGAGATAAAACAGGGGTAGTTTTTGCTAAAAGCTAAATATTAACCAATTGCACATAAACCATGTATAATAAATGGAATTATGAGTTTTGCTACCAACTTTGGTATAGGCACATCGAACTTAACACAAGTTGTTTCTTCTCAGCTCACTTTTAGTGTTTTTCACATAACGTAATTTCGTCTACTAACTAGCCACTCCATATTAGAATAACCCAAGTTCCTTATTGATCAACTGATTTAGGCATCAGAGTGCATACGCGGGGGTATACTCCGGCTTAGTTCACGTGTCGCTTTTCTGAATGCATGTTTTATGAACTCAAAGTTAGCTCAGAACAAATATGGAGTTTGGGTTAGTCTAACGCGAGTGATTAGTCAATAGACGAAATGACCCCGCATCTATGGGCAATTGCATTTGCATAGTATATATATTAAAAGTCTCTAATTTAGGGTCACAAGTTGAATATGTGTATTTTCGATGTCTTTAAGTAATTTCTATTGCGAAACGTTTGAGGTTGTGGAACTATAAAACTTAAATGACGATTTCTTATGAGGATGCAAAACAAATGGCTAAAAACAAAACAAACTGAATATCGAGGTTTTTAACGTGGAAGTAACCATATTTTCCTTTCTTTGGTAAAACTATACATAGTCCTGTATAGTTATAATACGTATTCAATTCAGGGACAACTAAAGAAATGTAGGCATAAATATATATATAAAAAAAATTCAATTGCACATAAACTCAAAATAACTATAGTCAAATATGTTCAACAATAACATTGACAATAAACAAGCTAGAGGTTTCATTTTCTTTTCCATCTTTTGTTGAGTTTGATTGTTAAAGTGGTTTTTATGGAGAGTGGAATGCTAGAGGAATTGATACATATATTATTATCTCATATAAATTTTGAATTTAATGTTAATAAATATATAGAAAAATCATGTCGACCCCTGAATGTTTACAACACTACCAACATAAACTATTTTATTAGGAATACGTGGCGGACAAGCCCTTAAAGTGTATATAATATTATCCTTTTTATTTTCGTTATTAGAATAAGCCATACAAAACGTATCCTAGGCATATCGCGGACATATCCTCTGCTCCGATATATACCTGACACGACTACGAGCGACTTCTAAGGTATCAGTGCATCATACCTATATCACACGGGACTTAATACTTTATTTTTATGTAAAGACTTTGTCGACTAAATTGAACGTCAGCAAATTAGACTTTAAATAATTCAAAAATAATTTTGAATTAATTCTCAATTTGCTTTTTACTGAAACAAAAAAGTGGGTGATCAAAGATCTACGAACAGTATATAAATTGACACGCAAATAAACAAAATTAATAATAACGCAGAAACTGAAAATTAACCGTAGTAATTGGTCGAGTCCTTCTCGGTTTCCTTAAAGTAGTTTAGTCCTCTCCACGTGCTGAGATCGTTGGACTAACTCTTCCCAGGATAAAACGACCTTTCGAATTGGCTGCTAGCACTCGCAGAACAATCTCGGCGAACTCGAACGGTAACAGACCACCACCACCACACAATGCTTAAAACCCTTTTTTCGTGTATGCAAAAGTGTATTTTTGCTGATGATTAACCTAAGGGGAGCGACCCCTATTTATACTAATTAGGGAGAGAGTCGGCTGACTTGATTAACAAGAAACGGGATCTTTTAGATATATGCAAATCTCTAATTAAGATAATACCGGATCGTAATTAAGATAAGACTATATCTTCGGATGAATCTGGACGCGTTTTGATGCTTCAGATTTAATATAGAAATATTATCCGAATCTGAATTAATTCTGTTACCTAAAACAGAAAAATAAATATTGAAGTTGCAAAACAAGGCCCACACGAGCGGGAGCCCGACAGGCTAAACGGACCGACATTCGGCGCGTACGTCGTGTGCGCAAGTCTGAATCGCATTAGTCGCACTAATTTTTGGCTCGCATTTGCACCCCCCCTGCGCGCACGTAGGAGAGGGAGGAGACTCTAGCCAACACATTCTTATTATGCTAAGAATGCATTGCTATTGATAAACCCAAAAAGAGAGTGCTCTTTTTCCCATGTGGGATGACCATCTTCACTTTATGGTTTTTTCCCTCATTTACTTCAATATTTTCAGCTTTGTGTAGCTATCTTTGAGCATCAATTTCTCATTCACCCGTGTACCATTTTGAGCGTGCAATATATCGTTTCGAAGCTCTCACATAGGAGAAAACGTTCCCATCTTGAAGTTGTCAATACGACAAGTGGAACCTGCTCAAAATCTGACCCGAAGTCAGCTGTACAAACCCATTTCAATTAATCAATTTTCCAACAAGATCAAGAGAAAATTAAACGAATAGATATTAGAAATCTACGTAGTCTTTATTTTCGAGATAAAATTAAGGGTATCGAGCAAATGATAATGTTGCAAGATTAATTATGAATAAGAATAATGAATAATCTATTTTGTTGGAGTCTTTAATAGAGGTAAATGGACGTATACATGTGTATTTGTTAGAGGTATATGTTGAAAAAAATTGGTCTTGTACCAATATTTGATTTATTTTCATGGGTTTTATTTTAAAAAATTAAAATTTCTTTAGCTTAATGAAATTTACGTTTCGGGTAGATGAATCTAGTATATTTAATTGTTCAAAACCAATTTGGGGTGAATGAGAAATTAAATGATAAAGTAAGCTAGTTGAAATAAGTTATCCTGATGGAAGAAAAAAGAAATGGATGGGAAGGTGAAAGTCATAATCCCATATGGAAAGTTTGAGCTAAATTAATACACCTAAATAAGTTGTTTTTTTTGCATAAAGGTTTGGACCATTTGGGGTACCACATGACTTTAAATGGGGGAAGGCCTAGATGTTATGGGTCATGCTTCAAAGCCCACGCGTGCGCGCTGTCTGTCTGTCTGGCCGGTCTCAACCTGGGTCAGGGTCTTGGACCTTGGGCTTGGGCTTGGACTTGGGCTTAAATTTCCCTACAATATTAATATTTTCAGACAAAGTTTAATTAAGTTATTGACTAATTGTCTAAAAATCAATAAGCAACAAATTGAATAATTAATTAAACGTGATTAGGTGTAAGAATTTGTTTGAATCAGTGTGTCTAGTGGCTGAAAACCTGGCGAGAAAATCCAGTCAGCGAACAGTCACCTACACACACCGTCAGTAGAAAGAAATGACACATTTCATCCGAATAGGTGTACAATTCAGCCTAAATGGTACAGAATCTGGCAGGAAAGTAGTGACGTGGAAAGGACGTGTCCGTCCAGTCAACCCCAATGCCAACTTTCGTAATCTATAAATAGAATCCCATACTTCTTCATTTTTCATTCAATAAAAAACATTTCTTCTTTCTTTCAATTTTGTTCCGATCAAAACATTCTTTTGGTTCTTCGCTTCTTAAAATTTGAAGTGCTATTGTATTAAGAAGAAAAGTCCTTGCATCTTGGGAAGCACTTGCCGATCAAACCATAAGCACCGAGCGAGACAAATATCGTTTTAAAAAAAAAGTTCAACTCTTACCTCGACTTTAAATACTGGTTTATTTTTCTAGTTTACACCCGTTACGATCAACAATCTTAAAACAATATTTTGTTCATGTATTTCAGAAAAATGGTAACCATACCGCATGTTCATATTAGCGGCGAAAAGACGGAGAAGTTTTTCGGCACCAACTTTAAAAGGTGGCAACATAAGATGTATTTCTACCCTATGACCTTGAACCTGTCAAGGATGTCGTCCGAGGATGCTCCTACGATGGCAGAAGATGAGACTGATCCTCGTACAAAGGCTGCCTTTGACGCCTGGAGTCAGAGTGACTTTCTGTGCAGAAACTACATCATGAATGAATTAGACAACTCACTCTACAAGGTTTATTCTACCATCAAGACATCAAAGAAACTCTGGATGTCCCTTGATAAGAAGTACAAAACCAAAGATGATGGGTTGAAGAAATTCATCGTCGGCAAATTTCTAGACGTTAAATGACCAACTCGAAGACGGTGGCGAGTTAGATTCAAGAGTTGCAAATGATCTTACATGACCTGGATGCAGAGGATATGAAACTCAGTGAATCCTTTCAAGTAGTCGCTATAATAGAGAAGTTGTCGTCGTCCTAGAAGGAGTTCAAGAACTATCTAAAGCACAAGCGTAAGGAGATAAATCTTGAAGACCTGATAGTGAGACTTCAATTTGTAGAGGATAATTGAATGTTTGAGGCTAAGCCAAAGCAAATGCAGATGGAGGCTAGAGTCAATGTAGTGGAATACAAGCCCAACTCTAACAAGAAAATGAAGAATTAGGGCAACAATGGAGACCAACAAAAGAAAAAGACTAAGAAGCTCAAAGGGAACTGCCATAACTGTGGAAAGCCAAATCACATGGCCAGAGACTGTCGCCTCCCAAAGAAAAATAACCAGAACCAGTCTAACCAGGTTGTGTAGTTCAAGACAATAGTGTTCCGGTTGATATGGGTGACCTCATGCTCACAACATTTGTCTTCAAAGCCAACATGGTGGACCATCAGAAGGAGTTGTTTGTCGGCACCGGAGCCACCTGCCATGTATGCGCTGACGAAGAGATGTTCTTCACATACTATTTGTTCAACAACCGAAAGCTCTACATGGAGAACTCTTCGACGTCAGATATCATCGGAAGTGGAAGAGTTGTACTGAAGTTTACTTCGGGAAAAGAGATTACTTTGATTGATGTAATGCATGTTCCAGATATTCTAAAGAATTTAATATCTAGTTCTATACTTGATGCAAGTGGGTCTAGACTAGTGTTTGAACCTGGTAAATTTGTGCTCACTAAGAATAGGCAGTTTATTGGAAAATGTTACATAGTCAACCGAATGTACAAGATGAATGTGATGACCGTAAAACGTGACCTTGAGAATAATAATAAAACTAATATTTATTCTTACTTGGTTGAATGTACAAGATTTATGTACTTTTTTTGTTCGAAAACTTCAAATTAAAGTTCTACGGTGATCCAAGCTTTAAACATATATATGTATTGTCTTTGCCAGCTTTTTCCAGTGTTCTACGATGTTCCAAGCTTTAGATATATATTAGTTCGTCAGAAATTGTCTCATTAGCTCACATGCCAAAATTTGTCGAAGAAAATACGTATATAATATCTCCACATAATAATTAAGAAGACTTAACTTTTAAGTTTAACTATATCATATAACATATATTTAATTAGGTTCAAATTATGAAACAGAAACACACAAATAATATGCATATATAATGTGTGCCCTAATGATTAATTTAATATATGTTATGCGAGTCCTAATGATTATTGTGTGGCCGCTCCCAATGTATTGATTGGTAAACCTAATATTTAGGGCAAAATTAAAAGAATTGAAAACTAAAAGGGCCGTTCCATAATTAACAACGAGGCCCATATGCAAATAACATAAAAAATTGTGGCAAAAGTGAAAGAATTGAAAAACTAAAAAGATCATTCAACAATTAACAACGGACCCATACGCGAATAACCTAAAATTTTTGTAACAAAAGTGAAAGAATTAAAAACTAAAAGGACTATTTGACCATTTGCACTGGGGTCCATAAGTGAATAACGTAAAATTTCTGGGGCAAAATTAAAAGAACTAAAAACTTAAAGGGCAATTCCAGAATATATAGCAGCCCCCAGGTTATTAAATGTGAATTAACTCCATATTATGCGAGTCCGATAGATGTAGTAATTAATTGGAGTTACATGTGCAAAATGGAACAACGAAAGTATACAAATAACGTAAATTCTTGTGGCAAATTAATGGCGTAGGCCACATGCGAATAACGTAAAACCATTACAAAATTGGAGGAGTCTAAAAACTAAAAGAACCATTAAGAAAATAACAATAGGCCCATACGCGAATAGCGTAAAACTTTTGTGGCAAAAGTGAAAGAATCTAAAAAGCAAAGAACCGTTCGACAATTAACAGCGGGTCCATATGTGAATAACCTAAAACTGTTGTGAGAAACGTGAAAAAGTAAAAACTAAAAGGACTGCTTGGCAATTTGCATCGGGACCCATAATTGATTAACACAAAATCTTTGGGGCAAAATCAAAAGAACAAAAAGGTAAAAAGGCAATTCCACAATATATATAGCGGCCCCATGTTATTAAATGCGAACGAATTTTATATTATGCAGATCCGAGAAGATATAGTAATTACTAATTAGTTAGAGTTACAGTGATAAAATTGAAACAACGAAAAATATTAGGGGGCAAAGTTGGGAAGATTGCAAAAAGGAGGGGGCCAAAAATGGGCAAAAAACTGGTCAGGGAAACCAATCCCCTTTTATTATATACTAGTTTTTTTTTTTTTTACATATATATATATATACACACACACACACACTAGGCAACTTCGCCCGTTCGTTTTGAACGATAAATACTTTTTATGTAGAAAAACAATAAATGTTTTACATGTTTAAAAATGATATTCAAGTTTTCTTTTTTAAATAACTTGCGACTATAATATTAATATTTTTTTAAACCAGAATATAGTAATTTGTTAAACTTATAGGACAAAATCAAAACAGTGAAAGATTGGAGAAATTATTACTTAAAACTGCTGCACCACGTCATCGCATATGACGTGGTGCAGCCAACCAATAAAAAACTTACAAATGGATAATAATATCACAATCATAATTTTTATAATTCTTTCTGGATCTCTCATGTACAAACACACACATGCGGATTTTCAGCCACAAATCAAATATTAACCTCTATGAATTTCTTATGCATAGTGCTAGATCTGTATTATGTTGGTTTATTTTTTTTTTTTATTTTCTCTGCTTTCAAACCAAAGATTAACCTCTACGAATTTTGTGTGTCCATCTCTTAATTTCCTCTCTAATAGAAGAAATTCTCACTCATTCTTGACATTTTTTACTTCGTAGAAATCACGCACTGTAACAAACCTAGGCATTTTACATACCATAAAAAATTATAAAGTATAAGAAATAGCAGAGGATGAGATTGCTAATTAAGAATAAATATTAGGCGGGACCAATGTAAATACACGCAGACCGTTGTACTATTAATTACTGAAACCTAACTGGGACGAGTTTAATGATGTATTACTGCATAACCAAAAATATAATATATTAAAATGTATGGTCTAAAATTTACAGTGGACTCCCACGGTATTGAGTGTTAAATTTTATATTAATTGAGTCTCCATGTTTAATACGCACGAGCACTCAAGTTATTTATTACGGAAAAACCCCAAAAAACATAGTAGCAAAACTTTTGAGGCAAAATTGAAATAATTCTAAAATAAAAAGAGCAATTAATAATTTATAGTAGGGCTTATAAATAAATAACAAAAACTTTTAGGTCAAATTTAGAAGAAGTAAAGAATTAGGACCATTCCGCAATTTATAGCATGCCAATAAATGCGAGACATAAAACTTTTGAGGCGAGATAAAAAGACTTCAAAAAATGAAATGATTGTTCTACAATCACAATAGCTGTTAAGAAATTTTATTATTGCGGATTCCAACCAATTAATATGTGCGGGCCCTCCATATATTTATTATTGTAAAACAAAATACTTAACAATAATTAGTTGAACTTACAGGGGCAAAATCGAAACACGAAAAATCTCCGTTGAAGAGCGGCCTGCTTGAAAACATTCATTCTTGTAAGTTCAACTAATTATTGTATTATGTTTTGTTTTACAGTAATGAATATATGGAGGGTCCGCACGTATTAATCGGTTGGGACCCGCAAATAATAATTTTTTTAATACTTAATAGCGTTGTGGTCCTCCGTAAATTGCAGAATAGTCTTTTTATTTTTTGAGGTCTTTCGATCTCGCTTCAAAAGTTTTACATCTCCCACGTACCGGCCCTCTGCAAATTGCCAAATAGTTCTTTTACTTTTTTTCCCTAGATTCACCCAAAAAGTTTTATGTTATTTATTTTTAGGCCCTAGTGTTTGTTGTTAATATATTGATATTTTAGTTTCACAATTTTGACAACCTTAAAGAATTATTATAAAATTATCCAGCTTTTAGTTCAAGGTAACGAAATGAGTTTTATCATTTGTTTTACTTAATTCATTTAAACCTTGTAACATAGATTAATGACTATAATCGTTTTTCCGCAAACGCAACTAATTTTTTTTTCTTGTAACCACCTTCATAACCCTCATCGCACCATTTAGTGGTAGTATTGCGTCAACAATATACATTTTATTTATTCATAGACCCTGCTGTAAATTGTTAAATGGTCATTTTATTTTTAAATTCTTTTAATTTTTCACCAAAAGTTTAGCTACTATTTATTGCTTTTGACTTTGCAGAAATAAATAACTTGTGTGTCAGCGTACATTAAACAATTGAGACTCGCTTAATATAAAATTGATTAACACTCAATAACGTCGGGGTCCGGTGTAAATTTGGAACAATAATTTTAATTTTTAATTGTTTCAATTTTGTCTCATAAGTTTTATAGTACACACTTATGGGGCTCGTTTATTAGACGCAAACCTATAGATGCACTAGTAAGACGCGTTGAAGATCTCGACTTAAGACGTGCAACTAGAGCTCGTGGGAGAACGAAGGAGACATGGAAGGAGGTCATAACTCATAAGCAAGGACATGAAACACAAAGAACTAAGTGAATATTTAGTTCTTAACCGAAACGAGTGGAGACAAATGATTCATGTGCATGAGACTCAACGTGATTCTTTCATGGTTCGTATAACCTACCCCAGCTTATTGGGATTGCATGCTTGATTCATAATAAAAATTAATTGGTACCATACTTATACATTCTAAAATTAAATTCCAAAGTTATATTAAAATTTTATGAATATATACTCAAATTGGCTATCGTTGGAATTAGAACACCACTTTTAAAATGACAATTAAATTATCGAATACAATAAAATGCACCCGTGCGACACGGGTCAATAACCTAGTGTATATATATACACACAATGTTTTGTTTTGAAAAATAAACTTTTATGTATGATTTCACTTTTATTGTAAACTTCAATAATTTCTTTTATTATATTATTATTTTAATTTCATGCTTAACGTTATAATAGCTTTTAAGTAGTAATATTTAACATTGCTGATTTTTATTTTAAATTTAATATTTTTTCATGAGGAATTATACTTTTAGTAACAATTAGAACGATAGGACTACACAGAGGAAAAAAAAATCACACGTTATCTCGCCCTCTCCCCCAAACTCAAATTCCTGTCTCCACCCTTGCAATTATATCGTCAGAATAAGGGACGGGTTATAATATGCCCCCATTCATAATAGTCGTACCAAATGCCAATGCATAATCGCCAAAGTAATACCTTAACTTGGGGCTACTATAGTCTATCAAACGGCTCCTATAATTCTCGGCATTAATGACCACATGTACATCCCAAGAAAGAACGTGCACCTGTTGATCCGCAAAAACTCGCTAATGCTACTCATCACCACATCACATAATCCTACTCGATTCCAATTCAAATTACTATGGCGAATCAGGATAATTATTGTGCCGGTCTCAACTCGTGCGCATGTACCTATGTGGTTGTGGAAACATGGGTTACTTAACAGGAGAAAAAAAAGGAGTCGCCAAGGAGAGAAATCTGTTACTTAGTATTTTCCTTGAAACTTGAAAGGACTTTGAAAATACTTGGACCGGAACGACCTGCCTAGTTATTATATGCCTAAGGGGTGGGAGTGGGATGGGTACCCAGAAAATGGGTACCCGCGAAGCGGGTACCCATTTTCGCGGGTAGCAAAAAATGCTACCCATTTCCCATCCCATTTATTTGGAAACCCGCCAAACGGGTTCCCAAATATTCTGGGTACCCAGTTTCTGGGTACTGGGTACCCATAAATTTCTAGTGATATAAAATCATACATTTTGGAAATTTCTGGGTACCCAGAAATTTTCAGAATGTATAATTTTATTTATCACTCCAATAAAGTGAGTTTTTTCATGAACATATTACTATTCTTGCCATAATCGACTAGACGACAATTCGTCATCACCATTCAATCAAAACGAACCATAAAAACACAAAAGTTAACACGAAATCAACAATACACCATCGGTCCGTGTCCATCATCATTTACCAACACATCACACAATTCAATTTTTGTATTTGAGTAATTGCAATTCAACCCTCTATTTAATTGAATTACTATAATTCAGCCCTATACATATAATTTTTTATTTTTTATTATTTTTAGATCGGGTACCCGTTTCCCGCGGGTTTCCAGAACGATTCCCGTCTCCCGTCCCACTTAGTCGGGATGGGAGACGGGAATTCCCAATTTTCCCAATTTGGCGAATTGGGAATTTGGCGAATTGGGAATTCCCAATTGGGAAATACCCGCTGGGTATGGGACAGGTACCCAATTTCCCATACCCACTCCCACCCCTAAAATGCCTTGTCTCCATGTTCATCCAATTCCAATCGTAAACTCAGCCATCAACAATCACATACGGGTTTATGTACTAGGAAAGTCTACTTGTGCAACTGTTTTCGCGTGGTTGTGTATCTGTTGCTTTTTGAAAGCTGTTGACAATTCACAATTATTTTTTGATAAAAGAGAATTCAGAAGTTTTTTTTTAAGATTGTAAATTTAAGTGCTTTGGAGTGTAAGTGTGATTACATAAATAATTTGGAAGTAAAGTAGGAAAAACTCCAAAATTGATCTAAGTCCGGTTAAATTGATAAAAAAAAAAAAATTGCATAAGGGCCAAATTAGATAAATGATTTTTTTAAAAGACTAACAACGCAGAACTCCAAAAAATGAGAAAGTTGTGTTTTGAATTTGCTTTAAATGTTTTAATCTAAATTGTGTACTAATAATTTAGGAGAAAAACTCAACATTACCTAATGGCCGGTGTACCTAAAATTCTAATACGAGTCAAACCTTTTTCTCTCCTAGTACACAAATACACCCAGAATAAAAAACAAATATACATGCAATCCAAGAGTATGATCGATGGAGAATAATGAAACATATTATAATGAAACTTTGATGTGATTTTGTTTTCAAACGTTGAATTAATACCATAATAATCAGAAATTTTTGGAAAACCACAAGTAGAAGAGTGTTTTCTTTTTCTTTCTTTTTCCAGCAATATGTTCGGAATTCCAACCTCAGTAGAAAGCTCTGTGAGATATGATTTCCACAAAAAAAAAAAAAAGCAAATGAGAAACAGATACAACTAGTTATCCAATAGCCTCATAATACGGCAAAAGATAATGCAAGAGTTTCTGGCACACAAATCCGAGATACATCATAGAGAAATGAGGAACGAGAAACGAGTGTAAAGCATACAATACATATAACTTACTCGAATCAACGATGTGCCGGAGTTATATTCGCCACTAGACAAAATCAGGTGATTCTCTATTCCATTACACAATCGATTTGGCACGTCTTTGACAGCTTCCGCAACATAGGCAATCTTCTCAAAATACTCACACCATTACTAGGAAGACAATGGAGTGGAACACAATGGAGTATTAGTTTTTGTAGAACTTCTCCATTCTTCAAAAAGTACTCTACTAATTTAATTCCATCTTCGTTCCCTTCAAATACCCAAAATTCAATTCTCTTCACGTGCAGTGCCAAACATTCAGGCGGGATCTGCAGTACCCGTGTAAAGCTACGAAAGCTCCCGTAATCTCGAAATCCCTGTTAAATAGGAATGGTGTAATTTAAGATGATGTAGGTTCGATGCACTATAGTCACTACCAAAAAGGGAGCAATACTTACAGAATTCCCAACGACACGTTGGGATTTGGATATTATCTATTTCTATCTGCGAAGCCTAATTCTTTGTTAGAAACTAACATAGCCAGTGCTCATTTTTTCTGTGGTGGGTGAAGCCTCAAATTAGAGCACTTGTTTGATTAAGATTTAATGAAAATTGAAAGATAAGTGTCTTCATAAGACGATTCATGGACCATTTGTTTTTCTTTCGCAACTTTATCGAGCAGAATCACCATAGGTAGAATAAAACCGAAATTAGGATCATACAAAATATAATAAAGAATGCCACACCTTTCCCATGATTAGTTGTTCAAGATTAGGCGCACTCTGCAATAGGTGTGCCAATATCGGCCAGCAGAGGCAATCAAGTGATAACCATGTCAAATTAGGAAATAAGGGCAGCAACATGGAGGAATAATGCAAAGCCTGCAACCAACTTAGAAAAACTGTGAACCACTTAACGCATACAGCAAAGATTTACATATTTTGACATAATTTCATGATACTCTTAACTTTTACCCGTAAAAATAGTAAGAAAGCCTTCCTAAAATACGTAACAAAAAGATGATCCATAGATGAACAAAAATTTCATGCCGGTGTCAAAATTAAAAAAAAACTGCAGCTAACCATAATTACTACTGCACCTGGTAAGAACTGAGCCCCTTGTTGCTTGTCAAATTTTCAAGTTATTGAAGCAATCCATGGATTAATTCATTATCGGTTTGGCGCTTCTTTAGTACACTAGTTGAAAGAACAATCTCTTAGGCACTTGAAGACTTGGAAACACTATTACCTCAGTTATTTTTTTTCGTAGGCTAGGGCAGAAGGTAAAAGGGATTTCACCAGGGCTTGTAATCTAATCTCTGAATGGAGCTCACAGAGCCCTCACCGTTAGGTATCATATACAAAATAATTAGGTGTTTGCGCAAATAATCAATCTAATTAGGCTAACACTAAATTCCAAGAATGTTATGCTACTGCTGAAAGCGACAAATGATCATGTCAATCTAATTTTATTTATGAAGATTCCAAAGATGACAAATCATAAAAGTAAATATATTTACGAAAGATTGAAGATTACACATGGCGAAGGAATAAAAGCACATAAACCTTTCACATTATGGTATAAAATAGTTATCATAAATCACAAAAATGCCTTAGAATAATTCATGTTTTTTTTTGGTTGTTGAAAATATTACAGTTCAAACTCGTGATGTAAGTTACTAAGAAACCAGATGGAGATAAGTTCGGAAAGCTTACATCAATTGCAGAACGAGATAAATATAGACGGATGGTGCTTGAGCAACAAGCAACAATCTTGGCTGTATCATTAAAATACTGAAGCTCATGATCAACTCTTTCCTTTGTTGATGTCCAATCAAAGCATTGGTCTTGACTGGGACGAATGTCAATGTGAGCCGTGTGAAGAGATTTGAAGTCACAAACAAAATTGCCAGTAGCAAGAAAGCCGCCATATATCAACTCTTCAAGATTAGGGGCACGAAGGGTGAGGTCATATTCAGTCTGTTCCCGATCACCCTCTATGACCAACTTCTTCAACAAAGGACACTTAATGCAAATATCATACCAAAATATACATCGGAGCAAGGATAAGTATTCTAATGCCGGACAGCCTTCCATAAACTGCTTCACCGGGTCGTCACCTTCTTCATCACGGAATCTCAGTTCAACAAGATCTAGAGT
This sequence comes from Linaria vulgaris, assembly GCA_948329865.1. Classification (NCBI taxonomy): domain Eukaryota; kingdom Viridiplantae; phylum Streptophyta; class Magnoliopsida; order Lamiales; family Plantaginaceae; genus Linaria; species Linaria vulgaris. The sequence continues at coordinate 49,738,952 of OX415251.1, read as the reverse complement.
TTTCAGATTGGGTAAACTAAAATCATCGGGAACCTTCAAAACACTTTTTTTTACCCAAAGCCGCAGCATCACTAATGTCGTGCAGCCGTTGAGGCTTTGAAATAAGGGTTCTGTTGACGCGTGAAACTTAAGATGGAATTTGAGATCAAGGAGACGAACATTAAGCTGTAATGCGGAGCGAATCCAAGATACTATCCTCTCTACACCATAGTTGTTGTCACAATGAAGAATTATATGGTCCACAGAATTTGCATTAGTCAAAGTAACATTGATCAATTTATCAACAAAATTGATAAAAGTAACAGAAGGGGCACTGTTGTAATTGATGTTTTCTCCCCTATTATTAGGGTTTAAGAAGACTGAATCATCAAGATCAATTTTAACAGGCTTGAAATTAAAGTCGATCAGATTTTTCCACCTGGTGGAGAGAATTGAGGTACCCACAGCATATTTTGTGGGCAAATGAGACAAAATTTTGCTCAAAATTGAATCGTGCAGCTCACTGATTCGATCAATTTTTTCAATTCCCAGTTTGATTTCTTTTCGATTCTTCGACTCCATTGAGTGAGATTCGTACAGCTATTAGAGAGAAGGAAAAAATAACTTACTCAGCAGCAACTGTTCGACTGAGGGCTGACCGACCAGCTGACCGTAGCCCGCGGGAGAAGGAAAGGACAGTGGGTTAAGGAAGGACTACGGAGAGTCTTTACACACGTTTATTATGAGTAATAATATATATATATATATATATATATATCGCAGGGAATATATTCAAGTAATAATTAAATGACCTCTTCCATAGTTTTTAATAGCAATTACCATGTGATATATTATGCTTATAGTCTTATACAGTATATATATATATTATGTTGTGAAGTGAAATTTTGATATTATATTCAATATTTGTTGAAATTGTTTTTAACTTGTCTGTGAAAATACTGACAAATCAATGGTACAATGTCTTGAATTATATACTCTACATTTTTTTTTTCATGAGATATCATATTCTTCAATGGTAAAATCTACTTCAGAAATTGTAATTTGTCTGCTTCGGTTTACCTTCTTTCAGTGGTCGATTTTGTGGCCAGCTTGTTATCTTCAGTTAGATTACCACATAAAATTCAAAGTCACTTTTGAAAACAGTGATTAATGCATGCCGACTATTTTGCTATGATGCTTTGTAAGGAAGTGCAATTGATTTGAGTATTTAACACGAGGCTTCACTTAAGGTGAAGGAAGAGAAAATACAAGGATGACGAGTGTGATTAATGAGAATCTGACTCATGTGGGTCGTAATACGAACATTTTCATGTATTTTTAGGTTTACTTTCATCGCCTGATTAAGTTATATTAGTTTTATTTTCACAGATTATAAGTTAGATTAACTTATTAGTGCATATATGTATGATAAACTGAATAAATAACAAATGAGTATCTTAATTTCTCTCTTATTCCATAATAGTCAACAAAAAAAGATATTGGTCAAACTATTGTTGTAGTTGAAGATTTTTTCTCAATGGGCTCTTCATCGGTCTTACAACATTTGATGGGAAGACATACGCAATGGCCGAATATGCATGACCCAAGGAGCCCTCTCTCTGAACAAAAAAGTGTGCATTGTGCATCGTTCCCGCATTTTGGGAACAACGCATTGGAACATGCAATTGAATTGTTGTTATTATTATGGTTCTATAACAATACCAATGACTTAAAATTTATAACACAAAAAGAAAAACATATAAGAATTTGTTTACTCAATTCGTTTATAACTACTTTCGTACTATCGTTAAGCTATTGTTTTTATATGTTTTTAACTCGTAAGATTACAATTACCAAACGATGACTATTTATATTTAGTTGAATCCTAATATTGCATTACTATAATACCTCTTAAAAACCCTTAAAAAGCTTGACTTGATCAACAAAATCTTCTGACATTGCAATCCAATCAATTTTAGGAAAATTTCCTACCTGATGAGATAAGCAAAACAACAATTAGAAGAACCAAGACTGTTGAAATGAACTTCATTCTTTTACACCTGTTCCAGGGAAAATGTTAGTATTGATCAATAATAATATGTAGGTTTTAGAATATTTTATTGGATGTTTGAGTTGTGGTATATATAACAGATAGATGGATATGTAATCAGTCTTGAAGATTTTGATAATATGATCTCGTGAATCTTATATTTGTTGTTGGTAATAATTACATAACTCGGAAATTGAAAATTAATTTTTTGTTGTTTTGTATGTTAGATACGATACGTGGTATGATTCTACAATTTATACAAGTCCAATTGAGCAAGTATAACACTAAAAATCATATACATGTATTTCTATGAATGAATACATTCGTGGAGTGAATTGGACGAGTCAGAAGTTTCACCCCCTTCCTTTAAGATCAATTTGTCGGCTACTTCTTCAAGACCTCAGATGGCAACGATCTTCCAAGGTACAATGTCTGTCACATGGAGCGGCTAGTGAAGCTTAAAATGACCCCTCAGTCGAACACGAACGGTATTTTGCAGAACTTGTAGAGGAATATGAGAATGCTATGAAAATGTTGAAAAGCTTATTAATGTGTTGTTTTTGGATGCCTTTCTCCTCTCCGCATATGTCCTTCATATAGGAAAATATTTCATGTAACAAACAAGTCATTAATAGGAGATTTTAATCCAACCGTAAGTTGAACGATATACATTTAACAATTAAGCACAAGGCTTAATTCTATATTATTGCAGCATTTGGCTATGTTTTGAATTTTCAATATAAACATTCAAATCTGAATTTAAACATTTTAATCTAGATTTTTATTTATATTAATAAATAAAAATGACATCAAAATAGCTTTTCATTAAGTCAATACATTCACACCACTAAATATTTGGGCTTACCAATTAAGCCCAAGTTGATACATTTGAATTGGACTTAATTCTAATTTCCAAATTACATTGGGCCTCCAGCCGAATATTAATTTCTCAGTGTAGGCATGTTGGCAAATGGCAAGTAGTCGGAGAATTGGATATTAAAAATGGATTTTATATAGGTGACATGTTCATCATAATTGGGAAATTAAAAATGGAATAATGGTTGGTGGTAGCCTGGTAGGCTGGTGATTAATGGTATAACTGAGAAATCAATTTCCCAAAATTTGATTTTTTTATAGGAAGTATTTACAAATTTGGAAAACCAAAAGTATAAGTTTTGTTGCACTGCGATTTCCCAAAAGTAAAACAAAGATTTAAAGTAATGAACTATTAGATGAAAAATCATCCCTATTCTTTATTAATGACATATTTGTCGTAAAAATTGGTCTTTGTACCAATGCTTCCTGATTTATTTTTATAGATTCCATTTTATGAATTTAGAATTTCTTTAACCTAATGAAATCTACGTTTCATGTAGATGAATGTTGTATATTTAATTGTTCAAACCAATTGGGGATGAATGAGAAATAGCTAGTTAAAATAAGTTACTTTGTTGAAGAAATAAAATAAAATAGGTGGAAAAGTGAAAAGTCACAATCCGACATGGAACGTTTGAGCTAACATAGTATATGTAATAAGTTGCTATTTTGCATAAGGGTTTGGACTCTTTGGGGGTACCACGTGTCTTTGAAGTGGGGAAGGTCTAGATGTTATGGGTCAAAACCCACACGTGTGCACGTCGGTGCTGCTGTCTGTCTGGCCCGGCCTGGGCTGGGGCTGAGGTCTTGGACTTGGGCTTGATTCTCCTACAATATTAATCTTTTTAAAAAAAGTTTGATTAAGTAATTAATTATTTGTCTGAAAATTAATAAGAAACAAATTAAATAATTAATTAATCGTAATGCAAAACAAATAGTGCCTTTCAAGTAACACAGAATGCGCTTTCTGCTATCCAGTGACTTGAACATGGCCATGCATGAATTGACAAAGTTGACTCACGTGAGAAATATCAAGTCTTGTCAAAACCAATATTGTAATGCTCCTACAGTTTGCCTGGATTCAGTTGGATCATAAAGTAACGCTCCTTTATTAGCAGATAATTTAGAATCAACTATGCGTTAGGTATTTGAGTCGACAAATACGCACCTCCAGAATTTGCCCATTGTGGATATACGAAGCAAATTCGAATAAAATATGACGATAGTAACAACACAAGGATTTTACGTGAAAACTCCTAAACCGGAGAAAAAACCACGGGGCCCGAACGAAAATACACTATGTAGAAAATTGTTACAACTACACAATTTCTCGCTCAACCCAACCGATCCCCACAGAGTCTTTATACCCGTAACACTCCCCGAATACACCTCACACTAATATAGAAATATTACAAGAGGAAACAAGTGAGTATTACACAAAAGAACTCTAAATTGGATGATAACAAATGGAGAAGGAGCTTGGTATTTATAGGCTCAATTCTAAGCAAAAGAGGTGTTAACAAATAATGTGGTGATTATACTAATCACCGCCCCAATTCATTAATCACCGGCCAAATTCACTAATCACCGCCTCAACTCACCGCCCCAACAATCTCCACCTTGAAGATGTGATTATTATTGACTAATCACGTCTTAAAAATCATCTTCATTCTGGCATTGGGCAATCGCACACCCACTCCGCCTCATAAGATCTCCATAGCTTCCGCTATCACTGCAACCGCAGTCGTACTTTTAGAAGTACCATGCTCCACCATAAAGCATAACCACTCAGAATAAACAATTCCGAGAATTTCCCTTTTCGGCCCATGTCGAACATTAACCTGCTGATAGGATGGTGCACCTTCCACTTTTGGCTCCTCCGGAAGTCATCAGCCCGCCGACATGAATATACCACACCTTGCATTAACGCCAAAAGCAATGCCCGTGTGCACACTAGACCCACTAACATTAACGTCCTGTCTCATGGCAACTTTTAGGGTCTCATGCCACCAGGACGAGCATGCCGCTTACAGAACTTCAGTGTCACTGTAATAAGCAATGTTAGTATCTCCTCCAAGGTTTCCTTTTGATGCCTCGGAGCCATTTGCCGAACCGGTTCCCCTTGTTGGACAATTTCTTCTAACGTGACCAGATTGTCCATACCGCCAACACACTTTCCTCCCAGAGTTTGTCTTCCTTCCATCGTAAGTCACCAATGCATTGTTCACATGTGAACCGTTACCCCCGCTAAGCCTCCTCTCTTCAGACAGAAGCTTGCCCGTAACTTCAAAGAGATTGATTTTCTCTTTCCCGTGAATCAATATCGGTTTCATGTGCTCGTACGAACTTGGAAGAGACTAGATGAGTCTCAAGGCTTGATCCTCCTCATCAATTGCAACTCCAATGGATTCAAGCTCAGCAACGATTCCGTTCAGAACACTCTGATGATCTGAGATACTCGCACCATCTGCCATTCGCAGTGTGTGAAATTGCTCTTTTAGGTACACGCGATTCGATACGCCCTTCGCCTGGTACAACTCCTCTAATTTTTCCCAGAGTCCCTTAGCCGAAGAAATTCCATGCACGTTTGCAAGAATATTTTTGGCCAGACACAGACGAATTGCACTCGCAGCTCGCAAATCTAGATCCTCCCAGTCATCACCGTCCACCACAGCTTTTATACCAACTGCTTCAGAACTCGAGCTAGTAGGGCCGCTACCTTTAGCAACCCTCCCTTTTAAAGCCTTGTGTAACCCTGACTGAATCAACACATCCCTGACTTGAACTTGCCACAAGCCAAAGTTGATTTTTCTGTCAAATTTTTCAACGTCAAATCTCACCGCACTCGTACCCTTACTTCCCGACATTGCACCAATGGGCCTTGGTGAATTTTAAGTAGATCCGAATAGCACAAAGTAAACCCCCGGAAAGAGATAGCTCGTCTTTCCAGACAGGATTTCAAGGTTCCCAGGTAATTGGTGGGGTCACATCGGTCCCGCTTAATAACCAATTACCTTTGACAGAACCGCCTCTATCAGCGCGTATTCACACTACTATCACACCAGAGCTCCACCCCAACAAAAGCTCCACCTCCAGCAGTACCCGAGCTCTGATACCACTTGTTAGGTATTTGAGTCGATAAATACGCACCCCCAGAATTTGCCCATCGTGGATATACGAAGCAAATACGAATAAAATATGACGATAGTAACAACACAAGGATTTTACGTGGAAACTCCTAAACCGGAGAAAAAACCACGGGGCCCGAACGAAAATACACTATGTAGAAAATTGTTACAACTACACAATATCTCGCTCAACCCAACCGATCCCCACAGAGCCTTTATACTAACACTCCCCGAATACACCTCACACTAATATAGAAATATTATAAGAGGAAACAAGTGAGTATTACACAAAAGAACTCGAAATTGGATGATAACAAATGGAGAAGGAGCTTGGTATTTATAGGCTCAATTCTAAGCAAAAGAGGTGTTAACAAATAATGTGGTGATTATACTAATCACCGCCCCAATTCATTAATCATCGGCCAAATTCACTAATCACCGCCTCAACTCACCGCCCCAACACTATGTTGGTGATGAAAGTGGCTTTGCTTCAAACATTTTACTCTTATTCAATAAGTCGAGAATGTATTTGGTCTGCTGTTGGTGAAGTCCTTGTTCATCTCTAACAGCTTGAATACCAATAAAGTAGGGTAAATCTCCAAGATCCTTAACTTAAAAGGAAAGTTGTAGAGTTTGAATAACCTCCTGAATTGCACTTGAATGTGAACATTTGACTATAATATCATCCTCATGACCTAAAACAAATAGTTTTAATGAGTCAATTGTGAACATAAATAACGAGTAATCGATAGATGACTCTTTAAAACCAAAATGTAAAAGTTGTGATAATCTCTAAAACCAAGACAGCGGAGCTTGTTTCAATTCAACAAAGATTTTGTAATTGACACGTCCAACTGCTCTAGGTTGCTCCTTATATACTTCCTCGTCCAAGATGCCGTGTAAAAAGCATTTGACACGTCCAACTGCTTAATTGGCCAATTGAAAGTCACTGCAAGTGCTAAAACCAATCTGATTGTAGTTGGTTTGATGACTAGGCAAAACGTGATAGTCGATTCCACTATATTGATCAAACCCCTTAGCGACTAGCCTTGCTTTGTACCTTTTAATATTTCCATTAGGTAGTCTTTTGATTATGAAAACCCATTTATTTCTTACCACATGTTTCCCTTTTGGTCTAGGACAAAGCGACCAATTTTTATTTTTCATCAAAGCATCAAAATCTTTTCCCATTGCAACTCTCCATTCAGGTTTTGAACTTGCTTGTCAATAGCAAAATCGTTAAGGGATATTTTGTAGTATTAAACACTTTAAAATCGGGGTACTATTTGGGCTTAGAATGACCAGTTTTGGATTCGAGTAAGGATTATTTCTGGTGGTGTGTCATAAAATGGACTCGATGTTTCTGGTATGCAAGAATGCAAATGGTTATATGATGTAAAAGGATTTGGAAGTTCCAGTAAAGAAAGTACCTTGCATAATGCTGCTCTCCAGAGTAGTAGAATCCGATCTCTTTGAAATAGCAGGAAACACGAGCTCATCAAAATTGGCATGTCTTGACGCATAAACACGACCGCTAGTTTGTCTAGACATCTATAACCTTTGTGGTTGGTAGAGTATCCTAGAAAAATACACATTTTGCTTCTAAAAGACAATTTGGGGCATTCATATGGTCTTAAATAAGGGTAGCATGCATAACCAAAAATTTTAAGATTTGAGTAATCTGGTATTTTCTTATGCAAGACAAAGAATGGTGATAAGTTATGCAAGACTCTAGTTGGCATGCGATTGATTAAATACAAAGATGTAAGAAATGCATCAACCCAATATTTTTGTGACAAACCAGATTTCGCTAAAAGTGTAAAACTATTTTCATGTATATTCCTATGTTTACACTCAACTATTCCGTTTTGTTCAAAGGTGTAAGGACATGTAAGACGATGGTTTCCATTATCTTGTAAAAAACTTTTGAATTCATTGGATAAGTATTCACCATCATTGTCTGTTTGAATTTGTTTGAACCTCATAGAATGGCTTTGTATTTCTTAAGAACTTCAAACACCTCTGATTTATGATGCAACAGATATAACCAACTGAATCTGGAAAAATCATCAACAAAAATCACATAAAATAGACAACCACTAACAGAGGAGACTCTGGAGGTCCATACATTTGAGTGAATAAGCTCTAAATTAAAGTCATAGAGGACTTTCTAACTAAAGGACTAAAAGGATTTTTTTTCCAAGTTGGCACGCCTCATAGAACGACAAATTATTCGTCGACTTATCAATGGAAATACACGTCAAACTCCTTAGATGATCAAGAACAACTTGGGACGAATGTCCAAACCGAGCATGCCATTGATCTAAGGTTGTTTTGACTCCTACGGAAGCGATAAAACACTGCAACTTATTTGATGAGTTCTTATTGCTTACTATTGGGTATAGACCGTTTTCAACCATTTTGTGGAGAAAAGTTTGATGCGTCAAGTTGTCCTTGACAAAGAAATCAACTCCAGGGAAAATTTCAGTTATCTATCCAAACTTTGGCCCGTTTGATAATTACCTACCCAAACTTACACTCGTTACACTCGACTATCCAAACTTTCACTTTCTTGATACTTTACGGTCCAAAATTTCATTCCGACCTATCTCAGCAAAACAAATGTCACTTTTCAGCCTTATGACATCACGCTGACATTATTAGAGGGGCATTTTGTCATTTATATATTAGGGTGTGTAGTGCAATATGTATAATTAATTCATACACCCTAAATTTTATTTTATTATACATTTTCCAGTTTGGTGGGTGAGGGGGGGGGGGGGGGGGGGGGAGGGTGAGTGTGTTGGAGAAGATGAAGTTTTTATTTTTTATTTTTCAGTTTTAAATTATCAACTAATTAATTAATCAAACTGAAAAAAAAACAAGCTTAAAAAATTACTAATTAAGTTTGTTGAAAAGTTTTAATTTCTAAAAATATAATTTCATTTGAAGACACAATTTCTTAAAAAAATTGATAATATTTACTAGTAAACAAAAAGAATATACTTTATATTTAGATGAGTTAAAGTTTATTAGTTTTTAATTTTTGAATATTTTTGAAGTAACAAAAAAATGAAAATTAGAAAATGTATAATAAAATAAAATTTAAGGTGTATAAATTAATTATACATATTGCACTACACACCCTAATATGTAAAATGACAAAACTGCCCCCTCTAATGATGTCAGTGTGATGTCATAAGGCTGAAAAGTGATATTTTTTGGCTGAGATAGGTCGGAATGAAAGTTTGGCCTGTAAAGTGTCAAGAAAGTGAAATTTGAATAGTCGAGTGTAACGAGTGTAAGTTTGGATAGGTAACTGTCAAACGGTCCAAAGTTTGGATATGTAACTAGAAATTTCCTTAGTATAATATAACAATTATTATCCAAGAAAAATCGACTAACATAGAGTAAATTTGTTGTTGCCTTTGGACAATGTAAGACATTTTGGATTTTAAATAAATGTTGACCAAAATGAAAGTTTTGCAGAACTATATAGTTTAACATCCAAACGAGAACCATTTGCTACTTTAACAGTGTGAGGCCCCAAACTCTAAAGTCTCATTTAGGCCCAGATAGGATTTGTGAATTTCTAATTCGAACTTCAATGCTACTTCACAGAGGCTCACTTAATGGAATCATAATAAAGCCAAACATAAAATTCATTTATTACAGCGGAAGCTTTCAAGTTTATAGGGGTTATATTACAATTTCACACCACACTCAAAACAAAAGCAAGAGACTTAATAATTCATATGATGACACACGATGGTTAGAAGAATTTATTTAACACACTTTCAACTTTTATTTAAAATTCCACACGTCCACGGTAGTTTCTGATCCAGCTGCGTTGTAACCCACGCTTACTCTGAGGAATGGACATAGAAAACAAAAGGGATAGGTAAGTCTTTCGTGACTTAATGAGATTTTCAGCAACAATAAAATATATAAGGCGTAAATGGAAATATTATATGATATGAAATGACTGCAAGAGATTAAAATGAACGAGACCAAGAAAAGTAAAAAGTGAAACAAGACAATGAACGTGTGCTTTACATATAACAGATTCAACCTTATTTCATCCAATATACTACCTTGTACCTCCCTACGAGGAGCGACCTCGCAAATAGATCAAGAGGAATGCTCGAGTAAATGTCTATCTAGCATGCGGGTTACAGTCAACTCCTAGATAAATGGGTATCAAGCGAATTTACTTAAAATGACAACCCTTTGTTGCCCATCATTAACTCGACTCAATCCCTAGGCCCAACTTCCCAAAGACGTCCCAATGGGTTAAATAGGTAAACATATAAGCTAGTTAACCGAATAATATTCGTTGCTTTTGAGCTAAATATTCGAACATAGTCCGTTACTCTTTGCACAGTTCAAGAATCAGCAAAAAGATATCATATCGAGAAATTGTCACAACGAGGAATCGGTAAGTAGCTAAAATCAATATGCGAATCCAATAACAAGGTACTTGATTTTATGTGATGAAATATTATTGCAAGAAAACTGTTAGACTAAGGTAGTTTGTGATTCGGAAAGAAAGAACCACCACAATTATGTCCAAGTTCCCCAGGTCGGATGCCAAATGGCTCGAATAAATATTATAACCTCACCTTGTGTAGTAACTTCTTGCTCGGGATAGTTGACACCGTTTCCTATATAAATTAGATATGTTAATAGATTATATAATTATCTCTTGTTATGGTTTCACATATGTGTTCAATATCATCATCAACATTTAAATGTTATTGGGTCACAGTAATAATAACACAAGAAAATAATATTAACTTCTAGTTTATTCTATGTAGTTTTATCTTAGAGTTATTAATTTCTTTAGAAGTATGTGTATGAAACTATTCATAACAACTAGATTTTTATTTAGAGCTATGTAAGTAAGTTATAACAATAATAGGTATTTCATCTATAGATAAGGTTTATATAACTTATAAAGCTCTTGATATTACTTAATATTACACATATTACGTATCAAGATTCATAAAATTACAAGTACATGAAACTCATGAGATTAGTATAGGATAAAACATAAGAGAGCTCGAGCATCGAAGCAAAACACCATGCGATATTGTACCTTTGAGATAGCAAAGAATGCGCTTCAAGGCAGACCAATTTGCAATATCAAGGCAACCATTCGTTGAGCGAGATAATTGACCAGAAAAACAATATCTGGACGTGTGAGAGTAAGATATTAAAGTCCTCCAATAATATGACGATAGGTCGTGGGATCGACATCAGCCGAAGAGGATACTGTTGGCGGATTGAAGGCCATGGGCGTAGCAAGGGGTTTAGCACCATCCAACTTGTGGCACGCCAAACGATCGTGAATATATTTATGTTGGGAAAGGAAATAAACCTTCGTTACAACGGACATCCTCAATCCACAAGAAATAAGTGAGAGCGCCCGTGTCTTTAATCGCAAAACGACGACTAAGACTAGCAATAGCATACGGGACTATGGAATCACATGAACACGTGACAATAATATCATCTACGTACCTTAGAACATAAAGCCGAACACCCTTACCAAGATAAACAAAAAAGACCATAAAGAGTTTGAGACCAAGCACGTGGCACCTGTTTGAGACCATAAATCGACATGTGCAATAAAGAAACATGATTTGGAATAGTTTTATCAACAAAACCCGAGGGTTGCCGCATGTAAACAGTTTCAGTGAGGTTCCCATGTAAGAACGCATTACTTACATCCAATTGGCGTAAGGGTTATCCATGAGTCGTAGCCAAGGAGAGAATGGTGTGAATGGTGACCAGCTTTATGACATGACTAAATGTCTCCTTATAGTCAAGCCTAGGAATTTGATTAAACCCCTTGTTAACAAGTCGAGCCTTGTATTTATCTATGGAACCACTTGGATTGTGTTTGATACAAAATAAACCATTTGGAGCCAATAATTAAGCAATCACGGTGCGGAGGTGCAAGTGTCCAAGTGCCATGCTTAGTCAAGGTAATGAATTCTTCATCCATGGCATCACACCATTTAGGACTAATCAATGCTTGAGAAGCACAAGAGGGCTCAAGAAGACCGACAATTGGATGCTTAGTCACAAGATTAATGTTCTTTGGCTTGAAAATGTTGTTGCGAGAGCGGGCCATCATATGATGAGCCTAATCCCCAACCGGCAAAAGCTCTATAGTAATATGAGGGTCTGTGTGACGAGAAGAGATGGCAAACAGGGATCAGAGCCTAGGCCAAAGAGGTCTTTGAGTTCGATCTCACCGCAACCCAATTATCAAAAAGTGTCATGTGACAGGCGTAACAAAAAGATTTACAGCCTGCACGTGAGGTGGTGTGTTGGAGATTATATATAAATATATAAATGACTACCCTCTCTAACAGTTTAAGTTTTTAGATGAGATAGCAAAATCAATATATGTCGTTATGAACATTACGACATAGTGCAACATATATCCACGTTCCCATGCGAATTAGGTTTTCCACAAATTAAAGGCAGAACTTCGCAAATTATGCCATGGAAGAAGTGCCCTATCGATAAAGTTGGCAAAAGTAGTTTTGTTACTCGCCTTGTAGTTAAATTTCATTACATCGTCTAGTACAATATTGTAACTAAGAGTCTACTTGTATTCTCATTGTTTCGACAACACTGAGGTTCTCACTGCATCCTACGTGCGTTGGCCGAAAATAATGCAAGGTATAGCTCAAGCTGGCAAGCAAATTACTCTTGATCAATTCGAGTATAGCAAGTTTTTCGACATTTCTTTCTCGGGGTTCCGATCAATTTGCGTGCTTGTTCTCATAATTTCACAAAAATCAACGTGAAATATATTACAAAATACATGTAAGAGGCCTTACACATAGACATCATGTGGAAACCGTGTCCTTTTGTTAATCATTCACTAAATACAAGAACCATAACCTACTGATCATACTAATTGTATAATCATGACTCATGAGGCATTGGATTCAAAAATTTGATATTTCAAATAAGGGTACAAAAACCCAGTTCATAAGTTCTTTTTGGTAATTAGATTTGTATATACGCGTTTAACTGGCGGTAATTATAATTTTAGACAAGCAATCTGATGAGTCAAAATTGTTGTGGGTAAATTGAAATTTTACACTCATAGTTTGGGCTGCCTGCTGCAGAATTCATTGAACAAATGGGCTGAGCAGCCCGCAGTCGCTATCATAATAAGTTGCTAACATTAAGGGGTGTTTGCAAGAGCTTTTAAAAGTAATTTAGGACTTTAAGTCACTAAAAAATATTTATTTAGTGTTTGCAGTTCATGTTTTTGCTTCTCCTTCTCTTAAAAAAAGTAAAAAAACAACCCAAAAACATATCATGAGGTGCTTCCATAAACTGCTTCTACTTATATATCATTTAAGTTTCTCTAAACAACTTATTTAAGCCTCAATTAATTAGAAAAAATCTTATGATTTTTCTTTTTCCTCATCTACGTGATATCTTCTATAATTTTACATTGTGACCTTTTAAGAGTAATAAATTAATAATAAAAAAACAATTAGAGAAAAAATAATAATGATAAATAATAGATTTTGTTTTCTTTTACTACTTTACAACAACGTGTATGACATATTTATATCAACATATTTCAAATAAAGTTATACTTTTTAAAATAAATCCTTACACAAAATAAATTGCGCAATGTAATGTAATAAACGTATATATTAATTCAATTATTTTAAAATTTAGTTATTGCAAACACCTCCTAAGTCCTAACCTAATGTTTGCAATTTTTTAAAAACCTAAAATCTATTTTCAATATAATATAATTATTTTATAGTTTTTGATTACAAATTATAAATTACGAAAGCCCCTTTATACATTATATTGAGTAGTTTAAATCTTACGTTTTTTTTATTTCTCTTGAGTTATCAGGTTTTTCTCCAAAAGCACTCAATTTAATTAAATAAACTTTTACAACTTTAAATTAAATTATGAGATCATGTGCATATATGAAAGAGTTAGCCAACACTATCTATGTTTGGGTAATTAATTCGTCGCTTAAACTGAACACGTTATTTATTGCAACCTTTCTATGGTCGACATGGTGCAATAGTGTGCACAAATGTGATCATATATGGTCCAAGAAATCCATACTCGCAAATGAACTAACATGCATTAGAATGAACTTAAGTCTCTGTAAAAGTGCAATGCATAAGCAAGATAGTGACTTTCGCTGCAAAGATTACATCAACAAAATCATCATGCGGATCTTTTAACTCCAATATTTACCTAATCGAATGAATTAACACCCATAATAAATAACAATACAAGACACAGTACCACCATTCCAGAACTTTCAGTATTGGAGCCTATTCGAGGAAATAAAACAAGGGAAAAAAGCACATTCCCCCCTATTCTTCCGGCCGGTTTGCACATTCCCCCCTTTGCTTTGATTTTTTGCACGTTACCCCCCTTGCTTTCAACTTATCGAAACGTTGCCCCCCCCGACGACCTAAGCTGCGTTTTCAACGAATATTCCGTCGAATCTTTGCACGGCTCACTCACGTGCCACTTACGGAGGGGCAATTTAGACATTTTCTCGGCGGGTAACGGCTATATTGCTAAATTCACCTATTAAAAAAGGCTTCTTCACAAATTTTCCCCAAAATTAATTCCTCCCAAACCCGAAAACCCTAAATTCGTTTTAGGGCTTAATTTTACTTCCAAATTGGAACCCAATTTCAATGGAATTGAGTATGATTTGCCACTGCGGAAGTCGTGCAACTGAGATCACTTCATGGACCGACGCCAATCCCAGTCGTAGGTTCGTTCGATGCCCCACATATCCGGTAAGTTGAAGATTATACTTCTTTGTTGTGAACTTACGTTAAGTTGTTAACTTAACCTTAATTTAGGTTAAGAAAAGCCATTAAATTTAGGTTAATGGATTAAGAAAAGCCATTAATTTTTTTTTTTTTGAAACAGAGGCCCGGTGCATGTCGGTATTGGGAGTGGATTGACCCCCCAATGTGTCAAAGATCAAGGATGATTATTCCAGGGTTGTTGAGGAGGATAAACATGCTAGAAGGGGAGATTGAAAGGGCTCGGATCAATCAAAGAAGAATGAAGATAGTGGTGGTAGTTATGGTTGCTATTCTGTTTGTGATATGGAGGGGGGCAACTTAGTGTGCTCTGTTTATGTTTATTTCGTAGCTTGTTTGTTTGGCTGTTGTTGATGTAGTCTGAAAATTGGTGTAGTTGTTGTATGTTTCTTATGGTGTATGTTTTGTTAATGGTTTGCAAAGTTGTAATGTATCACACTGTTTGGTGCAATGTAGTATGTTACTTATGGTGCAATGTTATGTTTGTGAAAGTTGTTAGTGAATATTGAGGTGTTATCTTTGGTTTACTTGCAAAATAATGTTCATAACCAGTGAAGACAAAATTACATTATGAGATCACACCTATTATCAGATCACACCTCAATCAAAATCAAGAAAAGAACACAAATGGAAATATCCATTACATTATGAAAATACTCACTGTCATGGTTACATTACCAAGCCTCACTTACATACAAAAGGAAATAACTGCAAATTGGAAATGTTCAAGTGAGGCTGGACAATCTAACAGAGCAATATCACCCAAAATTAAAAGTGTACATTCTCTGGACCAGCTACTCCCCAGCAATAGAAATCAGCTGGTTATGCCAGAAACAAAACAGGAAACAGTTCCTCTAATCAAAAGACCATAACTCTCCAGTTCCAGTGTACATTCTTTGGACCTTTCTTTTTGGTACTCCAACATGCTTCTTAGTACTAGGTGGTTTAAACTGCTTCCTTGATGATACAAATGTTGGTGCAACATTAATGTCAGTTGAAGCCACTGACATGGTGGTGCTGGTGATTCCTACACTTTGGACTTTGTTGGGGCTTGTTTGGCTTCTAGTTTGGACATGATTAGACTGTCCATTCACTTCAGACACCTTCCTTTTTCCTTTATCTTTGGTTGGAGGCTTTGGAGTTACTTCAACATTCACTGGAGGGTCATGAATTGGCTTTGCACCATTCCTTCTCACCTGTTTTGGATGCAATAAGTTTGGTCAGATTAACAACCACCATAAACAATCCAAAAGATCCCTCATTTACTGTCATTTGAAAATACCTGCATCTTTCTCTTTTGCTTTACTCCACTCCCTTGATTTCCAGCTTGTGATGCCTGGGTACTAATTACATCAGAAGCACCATGATGTGCAGATTCACCCTATAACAATAAACCAATGCACTGCATTATTATACTACTTTTGCATGTCAAAAGTTAGAATAAGTGATCACACTTACATCAATATTTGTTGAAGCAGGGGTATGTGATGCAACAGGGGCTTGTGATGCAGCAGGGGCTTGTGATGCAGCAGGGGCTTGTGATGCAGCAGGGGCTTGTGATGCAGCAGGAGTATCAGTTCCATCCTGCATCAATATATAAGCACATATTAAAGCCCAAACATATAACATATATTAGAGTTTGCAAACTTACACCAGCAGTAGGAGGATTTCTTTGCTTTGTTTTCCTCTTCATAGAAGCAGCCAATGGGTTGCTCTTTCTTTTTCTGCATCCTCTGAAGTTGTGACCAAGCTCCTGGCAGTAAGAACACCTTATAAGCATACCATGCTTTCCAACTTTGCCTGTTTCTTTCAGGGCCTTTTCCCTGATCTCCTTCAACTCTTCTGGGGACTTCTTCCTGGCATTTTTCTTAGGCCTACCAGGCATTCTCTCAGGAGCTGGAGGCACCAACTTTGCTACATTTGTTTTAGGTTGTGGCCAGGCTTCCTTAGCATGCATTGGTGCCATATAGTTACTGTAAATCCTTTTTTTAAAGCACCCCAACAAATATATAGTCTCTTGAATTTTGCAACCTCACCAACCAACTTGCACTTAATTTTGACTGTTGTCCCAATGTTAGTCTTCATAATTTCCTCAGCATAACACCAGAGGAGATTATATTGCTTTGCATCTGTACCATTCACCCCATACAACACCTTTTTCTTAGCTCTATACATCTGATGCACACTGAAGTCTAAGGCAGCATCTCTACCAATTATGGTTAGCATTGATTGAACTGGCCAATTTGGATCACTCTTGATTTTGTCAAAATACTCCTTGGCAATCCATTTTGAGTTGGCTTGTACTACACTGTCTTGCCTTGCACATTCATGTGGTCCTACATAACTCTTGATTTGAAGTGTATCCTCACCAGGAATTCTTGAGACATATATCCTGAATGGACAATGGTCCTGCTGGCACCTAATAATCAGTTTGTATTTGTCATTTTTCTTGAAAACTATTGACCTCCAGTTCTGGATAGCATGTTTCCTGACTGCAGCTCTAAACACATCTGCATCAGTGAAGCAGATACCGCCCTCTAAGTGTACTTTATCCATGTCAACAGCTGGATTAAAAACTTTGTATCCATTATAAAGCCATTGATCTTTCACTTTCTGTTGAACAGGATCAGGTGCAGGTTGATGACATGATCTAGTTATTGGCCTCCTTGCAGGTAATCCAGCCCACTCAACTTCAGTATCAACACTTTGATCATAATCAAAGTTGTCTTCAGTAGGATCATTATCTGAGTCCACAAGATAGTCTGAGTATTCTGAATCATCCCCAAGAGATACCTCACCTGGACTATCATCACTATCAATGACATCTATTATAGAGGCTAACTCCTCACTGCATTGATCTCTAATGAAACTAGGCAACTCTGTAGCTTGAGCAGATGTAGCTGTGTGGGTGTTTTGTGGAACCTCAGCCGGAGCAGATGTATATGTGTTGGCATTTTGAGGTTCATCATGTTGAGCAGTTGTATATGTGTCTTGATTTTGAGGCACCTCATCTGTGTTGGCATTTTGAGGCACCTCATCTGTGTTGGCACAGTCTGGCACCTCATCTGCAGTAGTGTTTGTGTTGGCATTTAGAGGATCTTCATGTTGAACTTCATCATCAACTTCTACCTCATCTTCTGATAATCTTTCATCATCTGCATCTTCTCCATCATCATCACTGGAATCATCCTCACTTGAAGACTTTAACATTCTCATATGGGCCTCTGTCCTAGGAGCCACAAATATTGCTACAACTCTTTCTTCACTAGCATGCCTTGCCATTTCCAATGTACACTCATCTGTGTCTATCCTTACCAAGTCATTACAGTTGTCCCATCCACTAGTATTGTAGTATAGCACCACATTACCCCTCACCCCAACCTCCTTAAGCATATGATTAAGCTCTATAGCTGACATTTCATCTTCTTCACAATAGTCTATAAAATCCACCTTGCCAGCCAAATAACACAGTGTACCAAAGTTCATAAACCTCCCAGAATGGTTCATGACTATGGTGAAAAAAGACCTATTATTACCTGAGATTGAAGAAGAATTTAGACAAAAACTAAGTGTCATTAAAAAGATAACAAAACAATCAAAAGTAGACAATAAAAAGCATGCCAACAGTGTATATTAAGGAAAGAGGGACCACAAACAACATAAGGAAAGCTAAAAAATCCAACCTTAGTCAACATTACCAGACAAAGACCAACACAAGTACAATTTATGGACCACACAAACATAAAAAACCATTTTTTTAACAAAAAAGTGACACAGACATAAAAATCATAGACATTACCAGACAAAGACCAACACAAGTACAATTTATGGACCACACAGCCATAAAAATCATCATTTTTGTCACATGCATCCAACAAAACACTCCCAACACACACATTATCAGAAGTTGACCAAAAAATGTTTAATCTAAGGATGACAAATACATCAAAAATATATTTTTAAAGATGAGGGACCACAAACAACAAGAAATAACAATATAAGTTAGAGAAGGGGAAAGTTCTTACCATAATCGGGATGCATCGAAATAGGGTTTACGATGTCACTGTTCGTGCGCAATTTCCACCCCATTTTGGCAAGATGGATGGATATGAACCAACGGATCGCTCAATTGCTCTGAATTTTTGGTTTGGGTAGTTCAAAAGTCTGGATTGTGGAGAGGAGAGGAGAGGAACAATTTTAGGGTTTACTGAATTTTGGCTCCATTTTTCCTCTAAAACGAGTTCGATCCGTTACCCGCCGAGAAAATGTCTAAATTGCCCCTCCGTAAGTGGCACGTGAGTGAGCCGTGCAAAGATTCGACGGAATATTCGTTGAAAACGCAGCTTAGGTCGTCGGGGGGGGGGGGGGGGGGGGGGGCAACGTTTCGATAAGTTGAAAGCAAGGGGGGTAACGTGCAAAAAATCAAAGCAAAGGGGGGAATGTGCAAACCGGCCGGAAGAATAGGGGGGAATGTGCTTTTTTCCCATAAAACAATCTAATTCTTAAAATAGTAAGAAAGAGTAAACTAACAACTACATACTGTTGGTAAACATGATCAGTTGTAGCAAATTCTAGTTTATCAAATCCTCATAAAAATATGTAAAAGAACAAGGAAGAAATCTTGGCATCAAAATTCAAGTATAGAGATTGGAGACAAAGTGTAAAGTTAATAAAACATATTACTATTGAAATCATCCTAGCGCCGATTACCATTCGCCACTATTAAAAAAAAACAGATGACGTGCAGGATTATACACTCATCTGTTTCATATTACACTCAATCTGGCACGTCTTTGACTGCCTCGGCAAAATAAGAAATCTTGTACAAATAGTCAGATCATTAGGAGGAAGGCAATGGAGTATTAGCTTTTGTAGAACTTCTCCATTCTTCAAAAAGTACTCTACCAATTTAATTTCATCTTCAACCCCTTAAAATTCCCGAAATTCAATCCTCTTTATATGGAATACCAAACATTCAGGCAGGATTGGCAGTACTTCTTAATTAAAATCTTTGCAAACCCGTTTTCATTCTTTTGGAATCCCTGTTAAGAAAAGAATGGCATAATTCAAGGGAGGAAGTATGCATGTATGCTAGTGAAACTTACAATAAGTACATTAATAGCACTTATTCTAATTAATAACGTTACGTTCAAAGAGAATTCATAAAACAATCCATGAAAGCATATGCATTCCTGTCCTAATTTCATTAGGAAGAATCATCATAGGTAGAATAAAATTTGTATCAAGTTTCTTCAAAATATAACATAAGGAATGCTACACCTCCTTAATAATGAGTTGTTCGAGTTTAGGTGCAATCTGTAGCAAACGTGCCAATGTCGATAAAGTAGAGAGCAACCCAGGGATAACCACATCAAGTTAGGAAACACGAGCAGCTGCACAGAGGAACGATGCAAACCCTGCAACCAAGTAAAAAACATTGTGACTCAAATTATTTGCCATTATGATACTTTAAACTTTTACCCATAAAATTGCAAGAGGCTGATGGTTCGTAAAATCAAAATCGTAATTCATGCCAATTTCATACTACTAGAAGTAAACTGCAACTGACTTATTCTTTTACCAATTCAAATGACAGTTAGAAGGGCCCATTAGAATAACATAATAAAACTGCAATAGCTTGTTACTTAACTATTCCTTTTTATAAGCAACGAGCCCACTGCTGCTTGTCGTACCTTAATGTTCTTGAAAGCAGTCGTTGGTTAAATCTACAACCAATATTATTTACTAGTACTAATTGAAAGAATAATCTTCTAGGTACCTGAAGACTTAGGAAATCCCTTTGAATCAATTATTTTATTCACCTGAAGTCTGACAAATTCTATAGGCCAAGATAAAATATTAAAGGGGATTCTAACAAGTATCTTAAATCTAATCTCAAAAGTGGAAGTTGCACAACTCTCAAACATATCCAAGTTTCATAAATATACCAAATGTGTAAGATCTATGTATATGTTCTTAAGATTTTAAGCACAGCAATGTCGTCTTAACCAGATCAAAATATAGATCCATGAATTTAATGACGTATAGCTCGAGTCTGCTAAAGGAAAGAAGGGAACCAACAAAATCCAACCCACCAAAACGTTTCCAGCTATATTTATATTGATCAATCAAACCTATCGTTATGATAAAAAACATAGTGACTCCACAAATCTTGATAATATTGCTATAAATTTCAATCATCTGACAGAGATAAGTCCCGAATCAATCCAAAGACTTTTCCAACTTTATACAAGTTAGATTAGCCAATATTTGTTTACCTCATGCAGATCGGAAAAGAACTCGGTAAAGTATCAATGACCTACACCCTCGTGCGCACAAGAAAGCCTCTCTATGAAGGTCGCATTTTTACACCAAGTGAAAAGAAATTTCATCACTTAAAGCAGAATTCACAAGTTTCTGCAGTACTAGACAATACTCACAAGAAAAATACTCCCATCAGAGAAATAAATCAGTACGAAAAGAATATGGCTACAAAAAATAGCTCACATGACTAGATTGCACTGAAACCAAAGGTTCATCTAAACACATACCTGAAAAGGCATAAGAGCTCATTCCCTCTTCCCCTGATGCATTTTATTTGTCTCAAAAACCATATAATGCTCAAATAATATACAATCGCATGCAGATAAGTCGGAGTTCTTGAGTATCAAAATCCTAGTTGATAGATCAACAGCATATCCATGAACTGGCATTCAATTTGGTGCAGAAATTTTAATACACTCTATATCACAAAAAGTCTTTACAAAAGTTCGATTCTGTCGCGTTATCCTTACATAGGCAGAAATTACCTGTTTAGTTCTCCAAAGATATGATAATTCTGAACCAATGCTCTCTCCAATCCAATGCTGCACGAGTAACATGAGATTAGGAGGAAAATTATAATCCAATTTCATGTAACTTGGTCATTGAATCAACTTTGGTTGCCAACAGCATATACTTTCTGAAGAAATAAGTGTCATGTATATTGCTGTTATGGCACTGGTAGGACAAAATGATAAAACACCATGAGATATTAAAATGACACATACTTGCTTTTGCCCTTGCAGAACTAAAATATTGAAGTCTCTTGGAGGAACTCAGTAATCAATTTCTAAACAAAATGAGAAACACAAATAACAACATCTTGAAGATGAAGCTAATCAATAGCTGCAACTTCTAGTTCTTTGCATTTTCATACTAGAGTAAAAGAACAAGTAATAATTTTTGTCATATACATCAAAGGTAAATTAGAAAGAGAGTGTAAAGCATATAATACATATTACTCATTCAAATCATGCCAGAGTATCATTTTCCACTAAGAGCAAAAAGAGGTGATTTGCTCAATTATACATTCTTTTTCTATTTCATTCTACAGTCAATCTGGCATGCCTTGGACTTTCTCGGCAACATATTCAATCTTGTCAAAATACTCATAGCATCAGGAGTAAGGCAATGGAGTATTAGGTTTTTCAGAACTTCTCCATTCCTCAAAAAGTACTCTACTAATTTGATTTCATCTTCGTCCGCTCCAAATACCCAAAATTCAATTCTCTTCACACGGAGTACCAAACACTCAGGCGGGATTGGCAGTTGGTACACAAAATTTTGAAACCCTCCTTCATCCTCTTGAAATCCCTGTTAAGACAAGAATGGTGTAATTTAAAATCACTTATGTTTGCATGTACTCAAGTGAAACTTACCATAACAGTACAACAAGATCATTTCATTGTATTAAGTTTAACGAGGATAGGAAAGTGTCTTCATAAGACGATGCATGAACCATTTGTCCTTCTTTCGTAATTTTATTGGGAAGAATCATCATTGGTAGATTTGTACTATGTTTATATAATATACAACGTAAAGAACGCTACACCTCTTTAATAGTGAGCTGTTCAAGATTAGGTGCAATCTGCAGTAAACGGGCCAGTATTGACCAGTGGAGGCAGTTAAGTGATAGCCACAAAAGATTACGAAATACGGGCAGCTGCACGGAAGAATGATGCAATGCCTGCAACCAAGTTAGAAAAATGTGAACTACTTAGTAAAGACCACACAAATTAAAAAGTTATTTAACAAACACTTTTTCGCAAGGAACTCTACATAAAATATGTAAACAAGTGGTTCATCAAATAAAGCTATAATTCATACCATTTTTGTGTTGCTATAAATGTGGCTCAGTTTTTTCTTTTAACCAATTGAGATGACAGTTACTGGGTCCATTGGCTCAAGCCAATGAAATTACAGTAGATTGTTAATTAACTTTTACTCTTGATAAGCAACATGCAACTGTTGCTGATCAAACCTTCATGTTCTTGAAACCATCCTTCGATTATTCTACGACCATCATAATATACTTAGTTTGGTTCTCCCGTATTAGTTGAGTTGAAAGCATAATTTTCAAGGCACTTGAAGACTTGAAGAAACACATATGTCTCAATTATTTTATTCAGCTCTATTGTAAAAAGTTTCATAATCTACGATAAAACATAAGGAAATTCCAACAGGATCTTTTATCTAGTCTCAAAACTTGAACTTGCACAACCCTCAGCAATGGGTAGCATGCACAGACAAACTAGGTGTTTGACGGAATATATTATTCAAGTATCGTTGATGTAAGTAATTTAAATTCACACCAAGAAAACATTAAAACATTCAACGATTACGGCGGGAGAGGGAACACAACAAGTACATAATCCTTTCACGTTATGAAATAATGTTACTTCTCCATCACGAAAGTGCCTTAAAATAAGTTACGTATTCTGTTTATCTAAGTAGGACACTTAAAAGATAAATATTCTCCAGACGTAAGTTGTCAAATGAAGATAAAATTAAGAAAGCTCACATCGATTGCACATTCAGATAAATATAGATGAATGGTGCTTGAGCAGCGAGAAACAATCATGGCTGTGCTATTAAGGTAGGAAAGAACTTCATCATCAGTTTCTTCTAAATCCAATAGTTGTTGATTGGGACCAATGTCAATGTGAGCCGTGTGAAGAGAGTTGAAGTGACAAACATCATACAAAAAAGCCCAAACTCCTTTATATATCAAAATTTCAAGGTTAGGGGCATCAAGTGTGAGTTGGAATATAGCCTCCTCCCCACGACCCTCTATGACCAACTTCTTCAATAGAGGATGTACATATCATACGGATATTCCAAGTCACATTGGTATAAATACAAGCATTCTAGTGCCGGACAACCTTCAATCAGCTGATTGATGGGATCATCCTGATCATCAAGTATCAATTTCACAAGATCTAACTCTTTGAGATTAGGTAAACTAAAATGATCTGGAAGATGCAAGTGGGACTCTAACCAAAGGCGCAACGTGACTAATGTCGTGCAGGCGTCGAGGCAATGACACCAGGCGGTTGACTCGTAATGAGAGAATTTAAGATCGAGATGTCGAACATTAAGCCGTAATGCGGCACTAACCCAAGATACAAGCTTTTCTTCACCATATTTCTTATCACATTTAAGAATAATTTCTTCTACAGAAGGGGAGCCTTGGCGCACTGGTAAAGGTGTTGCTGTGTGACTGAGAGGTCACGGGTTCAAGTCCTGGGAGCGGCCTCTTGTCAAAAATTGACAGGGGAAGGCTTGCCCCTTATACACCCTTGTGGTGGGACCCTTCTCCGGACCCTCGCATTGCGGGGATGCTTTCGTGCACCGGGTTGCCCTTTAATGCACACCAGATAGAGCTTCATTCAACAATCGGTCGACAAAATCGACAAAACTAACACAAGGGGAGTCGTTGGAATTGTTGTTTACCCTAGGGTTCAAGAGCAATAAATCATCAAAATCAAGTCTTTTGGGCATCAACCCAAAGGGGAAGAGATTTTTCCACCTGGTGGAGAGAATTGAGGTACCAACTGCATTTTTTGTCGGCAAATTACACAAAATTATGCTCAAAATTGGATCTGGCAGCTCACTAATTCGATCTATTTTGTCAATTTCCAATCGTAATTCTTTTGGATTGGACTCCATTGAGACTGGAAAGAAGAATACTTACTGATAATAATAAGGCGCTCACAACAGTAGACGATTCTCCATTTTGAAATTTAGAAACGGGTGAGAGAGATAAAGGAAAAAAAATGCTCACAAAGCAGAAACTTGCTTTTAGGCGATTTTTGATAGATTTCTAATCTTTTTTTTAAAAAAATATTATGAAAATTATCGAGTATTTTGTTTTTGTTTTTGCATGTTAAAAGAATATATCTTAAATTGTGAACCTTAACTAAAACAATATTGAAATGTTAAACAACAAAAAAGTTAAAATTAAGAAATATGCATGCAAACCCAACGTCATCGTCCATCGATCTCCAAGCTCCAGCTACTGAATTCATCCCGCCAGACGAATTTGTCTTCTCCGCTAAGAATCAAAAACGGCAAAGAGCAACAACTAGCGACACACCTATGGATGTGAACATGACTGAATTGGGGGGATTCACCACCAAACCTTAACCCTAGCAACCCTACCTATGCTTAATCACGAGGGTGTGGAAGACCACGAGGGACGTGAACTTTGATGAATTGCGATTCGCAGAAGTAAAGAAACACCTGATTTTCCTGGAAACCTCGGATCCAATACCTATCCCGAAGGTCACTTTCTCGGATGAACTAGAGGAACGTATCAAGAACGAGTGGAAGGACAACTTGATTGTCCGAATTCTCGGGCGGCCATGGTACTATGAAGCGCTAAAAACGAAACTTGACATCATGTGGTCGTTGCACAATGACTTCGACCTTATGGACTTAGGACACAAATGCTATTTCCTAAAAGGTGTGAAGCGAAGCGTGAGATGATACTCACGGAAGGGTTGTGGCACTTAGCACATAGTTTTCTCTCTATTCGTAAATGGATGTCGGATTTCGACACTACCACGGACCGGGTTGATAGTGTTATCACTTGGGTTCGCATTATGAACCTCCCTATGGAACCACTCTCTGAACGTATTGTGCATGGTCTAGCTAGTATGATTGGTGACCCTATCAAAATTGATGAAAATACTATGAACACAACTAGAGGAAAATCCGCAAGAGTTTGTGCTCAAGTTAGTATAAACAAGCCTCTCAAGATGACCGTGGGGGTGCTGGAAAAATTCTATCAGGTTGTTTATGAGAATTTACCAACACTGTGTTGAAGTGTGATAAAGCGGAACATCTGGAGTCCACTTGTGAGTCGGCGGTGATCAATTCAACGCAAGAAACTGAAACTTCGGGCATTAGTGAGACTATTATCCCGAACGAAAACTAGGAACGTGCGAATTGGTTAATTGAGAAAAACTCAGAAAGGGGAGTTTGGAGAATGGATGGGGGTTACTCGGGGTAACAGAATAGCTAAGGAGCAAGTCAAATCGGGGACCACTTTGGACCATCTGATTATTCTACAAAGAGGAACCACGTATTAGGCCTCTCAGAGTTCGGAGGGGAAACCGAGGCAAAATCGGGACAAATTGACGCCAACATTACACTCGCAAGGGAAAAAAACCACCGTAAGAACTAGTTATTCACCAAGTGTCTACTTATGATAGGGGTCGGAAGGTTAACAATCTAAGGAAAGTTACTAAGGTGAGGAGAGGACCTAAAGAAGTCAATTTGAACGCGAGTATGAGTCTTAACAAGTTTGATATACCTTATTAAGCTATAAGGATCAAGAACTTTCGACCATAGCTGAGATCAAAACGTAAACAAGGAAATTACCGAAAACCCGACTAGTGTAAAGGGTGGAGGAAGAATGGTGGGACAATTTGTTGTTGGGATAATGGGAGGTCATAGAGGTGGAGATGAGATTACAAGATTTTTGTGGACCATCGAGGACAGTTCAAATCGCATTAGAGGATAGAGTGGTGAATATATTGAGGATCCCAAGCTCTTACTGGGAGATAGAAACTTCAGTGTATCGCACTTAGAGAGAAGAAAATATCTTGGCCTGGTGGCAGGTAACGAGACCGATCAACTGGGAGACCACCAGACAGATATCCCTAGCAGCAGAGATGGAGAGAGAGATGATTGTGATATGGAGGGGGTCTGAGATTGACTATCCAATCGAACTCCGCCATATGCATCAAGTTAACATGAAGATTATTTTGTGGAATTGTCAAGGGACGGGAATTAGTTCGATCACATAGACCACCCATTGTCTTATTTTAGAGACAAGAGTTAGTGAGGATAAGGCGTATGAAATTGCACCATAGTTGGGGTACTCAAATTATGTTTTGGCCCCTTACATCGAGCATTATCGGAGGCGTTTGGATGCTCTAGAATGAAATTGATGGGAATATGGAGATTCTTGCAGTGGACGACCAGGCTATCCACGCTATCATCAATCCGAACCTTAGGGAAAGGTGGATACGCACAACCACGGAGATCAGTGAAGGTTCAAATTTTTGATAGTATGGAAACTATAACGAAGGGGTCGGATTTATCGTGGCTAGCGATAAGGGATTTCAACGAAGTATGTTACTCGTTTGAGAAGTCAAGGGGCAATACTAGGACCCTAAGTAGACTTAATTTGTTTCAGGGTTGCGTTGAGTGCTGCGAATTTGTGGATACAGGTTTTTGGGGACCTCCTTTCACGTGGACACATAAAAGTGACGATGGCAATAATGCATGGCTGGACCTATTTCCCGAGCACAACCTTCTCCACTTGCCAAAAGTCCATTCAAATCATCACCCCATTATAATGGCGTGCCAGGGAATGCGCGTAGTGACGTATAAAAGACCATTTAGATTTGAAGATCATCCGGAATGCTTACCGCTCATCAAGAATATTTGGGAGTCACATCCGGACATTATTTCCTCTATCAAAGAGGTCCCGAGAGTTCTTGAACCGTGAAATAAAGAGAGGTTTGGGAATATATTTCATAAGAAAAAAGTTCTCATGGCGCGAATCAATGGTATTCAAAAGTCGATGGCTAGGTGTACTAGTGTGTGATTGACTTAAAGCGTACCCTTGTTGCGGAATATAGTGATGTATTGAGGCAAGAAGAGGTCTTTTGGTTCTAGAAGTCGAGGGTTAAGTGAATTTTGGACGGAGATCAAAATACGAAATTTTTTAACCGGTCTACGATGGTAAGAAGAAAGAGGAACAAAATAAAATCCCTTAAGATTGACGGAATTTGGTCGAATGAGGATGCAGTTTTAAAGCCGCACATCCAGGGGTATTTCACTGAGTTGTTCTCGGGTCGTTCCAGGATTATTGCTGGTGCAAATTCGGTCCATCTCTCACAATCGCAGTATCAGATGGTGTTGTCGCTCGAGAATCATGAGCTGCTAAAATGTTGATTGGAGTGCAAGGAAATCAAAGAGGTAATGTTTTCTATGAACCCGTTGAAAACCCCGGGACCGGATGGATTGCAAGCCATTTTTTATCGGAAGAGTTGGACGTTCATCTAACAATCTTTGTGCGAGTTCGTGGGACAAATGTTTCGTCATAGGAAATTCGATCCAAAAATTTGCCAGGCCTTTCTATGCCTTATACTGAAAGTTCAAAGTCTGGAGAGCATCACGCAATTTAGGATGATTTCTTTGTGCAACGTCTTTTATAAATTCATCATGAAGAGCCTCACATCGCGCCTTTGTGGGATTATGCCCCAAATTATTTCCCGTACTCAGTCTTGCTTCATCAAGGGAAGAAGCATGCAAGATAATATTTTCTTGTTGTAAGAAGTTCTCCATTCGGTACAAAGCAAAAAGAATAATAAGTTGGGATGCATGATTATGTAGCTTGACTTGGAGAAAGCTTACGACAATATTAATTGGGATCTCCTTGAGGAGACACTCCATGCGTTTAGCTTCCCGGAGGAAACGATAAAACTTATCATGTTATGCTCGTAACGCACCCACAAGGGTTTTATGGACTAGTTCCCCTCGAACCGTTCCCTTATGCGTGCGGCCTTCAACAGGGCGATCCACTATCGCCCTACCTTTTTGTGTTATGTGTGGAGCGGCTTGCTTATTAAATTCATGAGGAAGTTGATAAGGGCTCGTGGTAGCCGCGTCCATGTAGGGGGGACTGCGCCTCTCTCATTTGTTTTTGCGGAGGATATTGTTCTAATGGGTAGAGCAGCAAAGAGTACGGCTAAGGCGATTAGAGGAGTTCAATTCTGCACGGCCTCGGGTTTGAAGTTAAGTAACCACAAATCTAAAGTCTTTTTCTAATCGTTGAGGCGTGGGCTTCAAGGGGTGTTTGAGTGCTATTCGTGGTTTTGGACAAACGAACAATTTAGGGAGATATGTTGGGATGTCCTTGATCCATGGAAGAACTACTCGAGACGACTTTGCGAATAAACTTGATCGTATTATGGAGAGATTTACAGGATGTAAAGGGAAGTTTCTTACGATTGCAGGACGTGCTACACTAATACAATCCATTTCGTCCGCCCTCTCGGTGTACAATATGCAAGATTCGTAGCTTTTGGAAAACGTGTGTGACCAACTTGACCGCCTTAGTAGGAATTTTCTGTGGTCCTCAGATGTAACTAAGAATATTCCACCTCGTTGGATGGTCTGGAGTTACAAAAAAGAGAGTGATGGGGGTCTCGGGATAAGGGACACACGCACTTGTAATGAAGCGTTGCTTTCAAAACTGGCATGGAGAATCATGAGAGGGGAGAATACGATTTGCCGCGAACTGGTCTTGGCGAAATATCTTAAGAAGGACCAAATCACGGAGTATGTCGCCAAGCCAATGAATAGTGCAACTTGGAAAGGTTTGATACGTTGTGTTGGCCTGATGGAGCCTTTTCTCTGTTGGAAAATTGGGAACGGTCGTAAAATTCGATTTTGGTATGATAATTGGCTCGCAGGTAAACGTTGATGTGATGAAGGTTGTCTAATAAATCCCGATGAAGTTAACGTTACCTTGCGCAAGGTAATAGATGACAATGGCAATTGACGGCTTGCACAACTCGTTTCAATAATCTCGAATGTACTAAGAGACAAAATTCTGGCTTTCGAGTTATATTTAAAGAAGAGGAAAATTGAATTCTTTGGAGCGAGAATCCCAACGGGGAATTCACTTGTCAATCCGCATACAAGACTTACGCCGATGCCTATGCGGACGATCATCAGGTGTATGCAAATACGGAGTGGATTTGGAGAGTTGATTTGAGCAACAAAATATTGTACTTCCTTTGGCTTGCATCACAAGATAGGCTCGCAACGAACTTTATGCGAAGGAATAATGGTATCTCGACATTGGAGCATTGCCCGGTATGCCACCAACACGCGAAGAGTGCTTAGGCATTGTGCAATGGCGCGGGGAATCTGGAAGAAGGTACTCGCAGCGTCATGCCTCAGATTATTTGACAAAATTCCAGATGATGTGTGGTTGAAGGAGGCGCTATTAAGAAAACAAATCTCGAGCAAATTTGCAAGGAGGGAGGACTGGAGATTCGTTTTCTCGACAAGGCTTTGGGTGATTTGGAAAAATAAGAATAAGAAGGTCTTCAAGAATCGAATGGAAAATACAAACTCATGTGTGTTCCAAATTAAATTGCTTGGTGAAGATTTAAGGAGGGGCCGAAGAAAAGTGTAGTGAAGAGCGTCGAGGAAAGCTTGGAAAAAACGCGAACATTGTTGGGTTAAATTAAATACCGACGGGGGAGTGATCGTGGAGGAGAAGCGAGGCTACGAGGCGGGGGTACTTCGTATGGCGGGCAAACAGTGGGGATGAAGCTTCAAAGTTGTGTTTTCGTCGCCAACAGTGAACGAGGCGGAGTTAGAGGCAGTTAAAAAGGGGCTTGCATTGGATTGTGAAAGGAGATATCAACGCTTGATCTTGGAAACAGACTCGCTCGTGGCATACAAAGGACTTACGAAACCTATAGGGGATAGCCACCCGAATACAGAGTTAATCAAAGAATGTCGCGACCTTACACGACTACCGTGGAAAGTGCGCGTCAAATGGACAGCGAGGAAAGCCAACAGAGTGGCGGACAAGCTTGGAGGATTTTAAATTAGATGGTAGGAGTTTAGAAAAATTTTAGGAGTCTCCACCCTCTTTTGTTTCTAGTTTGTACTAGCGGACATGGTCTAACTCTCTTTTTTATTTTATTATCTATAAAAAAGAATGTTAAACAACAAACAATTTCGATAAAGAAAAAAGAAAAGTTTCTTTGTCAGCTTAGTGGGTGACATGCTGATCAGTACACGGTATAGAGAAATAGGAGCGCTCTAACTTCAAACCAATGTACTCATATAACTATTGTAGTCATTTGCCACTCATAGTCAAACATTTGGTAAAATTATTATAGTAAACGGGTAACTATAAGGCTTTTTTAAAATTCTTTCTTTTATCAAATCAGAAATCTCACTCACCTATTGTAGTACTTGTTTGAAATTTTCTTATATATATTACTTTTTTTTAATTGCTGCCTTCTATGCTTTGTGAACTAGATACCATACCGACCTTTTTATATAGAGTGTATTAGTGTTAGTCATGTATAGCACAAGAAATCGTATTTAGGATGTGTTTGTAAGAGCTTTTATAAATTATTTATGAGCTTTAAGTTATTAAATATTATTTAATAAGTGTTTGTAATTGTTGTTTTTGCTTCTCCTTCTCTTAAAAAAAGTAAAAAAAAAAAAAGGGAGAAGCCCGAAAACACGTCATAGGGTGCTTTCATAAGGAGCTTCTCCCACAAATCTGGGTAAATATCTTATTTAGACTTATCCATCCTTTAAGTTTCTCTAATTATCCAATTTTATTCTCAATTAAGTGGGAATAAATCTCATGATTTCTCTCTTTTCTTATCAACATGATCTTCTTCTCCATAATTTTATATTTTTAGAGTGAAAAATAATTAACAAAAATGAATTAAAGAAAAACAGTCTTAAAAAGATTTACTTAACAACATGTACGACATTATGATATTAACATCTTTTAGATATCATTACTATTTCTAGAAGTTATATGCTTGATGTAATTATACTAAATAACTTGTGTATTTTAATAAAATAAATGTATATATCGATTACATCATATAAAATTTAAGTTATTTTAATTTTTAACACATAACTATCCACATGATTGTAAGAATGTGAGTGAAGCTTTAATATTTCTATAATTTAAATAAGAATAATTAATTATTATTGCATTTTAACTAAGGTTCAAAAGCTGCTTCTCTCTAGCTATTGTAAACACCACATAATTAACTTTATCTGATTTAAGTTACTTTAAAAGAAGGATTTACAAAAATACTCATTACTTTAAGTCAAATGCAACTTTAAGTAACTTTAAGTAGAAGCCAAGAAAAAAGTAGTTTTCATAAGTTGTTCTGAACACCCCCCTTAGCCTTGTACTATTTTTGTGTAGAACTTAATAAAAGTAGCTTTACAGAGGGTGCCAAAATGCTATTTATCTTTCTATCATTTATCCCAAAACTCACCACAACCCGACACGAAGCCATGAATTTGGGTTAAGGAGGGCGAGATAATGTTCAAGAATTTGTTTTTCATACGTATAGTTATCGTTCTACAACAATGTTAAAATAATTATTCTTATACTGTTAGGGGGATTTTGGTTTCGTTATTATATAATTCCACTTAATTCGAGTAGTTACTAAAAGTCAGCGAAATGAGGCGGAGACTGTAGTAACTGCGGTGATGTAACTTGTTTGGTTGCGTTCTGTTCTATTGGTTATTATGTTATAATCGTATTTAATAACCCCTTTGGTTCGTTAGTAATTTGTGTAACTCATCTAAACTAATTAGAATTGACAATTATATCCCTCTGATGAGTTACTTAATTTGTCCTTTTGATATGTCCATTTCCCCCCAAATACAAACATAATTTAGCTCTCGTGAAACCATAGAGACAAAGGGTCGGTATTTTAACGAGCGTGATCAGGCCAAAATCTACGAACAAGAACAAATCCTCCTTCTCTCTGCGGTAATACCTTCTCCTCATTATATGTTTTTGTTTTGAATTTTGATGTTTTGAGATTCCATTACCTGCTATGTTAATCGTCTAGTATCTGGATTAACTATCTCCCGTTTGTATGTCATCTTATATGAACCCTAGTTAATTTTTGAGTTGTTTGAAACTTCCATTGAAAAATACGCTTAATTTGTGCTTGTGAGTTAATGGTTGGGACTTCTTGTTGTACTTGTCCATTATGTTGGTTTAAGGACAGGAGAAAGGTGTTTGTTCTGTTGAACTAATATTTACATAATTCGTAACCGTGTGTCATTTGGAAAAAAAGAATAGAAATGTTGGAGTTTAACTAGATACATTCTCAATTGGTCCATTGTAGATGGCCAATCCCTATGTTGTGTCGTGTACCTGTGGGCAAGGGTAGATGCTCTATCTAAGGTTTGGCAGCACTTCAACCAGACCTGGCTGTTATTACTACAAATGTCCTGCACACCGTAATCACCCCAATTCATTTATATGAGAGGATCATCTTTGCCTATAAAAAAATGCTAATATACAGAGGTTCTCTAACTCGAAATTCCAAAATAATTCACAGAGTGGCAACCGACTCCCCACCTTTACCTCACAACCATTATATCACAACATCCACGAAGAAACCCATAGTGCAGAGAGTCAATCTGTTGAGCACATGGGTGCTACTGCAAGGAGAATTCCTAGTTATTTTAAAAATGTTGATGATAAGATGGTACCAAAGTAGCTATGATATGTTATTGTTTCACCTGGCTACTCGTTTTTCTTATCATTGATTGTTATTCTCTTTGTGATCTTGTATGTGAAGAAATGATGTTTAGATAGTTAAGGCGTCTATTGTAATAATGTTGTGTCTTGTGACATATTTATCTGTATTGGAGTTAAAATATGAACTTCTCCTTGTTTTAAATTTGGTATTTTAATCTGAACTTGTTGTGGCTATTCTCTTCCCTCATACTTTAATGTTATATATCATAATTCTGCATAAATGCCTCTTAACCATTTTAAGTTTATCCTTATGGTAGATTTGCGTTTGGAAATGGTTATCTTAACTCGGAATCAGTGGCTAGTAAAAGTTTTTAATGAGCCTGGCCTAGGAAAGGATGGAGATTTGGGTGTTTTATTGTTTCTGAAGGGGTTAGGGGATCACATTATACTTTCTGATCCACTACAAATGGAGAATGCTACCATTTCCGGACCACCTTTTCCAGCCAGATAGCGAGCCAAGTTGCTCTAAGGAGGAAGAAAGGGGCTAGTGGGGATGACATGTATACCGTTATGGAGGTTAGGAAAAAGGTTGCAGCTCTATGACGGCGGTTCGAGTTGTTTGAAGAATTTGTTACTCTGCCTGGTGTTATCTTCGACCCCGACTCGAAGCATTGGTCACCGTTGGACCAGCTTACAATCATCTAAAGAAAATGTATATTTCCTAGAATAGTGTTTAATGAAGCTTTCATAAAGTTCCTCAGTTTTTAACGATTGTTTCTTTGCATATTTAAGGAGAACCCCATTCATCGTTATTTTCGATTGAAAGGATTCTCTTATGCTAATCTGTAATACGATGTGTTCAAGACAATGGGTGCTGCTTTATTGCCTGATGAGAAGATTGGTACTATCGAACAACTAATGGAACTGCCTCCATCACTCCGTGCAAATTGGGAAGAGCTAGAAAACCAAATGCCGAGCCACAATTATGCATGAACTAGTGATATGAGGTTTGTCACCCAGGATTACACTTGTGTTTATCTCAGTTGAATATTATCATGTTTAACTACTGTTTTGTGTTGTTTGTGATAATTCTAATTTCGTGAATTATTGCCTGTTTATTGTGACTGATACACTTAACACTACCCCTACTGTATAATGACTTATTTTGTTGGAAACGGGAAATTGACATTTTCTCTAATTTTTGGGTTCCAAAAATGTGTTCGCAGGAGAGGATTTCAATTACATGATCTCATTATCTAAAAGGTTGATTTTATAGCACGCCCTTGTGTACTTTCTTGTGATTATATTCTATTTTTTTGTTTTGTTGTGGATTGCTTTGTTGAATAAAAGTGCACATTTTTTTCTACCCGTGACTCTTCCACTACACATTTATTCCTACATTTCTTGCCATTTAACAATATGGCATGAGCCATATTGTTTATTCCCCAAATTATCTTCCAATGGGTAGTTTAAACCACCCCACTGAACTTCAAGTAGCTACTTTTTACTGTCCTGATCGGGATGAGGATCTCGACCGGCTACTAATAGTGCTGCTAAAGGTAGAGGTAGCAGCACCAACTGGTTGCGTCGCCCTGGATAACTGTAGACATTTGGAAATGATCTTGAACAACACTACTGACCACATTAACTTCACAAAGAGAAAAAATTCACCATCGATGAAATTTTGTATCGGTTTGAGCTGTTGGGCGAGCGTCATTTGTGTTTTAGTCTATATTGGCTTTGGATTTGGCAACTTGGGATCTCAATGACAATACGATCCACATGCATTCTGATATGTGGGACTCCACTTGTGAGGTATTCTTTTTTGACTTCTTATTAGTAAACTTTTGCATAGTACCTGTTTGTTGAAAGACCTCTAAGCGTTGTTGCTTTATAAGACGCATAGATAGGGTCACTGTTATAAAGAAGGGGCGAATTTGCATAGTGGGATCTTGCACAACCATTTTCGGAAAACCAATAATTGAAGCCAATGTGATCTGTAAAACTCCAATAACCAGGCCATTAGGAAGAACTGCAGAGATCATTGATTTAAAAAGTTGGTTTATTAACCACTAAAATTCACTTAATTTTTGTGTAATTTGGTACTAATGTTGATACCAAAAATAGGAACTAGAGAAACACCTCCACGATTTTCAGTAGAACCTCATCCGGTGTTGCCCCGGATAGCTGCTCAGCAACAGATGCCAGCCAAAGCAGGGTTGTTCAGATAAAGAAGGAACACAAGGGAAAAACAAAGGGATATTATGGAAACATGAGCTCAGTGTCTTATTCGTCCGAGAAATCGACTGAATTTTAGGCCCTGTAGGGTAAATTTCGTGGATTTGAACTGGCTACTCTTTATCTATAACCTGTTATTTTCCTGTAATAAATCTTGGTGCTAGTGTAAAGGAGAATAAACTAAATCAATGAATGATGTCAAAGATAGGCTAATAAGAATGCATAAGTATAATTAAGCGCAACAAACCATAGTTTTAAGTTACTAAACGCATTTGATTCGCCAAAAAATAGGGTTCCAACCACCCATCAAGGTTGGCAAATCACAAAAAAAGAATGTGCACTCTTTCAACTTGCATGTTTCACAAAATAAGTGCACACTCCCCATCTTATAGCGTTCTTCCTACTTGAAATAACAATTAAACAACATGGAATAACACAACAACATTATTCAGAATTAATAAATATTCTTGGAATCAAATGCTCCCTCCCAACTTCCCACCCTTCTTCTTCATCAGCACCTTAATATACCTAAATCGTGAATTTGGAGGCAACAACATCCTCCTTGGAGTGAGCAAGTTTGTGCAGCATTTCAATTCTCTCCACATCCCCCAGACCTTCTATGTCCTGCAGCATTGCAAAAATCCCTTTGCGCTGGACTGATGTAGGATCTTCCTCCACAACAACTGGTTGCACCACCAGCTGGACGATCCTCTCAACAGTGCTATCTAACTTACTCATAAAGTCATCTACATAGGGTGGTGGGGTCATAGTGGCAGCACTATTCACCCATCTATCCTTCCTTACTCTCCTCAGACCTTTCTTATTCTTTATCCTCTTCAGGAGATGTTTGGGCGTGGACATGCCTCCAGGTGATGACTTAGATTGACCGGGAGACGACTTTGAAGGACCAGACTTGGAAGGTCCATTTCTTTCTGCCCCACATTCATCATGTCAACATCCACGTAGTGGGTATTTATGTATGAGTCTCCAGGTACATTTTAATAACTTGATGTCCCATGACCTCGATTGTTGATGACATCCTCCGCCGCAACGCTAATGTCCTCAACCCCATTCCCAGTGGCCATGTCCTTTCCAAAGATCTCTGCCTAGTCATCACAGAACCTGAACGGCTCGTTAACATAAGGCTCACAATATGGGTGTACCTACAATTTCATGTTGTTTGTGTTAGTTAAATTTCATATACCCTAGTGAAAGAGTGTAACACGATATTCGCATACAAAAAGTGTTGCCACCTTCACATAGTCCCTCATCCATCCATCTCTCTCAAACTCAATGGTCTTGGTCAATTCATTCAGCCATGCTCCACCACCACTGCCTTCAAACATCTGGTACAGATGATGCTAGGGCTTTTTCCAAACAGTCATCTTGGACTTGATCTGTGGGGTTGCCTTAAGGTCAGTAACTATAAGTATCGCCTTCATTCCTTTCTCCAACTTGTCCAAGTAACCAGCCCTGAAATAATTTTCTATCTTCAAACCACTTCCTATTTCGCCTTTTAAAACAAACATTAGAGCCTCCTCTTCCTCCCTAGCCTATGCCCTAGGGAATCCCTATGGCTTTTTTGTTTTCGTTGTACTGGGGGTTGGTACTAAGTTGGTGCTTAAAGCAGTAGCCATACCTGTACAAATTCAAACAAGAAATATCTAATTTCACAACAAAAGATCCACATGAATAATCGATATCCATATGTAAATGAACATCAACATCACAACAAAAAATCCCAAACACTCTGTATTCTTCATCGTTACAACACAAATATACTCAATTACGAAATCAATCTGATATCAAAGGGACATGCATCACACACACCGGATCTCAAATTCCATCTCAAACAACTATAAAACAAACCAAGCATAAAAGTACAAATTTCGAAAAACACAATTAAAATTGTTCATAAGTTTTCATCCGTTATAACGACAATCTACTCGCTAGTCGTTCCACATTCGCATTGCAATTTCATTTCTGAAATTGGCCGAAGCCAGAGAGTTTTACAAACCCTCCACGAAGTCATTAGGAGGCTCAGAATCATCATCTTCGTCATCATCATCATCTGAATCAAATGAACTTGCCTCAGGATCGTAAGTCATCTCTCGTTTGATGAAATTGTTAAGGAGAGCTCCTCTCATAACACATCTATTTTGTATTTTCAAAGGGTATTGCGATTGTCTTTTCAATATCTTTCGCCTATTCTTCAACTTAGCAAAAGACCCCTCTATTATGCTACATGCTCTAGCATGCCTCATGCTAAACAACTCCTCATGATCTTGCGGCATAATGCAACCATCCCTCCATTCTTTCAAGTGGTACTCTATACGGGGCTAGGAAGCCATCGCAGCTAGCGTACCCAACGTCCACCAGATAGTAGTTACCTATATTTGTTGTGGAATTGTTATATATCAATTTTGTTATAATTAACACCAAACAGAGTACTCGAGAGTCGTAAATGATCTACAACAAACACACCTTGCGGAAATCGGAATCCATGTAGAGGAGGCCTAAAGAGTGAATCACGTAGCACCCGACCATCAACCACTGATCCTTCCCACCCGCAGAGAAGATAAACATACTGCATCTCGGTATCACAAACCGCCAGCACGTTTGTTTGAATCCTTCCTTTACAAGATCTATACTTTATTTGATCGCCAGTAGGCACCGTGGCGTCTATCATCGTTCCGTCCAAGGCTCCAAGACAACCCTGATAACCAATACAAATTAGGACTGTCGAAATGTTTAATAGATCCTCATTCATGGAAAATAAGATATAATTGTTATACTGCGAAATACAACCATGGCTCGTAACAATTATCATTCTCCTCGGATATTGGTGCTGGCTACACCAACATTAGATTGCTGCACTTCAATACAACATCCAGAGTTCGCCTAAAATACCGACTAACAGTTTGGCCGGAACGGTTTCAGTTCATCGACATGTCGCGGTTTGTGTCATGGTGTGCCAATACCTTTAAGAATATCGTAACTTGTTCGCGGAGACTAACAAACTTCTCGTCGCGCAACCCACCAACCTCTCTCAATAACCAACACAGCCACAAGAAACAGTTTCGATACATCCTTACTTGTTCTATACATGTTGAATCAGTAGTTGTTGTTATCTGATCTTGATCCTTCTCAATTTTATTCATCTTTTTTACTAAGTTGTAACGAATTCTAGTCCGATGCCCGTAACCAGTCCGCGACTTATGAAGGTGCACCAAATGCAGGAACAAAAACACATAAGCAGGCAAAAGTACAAGTTGCAACAACACTAATATCATTTTTCTCCTCCACGGCTCCATCTGACAACCACCAATTACCAATATCACAAATACATTCAAGCATACAACATTTAGTACACCTTCAATCGGGGTTTCCCAAGAAGAGGGAACATTTCATAACAGCATACAATTTATACGTGCAATCATATAAGCACAGTTCAACAAAGTAAGGTTAATACACCATGATATGTAGATGAATACATGCAAATTTAAATCTATTTTCCAAATTTTAAAAGAACATCTACAAAGAAATGGTATCATACCTTACGTTGTCGTTAAAGTGAGGATGTTTGAGATGAAAAACTCTCCTCGCAATAAGTTCCTGCATATTTTAAACCGGAATCACACACTTGTTATAATTCCCCTAAATTTTGTCGTAAACTCTAATTTTGCCATGAACCCTAATTTATGAAATTATGCTTTCAATAAATAGTACACATTCGTAATAATCAGAATTGAATACAGAAGCCATAAGCACCGACCTCAATTCCACTACTCAAACAAGTAGCAACCCACTGGAATCGAACCTAACTGTTAAACAATACAAAATCAAGGGTAAAAATACATCAGTGTTATCACTTAGCACGAAGATAACAATTTTTTGCTATACAAAGAAGAATGAATTAAAAGATTATAGCAAAATCGCAGGTGAAAAAGTTAGGGTTCTACTGTATTACCTCTGAGTAGATCGCGCGCCAAATTTTTGGAGAGTGTAATAATTTCGGAGGGAATGAGGTTAGTGGTGAAGTTAGACAACTTAAGTACGAAAATCAATCAGCACTTTCATAAGTTGTCAACATGTTTGTTAAAAGTAAGGGCAATCTAGTCTTTTCAAGTGGAGCGATTTAGTAACCGAACTCAGCTTATATAATCGCTGAGGGGAGGGGAGGGGGGGGGGAGGGGTAGCGATTACTATCCGAGTTATTGAGGTGATTAGATGTGGGCCGCCGAACTTTTTGGTCAAAGCCCAATTTATCTATCGGACGAGCCAAAATGCATACTAAGTCAAATAAGACCCTTTATTTCACCTAATATGCGGAACCAAACGTCCCCTTATTATATAACATTACGCATGAAAGTAGAATAAGTGGAATTAGTACTCAGGTAATTATTAAAAGTTTAAAAGGTTAAATTATATAGAGAATTTATTTTTTGAAAACATGTTATTCTAGGCAAGTACCTATATGTTAAACGTTATAATGTATATATATAGGTTTTTGGCAAGCAGCACCCCTGTGTTCTGGGAAACAGGCAAGAAACCTCCCCGTGTTTTGAAAAGAGGCAAACACAACCCATGTGCTTTTGAAAACATAGCAAAATACCCCCTCCTCTGTGAAAGTGTTATGCACATGCCAAGGAATGAGAGTGGGGATCCTTTTTGAACCTGAATCATTCCAAAGCCATTTGATACTTTTGTCTTTAACTTTAGAAAATTACATTTCTGACCCAACAAGTTTTATTTTGTTCAATCCTTTTCGAAACTTGAAAAATGGTATCAGAGCCTAGGTTTATTTATTTTATGAGGAAACTTATTTATTATTTTAACACCTAACTACCTCATGAGAGGAGTATTTTATGAGTATGAATAATCCAGAAATGGATGACATTTGGAACCCCCTTGTTCAGTTCTTCTTTAAAGGACCAAAAACTACAAGTATAAAGTATTTTATCTATGCTTTAACTGAACGCCTTGCATTTCCAGAAACTTATATTGAACACCACGAGGTTCTATGTTGCGACCTAGAACAATAGACATGACCCATGAATAAAGCTAGACTTGAAGGAGTTCAGCGAATAAAAATTAGCCTTAAAAAGGCCAACAAGCAAAGTTCGATACTAAGCCTATAATGCCTGGTATCACTCTTGAACACGAGCTTGAACTCTTGATGAAAAAGCTTGAGCTATTGGCTAGCAAAAGATTGATTAACATGCACATCGTTAGAGCCAAGTACGTGGCGGTTAATGGCCTTACAGCGGAGATCGAAAGGATTAAAAGGTTGATCATCGAAAGGGACAATAGATGAGCAATCTGGCATTGCCAAATTTCAACGAACTGGAGACAAATAGCACCAAGTTATCCCAAGATCTCAGAGAAATCCAGAAAGCAGTCCAGTCCTATGGTAATCATCAATACCATATGCCCGAGCAGATTCAAGAAATTCAGGACAAGCTTGAAACCATATCCCGAAGACAGAAGGAGATGTCCGAAAATCTTCAGGATATCCAACGAAGGATGAAGAACTTGGAATCTATGCCAAGGTCATCTGAAAGAAGACGTGGAGGATGGTTACCACCATCTTTCGAAAGGGAACCCTTATTACATCAAAAGGGTAAAGCAGTCGAGGTCAAGAAGGAGTTGACCACAAACGAGAGACTCGAAGCTCTGATACGGGGAAAGCCCATCACGTCGTGAAATCATGTCCAAATTTAGGCTTGACGAGTTCAACTTCGAAAATCTGCAAGATCTTTTCGATTTAGCAGAATCATTTTCAGGTTTGAACCTCGAAAACGTTCGAGGCTATGAGAGTGCAATCGTGCCAAGACAAGATCCTCCCCAGGGACAGTCAACGGTTACAGAAGGCGTCGGATCTTCCATCCCAAATCCAGAGCCAATCCGAGAAGAGCCAATCCGAGAAGAACCCATGCCGCACCAGCATGACTTTGTTGCAGGATCTATGTACAGAGCTGTACCAGCCAGATCAAGAGCAAGGAGACCAGATGTCCATGGAACAGCATACGGGAGATCCCAACTTGATCCGATACACCCGTATGAGCTTATGCTCAATCTTGATATCCTGGACTTCAAGAATCGTGAGGCCCTAATCGATGAATGGGCATCGGCAATGAGAATTGCAGCAGCAACGCTGGAACTCGACAAAGAAGGCTTCATTATGATGTTACAAATGAGCCTCGAAGGATCAGTCAAGATCGGATGGGAACATGCTTCCCCAGAAATCAGAGGTGGGGTTCTATCCGGCGATGCCCTCAAAGACATTGTGGACAGAATGGCGAGACTGTTCAAGATATACTTCATCGGAGAAGGATACTTTGTTGATCCCCAAACCGGAGGAGGTGACTAGGAGAAAGTCAGAAGATATGAACAAGCATTGTATAACTTAGAGCTACATGACATATGTAGCGTCGACCTATATATCAAGCTGTTCACCGAGTACAGATGGAAGAGCTGAATGAATGAAGACATGGCAATACCCTTATTTTTCGCCAAAATACCAAGCACGTGGCGAGAAATGTTACTACGAGAATATACACCTATCGGGTTAGACACAGTTGCCCAAAGGATGTCATTTCTCAAAGTCAAACTGAGGGAATGGTGCCAGAAGGCAGCAATTCAAAAGAATTTCAAGAGGCTGAAAAGAATCAATAAATCAGCCCGTCTTTGCTGTGACGACAATGACATTCCAATGGTTATTGGCGCACCAGAAAGACACCGGAAGAAGAAACATAGGGATCACCCCTATGAACAAAGGAGAAGCAGGTTCTACAAAAGATATTCCTGGAAACCAGGGAGATTCTGGTCGAAACAAAAAGCCCGAAGTTACAAATCTGGGCAAAGACCAGGCCCCAGCCATGGGAGGACGTCTGCCAGCGAAGGAAACACGAGTAGACCACCAACAAGGAGGACTTTCAGAAGAGCACATACTCGTGCTAATGAAAGTTTCAAAGATTACAACTGCTGGACATGTGGCGCCAAAGGGCACATCTCAACGGATTGCCCGGAGAACCAAAAGAGAGGAGTCAGACAGTTCGAAGCAACACCCGAATTCGAAGAAGCTGTCTACTTTCAGGACCTCGTCCAAGTATATCAGTTTGAAGATATTCCTTCAGACGAAAGTATATATAAAGAAGATGAAGGACAAGATGAAGCTTCAGAATCAGAATCAGAATCAAACTAAAGACGAGGACATCTTCTGTCAAGAGGTGCAGGAAGACTTGTCGGGATTCTTCTCACAAACCAGCATTTCTCACAAAGCCTTGATGAGAATTATGCGAGAAGATCCAAAATTGCGAGTTTACGATGGATTCACTATCGGAAAAATGGAAATAACCTTAGCCCAGTTAAGCTTCAGGCAAAGAAAACATCACATCATTTACAAGGTTACAGTGGGAGAGATTGCAATCCCAATGGAGCTGACCAGTAATGTGATGGAAATGCAGCTAGTTCCTATGAATGAGATCAAAGAGGAACTAGGGAGACTCAAGCCAGAAGTTGCTCAGAAAATGTCGTGGATCCATATCGGAGCCATTCGAATTCTGCTCAAAGCAACGTTCAAAGAAGGAATCAATTCTCCAATTGATATTGCCATCTTCGATAGGAGAATCCAGAACCTACGAGATGCATGTCTCGGAGGAATATCGGGAAATCTGTTCGCTGGAAAGGTTGCAACGTTTGTATATCCAAAGATTTCCTACAATCTAGCTGATCGAGATTTCAACAGAGAGGTTGCAACGTTTGTATATCCAAAGATTTCCTACAATCTAGCTGATCGAGATTTCAACAGAGTCCTCACTCTTCATCAGGACTTTAAAAACAAGGAGTTGATGAAGGAGGGAAATAGACCCTACTCAATCACCTACAACATCTCCTACGCGCTCGCCAACACTCATCATTCAGATATTTTCCGAAGAAATTAGTTTGTCGAGATACCAGAAATCTTTGAAAAGGTTGCCCACGCAGTCAGGCCAGAGATTTCCAATTTACCTCACATCCATGAAATGGATATGATCATCCGAGATCAACCAGTGTTCGGCAAAGATACGAGCCAAAAGTTCGAGCCAAGAAGAATTTCTTTCCAAGAGAATAGAATGCACAGCCTAACATGGGGAAAGAAGCCCATTGTTGAAGTTGGGATTGAACCAAAGAAGTTCACAACAAAAGGAGAACTCCAATGTCTAGGAGGATGGGGCGAGGTCGAGGTAATCTTCGACACTACTCAGAAAGATAATACGTTGCCATGTGATGCGTTGTATTATCTTAAGCAACCATTACTTGGAAGATATCAAGGAAACTTGAAACTAGGTGGAATTGATTTCGTTATCAACGGACGAGCAGGAAAGATTCCAGAACAACTGGTTCTTGGAATAGAATTTCTCGAGGACCACAAACCCTGGGAAAGACTGCCAGAAGGAATGGAGTTCACGGTAGAAGGGAAAAGATAAAGGTTCCGATTACCACCAGTCCATTCTCAATCTACATCTTAGTCAGGATGTTATACGAGGAATTTCGAGCCGAATACTTCGCGGCGTATGTCGATTAAGGGGCTGGAATTTGTATAGCCAAACTAGGAGTCTTCCCCGAAGGAGTTGGAGAAGATTTACCAGCGGTTGCAGGGAGGGATTTCTCAAAGAACATTATCATCTTCAAACGGGGAGTCAAAAGTGCAGAAATATTAATTGGCGAAGCAGGCAGTACCCCATGGTACAAGGTCAAAACGCCACCAATCTATTTCCACGATACTGGAGCCGATATCCTACTCGGCAACAATTTCCTGCAAATGTTCAAACATTTTACGCAGGATAATGAAACCAGACGTCTTATCCTCACAACTTCTTGTGATCATAAGATACTGGTCCAGAGATTGACACAAGCGTTTTATCGAAAATTGCCAATTCAATTTCGCAGCAAGCGTGGTGAGGAAGGAAAACTTCGAAACCCAAAAATGCAAGATCAGAGGAAATATGGAGAAGCAATCTTGCAGCTTAGGATGGACAGTTTAGGAGGCCAGAAAACAG
Organism: Linaria vulgaris; assembly: GCA_948329865.1. Taxonomy (NCBI): domain Eukaryota; kingdom Viridiplantae; phylum Streptophyta; class Magnoliopsida; order Lamiales; family Plantaginaceae; genus Linaria; species Linaria vulgaris. The sequence continues at coordinate 49,694,160 of OX415251.1, read as the reverse complement.
AAAGGATCAAAATTGAAACAATTGAGATCCTTAAAGCTAGCTTGGACCCAAGTCCTCATATGGACATCACTAACGAGGATCAAATCTCGATAGAAGATGTTAAAAAGAAGATCCAGAGAAACTACAACGAGGATCCTCTTGCTTGGTGGAACAAGAACGAGCTCAAGGCGTCCTTGAAAATCCAAAAGGGAAAGGAGAACGAGCTTGTCAGATATAAGCCTATCCTGATGAATCAAGACGATCGAAAGGATATGCAGAAGATTCTTACGGAACATTTGGACCTTAAGCTCATCTCACCAGGAGCTTCTCCGTACAGTAGTCCCGGATTCCTAATCAGAAACCATGGAGAAATCAAGAGAGGAAAACCAAGATTGGTGATCAACTACCAAGGGATCAACAAGATCTTGGAATTCGACGGATATTATATCCCGAACAGAGAACACCTGATCAACTGCGTCCAAAACGCAAAGGCTTCTCCAAGTTTGATTGCAAGTCAGGGTTCTATCAAATCAAGATGGAAGAAGAAAGCAAGATCACAACTTTCTCCACACCACATGGACATTATATTTGGAATGTTATGCCAATGGGATTGGCTAATGTACCCCAGATATTTCAAAGGAAAATGGATAATCTCTTCAAAGATTATTTCAAATTCATGTTCGTTTATGTTGACGACATTCTCATTGCCTCGAAGAATGTTAAAGAACATATCAAGCATCTGTAAATCTTCTCGGATGTTTGTCACAAGGAAGGATTGGTGCTATCTGAAAAGAAGGCGGCGATTCGTACAAGAAAAATCGAGTTCCTCGGAATTGAGATCGACGAAACAGGTATCATCCTCCAAAATCATTTGGTGGAAAAGGTACGCGATTTTCCGGATGATCTCAAAATTGTTAAACAACTTCAGAGTCTTTTGGGGTTAGTCAACTTTGCTGGTATGTTTATCAATAATCTGGCAAGTTACAAGAAGATCTTTAGTCCATTGCTGAAAAAAGAAGCGGAATTCAGATGGACAGAAGAACACAAGGGAGCAGTACAGAAGCTCAAAGCAATCTGTCAGAACCTCCCAAAACTGGCCATTCCCAATGACGAAGACGATCTGGTTCTCTACACAGACGCAAGTGACCATTGGTGGGCGGCAGTTCTAACAAAAGTAGAACCCAAAGGATAAGTCCCTTGCAGATATTGTAGCGGACTATTTTCTGACAGTGAAGCAGCTAGATAGCATATCAACGAGACGAGAAAGAGTTCTTTGCAGTTAGAAAGGCTTTTTAAAAATGGCCATTATTCTTACTTGCTAAAAAATTCACTTTAAAGATTGATAATACAAGTGTTAAAGCTTTCTTAAAAAACAAAATAGAAAGCAAACCAGAAAAGGCTAGATTACTTAGATGGCAAGCTGAATGTCAATACTATGATTTTGATGTTCAAGTTATCAAATCTCATGAAAATGTTCTTGCAGATTTCTTAACAAGAGATGGAGGCACATGAAGCAGATACCATCCTCACCAGATGGAGGCACCACAGGGAAAACCGGGAGGAGCTTAGCAAGTCGATAGACGGTCTAGCAATTAATGCTAAGGCCTCAGGTCATGTACAAGAAAAGGATCTTAGTAAGGTCCAGAACGCGATGAAGACTGCCCCGTTCGGCAGCAAAAGTCTATGGGATATTGAAAGTGCAAGTTTTCTGGATGTTAGGATAACATTGAGATTTTCAATGTTAGAGTAACATTGCACGTCCAGAAACTGTTTTACAATCTAGTTATTATTATTATTATTGTTTTGCCTTATTCACTTAACTAACTGAGTTCCACAGTTGTAGTTGTCTTTGATTATTATTCAGGAAACAAACTTGCATTAGGTTGGACGCTCAAAGTTTCCAAGATGAGAAGTTTCCTTAATTAAAGCAAACGGCTTATAAAAGGAAAGAAGAAGTCTAGTGCGACTAGGAAAGCTTCCAAGGGAAAGTCCTGAATTGAAGAAGGAGTCTTTCCTTAGCTAGATCACTGGCGAAGGAACTTTTATTCAAGAAGGACTGCGAGAACAAGGAAGAGGAGTTCGAGAAGGAAACAAAGAGAATTACCAACCGTGTATAACACACCTTGAAGTCGAAGATCAAGAACCTATATATAGGTGTGAAGTACATCAAGACAAACAACGAGACAAGAGCTAATCAATCCGAGAGATTAATTTACAGTTGTTGAGTGTTGTCTTGCTTTAGCAAAGTTTTTAAGTTGTTAGAATAGATCTAAGAGTGAGGAGCTTTTAGAGATAGTCGAAGCAACTCTTGTGTGCTTTGCTTAGTTTGAACAATTCGAGAGTGAGAAGCTTGAGAGTTGTGAGAACGCCTTTGTTAAACCCTTGTGGTATTTTGCCTACGGCTCGGAAGTTAATATAATCCTATATTCACTTCTTAAATTCGTGTTTGTTTATTCCGCTGCAAACTGTTACTCTGGTCTGCTGTTAAAGTAACATCGTCGAATTAACAGCGAACACAAACTGCTGTTAGAACTTCAGTGTTAAGTTAACATCAACAACGTATCAACCCGATCCACAATTTCAATTGGTATCAGAGCCAAGCACCAACTTCACCGGTGTTTGGCGTTGATACGACAAGATGGACAGCTCCAACCCCAATACCAGCAGGTTGCCAGTATTGGAAGGTCCCAACAACTATGCCTACTGGAAGATCAGACTCAGAGTCCACATCAAATCCATCGACCTCAAAGCTTGGGAAGCTGTACTAGAAGGCTATACCATCCCTTATCTGCCAAGAGATGGAGATGCTGACCTGGTGCCAAAGCCAAGGGGACAATGGACAGCCGCTGAAATTGCTCTCTACAACTACAATGAGAAGGCTCTCAATGCTATTTTTAGCTGGATAGGTAATCATATGTTTAAACTTGTTCAAACTTGTGATACTGCTAAGGCTGCATGGGAAACACTTGAGTTACATTGTGAGGGTGATGTGGCTGTAAGGGATTCTAAGTATAGGAAACTTTTGAGAGACTTTGAGAAGATTGAGATGGGAGAAGAGGAAACTATTGATAGTTATTTTGAGAAACTTCTTGATATATCTAATCAATGTCAGAACTTAGGTTTTGTGATTCCTAATCAGACCATGGTGTATAAAGCCTTTAGAACACTATCTTCTAAGTTTACAGTCAAAAGAATTGCTATGAATGAGTCTAAAGATCTTGCCAACATGAGTTTCCAGACCTTGATGAACACTATGAAAGAATTTGAATTAGAATTCCTAGGAAAGTCTAGCAAGCAATTAGCTTTAGCCCTTCTTGGAACTAGTTCAGATTCTGCAGGTAGTGATGAGGATGAATATGAGTTGATCTCTTCTAACTATGGCAATATTACCAAAAAGTTTAGTAAATTAGGTTTCAAAGGTAAACAGAAAGAAAAACTAACTGGTAATGATGGCCCCGGTTACAAGAAATTGCCCCCTAAATTTGTTAAGTACATGGCATCTAAGAGCACACCTCAAGATGTAGAAAAATTAAAGGATGTTCAGTGCTATGAATGTAAGGGGTATGGTCACTATAAACATGAATGTGCTAACACCCTCAGAACAAGAGGGAATTCTCATTGGGTTTGTGTAGATGACTTCAATGAAGATGATTTTGAATCTGGAACAAGTACCGAAGAACACTCAGAGGAAATCAAAACTGCTGCGCTATGCACAAGGATCACCTGGACCAATGAAGACTCCAGAAATTGCCTAGGATCACAATGTTACTCTAACATTGGTGAACCAACAGCAAAGCAGGAAATCTTTTTTGGAGACTGGAACAGCAATGATTCCCAGGTTATCTCTGATGAACTCTCTGATTGTGATGATACTAACTTTGACTGTTTTCATGGTACAGTTGATCTAGAAGAAGAGTACTCCCAAGAAGAAGAATTATCCCAGGAGGAGATTCTTGATGATCTGCACACAACATTCCTCAGGCTTGAGAGAGAGAATGTGAAACTCATAAAGAAGAACAAAGCACTGACTCATGACATCGAGTGTCTGAAAAACATGTTGAAACTCTATGAAAGAGATCTTGACAAAGCTGAAGCTGAGTTGAAAGAGGTAAAGGATAAACTCAAGAAAGACACACATATCATAGCTAAATGGAATGCAGGTACTTCCAAACTTGATGAGGTACTAAGCATGGGAAATTCAGGTTCATGTGGTCTGGGATTTGTTGAGAAACCTTCCTCTTCTATTGTAAATTCTACCTATCTATCTTCTAGCTTTGTTAAAGAATCTGATTCTAAGAGTTTAGGTACCATCAACACTGTGAGAAGTAAACCTACTTTTATCTGTCAATACTGTTACCAACCAGGCCACATAAAACCATTCTGTAGAAAATTTATAAGAGAATGTGGTAAGAAAACAGTTACTGAACCCAATGTTAGAACAACAGCAGTTTCTGATGTTAGACCAACATTAGGTTCAGGACAGAAAGGTAGAACTTGGGTAGAAAAAGTTAAGACCCCTAAGATTAAAGTTGTTTGCAATGTTGTTTTCTCTGCTGTGTATTCTAACCTTTCAGGTAAGTGGTACTTCGACAGTGGATGCTCAAGACACATGACAGGCAACATTGACAATCTTGTGAATATGGTTTCCTTGAGTACTGGCACTGTGACCTATGGTGGTGGTACAAAAGGGAAAATCATTGGAAAGAGGACACTGAATGTTGATGGATTTCCACCCCTGAAGGATGTGTTGTTGGTTGATGGGCTACAGGCGAACTTAATCAGCATCAGTCAACTATGTGATGATGACTTGCTGGTTACATTTGACAGTTCATCTTGTGATGTTTATGATAGTGATAATGTACTTGTTATGACAGGTACTCGGTCCAAGGACAACTGCTACCTAGCTCAAGAGGAAGCAGAGTGTTTCCATGCTAAAATAGATGAAGCATCTATATGGCATAGGAAACTTGGACATGTTCACTACAGGAACCTTGAGAAATTGCAAAAAGTTGATGCTGTAAGAGGCTTACCTAAGCTATCTTGCCCAGGTAAGCTTGTCTGTGGTGATTGTCTCAAGGGTAAACAAACTAGAGCAGTTCATGCCCCCCTACAGGTACAAAATGCTAATCCTAGATCTAGTAGGTGCTTTGAACTGTTACATATGGACTTGATGGGTCCCATTGAGGTGAGTAGTCTGAATGGTAAGAAATTTGCCTTTGTTATTGTAGATGACTTCTCTAGATATACTTGGGTAAAGTTTCTTAAAGAAAAGTCAGAAGCTTTTGATCAGTTCAAAATTCTTTGTGCTAGTATTAAAAACTTATATGGCTCTTCTGTGACTAAAATTAGGTCTGACCATGGTAAAGAATTTGAGAATGCTAGTTTTGATAACTATTGCAATGTTAAAGGAATTTTCCATGAATACTCAGCACCTAAGACACCTCAGCAGAATGGGATTGCTGAAAGGAAGAACATGACACTTCAAGAGATGGCCAGAGTCATGCTGAATGCCAAAAATATATCCACGAGACTCTGGGCTGAAGCTTTAAACACTGCTTGTCATATTAGTAACCGGGTGTACCTCAGACCTGGAACTAACATGACTCCATATGAACTCTTGAAGGGTGTGAAACCAAATATTGCACATTTTCATGAATTTGGATGTGACTGTTATCTGCTAAATGACAGGGATTATCTTAATAAATTTGATCCAAAAAGTGAAAAATGCATCTTTGTAGGATACTCTGCCAATAGTACTTCCTTTAGAGTCTACAATCCTAGATTGAAGACAATTCAGGAATCAGTGAATGTTGTGTTTGATGATTTCATACTTGATACAGGTACTGGTAATATTAATGTCTCAAATGTTGAACCAACAGTGGAGATTGATGATGTTACTCCTTCCAATGGTACTCCAACATTGGACCATGAAGCTGGAAATGCAGAACAGGAGACAGAACCCAATGTTAGACTAACACCAGCTAGATCTGATGTTAGACTAACAGCAGAAGATTCTGACTCTGAAGTTGAAGCTGTCACTGGATCTAGAAGGGACCCTCCAGCTAGGATTCAGAAAGACCATCCAGCATCACAGGTAATATGTGAGATCACTGAACGGTTAAGGACACGCAACAAAGAAAGAATTGACTATAGTGATATGGTCAAGATGTGTGTCTGCATGAATTTCACTTGTACTGTTGACAATGCCTCATGTTTTGTTTCCTCTATTGAACCTAAGAATGTGACTGAAGCCCTTCTTGATAACTTTTGGATTAATGCCATGCAGGATGAACTATTACAGTTTACTAAGAACTGTGTTTGGAAGTTGGTACCTAGACCACCTAGTGTAAATGTAATAGGAACTAAATGGATCTTTAAAAACAAAAGTAATGAGGAAGGAGTCATAGTTAGGAACAAAGCTAGACTGGTTGCTCAGGGATACACTCAGGTTGAAGGTGTAGATTTTGATGAGACTTTTGCTCCAGTTGCTAGGATAGAATCTATTAGATTACTCTTAGCCATTGCATGCTGTCTTAAGATAAAACTATACCAAATGGATGTTAAGGGTGCTTTTCTTAATGGGCTGATTGATAAGGAAGTATATGTTGAACAGCCTAAGGGATTCACAGATCCTAAGTATCCAAACCATGTGTACAAGCTTGAAAAAGCCCTTTATGGTCTTAAACAAGCACCTAGAGCATGGTATGAAAGGCTTACAGAATTTCTATTAAGTCTTGGTTTTGTTAGAGGTGGAGGAGATAGAACTCTGTTTGTTTTAAAGAAAGATTCTCATATCTGTATTGCTGAAATCTATGTTGATGATATTGTGTTTGGCTCAACTAACAATTCTATGTTAGAAAAGTTTGTTGAATCAATGACAGGGCAGTTTGAAATGAGTATGATGGGAGAATTGAATTTCTTCCTTGGTCTTCAAGTGAAACAAACAGGTACTGGCATATTCCTTTGTCAGGAAAAGTATGCAAAGAATTTGGTAAAAAGGTTTGAATTAGCAGATTCAAAGCCTTGTAAGACTCCCATGGCATCTGCAGTGAAGATGGCCAGGGATGATACTGGTGTCAATGTTGATCCAACATTGTACCGTTCAATGATAGGAAGCTTGTTATACTTGTCTGCTTCAAGACCTGATATTATGTTCCCTGTGTGTGTATGTGCAAGGTACCAGGCATGTCCAAAGCAGTCACTTCTGATTGCTGTGAAGAGAATACTTAGATACATATCTGGCACTTTGGCCCTTGGCATATGGTACTCTTATGATACTAACACAAATCTTGTAGGTTTCAGTGACTCAGATTGGGCAGGTGATACTGATGACAGGAAGTCTACAAGTGGAGGATGTTTTTATCTAGGGAACAACTTGGTCTCATGGTACAGTAGAAAGCAAAACTGTGTGTCACTATCCACTGCTGAGGCTGAATACATTGCAGCAGGTAGTTGTGTCACCCAGTTGGTATGGCTCAAACATATGCTACTGGACTATGGGTTGGACAGTGATACCTTACTTATGTTTTGTGATAACCTTAGTGCTATAAGCATCTCTAAGAATCCTGTTCAGCATTCTAGGACAAAACATATAGACATTAGGCATCACTTTCTGAGAAACATGGTAGAAGACAAGCTTATTGACATTGAACATATAGAAACTAACAATCAGCTTGCTGATATGTTCACTAAACCATTAGATACTGAGAGGTTCTTCAGTATGAGGAACTCTCTTGGCATGTGCATTGTTTAGAGATGTTAGTTCACCAGTGTTGACATAACACCACTGTCTAGCATTGGTTATTGGTTGTGGTGTAGCTGTAATTCTTTTATGATCCTTTTTTGCATTCTTCTTTCTTGCATATTACATCTTTGTTAGAGAAACTGTTGGTTGTGTGGTTAATCTGTATAAATAGCTAAGGTGATTGGTGAACAGGTACATATCAAGAGTTTTGGAAAGAAATAACTCTGATGTTAGTCTGTGAATGTTAACCTAACATCATGGGAGAAGCTGGGATACACAGAGCTCACTAGTCTGATGCTATTCAGTTGTGACTTATCCATGTTAGGTTTGACAAGGTATGAAGAGAAGCTGGGGTACATGATGTTGAAGGCCTCATTGTCATTCAGTTGTGCTTATTTTCATATTTTTGTCTATGGCCAAGGTTTTTACATGATAGTGATCTTTCCTACTGGGGTGTATAAAGTTTAGACTGTGTGCATTCAGTAGCATTGATTACTTAGTATTTCCTTGATAAACATGTTAGTAAACAAGTATGCATGAGGAGTTGGGGTGGAGAAATATTTGATAAAAGTGTTGTCTTCATTCAATTTCTTTGTACTTGCCTGATCTGTAGCTGATGGTTAAGTTGCTGGGGTGTGTGGAGTCCTGTGCTGCCCGCATTCAGTGATGAGACTGTCCTTTAACATTCATCAGTTTTTTATTCAAAAGAGTTTCTAAAAATAGTGAAAGTTAAAGATAAATTGATATGTCCTGATCCCAGTTACCAAGGCGGTTTGTATGTGGTTACCATCTCTCAAATGTTAATCTAACATGGTTGCATTCATTCTAGTTCTGCATATTTCCTTTTGTCGGTTTGGGCTTAGGGGGAGTAGTTAAGTATCTTGTGTTGAGGCATACTTCTTGGGTGACCAGCTACAGGTAAAAGCACTATGTTTTGTGATCTTCTTGCTGTGGGAAAATCCTTTCCCTGGATAAGTATATCCTCTGTGTTGTTCCCTGTTTGATTTGTCACTTGCTTATACTGATGATCTTAAGCTTTGTCATTGTACCTGTGTACGTGGTTGAAGCTTCAGATTAGTACAGGAATATCTCACGCTCTCACAAGATGATGCTACTTTGGATGAAGCCCTGCACCTCCTACTTCCCTCCCTGATGTTAACTTGCCAATGTTAGTCCAACATTGTAACAGTGTAACTTATAAGTTTTCAGGTATGAAGACTGCTCTGGTTACGTGTTAACCTAACACTGACACGTGGTAAGAATAACATGTAGGGGACGTGTGATAGTGGTCAGATTATTATGGTAACATGTTACAACACCACTATTCCATGCTCTTCATCTGAATCATATATGTAATTTGCCCTAATTTCTTCTTCATTCTAACGCTAACAACTGTGCAAAGCAAATTACTCTCTAAATTTTCAAAATCTTCAATCTTTTATCTCAAAGTTACGCTAACAATGGCACGCAAGTCGAATATTGATGCTCTTGCAGAAGCAGCTGCGCAAATCGAGCGAGCGCCACGACGCAGTACCAGACGCACCGCCGCTGAAACCACAGTCGCCGCCTCTCCAAAGAGGAAAGCTACCACTCAACGGCGCAAGGGCAAAAAGATTTCAAAGAAAGATGTTGGTTCAACATCAGATGCTGTCGAGCAAGCCCCTGCTCCCACCAATCCTGAAATCGAGGTAACAATGGCTAACCCTACTCCGAGTATACCTGCTGATGTTGATGTTGGTATTGAGGGGGAGAATGAGGCCCCTGTGATTGGGTTGGGTAGTGCTGTGATTGAGCCAGCTGAGGCTAATGTGGTTGAGGAAGTGGTGGAGCCAACTGTGGCTAGTTCTGTTGAGCCTAATGAGGCTAATGATGATGAGCTTGCTGCTGATGAGGAGAGTGGACATGCTACTGGTGAGCATGATGAGGATTTGTCTGAGGAGATTGTTGCTGATGGCAATCTTGGTGTAAATAATGGGGTTACTACTGAAGGTAACCAAGCTGTTGTGAGTGATCAGCCAGCTGAGGTTGAAGGAGAAGAAGAGGATGAGGATGAAAACCTTTCCTTGGCTGCCCTTGCAAATGCTGCCAGGAAGAGGAAGGGTAAGGAGGTGATGGCTGAGTCTTCTGAGGATGAGTCAGAAGAAGAAGAGGTTGAGGAGGAAGAGGAAGAGGAAGTTGAGGAAGAAGAGCTTGTGGCTGATGAGCCAGAGGAAGCTGATGTTACTCTAACATCAGATGATGATCAGTTTACTGATCTGATGATGAAAGAGTATCCACATGAAGCTTACTCTGACTTCTATGTGTCTCCTGATGCTGAGGAGCAATGGGAGGCATACCAAGCCAGGGTAATCCACAAGGAAAGGGCTATTGGGGAGGGTATTTTCAAAGAAAACAGGGTGTTTGAGTTGCTTGAGGCTAGAGGAGTCTTGGGCTCTGTGCAGAATCTGTCTGCATATGTTCCTGATGTAGTGAGAGAGTTCTACATGAATCTCTCTGAGTGGGTGATCAACCTGGATTCTCCTAAGTATGGGAAGGCTTGGGTTAGGAAGAAGATCTATGACATCACTCCTGCCATGATCAATGAGGCTTGGGGGCTTCCTGATCCTGAAGAGTCTGAGGATCCTACTATGGAGGAGATCATCACTGATCTTACAGGTGGTCTCACTAGGCAATGGAGAGAGAGCTTTCCCACAACCAGGCTGACTTCTTTTAGTGCCATCCTTCACAAAATCAGCACTTACAATTGGCTTCCTTCTTCCAACACTACTGTGATGACAAAAGAGTCAGCAAAGTTGGTGTACAAGCTGAAGAATGGACTGAGTGTAAACATTGGTGAAAAAGTGCTGAGACACATGAAGGAAGTCACTACAAAGCCCAAAGGAATCCTTCACTATCCCTCTCTGATCTCATGCCTATTGGTGAAGCAAGGCTTCAAAACCAAGAAGACTGAAGGATGGATCAGCAACAAGGCTGTAATGTCAATCACCAGGAGCTACTTCACTAATGTGAGGATCCAGGATTTGCCTTGGAACCCTCAAGGAGAAGCTGGTCCCAGCAGGAAGAAGAAGAAGAAGACACACAAGTTTGCTGCTTCTTCAGTTCCAGTGAGCAGTGGTGATAGCTGCTCAGTGATTGCAGATGCTTTTGTTGAGGAAACCTTGGTCTGGCTGGATAGGGAGTACAAGGACACCCAGAGGGAAATAGCTGACAAGCAAGTCAGACTGCAGGAACTGGACAGCTTGAGGAAACACTTGAAGGATCTGCCTTCCTCACAAAAAGGGGGAGAGTAGATCAAATTTCAAAATTTCCTGCAAGTTTTTTAGTTTCTGTTTCTAATGCCTTTTGAACAATTGTTTTCTTTTTATTCTGATCAAGGAGTCTTTCCTTGCTGCTAGTATGGACTGTAATTAAGTACTTTTTAATTTTGGGTACTTAGTGTTTCTGCTTATGCTATTATTGAACTGTGATTACTGGTACTAACTCTGTTTTGCAGGTGTTAACTTTCTGATGTTAAACCAACATTGATAAAGCTGGATGTTATAACATCGAGAGTATCAGTGTTAGAATAACATTGGATTAGTCCCTTCTGATATTCAGGGGGAGAGTACTTAGTTTTTCATTGTTATGATATAATGAAGTTTTTCTGAATAATTTGATATGATAAGAACTATTTCTTAGGTTTTGTGATTAAGGCAAAAAGGGGGAGATTGAAAGTGCAAGTTTTCTGGATGTTAGGATAACATTGAGATTTTCAATGTTAGAGTAACATTGCACGTCCAGAAACTGTTTTACAATCTAGTTATTATTATTATTATTGTTTTGCCTTATTCACTTAACTAACTGAGTTCCACAGTTGTAGTTGTCTTTGATTATTATTCAGGAAACAAACTTGCATTAGGTTGGACGCTCAAAGTTTCCAAGATGAGAAGTTTCCTTAATTAAAGCAAACGGCTTATAAAAGGAATGAAGAAGTCTAGTGCGACTAGGAAAGCTTCCAAGGGAAAGTCCTGTATTGAAGAAGGAGTCTTTCCTTAGCTAGATCACTGGCGAAGGAACTTTTATTCAAGAAGGACTGCGAGAACAAGGAAGAGGAGTTCGAGAAGGAAACAAAGAGAATTACCAACCGTGTATAACACACCTTGAAGTCGAAGATCAAGAACCTATATATAGGTGTGAAGTACATCAAGACAAACAACGAGACAAAAGCTAATCAATCCGAGAGATTAATTTACAGTTGTTGAGTGTTGTCTTGCTTTAGCAAAGTTTTTAAGTTGTTAGAATAGATCTAAGAGTGAGGAGCTTTTAGAGATAGTCGAAGCAACTCTTGTGTGCTTTGCTTAGTTTGAACAATTCGAGAGTGAGGAGCTTGAGAGTTGTGAGAACGCCTTTGTTAAACCCTTGTGGTATTTTGCCTACGGCTCGGAAGTTAATATAATCCTATATTCACTTCTTAAATTCGTGTTTGTTTATTCCGCTGCAAACTGTTACTCTGGTCTGCTGTTAAAGTAACATCGTCGAACTAACAGCGAACACAAACTGCTGTTAGAACTTCAGTGTTAAGTTAACATCAACAACGTATCAACCCGATCCACAATTTCAGTCTCATGGGACCCATACTTAGAGATGCTTCTACCTCTAAGATACAAGCAGAATTGAAGCAACACATGACCAGCTGGTGATCCTTTCGAGGAAGATACCACCAAACAAAACGACTCAAATGTGGAAACACCTAAAGCGTCAAAGGATACTTCTGATACCACAGAAGACGAGGTTAATCTTAAACCCAGAATGGGAACTACTAAGATAAACAAAAAAGAGCAGACACCACCTTTGATTGAATATCAAAGAACGTGGGAAAGATTATACACGAGAATGGGACTTGTCCCAGGAAAATCTATTGCAGACTGGTCTGGAAAATATCCCAGAATTTGGATTTTAGCCGGATTAAAACCCGAGCAGGTACGAGAATGGTTTGATTTTGGCTGTATAGCCTCGATCTTTACCGCATCACCCGGATTTCCGGAAATCGCTAGATTACCAGAATGGATTCGAGAAAAGGTGTATGAAACATGGCAGAACAATCATACACTAGAAAGAGGCGATGTTCTGGAGTTGAAGTTTATTTCAGCAGCCCCAGAAATCACAGGCAAAGGGTCCTTGCCGAGTTTTCATTTCATCAAACTCCAAAGACCAAACATGAAGCAATGGACTACATCAAGCCTCCACCAGAAGGACCAATGCTAGTCACCCCAATCTCAGAAGATGACATCTCAACCAGAAGAGCTTGGGGGCTTTGGGTCTGTCTCACAGAGATGGACAAAGTCAAGTACGCGTACAAATGTTTTCAAAAAACGGAGAACGGGTCGTTCATGCTTAATAGCATGACAAACACCACGACAAGGTTTGCAGAAACGATGTTCGAAAACAAACGACGAACATTGTGGAGAAATGAAATTCCGGCAACGGCAGAAACTGGCCAGAATTCTGTAACATGGCACACATCGGCAAGTGGGACGAAAGGATCTGTCCAAAATGTCACGATCAAAAGGAGCCCCTCTTTGGAAAAAGATTCCCTGTAAAACGTGACACCAGAGAAAATGACAAAGAAGGCAATTCGAGACGTGGAAAGATGCCACGTGGGGCAGGGAAATGGACCAATGCAGTTGGCAAAGCTAAAATGGCCATGTGATTAAAGTTAAACCACCTCCACTACAATGACATGTGCATGATGGTGGAATCGGACCACGAGCTGTAGTGGGTAGAAAAGTATCCACTAAAGGGACAGGACAAGTATGGAGGGCCAGACCACTATCATAGTGGGAGAAAAAGTTTCAAAATGTAGATGAAGTCCGTGCTTCAAATCCGGAACTTCGCCTATATATTCACAAGCTGAAGGAAGCAAAGGGTATCGATCATTCCCCGAGTTTTCTTACAAATAAGAGAGAATCATATTATAGATTGTAATAGTTGAGAGTTTATATTCAGTCAATAAACAAGAGTGTGTAAAGCTTTTATTATTATTCTGTTCTGAGTGTATGTACGAGGGAAACATAGCTACCATGAGTAGCTAAACCAGTAACTCCTCTCTAAAGGGGTTATGTGTGTTATGTAATAAATGAGTTTCCACAAATAAATAAAATTTGAGCTTTCGCCTAAGTGTGCTGTTTCGTAGTAATCTTAAGCATTCATTCAAAGTCGTACTTTTACGCCCGGAGTAGGAAACGAACCAGGGTTGTGCTGATTATCGTTGAAGGAGCCATTGCAGAACCATCGGTTGCGATCGAGTGGTTGAAGGCGAGGAGTCTTTGTAAAACATGGTGGAATATCCGACGGTTGTACGGTCAAACAAGGTACCCTTTAGAGTTTTTGTTTAATCATTAATACGGAAGCATGTTGGGCCTGATATGGTCGTAATGGACTATTTCCAAAGTTTGGGTTTCGAAAAAGAATAATTCTAAAACTTCGGGGGTCAATTTCTAATTTTGTAAAAGTTAAAATCTGCAGAAACGGGCAGTGTGCTATGATTTAGGGAACACAGGGGGGTTTCTTGCCCCTTTTATTTTCACAAGGGTTTTTTTTGCTACTTTCATAGAACACAAGGGGGTTATTTGCTATCTGCTCTATATATATGTACACTACATCTATGCACAATTACAAATATACATATATACCATACATATATGTTATATATCTAATATTCATATATATAAATATTAAGATCTGCTATAGATTTATATGTACATAGATATCTATGCACAATTATATGTATATATATCGGTGGGTACATACATTACATACTTATATAAATATACTATTCATATACATAACAAACATATCTATACTTAACTTATATACATATCGGTGGATACATACATTACATACTCATATAAATATACTATTCGTATACATAACAAAAATATCTATACTTAACTTATATATATAGGAATAGAAAGATATCAGGTTTGGGGTGGCCCCTGCCTCTGCCCCTGCTCCTGATCACGACCAAGTCAGTCTTTCAACTGTCATTTATCCTACTATTCACGCTCTTCTTTCATGAGTTTGATGCAACCCTTTCGGGTCAATTGTCTATCATGGAGCACAACATACCATCTTTTCCCATATGAGTAAGAAACTTTACTAACTTTATAAAATTCAACCACTATAGTGGCAGGGCCAGAGCCATGATTTTTTGTTCACCTGAGCCAATTGATACTCGAGGAAGATATTAAATATATATATATATATATATATATATATATATATATATATATCCAAAAACTAAAGTACATAGATATTAAATAAAATGAGAAATATTGTTCAGTGCTCTGCCGAAATCTCATGCTAACTTTAAAGAAACTCTTATATATGGAAGGGATTCTTTAACACTTGATGAGGAGCAATCTACTATATATTCTAAGGAATTGAAGGAGAGAGTGAATGCAAAGAAATCATATAATGGTGAGGGACTAATAGTGAAGGGACATAATCAGAAAAAGGAAAGTAGGAATAAAGAGAAGAAGTTCAAGTCACAGAGAAAGAATGGAAAGAAACCATTCATTTGTTACCACTGTGAGAAAGAGGGTCACTCAAGGAAGTTTTATCCTGAAAGACAGAATAATGGTGGTGACAATACTAAGAAGTCTGGCACTGTTGCAAGTGTACAAGAGAAGTATGAGTCTGTTGATCTCTAATGTCTTCTGTAAGGGATCCAGATAATGTGTGGGTGTTAGATTCTAGTTGTTCCTTTCACATGACTCCACATAAGTTTATACTTGAAGAATATGATGAGGTTGATGGTGGAACAATGTACTTGGAAGACAACAAACCTTGTAATGTGAAAGGTATAGGATCTGTCAGGTTCATCCTTCAAAATGGATCTGAGAAGCTGTTAAGATTGGTGAGATATGTCCCTAATCTCAAGAGAAACCTTATATCTCTTGGTGTATTGGAAAATATAGGGTACAAGTTCTTGGGAGAGAATGGTATGGTAAAGGTTCTCAAAACATCACAGGTGGTGATGAGAGGAGTAAGGTGAAATGGCTTTTACATACTAGAAGGAGAGTCTGTGATGGGTATAGTTGCAATTGTAGCTGTTTAGGGGGCTGTTTCTAAGTCTGAATTGTGGCAGAAGAGATTAGCACATATGAGTGAAAGAGGTTTGCTAGAGTTGGGGGAGCAAGGCATGTTGGGAGCTGAAAGCTGGAGAAGATTAGTTTTTGTGAACATTGTGTTCTAGGAAAGGCTTACAAGGTTAAGTTCAATGTTGGTCAACAGAGAACTAAAAGAGCTTTGGATTATGTTCATGCTGATATGTAGGGACCCTCAAGGGCTGCTTCACACTCTGGAGCAAGATACTTCTTGTCACTTATGGATGATTATTCCAGAAAGTTGTGGCTATTTGTATTGAAGACTAAGGACCAGACATTTGAAATATTCAAAAACTGGAGGACAATGATAGGGAAGTAAACTGGATTGCAACTGAAAACACTGAGAACAGACAATGGTCTGGAGTTTTGTTCAGCTAAATTCAAGGATTATTGCAGGGTAAATGGAATTATAAGGCACAAGACGATTGCTGGAACTCCACAACAGAATGGATTAGCTGAGAGATTCAATAGAACCATATTTGAAAGGGTGAGATGTATGCTGCTAAGTGCTAACCTTCCAAAGGTTTTCTAGGCAGAGGCAGTTGCAACAACTGAATATCTTATCAATAAATGTCCTTCTACAACATTAAATATGAAGACACCAGAGGAAGTATGGTTTGGTCACAAACCAGATTTGGAAAGGCTACCTGGTGTTTAGAAATTAGTTATCGGAATCAAGCTTTCAGAATCTAACCCAGTAAAATGCGGCGTGCCAGGGGATTCCTTGAGTCATATGAGAGTGTTTGGATGTTCTGCTTATGCACACATCAAACAGGATAAGATAGAACTAAGAACATTGAAGTGTATGTTTCTTGGATATCCAGAAGGGGTGAAGGGCTACAGATTGTGGTGTCTTGAACCAGGTCACAAGATGTGTTTTATAAGCAGGGATGTGGCGTTCAATGAGGGCATTATAGCTCTTAAAGGAACTGGTGATTTACATGTGCAGGCTGATGAGATTAACAAAGGTGTTAACTCAAGTATGAGAAAGATAGTGGTTATCAGCTTGAGGTGGAGCTTATTGCTGATAGTGAACCAGATCATCCTGGAAATTAGTTAATTGAAGAAGAGCCAGTTGCAACTGGCAATGAACCTGTTGATCAGGCTGTGGAATCAAACTATATGCTGACCACAATTCCAACTATAACGACCTCCAATATATATATATATTCTGTTACGCAATCGATTTTCATACCGGTTTTTGACACAACTTTGTACTCTGCAAATTAATAAAATTGGACCTCAATTTCTATCTTGAATTAGGGTTCTTCATCACATTGATGAGAGAACGCCGAACCAAGTAAATTGCATGTGTTCTTCGTGATTGTTTACTTTTCTTTGTTGCGATTGTTTTTCGTATTTGTTAGTTCGATTTGTGCGATTTAATTATGATTTGAATTCGGTAAATTTTGTGTTCCATTAAGCGATTTCACTACAGTATCGATGTCTCCAAGCTTCTTCATTCTTTGCTCATAGGGAGCGTGCTGGATGAGAAGGCAAAGAAAGAAACTATGTTGAGTGGTATTATTTGAGCTTTCTTTTGCAGGATATTATCCAATCCAGGAAGAAAAGATTGCCACACAAAAAAAAAACAATAAAAGTAGTATACTGTGGGACGATCCACTTACTCATAATTCACCCTACCGGGAGGTGACGTTCACAATTCTCGCCCCAGAGCTGGAAAGCTGGAGGAAACGAAGAAGGGCTCCCGTCACCCTAATTGATAGAGATATTTCTCGTATTGGACCGACTACACGCCAGGCCCACGACCAGCTATATCGGGGATTATTCCCAACATCTATATCGAAGTTCACCTTCGATATAGTACAGTGCAAACTCTATAAATATGTCATCCCGCATACCGAGAGGACACACACAAATAATACCCAGATCAACCTGTCAATATCGAATACTCATATTCGACATAACTTTCGATATTTATTCCGACATATTACATAGTAAGGGATTCGACATTATACCCCGCGTCTGATTCGACATCATTCTCGAGATTATTCCTGATATTGTCCCGACATAATCTCCAATATTCTTTCGATATTATACTTCACATACTCTCGACATCACACCCGATATTGATAAGGCTATCCAGACGGAACTCATCTATGAGTACTTGGAGTTTTGGACCAAAGTCATCCTATAGCAACAGATAGGAGACATAGTTTGAGATAGATTCGTTATAAGACACTTGTAATCGATCTTATCCTATATATACGATCTATTATCAGATAGGAGGCCCGCGAGAAATCTTAAGGATGAAGAGACCGCAAAGTGCTAAGGAATTGGGCCAGAAGAAGAAAAGAAAGACGAGCATAAATAAGAAGAAATTAGAGACCAAACCAACTGTCGAGGTTACTAAAAGAGAAAATACAATGATACCATTCCAGAACGAGCCGAAAATGGAACCTGTGGGGGACTTTATTACTATTGGCATCGACCCGATACGCCTGGAGCGTACCCTACAAATCGGGGCAACAATGTCACTCGACGTAAGGATAGCATTGATAGAATATTTAAGGAGAAACGTGGTATATTCGCGTGGTGCAACTCGGATCTAAAAGGAATTGACCCAAAAATTAAAGCACATAAGTTGAATGTCGATCCTCGAGCCAAACTAGTGAGGCAAAATAGGAGAAATTTTAGTAAGGAAAATAATGAGGCAGCAGAAAAGGAGGTGGTAGAGAAGCTCAAGGCAGGTCATATTTATGAGATACACTACTTAGAATGGCTTAGTAACATAGTTTTAGTCCTGAAGAAAGAAGCAGAATGGAGGATGTGTGTGGATTACACAGACATGAACAAGCACTGTCCACGAGACCCTTTTCCGTTGCCAAGAATAGACCTCTTGGTGGACTCGACGGCGGGGTGCGCCTTGTTCAATTTCGTGGATCCTAAGAGTGGTTTCCATCAGGTTTTTATGGCAATAGAAGATCACCCTAAATTAGCTTTCGTCACGGACACTGGCGAATATTGCTACCGCGCGATTCCCTTCGGATTGAGAAACGCAGGCGCTACATTTCAGAGGTTGGTCGCAAAGATGTTCTATGAATTGATTGGGAAATCCATGGAGGTTTATGTAGATGACATGTTGATCAAGAGCCTAAAGGCACAGGATCATGTGGTGCACTTGGAGAAATCTTTCGGCATAATGAGGAACTACATAATGAAACTCAACCGAAGAAGTGCACATTTGGTGTCCCATCAGGGAAGTTTCTGGGATATATGGTTAATGAGAGGGTAATTGAGGTTAACCGCGACAAGATTCAAGCAGTGATGAGTCTGCCCTCCCCACAATCGGTGCGAAAGGTACAATGCCTAGTAGGACGGATAAAGGCACTGGGATGATTTATTGCAATGTCAGCAGAAAATAGTCTTCCCTTCTTCAAATTATTGAAAAATGCAACAAACTTTCAATGGACATATGATTGTGAGGTCTCTTTCCAGCAACTAAAGAAGTATTTAATGGCCCCACCATTACTGGCAAAGCCGATCCAGGAGAGATGCTTTACCTATATCTTGCAGTCTCAACCAACGCCATTAGTACAGTTTTGGTGAAGGACGTGGCCGACAAGCAGTCTCCAATACATTATGTTAGTTGCGTATTTCAAGGCGAAGAAAAGAATTACTTGCAGATTGAGCTATTCGCACTGTGATCGTAATGACAACACATAAGTTGAAGCCGTATTTTCAATCAAACTCCATAACGGTTTTCACAGATAAGCCACTTCGCAAGATTATGGTGAGCCCAAAACCATCAGGGAGATTGGTGAAATGGGCAATTGAATTGAGTGCATTCGGGATTGAATACCGCCCACGTATCGCTATTAAAGCACAAGTCCGGGCAGATTTCATGGCAGAGACATTAGGAAACAACTTGGATTATTCATGCAATCACATTTTTACCATAACACATGATCCGAGGCCATGAACACGACATTCAGCATGGCTGCTCCATGTGGATGGATCATCAACCGCAAATGGTGGCGGTGCGGGAATCCACCTGATTTCACCAAATCGTAGGGAATTCAATTTTGCTATAAGCTTGAATTTCCCGATAACAAACAACGAGGAGGAATACGAGGCGGTCCTTGTAGGTGTGAGGATGGCCAAAAACTCTATGTTCGGACCACCTCGAGGTCTACACGGATTCCCAGCTAGTGGCAAATCATTTCTCAGCTTTCTTCGAGGAGCTGGCTTCTCAATTCACCACATTCAACTTAACCCAGATTCCTAGATCTTAGAACACCAAGGCAGACGCATTGTCAAAATTTGCAAGCTCATTGGATAACTATGTTGAGAAACGTGTCACACTATTGGCCACAACAAGGCCTGCAATTGGTATTACTAAGGCTAGTAAGGTTTGGGCTGACGTAATTTATTTTTTCTATTGTAGACACCCCTTGCTGGAAGGATGAGATATTTTAATATCTCTTAAACGGGACACTTCCGGAGGATGCAAACGCAAGGCGTCGCCTCAAATACAATGCCCACAGATTCACCATCTATCAGGGTGAGCTGTAAAAACGATCCTTCAAGGGTCCCTTATTAAGATGTATATCACCAGTAGACACACAATACATTATGAGAGAGATACACGCAGAAAGTTGCGGTAATCATTCTGGCGGAAGATCTCTGGCGCAGAAGATCCTACGGCAAGGATATTTCTGGTCAACATTGAGGAAAGATGCAACACATTACTGCCGAACGTGCGAAAGATGTCAATACCATGCGAGACTTATTCACAGGCCAGCAGTTCTGATGCAGACGTTAGAAATTACATGCCCCTTCGATCAGTAGGGAATTGATATAGTGGGCCCTCTTCCAGTCGCAAAAGGGCAGTAGAATATCCTCTTATTTGCGGTTGAATATTTCACCAAATGTGTAGAGGCAGAAGCACTAGCCCATATAACTGAAAATAACATGATAGACTTCATATGGAAGAACATTATATGTCAATTCGGCCAACCACGAATTCTCGTCTCGGATATTGGCACTCAGTTTTAGGGAAAGGAAATGGTTTCATGGTGCAAGGAGTTAAAAATTTCTCACCATTTTGCGGCCCGACCGTCGTCTGCACCATGCAGCCCACTTGACGATCTCGCAGATAACTTGAACGTTGCCAACCCAAACGGTCTTGACCTGAGTCACCACTTTGCGGCAGCCTCCATGAGATCACTTTGAAAAAGTTAAGGTTTTGCCACTCCGTCAAAACCTCGCTGCCAACTTGTCTAGAGACCAAGGCACCACGCCTCATTCTCTTAGTCCAAAAGGTATCGGGTTCAAAGGAACACTTAAACATCCCGCATGCATCACTGTTGCCCGAACTTGAGCCGAAACGTACCCACTACACCACAACTCAAGCTCTGATACCAAATGTCACGGGCCGACATATATATGCAGCGGAAGTTGCCCGTGCGGTGCACAAGAGCGCACCCTTGTGCCAGCCTTCCCATCATCGAGTCATTTTTCGCTTTGACCCTTGTTCCTTTGTGAGCCCGAATCTTGAACGCCGTTCATATAGAACGCCCCGATTGAGAACTAGCACATGAACGCTTCCTTGGGCACGCCGTCACCCCGTGTGACCGCCCTCGCCCATTCATGCCTTCGGCTCCAAGGCTTCCCGAACGTGAACACACAGTCACTCGGCTCATGAGCCCGCCTAGCTAGTGCGTTACTTGGCCGCCACCTTCGACCATTCAATTCATTTCATTTCAGTCCAAGTTTCAGTTTTGACTTCCCATTCAAACTTGGACCATCCTCGCACATACCTCGACTATGACGCACCTCCACCACGACGCCGTTCAGTCACGTCTCGGCTATGGCAGGATCATTGGTCTAAGGATAGGGTCATCCCTTTCACCACTTGGACCGACACCGTTCGGCCCTTCCGACTCTTGATGGCATTGACGCTAAGGGTCGCCGTCCACCCATAGCGTAGTCCTCGTGCGCAACGTTCGATCCCGGCACTCGGCGTCACCCGTAGTCCCTCGTGCCGTTCACTAATAGTCTTGCCCGAGTAAGGACAACACTTAGTCCTTTGAGCTATCAAGTAGTGCCATCGTTAGATACGGTAGTAACGTTACCCGCGTCACTCCGTCCGATCGTCATCCGACACTTATTGAAGCACTCGTGCGTTGTCGCCCCAACCGCACGTTGTCATAGCTCTCGGACCCCCGTGCTCGACTAGAACCCCTTAGCTGTCGCACGAGTCGCTCGCAGGCCTTGATCAAATGCTAGCTCGCTCGCGTCACCGTCACCCCCGGAGGCCACAGTGATATTTCAACCTCCGTGAGAACCACAAAGCCCGATTAAAGCCTCCACGGTCTTAACCGCTCGTCCGGCACCCCGTCGACCGAGTACTACGTGCGTCCCTCAACGTCCCCGTAGCAGGCCCCTCGGCTGCCCCGTCGCCGAGAGTATTGTTGCCCAGTTGTGCTTTGCGCCCAGCTCGCTAACACGGGGAGGACGGGCCGGTGCTCGCCCTTCGGCCTCTAGTCGCCCAGAGGTATCCTCCTTACAAGGGTCTGGGTCATTTCGCAACTTCCAGACACACTAATTGCTTATGTGGGACCCACCCCACATTTCTTCTTGTTTCGTGCCCCCATGGCACCGACGACTTCCGTAATGATATTCCAACGCCTTAGAAACACTTTTCACGTAACTAAGGCATCTTCCTTCGTCCATATCTCGGGTCACTATTCCGGCCACCCGACTTATCATCCGTCGGACCGTTTAACACTTCAACCTTCGCCGTTTGACCCGTTGAGCATCATTACGGCTCGTTTAGCTCCAACATCGATACGAGAAGCATCCAACACGTCCGGCACGACTCATGCCCCACGCATGCTACCGTTCGTCCGAATGAACACCGTCACAACTTCTCGCACCGTCGCTAAGGCAAGCTGCCACACACACATCGCTCGCCCAGCGTCACGTTCCACTTCGGACTAGGGACACCCAACCTAGCCCGTCAACACTCGACATCGGCTCCATGCCTTGCCGTTTCGATCAAGTCTAGGCATCCTCGCCTAGACGGCACGATGGTCACGTCCGACTGTCCGGTCCCAACATTTAAGGACGTGACAGTCGGCTACATGCTACATGGACAAGCTGGACAGAGGAACTCACATGCATTCTTTGGGCTTATCGCACTACACCACGAACTTCAACAATAGAAGCACCATATGCCTTAGTATACGGCTTTGAGGCAGTAGTACTAGTGGAAATAGGCATGGCAACATATCGCATTACGGAGTATGACCCCGAACACTCAGCGCGCCTGCGTCAGATGGATCTAGACATGATCGGGTCCACCAGAGAACACGCTAACTAGTGCACTCTAGCTTTCAAAGCAGCTATGGCACGCTCCTTTGATAAACGGGTACATCTCCACAACTTCTAAGTGGGACACTTAGTACTAAATATCGTGAAAGCTAGCAAGCACGTGGGAAAACTCTAGGCAAATTGGGACGGACCTTACAGAGTCACGTGCGCGAGCTTTAAGGGATATTACTACCTAAAAGATATGCCTGGGGACCCACTACAATTGATTTTACTATTGATTTTCACATCTTGTAAATAAAACTACGCAAAGCTTGATTCCCTATACGGGATACGAAGGCAGCCACCTTCATGGCACAACACCGTTATTATTTTAATAACTATTTTGGCTGATGGCAGGTCCAGGACCACTCCCAAGGTGCCCAAGCGACGGAAGATGCTGAAACACAGCACACCGGTATCGCCCTAAGGACATCTCGCTTGAAAATGCGACTGTCTACAAGCCTACATGGCAAAAAGATGCTGAAAAACAGCACAAAGGTATCGCCCTCAGAACATCTCGTTTGAAAAGGCGACTGTCCACATGCCTACATGGACATCTTTCGCTTCTTTCAACTCCTTAGTTAATTTTTCCTTGTCCACCTGCGCTCCCCAAGCCTTATCATGAGCCTTTCTCGCGTGGACTTCGGCTGCACGCACTCACGCATTAGCTTGGTCTCGAGAAACATTGCAACGAGAGATCATCGCCTGCAACTCATCGACCCTCGCGTCATGACCAGATTGCACCTCCGCAAGCAACATATAATCGTTACAGAGAGCATGAAACATATGTCCAAACTGATAGACAATCACAACACATCAGATATAGTGAAGAAGGAAACAGTCACCAGATAAATAAAAGGGTCTCAAAATAGAAAACCTTACCACATTAAAAATTATTACGCACATCAGGGTCAATATCCGAATAGATATTGTTCATACTTTGAATAGCATCTTGTTCACGAACCATTTCACCACCTATCCTCATGGGTAGCTGATCAGAGGTAGGACGCGCATAAAGTCATAATTTTGCATAGCAGATGGGGTAGACTCCTGAGATCTTTTTGAGTTTCCCCCACGATAAGAACGAGAACCACGAGATGTTGATGCATTAGCCACATTAGGGGGAGTCCGCCTACTAGTAGTGGTCCCACCAGTTTTAACATTGCCAGCCCTATTAGGAGAAATCACAGATTCTGGTGGCTCAAGACCTCCTATTTTCCCAATATTCGAATGCGCCAAAGTACCGCCCAAACCATCTGAGGGGGGGAATAGTACTATCAAGATCCTTCGCTCCAGACCCATCGCTCGCTTTTTGACTCATTATTTCCTCCTCAAAACGCGTCCTACCACTCGGATGCCAATAATTAGAGGGCGCTCCAAACGAAAGCCGCATCACAGCAACTCTTGGGGGATTAGCAACAAGTTGCCTTTGTGACAAAAGCTCTACCTCCATAGCCCGCAGTCTCTCCTGCTCTAATAACAAACATTCTTCCACAATCGCACAACTTCCAACAACAATACTACCGCCATCTTGATTTGAAAATCCATGCTTATATTGAAAATAAAACCGACCAATCACAAGCAAGGAGGCTCGGTTCTACAACTATAAATAGAGGTGCTCTTGAAGAACAAAAACACAACTAAAACTTCAAGAATTGAGAGCAAGGAAGTTCAACAAATCCTCTCCAACAAGCTCAACAATCTTCAAGGTGTTCTTCGTTAAGAACTCCTTTCAATCCGCTATCAAGTCTCAAGTTCATCCAATAACCGTTTTTTTTAAGATCGTGTCTCAATCAAGAAGATCAAATCTTCAACAAATTCCAAAATCCAAATCAAATTGATACCGTTCTTCAACAACATTCAAACCAAAAATCCGTTTGATCCGAGATCAGGTCACAAGACCCTCGGAAAACCGTTTTTGAAGATCAAAATCCATATTGGAAAGATAAAAATTCACAAATTCAAAGAATTGAGGAAGAAGATCATATCATCCTTCATCAATCCTCAAATCAAATCACCATTTAATCCGAGATCAAGTCCAAAGACCATCGAATTAACGTTTTCTCCAAGTTCAAATCATCTGAGTGAAGATCAAATTGAAGATTTCCACCCCAAATTTCAATATTGTTCTTGTAGAATTGAATGAGAGGATTAAATAGAGATTGAACCACAATTATACTTTAAATTTACTCAAAAATTATTTGTAATCTTTTCTTGTCGTTTAATTACAGAGATAGCAAGAATTTGTCGTTACAGCTATTCTCCTACAGCAAAATAACCTTGCCATAGCCTTAATTTACTGGTGTTTGTAGTTTGAATAGCCATGAACTGAAGAAACATTGTATGTATTTATGATTCCCACTTACACATTCTGCAACATTTTACTGGCTAATTTTGAATGAATCTTACAGGTACTTGTATGCCAGACTTCTCCGATAAACTTAACGTGTATATGGTTTTATTCATGCATCTCATTTTAGATTTTGAATCAAAGTTTGAGTGCGGAGAAAGACAACCTGGACATTGTCCAACATGAATGGGCCTTACCAAAATTCGAGATATTTTCGGTTGTGAGTTAGTGTACTTTTATCTTCTTTCATTGACCTAAAATCAAAGATGGATTTCTATTAATTCCCAAGACGTCAAACCAGCATTTTTTTCTTTAACCCTGAGAAGGGGCGACATATATATGTTTTAACATTCCGGTAGCATTCTTCATTTGGACATTTCCTTGTTATAAGCTAAAATTTAAAATGCTATTCCCCTACAACAAAATAACCTTGCCATAACCTTAATTTACTGGTGTTTGTAGTTTGAATAGCCATGAACTGAAGAAACATTGTATGTATTTATGATTCCCACTTACATATTCTGCAACATTTTACTGGCTAATTTTGAATGAATCTTACAGGTACTTGTATGCCCAGACTTCTCCGATAAACTTAACGTGTATATGGTTTTATTCATGCATCTCATTTTGGATTTTGAATCAGAGTTTGGGTGTGGAGAAAGACAACCTGGACATTGTCCAACATGAATGGGCCTTACCAAAATTCGAGTAGCGAGCGGAAAGAGTATTGAGAAAACTTGTTAGTTAAGAGCTCGTGAAGAATATTAGCGGGAACTGATCATTGCAGCCTCTCTGCTTGTGCTAACTTTGTTAATGTAAGCCTATAAGCCTGGGTATTGTCCCATACTCCCATATATAAGGTACAGAGCTACAGCCTAAGAGTTCCTGCATGAGCCATTTGATTCTTATTAGCCTGTTTAAACATTATGCCAGGTTTAGGTTTTTAGATTATTCTGTCGTTCATTTCCCTAATTAACCATGACCAGCATTTTGTGCCAAGGGTTTATTAACGATTCTTGGAATTGCAGGAGAATGGGTTATTATTACACGTGTCAAAGGGCAAAGATCAGAATCTACAGGCACATATCCCTCTCTCTGTATATATATAATAATAACTAACTCTCAATAGTGATCAATCATTGACCAATTCATCCATTACCGCTTGTTCTTTCAGCTTGGTGAGCTCTCTCACTTCTCATTCGTACGACACTCGTTACAGTTCATTGCGTTTATTTTAGTTCGAGATATTTACTTGCTTATTGCACCATTAACGAGTAAAAATCGAGCACCTGATTTCGAAAATGAAGGTCGCTTGAATTGATTTATACCCTAATTTATGAAACCTATCTAGTTTTTGTTTTAATTTTAACTTGTTGCGATTTGCGAGCGTTCTGTGTATTGTTTGTTTGATGTTTAACTTGTTGGCGATTTTGATTGCAAAATTTGTTGTGGTGAGATCTTCTGTTCGTCGTGCTTTCAATCTTAAGGTATTCTCTTAGTCTCGTTATAGTATATTTTGATTTGTTAGTAGTTCGTGGTATTTGCTTTCTAATGGCCCCATTTTACGATTTGAAAGTAATTTTGAGAATGAATCTCGCTTTAATTGATTTCGCATGATTTACGAAACCTAGTTTTCAGTGATTTTACGTCGAAAATTTTTGTTGTTGTACTGTTTGTTGAATTGCAAACTAGATCTGAGTGATGGATTTGAAAGTTTGTTGTTGTGGCGTTACTGAGCTCTGATATTCGTCAGTACTCTTCTTAACGGTATGATCGATGAACTCAGTCCATTATTATCATGTGTAATGTAGAAATGTGCTTGTATATATATGTTTGACGAAGGTTTGGTTGGTATGGTATAGTGTTTGTGTAGGCTGTCCTACTTTTGTTGGTATGGTGCGTATGTATAACGTACATTTTAGTGCCTCCCTACTTCTGGACCTTCATCTAGTTCTTTGATGTGTTATTATTGTGCACTGGACTCTTAAGGATTAGTCAGCATTGTGATGATGATGGTTAGTATAGCATGATGATGACGATTAGTATAGCTGATTATTTTGTATGATTATATCCTTCAATTCTTTGTGTGCTTGTGTTGTTTATTGGCTTTTAAAAACCATAAAATACAAAACTTTGAGAGTGTAATTCCCAAAACTTCACTGCAGATAGCAGCCAAGCTTTTATTATATTTTGGAATTATTTCTCCCGATTGTTTGGGTGGTAGATAGTTGTATATCGAATTAATGTCTATGTAAGGTTCCGCTTGTGCATGAACCATTAATTAACAAATGAATGCAACCCAAATTACTTTGAAAACAGGGCAGAATCACCCTAAGGGCTAGGGTGGGCTCTAGCTCGAGGTCAATTTTGACCGAAATGTACTAGGTATTTATAAAAAAATGAAAAAAACCACGACGATTGAACGTGACATGGAGTCAGACCTTTCTACGCGAGAAGCTAAGACTTGCTACTAAATTCCTCGATACCATCCTAAGTCTAATACTAAGGGGATCTTAGAGAGGAAAATTTAGTGAGAGAAAGAGAGAAAAAATGGTTGAAAGCTATGCAAGTGAGCTGAAAAGTTTTTCATGTTTTAAATAATGAAAGCTAGGGAGTGTATATATACAAGGAACTGAGCTCAATGAGTGGTCAAGATTAACCTAATCTGACGACCCTAAAGGCTAAAAAAAATATTCTACACTCTTCCTACAATAAAATGAGTTCGGCAATCCTAGCCACGTTCAAGATAATTTTAACATTATTGTAAACAAGAAATAATCTAGAGTCGGCGTATTTATATGATAGACCATATGTGATGAAAAGGCTTCGAGAGCGGCCCTAGAATTCTAGTTGTTGGATCGATCAACCAAAGTGCATGTCGCCAGTGCATGCGGTGCGCATATCATTTGGTCTGCTTGTGTGCTTGACGCTGCTGCTGGCTGGATGATGCAGGCTCATGCTTGCCGAATCATGTGGCCCATAAAATCCTCCCTCTATGGAGTAGGCGACACCCCTTACACCTGTGAACTCCAAGATGCTTGAATCTCGTCCCGGAATAACCAACTGTTCTCGGTCTCCCAACTCGCCTTTGTCTCCGGTAGTCTCTTCCATCGTATTAAGTATTCTTGCCAAGGCTCTTCCATCTGGTGGCTCAAGACCTCTTGGTTTCCCAATATTCGAATGCGCCAAAGCACCGCCCAAACCATCTGAGTGGGGAATAGTACTATCAAGATCCTTCGTTCCAGACCCATCGCTCGCTTTTTGACTCCTTATTTCCTCCTCAAAACGCATCCTACCACTCGGATGCCAATAATTAGAGGGCGCTCCAAACGAAAGCCGCATCACAGCAACTCTTAGGGGATTAGCAACAAGTCGCCTTTGTGACAAAAGCTCTACCTCCATAGCCCGCAGTCTATCCTACTCTAATAACAAACCTTCTTCAACAGTCGCACAACTTCCGACAACAATACAACCGCCATCTTGATTTGGATGTACCACTAAGAAACGACTTGGAAATCGGGAATTACGCTGTAAAGACGAACACGTGAAAACCTAACATTTGTAGCAATACCGGTAACCCGCATAAGACCATCGTCTAGCGTTGTATCCGTTGGTAGGTTGTCCAACATACCCAAATTATCACCTGAAATACTTGAGTCCAAGGATTCACCATCAAAAACCACTAAGGCGTTGCGTCGCGAAGGCACCGACGCATGTGGCCATAGGGACACGACACACTTCCTATGGGGAGGATTTTTCACTCGAACTATCCTTAGCACTAACGAAAGAAGAAAATCATGGTCAGAAACATCAAAATATATGAAAAATAAGCATACATATCGAATGTTATATTTGTGATATGTCAAAAAGACATCAAAGAACCGATCGAAAATGAGTTGAAAAACATAACGGGCATATCAAAAATTCAAAGGCAGTATGTCGAAAAAAAATTTCGACATACCTCGCAGTTCCTCGATATAAACTTTGATATAGTACCGTGAAAGCGACAAGACTTCGGAATAAAATAATCAAATGATGACGAAATAGGGGATCGGCTTATATAAGCGAGAAGTACCGCGCCCCACAAAGCAATTAATGCTCGAATATCGGGCGACATATCGAAGATCATATTCGATATAGATATTCGATATAAAAAAGTTCTCGACTTATTGATCGTAAAAATATTTAGAAAAATGGGAGAGCATCTAAACAGTTATTTTTCTAAAAACTAAATTCCGCCCAATCAGTCGCCAACTTGGGGGAGTTATGGGTGCCCCAAGGGAAGAACATATACAAGAAAAATTCATAAATTATAATAAAACTAATAGTTTATGAATTGGGGGACTACATGATAGGGATATTTTCCGTATAGGGCCAACTACACGCCAGGCCCACGACCAACTATATCGAGGATCATTCCCGACATTTATATCAAAGTTCACATTCGATATAATACAATGCAAACTTTATAAATATCTCATCCCGCATACCGAGAAGACACACATAATTAATACCCAGATCCACCTGCCAATATCGAATACTCATATTCGACATAACTTCGGATATAGATTTTGACATATTACATAGCAAGGCATTTGACATTGTACCCCGCGGCTGATCCGACATCAATCCCAAGATTATTCCCGATATTGTCCCGATATAATCCCCGATATACTTTCGATATTATACTCGACATCACACCCGATATTGATAAGGCTATCCAGACGGGCCTCAGCTTCGAGTACCTGGAATTCAAGACCAAAGTCATCCTATAGCAAGAGATAGGAGACATAGTTTGAGATAGATTCGTTGTAAGATACATGTAATCAACCTTATCCTACATATACAATCTATTGTCAAATTAGTAATAGTTGGTATCCAAGCATTCTTTTGCCTTGTCATAAGATGTTTTTATTACATCTTGAATCATGTTCACCGTGTTTCCTGCAAGCTGCACAAACAGTACTGAAGAATATATTGTATAAGTTTGTCGTAACGGATTGCTTATGTGTTTTTTTTGTTTCCAGCATTGTTTTACCTGCACATATACATATTTATAGTGAATAATCATTTGATCTAGATATTGTCACATGCAGACTCTATTATTATTATTGTTTTTATTTTTTTTGGCACTCGTTGATGACAGTCAGACTAGAATGCAAGAAATTATAGTGACAGTTTCGAAGAGTGTGGGAGTTAGTCACTTTGGCTCAGTGATATTTCTATAATTCTACCAACATGGACGTAGTTGCAAATTTGGAAGCTTGTGAAACCGTGGAAGCTTGTGTAGCTGAGAAAGCTTGTGTAGTAGTGGAAGCTAGTATAGCTGTTACAACTAGGTGACTGTTGCAACTGGCAATTGTTGAAACTGGGCGGCGAGAGTCAGATTAGGGCAGGGAGTTAAACTAATGGGTCGTGGGCTTTATAAGCTGTTATAACATACATCCTATACATACTCTGTTACGCAGTCGATTTCATAATGGTTTTTTGTTACCCATAGTACTCTAGTTCTCCTTAATAAATTTGGATCTCGATTTTTCCCTTGGATTAGGGTTCTTCATCACATTGATGAGAGAACTCCGAACCAAGTAAATTGCATGTTGTTCTTCGTGATTGTTTACCTTTCTTGTTGCTTTGTTATTCGAATTTGTTCATTAACTCTTTGTGATTTGTGCGATTCAATTGGCGATTGATTTTGGGTAAATTTTGCATTACGATTTGACCCGATTCACTACAAATTGGTGCGGTGAACATGGATTTGGTCATGGCGACTACAAAAATTTGATGCGGAGAAGGTTACAGGGCTAAACGATTTTGGAGGTGTTTGGTTGAAGATTAACAGCTTGTATACAACGAATTCATTGGTAAATTGTTTGTATAAACATGCTCTATTTTCTTTTCGTATGTATGATGATAAACCGACAGAGGAACACATTGATACGTTTAACAAGTTGATTCTGGATCTTGAGCACGTTGATGTTGAAATTGATGATGAAGATCGGGTGTTACTGTTGTTAAGTTCATTACCTAGATCTCATGCTAGGAAGGCATTGAAAGAACAGTTAGGTGATGTTCTAACAGTAAGTGGACATAATCAGGAAAGTAGGAAGGAGAAGAGGTCCAGGTCGCAGAGTATGAATGGGAATAAACTGTTCAATTGTTGCAATTGTCAACATGAAGGCCACACCAGGAGGATCTGTCTTAAAAGGCAGAGTGGTGGTGGTGATAGGACTGAGAAGTCTGTCAATTTTGCAACTGTGCAAGAGGGGTATGAGTTTGCTAATGCTCAAGTAGCTTATGTGAGTGATTCAGAGAATGTGTTGGTGTTAGACTCTGGTTGTATAGGATTTGTGAGGTTCACCTATCACATTAGATCTCATAAATTGTTGAGATTGGTGAGATCTGTCCCTGAAAAGTCTGTCATGGGTATAGTTGCAACAGCAGCCGTCCAGAAGGTTGTTACAAAGTCTGGTTTGGAGCATAAGAGATTAGCACATGCGAGTGAAAGAGGTTTGTTAGAGTTGGGGAAGCATTGTCTGTTGGGAGCTGAAAAGCTGAAGGAGATTGGTTGTTGTGAACATTCTGATAATGTTCATGATGATCTGTTGGTACCCTCAAGAACTGCTTCATACTGTGTAGCAAGGCACTTCTTGTCACTTGTGGATGGTTATTCCAAGAAGATGTGGCTATTTGTGCTGATGACGTACCAGACAATTGGAACATTCAAGAGCTGGAGGACCATGATAGAGGAGACTGAATTACAACTGAAAAGACTGATAACAGACAATAGTCTGGAGTTTTGTTCAGCTGACTTCAGTGAGTGTTGCAGGGTAAATGAGGACACTATGGTTGTTAAATGCAATGGTTATTTATTTGGGAAAGATGCTGAGATTAACACGTGCCAAAGGGCCAAGGTCAGAATCCACAGGCACAGATGTTCTCTGATCCGAACATGGGAATGGATATGATGAAAAAGAATCTCTCCATGATCATACCACATGTACTTCAGTTTTGAATATCGCTAATATTCGTGGGAGGAAGATCAGCACATTCTTAAACGTGTATCTGTTCTTGAACAGACACTTGCTTTTGCATGGGTCAACTTCTTCTTCTCTGGATTTGTGGCAGGTTTGTCTTTTGCTATATTTCCTCATTACTCAACGTTTTCCATGCCTTGTTATGTAGATTGGCTGCTAAGACAGCAATTTATTATCTTTGTATGCTTCATTTATGAACTTATTAGTTTAACATTCCATCTTAAATAATAAACTGTTGTGCTTCATATGTTATGTTTCAATAATTTGATGTCTGTTTCTTTGCAAAACTGACATGTGTATTACATCTCCTATTCCAGCCAAGATCCCATGCCCACTCACTCAGAGATTCAGTGGTATGTTGCAAAATGGGATAGACTTGAGCACTGTTGATGTCAGCTATGTCAGCAGTCATTCCTGGTAATTTTCTTTTCACTAGACCACCCGTGATATAGTTGCTTAGTTAGGCATGTGATGATTAACCTTTCGCTTTTGTCAGGTATTTCCTCAATCTCTTAGGGTTGAGGGGGACTATTCAGCCTTATACTGGGCGAAGAAAATGGTTAGTACTTAAATATGATCATCTTCTCCTCTCTTTGCATATTGAAAGTCTACAATACATAAACTAGCAACTTTAGAAGAATAGATTCATTGCTTGCATCTTTAATGAAGTAAATTCCTTGTTTCTACTTTACTGAGGCTGCTACGTTATATCTTGTGTGTCTAAATGAATGTCTACTTTTACTGAGTAACTTTGATTATTATCTGAAACTAATGCAACCATTTGATTATGATCAGCCACCGATGACACACAACGTATGATGCAAACGGGTGGATTTGGATTTCATCCTTCAAAGGTACGCATTTCTTGCAATTGTTGTGCTTTGGCTTATATGAATTATAGTTTGTAGCCTCCAGATATTTTCGGTTGTGAGTTAGTGTACTTTTATCTTCTTTCATTGACCTAAAATCTGAGATGGATTTCTATTAATTCCCAAGACGTCAAACCAGCATTTTTTTCTTTAACCCTCACAAGGGCCGACATATATTTGTTTTAACAGTCCGGTAGCATTCTTCATTTGGACATTTCCTTGTTATAAGCTAAAATTTAAAATGCTATTGTAGACAAAATTTTGTCTACTCCAGTTAAATATTGATAAGTGTCAAAATAATTATTATAAATTAAATTGATTATTTCTATTTTTTAATTTGGAATTTTACTAAATCAAATTCCAATTATTGATAGATTAATTAATTGATTTTCTAATACATATATTGTTGGCCGATCAAATAAAGCCACGTGAAAATACAATGTGTTCTATGGATTTCTTGATAAAGGGCTGGGCAGCCAGTGCACGAAAGCATCCCCGCAATGTGAGGGTCCGAGAAAAAGGTCCCACCACAAGCTAAATTAAATCCATGCTTATATTGAAAATAAAACAGACCAATTACAAGCAAGGAGGCTCGGTTCTACAACTATAAATAGAGGTGCTCTTGAAGAACAAAAACACAACTAAAACTTCAAGAATTGAGAGCAAGGAAGTTCAACAAATCCTCTGCTACAAGCTCAACAATCTTCAAGGTGTTCTTCGTTAAGAACTCCTTTCAATCCGCTATCAAGTCTCAAGTTCATCCAAAAACCATTTTTTTTAAGATCGTCTCTCAGTCAAGAAGATCAAATCTTCAACAAATTCAAAAATCCAAATCAAATTCATAGCGTTCTTCAACAACATTCAAACCAAAAATCCGTTTGATCCGAGATCAAGTCACAAGACCCTCGGAAAACCGTTTTTGAAGATCAAAATCCATATTGGAAAGATCAAAATTCACAATTTCAAAGAATTGAGGAAGAAGATCATATCATCCTTCATCAATCCTCAAATCAAATCACCATTTAATCCGAGATCAAGTCCAAAGACCCTCGAATTAACGTTTTCTCCAAGTTCAAATCATCTGAGTGAAGATCAAATTGAAGATTTCCACCCCAAATTTCAATATTGTTCTTGTAAAATTGAATCAGAGGATTAAATAGAGATTGAACCACAATTGTACTTTAAATTTACTCAAAAATTATTTGTAATCTTTTCTTGTCTTTTAATTACAGAGATAGCAAGAATTTGTCGTTACAGCTATTCCCCTACAACAAAATAACCTTGCCATAGCCTTAATTTACTGGTGTTTGTAGTTTGAATAGCCATGAACTGAAGAAACATTGTATGTATTTATGATTCCCACTTACACATTCTGCAACATTTTACTGGCTAATTTTGAATGAATCTTAGAGGTACTTGTATGCCCAGACTTCTCCGATAAACTTAACGTGTATATGGTTTTATTCATGCATCTCATTTTGGATTTTGAATCAGAGTTTGGGTGCGGAGAAAGACAACATGGACATTGTCCAACATGAATGGGCCTTACCAAAACAATGTAAGTATTTATGATTCTCACTTAACACAATCTGCAACATTTTACTTTGAAGTTTGAATGAATCTTATGGATATACTTGAATGCACAAACTTCTTCGTTAAACTGAACATGTATATGGTTTAATTATTCATGCTTTACCATTCTGGCTTTTGTATCAGAGTTTGAGTCTGGAGAAAGATTGTCGTGACATTGTCCAACACGAATGGGCCTTACCAAAATTTGAGCAGCGAGCAGAAAGAGTATTACAAAAACTTGTAAGTTAAGAACTCATGAAGAGTATTAGCAGCAACTGGTCATTGCAGCCTCTCTGCTTGTGCTAGCGTCATTAATGTAAGCCTATAAGCTTAGAAATTGTCCTTGATATAAGGTGCAGAGCTACAGGCAAAGAGTTCCTGCAAGAGCCATTTGATTATTATGGGTCTGTTTAAACGTTGTGTGGTGTTTAGGCTTTTAGATAATTCTCTCGTTCAGTTTCCTTATCAACCAAGACCAAGATTTTGTTCCAAGGGTTTATAATTTGTAGTTGGACTAAGTAAATAACAAATAAAATAAAAGGGAAAAATTGGTGGGAGAGTTAATCCCCAAGCGCAAATGTGAAATAACAAAAAAATCCTATAATCTTTTAATAATTATCATTTTCACCCTCTCCCTCTCTCTGTATATATATAATAATAACTAACTCTCAATAGTGATCAGTCATTGACCAATTCATCCATTACCGCTTGTTCTTTCAGCTTGGTGAGCTCTCTCACTTCTCATTCGTACGACACTCGTTACAGTTCATTGCATTTATTTTAGTTCGAGATATTTACTTGCTTATTGCGCTATTAACGAGTAAAAATCGAGCACCTAATTTCGAAAATGAAGGTCGCTTGAATTGATTTATAGCCTGATTTATGAAACCTATCTAGTTTTTGTTTTAATTTTAACTTGTTGCGATTTGCGAGCGTTCTGTGTATTGTTTGTTTGATGTTTAACTTGTTGGCGATTTTGATTGCAAAATTTGTTGTGGTGTCAGTTTCAGCTCTGTGAGATCTTCTGTTCGTCGTGCTTTCAATCTTAAGGTATTCACTTAGTCTCGTTACAGTATATTTTGATTTATTAGTAGTTCGTGGTATTTGCTTTCTAATGGCTCCATTTTATGATTTGAAAGTAATTTTGAGAATGAATCTCGCTTTAATTGATTTCGCATGATTTACGAAACCTAGTTTTCAGTGATTTTACGTCGAAATGTTTTGTTGTTGTACTGTTTGTTGAATTGCAAACTAGATCTGAGTGATGGATTTGAAAGTTTGTTGTTGTGGCGTTACTGAGCTCTGCTATTCGTCAGTACTCTTCTTAACGGTATGATCGATGAACTCAGTCCATTATTATCATGTGTAATGTAGAAATGTGCTTGTATATATATGTTTGACGAAGGTTTGGTTGGTATGGTATAGTGTTTGTGTAGGTTGTCCTACTTTTGTTGGTATGGTGCGTATGTATAACGTACATTTTAGTGCCTCCCTACTTCTGGACCTTCATCTAGTTCTTTGATGTGTTATTATTGTGCACTGGACTCTTAAGGATTAGTTAGCATTGTGATGATGATGGTTAGTATAGCATGATGATGACGATTAGTATAGCTGATTATTTTGTATGATTATATCCTTCAATTCTTAGTGTGCTTGTGTTGTTTATTGGCTTTTAAAAACCATAAAATACAAAACTTTGAGAGTGTAATTCCCAAAACTTCACTGCAGATAGCAGCCAAGCTTTTATTTTATTTTGGAATTATTTCTCCCGATTGTTTGGCTGGTAGATAGTTGTATATCGAATTAATGTCTATGTAAGGTTCCACTTGTGCATGAACCATTAATTAACAAATGAATGCAACCCAAATTACTTTGAAAACAGGGCAGAATCACCCTAAGGGCTAGGGTGGGCTCTAGCTCGAGGTCAATTTTGACCGAAATGTACTAGGTATTTAAAAAAAATGAAAAAAACCACGACGATTAAACGTGACATGTAGTCAGATCTTTCCACGCGAGAAGCCAAGACTTGCTACTAAATTCCTCAATACCATCCTAACTCTACACTCTTCCTACAATAAAATGAGTTCAGAAATCCTAGCCACGTTCAAGATAATTTTAACATTATTGTACACAAGAAATAATCTAGAGTCGGACTATTTATATGATAGAGCCTATGTAATGAAAAGGCTTCGAGAGCGGTCCTAGAATTCTAGTTGTTGGATCGATCAACCAATGTGCATGTCGCCAGTGCATGCGGTGTGCATGTCATTTGGTCTGCTTGTGTGCTTGACGCTGCTGCTGGCTGGATGATGCATGCTCATGCTTGCCGAATCATGTGGCCCATAAAATCCTCCCTTTATGGAGTAGGCGACACCCCCTACACCTGTGAACTCCAAGATGCTTGAATCTCGTCCCGGAATAACCAACTGTTCTCGGTCTCCCAACTTGCCTCTGTCTCCGGTAGTCTCTTCCATCGTATTAAGTATTCTTGCCAAGGCTTGACCCCTCAGCGCTTTGTCCGCTCGTCAAGGATCTGACAAATTATGGTCACGGTGAACCGGTAATAATGTTACCATTGCATTTCCTAGGATATGTGTTGTAAACGTGGTAACCCAAAAAGACGCCAAAACTTTTACTCGCGACCAAAATCAATTCGGGGGAGGAATCATTGAAGATCCAATGACACATCTCAAATATTTTATTGGGATGTGTAAAGTATTTCAAG
Source organism: Linaria vulgaris (assembly GCA_948329865.1). NCBI lineage: Eukaryota > Viridiplantae > Streptophyta > Magnoliopsida > Lamiales > Plantaginaceae > Linaria > Linaria vulgaris. The sequence continues at coordinate 49,656,399 of OX415251.1, read as the reverse complement.
TCAGATCTAGTACCGTTACCACCCTTGACTATCACCCCCACCGAGGTGCTGAGTGTTATGAGGGGATGTAACCATTTGCAATGGCCCCTACCTGTTAAGCAGCCCTATAAGAAAAAAGACTCAGGCATGTTCTGTAAGTATCGTAAGGCTTATGGACATACTACATATAATTGCAGGATTGTAAAAAAAGAAATACGCCAGCTGTTAGATATCGGTTACTTGGGAAACAACTTGAAAAAGAACAACCAAGAAGCTCCAAAGCCCAACCCGAAGAGCTAGCAGGGGAGGATGACCCTAACACTAATTATCGGGAAGAAACCTCCTACCAAGGATTACCACCGCCCCTAGAATCATATGAAGATAACCCTTATTCTTGGAGAACAATAAACATGATCGAAGGGGGGGATATCTCCTTGATACCCCCGAGAAAAAAGAAGAAGTATCTCAAAGAAGCTTGACGAGTAGAACATGGGACCACCGATCTGTTCAATACAAGGATCGAAGTTACCCGTTATCACCTTTGGACCAAAAGATTTGAAAAGAATAATATATTCCCAAGTAGATTCACTCGTGATAAAGGCCATGAAGATCCACTCGTGATAGAGGCCACTATCGATGGGATGGAGATTCAGCGCATCTTAATCGATACAGGGAGTTCTGTGGATGTCCTTTTTTTGTCAATGTATTTGGCCATGGGACTGAAGAGAGAATGCCTAGATCAGGGAAAGTTCCCCTCATGGGATTCTCGGGAGAATCATTTCGCACATTAGGAACGATAGTCCTTATCACGTCATGGGGCGAAGGAGCTCTACGACGAACAGAGCATATTAAATTTTGGGTGGTAGAAGCGTAATCCAAGACTTATAATGCTACATGCGGATGACCATCCATATGAACATTCAAGGCGATCCCATCTACAATCCATCTCCAAGTAAACTTCCCCACACATTCGGGGATTGGAGAGGTTAGAGGTAGCCATGTCAAAGCAAGGGAGTGTCGCATGAATGCAATACCGGCGGAAGATGATGAATATACCACCGTGTCTAGTAAAAAACACAAATTTATAGAAGAATTGAAGATGCACCCCGTCGAGGAGTTGAAACTGATAGAAATCGTGGAGGGGTATCTTGGAAAAGTGATCAAGATAGGCACGAGAATGGAAACCGACATAGAGCACGAGATGGTTTTCGTCATAAAGGAATTGCACCATCTCTTTTCCTAGGAAGGAAAACCACCAGGTAGGATCAGTGACTCGGTTTGTCAACACTTCCTAAATATCAAGCGCGGGGTCAAGGCAGTCCAGCAAAAAAAAAGAGAAATATGGGGGCCAGAAAGGAATAAAATCATACGGTCTGAAATACAACGACTACTTAGCCTGCGACAAATTAGGGAAGTTATATACCTCCAATGGCTCGCCGATGTAGTTCTTGTTCCTAAGACGGGAGGAAGATGGCAGATGTGCATCGACTTTACTAACTTAAATGATGCATGTCCGAAGGATTGCTACCCATTGCCCATCATAGACCAATTGGTTGATTCCACTGCAGGATGTGCACTACAATCTACGATGGATGGAGACCAAGGGTATAACCAAATTCTAATGGGTATAATAGATCAAGATAAAACCAGCTTCATTACTGATGCACACCTTCCCCTATATGGTAATGCCCTTCGGCTTGAAAAATGTGCGAGCTACTTATCAGCGACTGGTAAACCTTGTGTTTACAGGATTGATCGGAATGTCGATGGAGGTATATGTTAACAATATGATTGACAAAAGTCGTCGAGCTGAAGATCATCTGAGGGACTTAAAAAAGGTGCTAGCAATCATCGATAATTTTGGAATGAAGATTAAACCCCGAAAGTGTTCCTTCGAAATCAAAGGAGGAAAGTTCTTAGGGTTCATGGTAACCGAGATAGGAATAAAAGTAAATCCTGAGAAAGCCAAAGCCATCGTGGAGATGCCAACCCCAAAAACTGTGAAAGACATCCAGAAGCTAACGGGTAGGATGGCATCTTAGAGCAAGTTCATTTCAAAATTCGTCGAGAAAGGGCTTCATTTTTTTAAGATACTAAAAAACATAAAGGACTTCCACTGGACCGAGCATTGTGAGGAAGCTCTTAATAAGCTGAAAAGCTACTCGGTAAGTTCGTCGTTGTTGGTAAAACCCATACCGTAGGAGGAATTATTTGTATGCCCAGTTGTAGGGGAGGATGCCGTGAGCACGGTATTAGTAAAATAGCAAAACAGAGAACACGCCATGTATACTACGTTAGTCAAACACTGCAAGGGGCAGAAAATAGGTACACCCTAACTAAAAAGTTGGTGCTAACTCTGATCACCACTGCCCGTAAGCTGTGACCTTATTTTCTGTCCCATCCCATTACTGTCCTAACCAAGCATCCTCTGCATACCATTCTTAATATGCCCGAGTCCTTAGAGCGGCTGGTAGAACTCACAGAGTATGATATCTCCTATGCCCCCCGACCTTCCGTCATAGCCCAAGTATTAGCTGAATTCGTCATGGAAATGACATGAATCAAAGTGGATGATAGTCAACCTTTATGGCATGCGTTTGTGGATGGATCACCAGCGACGAAAAATGGTGGACCGGGGCTAGTCTTATCAAACAACAAAGTATAAGAAGAAATACTCAACTTCGCCGTCAGAATCGACTATCCTTTGTCCAATATTGAAGCAGAGTACGAAGCCCTCCTAATTGGAATGAGTTATCATAATCGCTTAATGGAAATTGATTGTGACTCACAATTGATTGTACAATAGGTTAATGGCACCTATAAGGCCAAGGAAGAGAGAATGTGAGACCATCCTCAAGTAGTCGTCTATTACTGATAAGAATGGTTTGTGGAATTAAAGATAGTCCAAATTCCCCGCTCTGAAAACCAAGAAGCGGTTTAATCAGTGACTGGTAGCTTGGCCGGTCCGGTTGAGATACAGAATCGGTCAAGAACCGGAAACCGGTGACCTAATTTGGTAATGGTTGAACCGGCTTGTATATTACTTCATAAAATTTAAATTTTTATGGTAGTGGAGTTGAACCCTGGATCTCTAAGTAAATATTAGATGCTTTAACCAAATGATCTACAATAGAATTGGTAGTATTCACACTTATTAATATATAGATTAAATAGTTAGAATATACTTTTCTCATATAAAACAAATATCATGCTATTATTTTTATAATTTAGTAGTATTATATTATAAAGCATCTTTGTTATGCTATTTTCTTCTATATAGTAGATGTTCTTAGACTAGTATTATTTTTTTCTAAACACTTTAATAATTAGAATTCATGAAATATTATGCATATTTGCTTAAACTTTAACCAATACATGCGTAGCTTAATCTTTTAATTATTATACGTTAATCAAATACTCTAATTTAATTTTCTTTATTTTTAAATAAAAAATTAACTAAATGAATTAAAATATGAGTTTTATGATTAGAAACATATCAATTAAGAGTGAAGAAACAAATTTATAATTTCTAGTTTCCTAAAATTGATACTAACAAAATTATGTAGCAAGATATATTTTGTATATATTTGTGACTTTTATAATATATTGTGTTGTACCGGTCGGACCAGTGGTTCGACCGGTTCGACCACTAAAACCAGTAACCAGTGAGGTTACCGGTTCGACGTCCGGTCCGATTCTAAAAACACTGGTTGAGCTGACTCTTCTTGAATATAGAATCAAGGCGCCCTATGAAGGAGTAAGGTGGTGGATTGCAATGAGTAATTGCTATCTAATCAAGAAATTACCAAATTTTAAAAGGTTAGTGCATTATGGTGGTTTCATTTTACCACTGGTCTTGTACTCTTGTTATATATTTTGCAACTAGATGTCCTTTAAGAAATTATGATTTATTATAAAAATGTAAAATTTATTGCAATGTATATTAGAAAAGTATAATCAATCTGTGGACTTTTTGTTTATCTAGTTTCAGTTTAATTATTTGCGGTGTGTTTATAAGAAAGTATGGTAATTAACTAAAACAGATTGATGTTTTCTTTATTGAATATCAAACAAAATTATTTAATTCATATGTTGTTCTTTAGAGTAATGTTTACGAAGCTACTCGAACCGTTTCTGAAACTTTTCAAAACGTTTCCAATATTTTGTTTACCAAAACATTACTCAAAACCAAAATTTTGATCTATCCAAACGATTGAAAATCTTCCGCTGCGTACTTAGAAGGACAAAAAAAAATCTTTGATCCATGATTTCTCTTTTTGCGCCTTTTTCCCCATTTTCTTCTCTCGATAGTAGAAGACTAGAAGTCCTTAGGCAATCGATACACGACTGAAATCACAAACTATCATTTTCAAAGCTTGTCCTCTAATTATATCGAGTCCTCATTATATAGGCATCGGCAGAATCTTCATCAGATCTCCAGTAAAACCCGTGAAGCGCCAATCAAGATTCGCCCCCTTTCCCACAATCACGACATCAATATGATTATGAGACATGCTAAGTAATTGAACATCCCATTCTTTATCCCAAAGAAGCGCAAAACCACCTGACAAACCTTTAACCTCAACACAAACACCAAAATAATTCAAGCTCACTTTCAACGCCTCTGTTTTCCTAGCCTTGCACTTTGTTTCTATTTTCCTAGCCCTGCACTTTGTTTCAGAGAAGAAAATAAGTGGGGGCAAAATTTGGAAACCAACTCCCGTAGTTCCCGAACTGTCCAAGAGTTCCCCAAGCCCTGACAGTTCCAGCATAACAGACTCATTGGAATTGGCGGGACTGCTCAGCAGTCGCCGCCAAAAAATCATCAATTTTGTTCGATAACACTTCAAGTCGTGCCCTTTTCTCTTTTTCGGTAGTCCAGCCCCTGTATCGTCCTCAAAAAGCTGTTTTTTACCCACTTCTATTGCATGCACCACCACGCCTTTTCCTACAATTTTAGCTTCAAAGAAGCAAACTGCAGCTAGAGTCGGACCAGGCCTACTTGCTATAGTTCCCGTTGGTCCTTGAAAATCGACGTGCATGCCAAATATTGCTTCTGCCTTACCGAGAGCACCCTCCTTTATCATATATCCTCGGCCGGTTGGAAAAGAAGTCGTACGGTTCCCTTCATTATCAAATAAAATGCACTGAGACAAACTAATAGCAGAGTTGATTACATTGTTTTTTTGTCTCTATAGATATGTTTTTTGTCGATAGTATGAATAATTTCGAGGAATGGAAAAAGATGCAAGGTTTTTTAGCCACCAAATAGTTAAAACACATCGGAACAGCAGGTTATGAGTTGAAAACATCTCTCACTCGTTTTTCATTCAAGTATGCTAAAGAATTCCGCAAAATGTTAAAAATGGATCCCGTATGATACTATTGATACAGAATAACAAATTGTGAATAAACTTGTTTTTTTCCATTCATAAATCCTCAATTCACATTGTGAGCTTCTGCTGAATCACGAATGCGGATACAAATCTTATAACTTTGAAGCAAACATGAATACACTCCTTGTAAATACCGATACTATAGTTTCCCAGATTAACATTAAAGATTCTAGCTTATCTTTCACGTAATACTCAATCCCCAATGCAAGATGCAGCACTATCTGTCATTACAACCCCCCTAGTCCAAGCATATGCTGCTGTTTGTTCTGTTTCATCTCATCTCGTTTGCAGTCCAAACCAAAATTTCAAGACCGAGTCAACGTATTATGTACATACGTTCTTTACTTCCAAATAGCAAGGACATCATTGAAATGAAATTCTGAAACAGAGCTCATGTTTTCAGAATGACAAGTATGGCGGAAGTCACGTAAAGTAAATACGGATTAAGCATTCAAATTGCAATAAGTTTGAATGAACTTCGTTCAACATATATACACCTTTAACCCATTTACTCGAGAGTTAAACAAACCTTGAACTCGCCTTTCATCTCGTGAAGTAGTTTGGCAGCACCAAGCAACATGATAGTATGAGCATCATGTCCACATCCATGCATTTTCCCCTCCACTTTGCTCTTATGCTCCCATTCCACTAGCTCATATACACTCCACAAAGCTTCCAAAATCACATAGGTTCACAAAATTCATTACATGAAGTCAAGCTAGAAAAAAGTTCAAATCTTTCATTTTAAAACCAAAAAACACAAAGAGAAAAAGAACCAACTTTCATCGCATTGAGTTTATAGAGAGGATTGACATCCATTAAGTTATACACAATCTGCAGCACGTCCCTCGCGTCCAGGCTAAAATTCCTTTTTAGACACGTGACATTTTATATATAAGTGAGTAGTAATGAATCTCAAACCATTTCAATGTTGGTCTGAGTTCTAACATCATATTAAATTGACGCATCTAAAGCTCAAGCTTGTAAATAGAATACAAAATATCGACGTTCGCTAGGAAAAAGGTCAAACCTTTCATCCCAAATCCAAAAACGCAGAAATAAAAAACCAAATTCCATCATATTGAATTTATTTTAGAGAGAGAATTGACATACATTAAGTTATACACAATCTCCAACACGCGACTTTCACGTGCAGACTAAAACTATTTTTTGTCACGTTAGACACATGACATTTTTTAGATGAGTAGTAGTGGACCAAGATTTTAGCTTTTGTCTTAAATCTAACAGTAAATTGATTGTCCCATCTAAAAGCTCAAGACGCCCCTCCCCGGCCCGCTCGGTCACGTGTAGGCTAAAAAATCAATTTTTAATGTTACGTCTCATCTAAAAATTTAAACTTATACAGACCTGTAGAGGTAAAGCATCCATGTCAGCTCGCAGGGCAACAACAGGTGGCAGACCCGACCCGATTTGAGCAACCAGACCCGTTTTAGCAAATGGGTACTCATAATATATACCAAGTTTATCAAGTTCACTCCTTATGAGAGCACTAGTGTTGAATTCTTCGAATCTGAGTTCTGGGTTCTCGTGGATTTTTTCTTCTAACTGACACTAACCAATCTTTTTGGTTTAGTGATGAGCTCAAAACTTGATTTGCATAATCTTGATCTGGGATTTGAGATTTAGTTAAAGTGATTAAGATAAGTAAAATGGGTACTAATTTGTAAAGTGAATACATGATTTTTGGTTTTTTTTTTCTTAGCTACTCTACTTCACAATTTGCCTACAAATGTCTCAATCTTGAGAGTGGTCGTCTTTATATATCTCGTCATCTCAGATTTATTGAAGATGTCTTTATGGGTTACTCTTTATTGCCAAGATCGTTGTCTACAGCACCACTGGAATCTCTTGGCCTTATTCCTCTTCCACCACCGGTACTCCCACCTTTAGATTTTGCCATGTCTTCCATCATGTCACCCCTTGTGCCTCATTCACCGTCGAACACGTTAGTTTTACTAACTAATTATGTGGCTCATGAAGAGCCTCCACATGTGGTTGCAAATTAACGCTCTCATCATATGATCATTAGGCCGCGTGATAATATTTTCAAACCGCGCCAGGTTCATCTTGCCATCAAACACGTTCCGATTTAACCTATTTGTGTATCTCATGCTATGAAAGAGCCAAGTGGCGCGCGGCTATGGTGGAAGAATACACGACCATTCTCAAGCATTGCACTTGGTCGTTAGTTGGTCTTTCTCCAATCTGCAATATTATTGGCTCGAAATGGTTGTTTCGTATCAAACGTATTCCCGATGGCACTGTTGACAAGTATAAAGCTCAACTTGTCGCGAAGGGGTTTCATCAACAATCGAGCAATGATTATAAAACGACGTTCAACCCTATTGTCAAACTAGTCACCATCCGTACTATCTTGACACTCGTGCTCAAGCATGTTTGATCTCTTCGCCAACTTGACATGAGCAATGAGTTCCTTCACGGGAATCTTACGGAATGCGTCTTTATGAGCCAACTGTCGGGGTTTGTTGATCCCATGCACCATCTCCGTGTTTGTCATCCCAACAAATCTATTTATGGCCTTAAACAAGCGCCTTGAACGTGGTATTTGGAGCTCAGTTTGACCCTTCTCTCATTCAGTTTTATTTTGACAAAACATGATACATCGCTCTTTGTTTACTCCCAAGCCGAGGTGTTTTGTTTCATGATTGTCTACGAGGACGATACCATTGTCAGGGGCAACACCAATGTGTCTTCTCTTGTTTCTCGCCTTGGTAAGCGTGTTGCCATTAAAGACATGGGTGCCTTGACGTTGTTTATTGGTATTGAAGTATTACGTTATCGTGCGGGTCTTTTCCTTTCACAACACAAGTATATTGCCGATGTTTTGGCTCGTCACATGATGGATGACGCAAAGCCCCTTGCTACTCTGATGACATCAAATATGTCGTCGTTGCCTTCTCAATGCGTTGTAGATCCAACTATGTATATGCGATTATTGGTGCTTTACATTATCTTGCCTTCACTCACCCAGATATAGCCTTTGTTGTCATTCGTTTAGCTCAACGTATCACGGCACCCAAGGAATCAGAGTGGGCTGCTCTTCAACGGATACTTCGGTGCTTGAAAGGCACTCTTTCTCACGATCTTTTCTTACATCGCTCGAATCAGTTGACACTCTTGGCCTACTCCGATGTTGATTGGGTTGGCGACACTCTTCATGGTACTTCCACTTTGACTTACATTATTTATCTTGGTCCTAACCCGATATTGTAGACATCCTGTAAGCAAAGAGCTGTCTCTCGTTCTTCGACCAAGGCGAAATATTGTGCCTTAGCGAATGCCTCTGCTGGAGTCCGATGGATTCAACATCTTTTTCATGAGCTCGTTTTTCCTCTCTCACCTACTCCAGATATTTGTTGTGACAACATGGGCACCATTCACCTTTCTCTCCATTCCGTGCAACATTCACGTATGAAACACATATCCGTCAACTTGCATTTTGTTCGCGACCTTGTTAACAAGGGATTTCTCAAAGTGTTTTACATTAACACCCTTGATCAATAGACGGATGTCCTCACCAAGCCCCTAGCTAGGTCCCGTTTTCAAAAACATTCCAAACTCTCTGTTGGCCATGAAACGTCAATTTTGTAGGGACGTAATAGACTCAACTAGAATCTTCCTAATATTGTTGTATATCTCTTGTAATTATCATAATTACTCGGGCATCCCCAGCCACATCCCCAGCCACGTTTTGTTCAAGAACACTCGTGTAGTTTCCTTCCCATTCGGGTACACATATTCCTAGTGATGTTAGGGATCAGTTGCCACAAAAATATTTGGAAACAAAGTTTATTTGGATATCCGATCATAGGTAACTCGAAACTACTACGATTTTTAACTTATTTTACGTACTTTAAATTCTTTGTTTATGATTGAAAATAATCATCATAATTCCATGATTGATCACTCACACATGACTCTTATAAGATATAACAATCATTAGAATCACTTTAATATAATTTGTATTCACGAATTAATATTTTTGAGATTTTTCAATAATATATAAATAGTATATTTATCATGTTTAGCATATCCTTACATAAGTTTAATAAGATTATCATATATACATTTGAGGTCTAATCCTCATATATGATTATGTATCGTAACTTAAACATTCTTTGATCATTTACCTTGATTAAGTTTATGTATTAATATTTTTATAAGTTATGAATACAATGTTATGTAATTTAAGATAATCTGAGCACAAAATAATATTAACTAAGTTATACAATTTACATAAGGTAATTGTTTGATGTCATGATTCCTGGAATTTTTGGATGTACTAGACACTTAAAGAATGATTTTCCATAAATCAGTTAAGTAATGTATTTTGAAGATTTATTATGCACCAAATTAAATAGTTTATCTTACTATACGTGATATTATTGTATACTTAATATTTTAAATTATTTTCTAACATTAGAAAAATTATAACTATAATTATAACTAAAAATATATGGTAGCTTAAGATAAATATTGAGATATAAAATACGTATACAAAGTATATTTGATATTTAACTTAACCATACGACATCAAAGTTTATCGCGTAAGATTTTCATCAATGATATGTGCTATTTACTTAAATTAGTATTAGCTATTTTTTTAACAGAACTTCCTCAAATTTCATCAACACGAAAGTTGAATAGTACATATGTTTATAGTGGTGAGTTGTGATTATTCAGTTAACTGATATTATCTTAATGTTATTAAAGATTTGACAAATTAATCAACGACGCGCAAGATTCTCCGTACAAATAAAGGTGAGGTTCCATTTCTGATTTGTTCTAGTCCCGTTTGGCATCCGGCCCTTAGGAACTTGGATAGAAAAGCTACCACTCCGTTACCAAACCTCGAACAATCTATATTATATCATAATCTCGTTTTGCATCTCATCTCATAACATGATATTCTTACTCATCGTTAAATCATATCCAATCATTTATTATTTCCTAATCATGGTAGTTCCCTAATATTTTAATCTCATCTTCTGGTTCTTGAACTGTGCAAAGAACAACGAACTATGTTCGGGACATGTAGCTCAAGGAGCAACGGATATTATCCGGTTTACAAGCTTATTTGTTTATCTGTTATACCCATTGGGACGCCTTTGGGAAGTTATCCCATCGGTTCTTAAACTGTGCAGTAAAGACTGACGGTTTAAGTAATTTTGCTTGATACCTATCTATCTAGATGCCGCTTGCTATCGGTTCAGGAATTGGGTATAACCCGCGTGTTGGATCGACATGTACTCGAGCATGTTTCTTGATTGTTTGCGAGGTCGCTCCTCGTCGGGAGGTATAAGGTAAAATATTAGAAGTCATAAGGTTGGATTCGTTTATTGTTAACACAGTTCATTAAATATTCTATGAAAATTCCAGTACCATTGCTACGTCAAATTATTTAGTTGAACTGTTTCTACCGGTTAAATTATTTAACTCCTCGAAATGTATCCAGTAGGTCACAGTTAATTCTTGCATTACCTGTTATTTTATATGAATCTCACTAAGTCATTAAAGACTTATTCCTCGTTTCTTCTGCCCATTCATCAGGATAAAATCAACATGGCAGCATGGATCAAGTGAAGAATTGTTCAAGCGTACATTTTGGAATATTCGTGTTTTGTCACTAGTGCATAATCATTAAAAAGTCACATTGTTTGTAATACAAGACTTCCGCTGTATATATCAAAATATATTCTATAAAACGTGTATGGTTTTGATCCTGAACAAGTGAGACCCCTTCTTATGAGTTACGCTTTAGTCTAAGTTGAGTAAAGTGTCTGATCACCACCAAACCAACTCGGATCGGAGAATTGCTCGTAGAACGCGATAGTCACAGACTATCGCAACGCCGCGAGAAAGTTGTGGCGTCTTTTAGTAAAGAACTAGATGACGGTCCAGAAGTACGGAGGCACTTACATGTATGTTATACATATGCACTATACCAACGAAAGTAGGATAGCCTACACAAACACTATACCATACCAACCAAACCTTCGTCAAACATATATATACAAGCACATTTCTACGTTACACATGATAATAATGGACTGAGTTCATCGATCATACCGTTAAGAAGAGTACTGACGAATAGCAGAGCTCGGCAACGCCACAACAACAACAACAAACTTTCAAATCAATCACTCAGATCAAGTTTGCAATTTAACAAACAGTACAACAACAAAACATTTCGACGTAAAATCACTGAAAACTAGGTTTCATAAATCATGCAAAATCAATTAAAGCGAGATTCATTCTCAAAATTACTTTCAAATCGTAAAATGGCGCCGTTAGAAAGCAAATACCACGAACTACTAACTAATCAAAATATAATGTAACGAGACTAAGAGAATACCTTAAGATTGAAAGCACGACGAACAGGAGATCTCACAGAGCTGAAACTGACACCAAAACAAATTTTGCAATCAAAATCGCCAACAAGTTAAACATCAAACAAACAATACACAGAACGCTCGCAAATCGCAACAAGTTAAATTTAAAATAAAAACTAGATAGGTTTCATAAATCAGGCTATAAATCAATTCAAGCGACCTTCATTTTCGAAATCAGGTGCTTAATTTTTACTCGTTAATTGCGCAATAAGTAAGTAAATATCTCGAACTTAAATAAACGCAATGAACTGTAACGAGTGTCATACGAATGAGAAGTGAGAGAGCTCACCAAGCTGAAAGAACAAGCGGTAATGGATGAATTGGTGAATGACTGATTACTATTGAGAGTTAGTTATTATTATATATATACAGAGAGAGGGAGAGGGTGAAAATTATAATTATTAAAAGATTATAGGATTTTTTTGTTATTTCACATTTGCGCTTGGGGGTTAACTCTCCCACCAATTTTGCCCTTATATTTTATTTGTTATTTACTTAGTCCAACTACAAATTATAAACCCTTGGAACAAAATCTTGGTCTTGGTTGATAAGGAAACTGAAGGAGAGAATTATCTAAAAGCCTAAACACCGCATAACGTTTAAACGGACCCATAATAATCAAATGGCTCTTGCAGGAACTCTTTGCCTGTAGCTCTGCACCTTATATCAAGGACAATTTCTAAGCTTATAGGCTTACATTAATGACGCTAGCACAAGCGGAGAGGCTGCAATGACTAGTTGCTGCTAATACTCTTCATGAGTTCTTAACTTACAAGTTTTTGTAATACTCTTTCTGCTCGCTGCTCAAATTTTGGTAAGGCCCATTCGTGTTGGACAATGTCCCGGCAATCTTTCTCCGCACTCAAACTCTGATACAAAAGCCAAAATGGTAAAGCATGAATAATTAAACCATATACATGTTGAATTTAATGAAAAAGTTTGGGCATTCAAGTATATCCATAAGATTCATTCAAACTTCAAAGTAAAATGTTGCAGATTGTGTTAAGTGAGAATCATAAATACATACATTGTTTCTTCACACCAATAAATAAAGGCTCCATCTTATCCATATATGGCATGGTTATTTTGTTGGGAAATAGTATTTTAAAACTTGAACTTATTGGAAGGAAATGTCCAAATGAAGAATGCTTACCACACTCTTAAAAACAAATATTCTCAGGGTTCAAGAAAATATACTGGTTTGGCGCCTTGGGAAGTATTAGAAATCAATCTTTCATTTTAGGTAAATGAAAGAAGATACAAGTACACTAACCCACGACTAAAATATCAGGTTGCTACAAACTATAATATTTAGATCAAAGCACACTAATTTCCAGAAAAAGAAACATCCGTACCTTTGAGGGATCAAATCCAAATCCACCCATTTGCATCATACGTTGAGTGTCATCGGTGGCTGACCATAATCAAAAACTTGCATTAGTTCCAGTTTCAGATAATAATCCACGTTACACAGTAGAAGTAGACAAGTCATTTAGAAACACATGATATAATGTAGCTCGCTAGCAGCAACTTTAGTAAAGTAGACATTCATCGCTTGCAAACACGGAAATTACTTTATTAAAGGTGCAAGCAATGAATCTATTCTAATACTTGCTTGTTTTATGTATTCTACACTTCAATACCCAAAGAAAGAAGAAGTTGTCATATTATGTTAGTAGAAGCAACTATTTTACTGGTAGTATAGTGAAAGGAGAATTACTGAGACCGACCGCAGACATCAACAGTATAGAAAAACTTAATGTAAACATATATTGATTGCAAAGAGAATGTAATGTTCATTGCATTAATAGAAGAAGGAAATTTTATTGATGAGTTAACAGTTACATAACTCATTACATTTATAGGATTGAAACTAAGAAAGGAGACAAGACACACATGTTAAAAGGAATCTAATCTGACAGCTTTCCAACTCATTTATGTTCTATCAGCTTAGTGCTTGTGCATAAGCTTCTCCAGGTGATTCCCACGTTCTTAGATGCTCCTCACAGATCAGCTGCATTCTACATTGTTGTCAGGATCATGTGCATTCCATGTTGTTATCAGATGAAGTCGATTATGCAGTCCATATTCTCTTTCTTCTGATTTCTCTTCTTCTGTTTCTTCTCTTCTTCTGATTCTTCTTCTTTTGATTCTTCTTCTTCTTCTTCTGGATCATGTAGATCAGTCTTCATAGGCTGCATTTGTATCATGCTTTTGATACTCCCCCTCAAGAGGAGAATACATATCATGTATTCCAATCTTGTTCATTATTACTTTGAACTGCTTCATATTCAATCCTTTGGTGAATATATCAGCTAGCTGCCTATTTCTGGACACATGAAACATCTTAAATAGTCCCTGCATTAACTTCTCTCTAACCACATGGTAATCTATTTCTATGAGTTTAGTCCTTTCATGGTAGACTGGATTTGAAGCTATGTGAATGGCAGCTTCATTATCACAGAACAAGAGAGCTGGTTGTTCATGCTTGAAACCTAAATCTTCCAATAGGTTCTTCATCCAAACAATCTCACAGACTGTAGAAGCCATTGCTCTATATTCAGCTTCAGCTGAAGATCTGGATACAGTCTGTTGCTTCTTAGATCTCCATGAGACTAAAGCATTTCCAATGAATACACAGAATCCAGTAACTGGCCTTCTGGTATTTGTGCATGCAGCCCAGTCTGCATCACAGTAAGCTTTAAGGTGAATGTCATTTTCACTTGGAAAGAACAATCCTTGTCCTGGAGCATTTCTTAAATACCTTACAACTCTGAGAGCTATGTTCATGTGAGACTTCATTGGATTTGCCAAAAATTGACTTAGAGTTTGAACCACATAGGAAATATCAGGCCTTGTGATTGTGAGATACATCAACCTCCCTATTAGTCTTTTGTAGGTGGCAGGTTTCTCAAGTGGATCTTAATCATCTTGAACTATCTTTAAGTTAGGATCTACTGGAGTAGTGACAGATTTTCCTTTTAACAGCCCACAATCATTAATGATATCCAGTGTGTATTGTCTTTGATTCAAAGATATTCCACTATTGTTTCTTACAACTTCAATTCCAAGGAAAAAACTTCAAAGGACCAAGATCTTTGAGTTTGAAATTGTCCTTGAGGAATTGTTTCAGTTGAGTGATCTGTTGCTCATCATTTCCTCCAATGATAATATCATCAACATATATCAAGATGACAGTTATGGAGTTAGATATTCTTTTGATAAATAGGGAATGATCAGAAGAAGATTGTTTGAAACCTTGAGAGGATATGACAGTGGTAAGCTTGTGGTTCCACTGTCTGGAAGCTTGTTTGAGACCATATAGTGATTTGTGCAGTTTGCAAACTTGCTCCCCCTCAGTAGCAAGTCCAGGAGGAACTGTCATGTAGACTTCTTCTTCTAAATCACCATAGAGGAAGGCATTGTTTACATCTAGCTGAGAAAGAGACCAACCATTAGCAGAGGCAAAAGCAATCATGCATCTCACTGTACTGATCTTTGCTACTGGAGAAAAGGTCTCAAAATAGTCATAACCTTCCCTCTAATTATAACTCTTAGCCACAAGTCTTGCTTTGTTGCGTTCAATAGCACCAGTGGAAGTATACTTGACTTTGTAAACCCATTTACAAGCAATAGCAGTCTTACCAGAAGGAAGAGTTGTAAGAGACAAAGTGTTATTATCACTGAGAGCATTGAGTTCAGCAGACATTGCAGCTTGCCACAGAGGATCAAGATTAGCCTCATCAAAAGAAGTAGGTTCAGGATGTGAAGCAACAGATAAAACAAAATGGAGATGTGAAGGAGATAACTTGTTGTAGGATAGATTGAGAGTAAAATCATTAGGACAAACAAGTGAGCCAAAAGCATCATTGTGAGGTGATGGAATTGTTGTTATTGCAGCAAGTCTGTACTGATAGTCTTTGAGATGATCTGGTGTCTTCCTGACTCTAGTGGAACGGCGATGAGAAGAAGGGACATGAGAGACAACATCATTATCAGAGAATGCAGGATCAATGGTAGGAGAGACAACATCATTATCATTGTGAGTATATGACTGAGGTCTGTCATTGTCTGATAGACGATTATCATTACCATCATCTTGATATAGAATGTTATCAGGAAGAGTTGGTGAATGAAATGTGGAAAAATCATCATAAGATAGATAACTGTCAGGTGATGGAAAGGAGAATTAAGAGATGGTGATGTGACCTCAGAGAATGGAAAAATATTTTCATAGAAGACTACATCTCTGGAAATGAAAGTTTCTTTGGTGGTGAGGTTATACAGTTTGTAACCTTTAATATGAGCTGGATATCCAATGAAAATGCACTTTGTTGCTCTGGCAATGAATTTGTTATGAGGTTTGGGCAATGTAGTAGCAAAACACAGGCAACCAAACACTTTGATATGAGAATAATGAGGTTCTTTAGAAAACAGGAGCTGGAAAGAAATGGGATTTTGTAGTAATGGAGTAGGAGTTCTATTAATGAGATAAGCTACTGTTTGAATGCATTCTCCCCAGAAGCTAAGAGGTAAGGATGCATGAAGTCTGAGGGCCCTTGCTACATTGAGTAAGTGCCTATGCTTTCTCTCTACAACTGAATTTTGTTGAGGAGTATAAATGCAACTTTGCTGATGTATAACTCATTTGGAAGTGAAGAAATATTTCATGTTAAATTCCAACCCTTGATCTGTTCTAATAGATTTGATAACCTTATGAAAGTGAGTTTCAATGAGCTGAAAGAACTGAATAATAAGTCCTCTTACTTCACTTTTAGATTTCATAAGATACACCCATGTGAACTTACCCTGATCATCAACTATGGTCAAGACGTACTTTGAACCAGTGAGTGAAGGAGTGCTAAAAGGACCCCAAATATCCATATGAACAAGGTCAAATCAGTTATCAGTTTTGTGAGGATCAAGTTTGAAAGGCTTTCTATGCTGCTTAGCTAAGTGACATACATCACAGATAATAGAACCAAAATTCAAAGGAGATTTCTCATTACTTGATTTTAACAAAGACAATCTGGAGACAGAAGGGTGACCAAGTCTATAATGCCATAACAATGAGGAAGACAAAGGAACAGAATAAGTTTGAACTTGACTAAATCTACTAGAGTCAGTGCCATTGCTCTTCAAGACTATCTGATACAGTCCTCCTTTCATCTCAGCAATCCCAATCATCTCCCAATGTGTTAGCTCATGAATCAAACAAAAGTTAGCCCAAATGATAATACAACAATTTAGATCCTTAACAAGTTTACTGGCAGAAATGAGATTGAAAGTGAATGAGGGAACACATAAGACATTTTTGAGGATGAGCTTGTTGCTAAAGAGTACAGTTCCTGAATAAGTGACAGGAGTTGTTTTCCCTGTGGGAAGTTTAACTACAGTGTTATGTAGAGTATGTTTTTCAATAAAAAAATTGGAGTCACATATGATGTGATCAGTAGCTCCTGAGTCTAATATGCGGGAGTGTTTTGTGAGATGAGCTGAGTGAGAACAATTGAGTGCATAATATCTACCTGTGGTTTGAGATGAGATTATGGAAGGTTGTGAGGTTTGAGCAACCTGATTTGATGCAACATTAGATCCCTGAAAGTTGCTACAAAGCTGCTGAAATTGCTCTTGAGTGATTGGCAATTGTGGTTCTGAAACAGCAGTTCCCTGAGCAGCTTGATTGATTGAAGGGTTCCTGTTATGGTTGTTGTTGTTGTAAGACTGAATTGGCTTGAATCTAGCTAGCTTGTGTCCTGGTGGATAGCCATAGATCTCAAAGAAAGTATCTATGGTGTGATTTCCTTTCCCACATTTACTGCATGTTAGTTTCTTTCCAACTGCAGACTTGTTCCATGGTCTGTAAGGAGGTTTTTGACTATGATTCACCATAACAGCTTGTGGCACAACCTGTTGTGTTCTGACTTGCATTGCTGAAGTATCAATATTGTGGCTGGATCCAGAGAACAACTCAAGATTTGCTTCCTCCTGCAATACAAAGTTGAACACAGAATCCATTCCAGGCAGTGGATCTTTCAACAGAACTTGGTTTCTTACCTGACTATACTTATCATCCAATCCAATTAAGAAGTTCATGATGTGTTTGTGTTCGGTCTTAGTATTTATAGCATGAGTAGCACCACAGTCTTTATTGTTACAAGTATATGGTGCATCATATGCACTTATCTCATTCCATAGGGCTTTCATTTTTGAGAAATAAACACTGATAGGGATACCATCTTGTTTCATACCTGACAATTATTGTTCCAGCATGTAGAGTCTGTTGTTACTGCTCTTTGAAAATTGTTTTCTTAAATCACTCCATAACTTTTGTGCTGAATCAGAATGTTGAGTATAACCTGGAATCTCATCTGAGATGCTATTTGTAATCCAGGATAATACCATGCAGTTGCATCTTAGCCACTGTGTGTATGTTGGATCTGAAGTTGCTGGCTCCTTGATGGATCCATCTATGAATCCTAACTTGTTTTAGCCAACAATGCTATGCTCATAGCTCTGCTCCATTTGTGATAATTCTGACTAGTAAGCTGCTGATTTACCAGCATTTGACCTGGATTTTCTCCATGGTGCAAATAGAGTGGATGAGCTGGATCCTCTCCTGGATTCACAGCTCTTGGTAATGATGGCCACTGTGTGCCAGTGTTTCCTCCCTCTGTTTGATTTCGAGGGGGTTGTGAAGATGATGTGTCTGGCATTGTAGCAGTAAAGAAGAGATGATGTTCTTCTTTTATCTGCTATGTGAGTGGTGCGGAAGTGTGGTTATGGATCTTTGCAGTGAGAACAAGACTCACTGCTCTGATACCATATAGAAAAACTTAATGTAAACATATATTGATTGCAAAGAGAATGTAATGTTAATTGCATTAATAGAAGAAGGAAATTTTATTGATGATTTAACAGTTACAGAACTCATTACATTTATAGGATTGAAACTAAGAAAGGAGACAAGACACACATGTTAAAAGGAATCTAATCTGACAGCTTTCCAACTCATTTATGTTCTATCAGCTTAGTGCTTGTGCATAAGCTTCTCCAGGTGATTCCCACGTTCTTAGATGCTCCCCACAGATCAGTTGCATTCTACATTGTTGTCAGGATCATGTGCATTCCATGTTGTTATCAGATGAAGTCGATTATAAAGTCCACATTCTCCTTCTTCTGATTTCTCTTCTTCTGTTTCTTCTCTTCTTCTGATTCTTCTTCTTTTGATTCTTCTTCTACTTCTTCTAGATCATGTAGATCAGTCTTCATAGGCTGCATTTGTATCATGCTTTTGATAAACAGTGCTCAAGTCTATCCCATTTTGCAACATTCTTCTGAGGTGTGAAGCAACTTGTACCTGTGGTATGATCACAAAGAGATTCTTTTTTATCATATCCATTGCCATGTTCGGACCAGAGAGCATATGTGCCTGTAGATTCTGACCTTTGCCCTTTGACACGTGTAATAATAACCCATTCTCCTGCAATTCCAAGAATCGTTAATAAACCCTTGGCACAAAATGCTGGTCATGGTTAATTAGGGAAATGAACGACAGGATAATCTAAAAACCTAAACCTGGCATAATATTTAAACAGACTAATAAGAATCAAATGGGTCATGCAGGAACTCTTAGCCTGTAGCTCTGTACCTTATATATGAGAGTATGGGACAATACCCAGGCTTATAGGCTTACATTAACAAAGTTAGCACAAGCAGAGAGGTTGCAATGATCAGTTCCCGCTAATATTCTTCACGAGCTCTTAACTAACAAGTTTTCTCAATACTCTTTCCGCTCGTTGCTCGAATTTTGGTAAGGCCCATTCATGTTGGACAATGTCCAGGTTGTCTTTCTCCGCACCCAAACTCTGATTCAAAATCCAAAATGAGATGCATGAACAAACCCATATACACGTTAAGTTTATCGGAGAAGTCTGGGCATACAAGTACTTGTAAGATTCATTCAAAATTAGCCAGTAAAATGTTGCAGAATGTGTAAGTGGGAATCATAAATACATACAATGTTTCTTCAGTTCATGGCTATTCAAACTACAAACACCAGTAAATTGAGGCTATGGCAAGGTTATTTTGTTGTAGGGGAATAGCATTTTAAATTTTAGCTTATAACAAGGAAATGTCCAAATGAAGAATGCTACCGGACTGTTAAAACATATCTATGTCGCCCCTTCTACGGGTTAAAGAAACAAAAAAATGCTGGTTTGACGTCTTGGGAATTAATAGAAATCCATCTCAGATTTTAGGTCAATGAAAGAAGATAAAAGTACACTAACTCACAACCGAAAATATCTCGAATTTTCGTAAGGCCCATTCATGTTGGACAATGTCCAGGTTGTCTTTCTCCGCACTCAAACTTTGATTCAAAATCTAAAATGAGATGCATGAATAAAACCATATACACGTTAAGTTTATCGGAGAAGTCTGGGCATACAAGTACATGTAAGATTCATTCAAAATTAGCCAGTAAAATGTTGCAGAATGTGTAAGTGGGAATCATAAATACATACAATGTTTCTTCAGTTCATGGCTATTCAAACTACAAACACCAGTAAATTAAGGCTATGGCAAGGTTATTTTGTTGTAGGGGAATAGCTGTAACGACAAATTCTTGCTATCTCTGTAATTAAAAGACAAGAAAAGATTACAAATAATTTTTGAGTAAATTTAAAGTACAATTGTGGTTCAATCTCTATTTAATCCTCTGATTCAATTCTACAAGAACAATATTGAAATTTGGGGTGGAAATCTTCAATTTGATCTTCACTCAGATGATTTGAACTTGGAGAAAACGTTAATTCGAGGGTCTTTGGACTTGATCTCGGATTAAATGGTGATTTGATTTGAGGATTGATGAAGGATGATATGATCTTCTTCCTCAATTCTTTGAATTTGTGAATTTTGATCTTTCCAATATGGATTTTGATCTTCAAAAACAGTTTTCCGAGGGTCTTGTGACTTGATCTCGGATCAAATGGATTTTTGGTTTGAATGTTGTTGAAGAACGGTATGAATTTGATTTGGATTTTTGAATTTGTTGAAGATTTGATCTTCTTGACTGAGACACGATCTTAAAAAAAAACGGTTTTTGGATAAACTTGAGACTTGATAGCGGATTGAAAGGAGTTCTTAACGAAGAACACCTTGAAGATTGTTGAGTTTGTTGGAGAGGATTTGTTGAACTTCCTTGCTCTCAATTCTTGAAGTTTTAGTTGTGTTTTTGTTCTTCAAGAGCACCTCTATTTATAGTTGTAGAACCGAGCCTCCTTGCTTGTGATTGGTCGGTTTTATTTTCAATATAAGTATGGATTTAATTTAGCTTGTGGTGGGACCCTTTCCCGGACCCTCACATTGCGGGGATGCTTTCGTGCACTGGGCTGCCCTTTATCAAGAAATCCATAGAACACATCGTATTTTCACGTGGCTTTATTTGATCGGCCAACAATATATGTATTAGAAAATTAATTAATTAATCTATCAATAATTGGAATTTGATTTAGTAAAATTCCAAATTAAAAAATAGAAATAATCAATTTAATTTATAATAATTATTTTGACACTTATCAATATTTAATTGGAGTAGACAAAATAGCATTTTAAATTTTAGCTTATAACAAGGAAATGTCCAAATGAAGAATGCTACCGGACTGTTAAAACAAATATATGTCGGCCCTTGTGAGGGTTAAAGAAAAAAATGCTGGTTTGACGTCTTGGGAATTAATAGAAATCCATCTCAGATTTTAGGTCAATGAAAGAAGATAAAAGTACACTAACTCACAACCGAAAATATCTGGAGGCTACAAACTATAATTCATATAAGCCAAAGCACAACAATTGCAAGAAATGCGTACCTTTGAAGGATCAAATCCAAATCCACCCGTTTGCATCATACGTTGTGTGTCATCGGTGGCTGATCATAATCAAATGGTTGCATTAGTTTCAGATAATAATCAAAGTTACTCAGTAAAAGTAGACATTCATTTAGACACACAAGATATAACGTAACAGCCTCCACTTTGCTATATCCTCTTCGACCTAGGATTGCTTAACAAACAAGTTTATAATTATCTATATATATATATATATATATATATATATATATGATATCTCTTTATTCCAGTTTCTCTAATCAATCAATCCTTGATCAGCGAAGTACACAATGAATCTCCAAAAGAGCTACTCTGCCGCCATGGACATGGTAGAAAACGAAACTAAACTTCCCCTCGATATCATACCAGACATCCTCCTCTTTCAACCCTCCAAATCTCTGTTACGATTTAAAACAGTATGCAAATCATGGAACGATATCATCTCCGATGACAATTTCGTCAAAGACCATCTTTTACAATCCCAAAAAAATAATAGTTTTCTGTGGAAGCCCTTGAAGAGTGCACATTATCGTACGGCTAAATTTGAAAACAACAAGTTTCAAATTGAAAACATATCAGGGAAACAAAGTTGTTCGTTTAAAGATCTCTTGTGTACGGGGGATGGTCTAGCACTCTTCACCACTTGTATTTTGGATACGCCGTATGTGATATGGAATCCTTTCACCAAAATCACGACATGGATTAAATGTCCTCACAAATTCGACCTGGAATCAACAACTTTTGGGATTTGTTGTGGTCCAACGTTGGACGATTACAAGATTGTCGCAACATGTTCGACGTACTACTCTGTTTACTCCTGTAGAAATAATGTCTGGACTCGGAAAAACAAATTTCCCTATCGCGCTACAGTGTATGTAAAAGGAGGCCTTTTCGTCGATGGATTTTCCTTTTGGGTTATGAGAGAGGCCTTTCAACGACCACGGAACTGGAGGCAAGTTCAAGAATCACTGGAGAAGCATATAATCTATTTTGATCCCAAAGACGACACATTCAAGAAGTTGCAAAAGCCCAAGACATTATACACAAGAAACTTCTTCTTGATAAGTCTGAAGGGCAATTTGTGTTTATATGACAACCAGTCCGGTTTGCCGCGGGAACGACTTCGAATTTGGATGTTGAGAGATAATAATGTCGATGATCCTACTAATTCTTGGACCGAGCTAATGATCATCAAGGATTTCGCCTTTAAGGGACTTGATCATGAACTGGGGGTTTGGATTACTCCACTATTTTTCATAGAATATTAGCGATATTCAAAACTGAAGTACATGTGGTATGATCATGGAGAGATTCTTTTTCATCATATCCATTGCCATGTTCGGATCAGAGAACATCTGTGCCTGTGGATTCTGACCTTGGCCCTTTGGCACATGTTAATCTCAGCATCTCGAGCACTCATTAATTTTTGCCATCAAAACATCCAACACTTTGATCAAATCACGACACGGAGAAGATTCGTACACCGTACACCTCACTTGCAACACTGATAGCTCTTACTATTAAAAATAATACCAAATACACCTATCGAAAACACGAACACAAGCTGAAAAAAGAGAGGTCAAAACTCAAAAACACTCCTCACCTCATTGCTGTAATAGAATCTCCGAACACGAAACGACTTCACAGGGATGAAATTCGCGCTCGCCCTAATCACCAATTGCCTGCAACAAAACACCAATTTCCATAACTAAAATACACAAAATCAAACCACACAACAACACGCATCAATTATAAAACAACAACAACAACAACAACAACAACAAATTGGTGAATGAATTAAGCGTATTTACCCTTCTTTGACGATTTTGAAGTCGAAAATTTGATCGGAGCGCATGAGCTTGGAGACGAATTAACGAAGGACTCCGATGAGCACCATGACCGCCCAGTTTCAACAATTGCCCAGTTGCAACAGTTGCCTAGTTGCAACAGCTATACAAGCTTCCACTGCTACACAAGCTTCCACAGTTTCACAAGCTTCCACAGTTGCAACTACGTCCATGTTGGTAGAATTATGGAAATACCACTTAGCCAAAGTCACTAACTCCCACAATTCTCCACCTTATTTCTGTAACTCTACCTCAATCACAGAACCAGCAACTCAACTCCTCCAACTAGTCCTGAGGACTACGAACTATTCAGTTGAACCAAATCCAGACAATGATCAACCTTTATGGGCAAAACCATGTTGATCAAATCTGCCGGATTTTCCATTATTGCAATTGCCAGTGCAATAGCCTCTGAATTAGTAGTTGATGTTGCAACTGCTCTCTGCAAACTAGCTTTCTAGCTAACATAAGTTCCAAATGCTGCAAAGACAAAACCAGTAACTGATTTCTGGTCTCCAAACATCCAACACAATCAGAATCCATAAATCCTTGAATGCAACGCCAACAGATATTGCAACTCACCAACCACCATGGTGTGCTTCACATATCTCATAATCTATTTCAAAGCCT
Organism: Linaria vulgaris; assembly: GCA_948329865.1. Taxonomy (NCBI): domain Eukaryota; kingdom Viridiplantae; phylum Streptophyta; class Magnoliopsida; order Lamiales; family Plantaginaceae; genus Linaria; species Linaria vulgaris. The sequence goes on along the minus strand of OX415251.1, from coordinate 49,632,229 downwards.
TCCAATGCATCCTTCCAGGATTAGCCATGAATCCACTGATCATGCTAAGTGAATATGCCAACTTAGGTCTTGTGCAGACAATGGCATACATCAAAGCTCCTACAACACTTGCAAAAGGCATTCTAGCCATGAAATCCTTATCTTCATCAATATCTTCATCAATATTAGGGCACTGATCAACACCCAATTTGAATTCTTGAGACAATGGAGTTGCAACTCCCAGTTCTCCAGACATTCCAAATTTATCCAGTATCTTCTCAAGATACTTCACCTGAGACAAAGTACAACAACCCTTCAGCTCTGTCTGTTCTTGTCTCCATACCCAGAATCCTCTCAGTTGCTCCCACATTCTTCATTACAAACTCTCCTTTCAGTTTGGATTTCACAGTTGCAACTTCGATCTTGGTATAGCTGATGATCAGAATATCATCAACTTATAGAAATGAAAATGTCAACTACTCTTCTTCCTTGAACTTAAAGTAGACCCAGTTGTCATACTTACTCCTCACAAAGCCAACCATCTCTCATGAACTCAAATCTCAAATTCCATAGCCTAGGAGGTTTCTTCAGGCCATCCAGAGATTTATTCATATGATTCTTCTTGCCTTTGATTTCAACTAAGCTCTCATACAAGGAAACAATTGTAACATCCATTTGTTCTAATTCCATCCATCTACATCCAACCAACCAAGAGCCATTTGGTCTTTCAAAAAGATACCAAGTACTGTTATCCCTCAAAGACTTCACTTCTTCAGACATAGCATCCAGCCAAGCATGTCTATCATTGCTATTCACTACAGCCTTGTAGTCCTTTGGATTGTCACCCAATACACTCATCATTGTCACTAGTGAATATGCAAACAAGTATTTATAACCATACTTCACTGGTCCCTTACCCAGACTTCCAACCCTTTCCCTTGTCAGCATGTATTTGAATTCAGCCTGATCCACATGCTCAGTTGCAACTGGTTCTTATTCAACTAACCTATTGCCATGATGATTTGGTTCCCTAACAGCCATAAGCTCCACCTCAAGCTAGTAACCACTATCTTCCTCATTTCCTGAGTTAACACAATTATTAATCTCAACATATTTCCCAAGTAAATAACCATTGCATTTAACAACCATAGTGTCCTCATTTACCCTGCAACACTCACTGAAGTTAGTTGAACAAAACTCCAGACTATTGTCTGTTATCAGTCTTTTCAGTTGTAATTCAGTCTTCTCTATCATGGTCCTCCAGCTCTTGAATGTTCCAACTCTCTGATACTTGGTCATCAGCACAAATAGCCACATCTTCTTGGAATACCCATCCCCAAGTGACAAGAAGTGCCTTGCTACACAGTATGAAGCAGATCCTGAGGGTACCGACAGATCAACATGAACATTATTACAATGTTCACAACAACCAATCTCTTTCAGCTTTTCAGCTCCCAACAGACAACGCTTCCCCAACTCTAACAAACCTCTTTCACTCTCATGTGCTAATCTCTTGTGCTCCAAACCAGACTTGGTAATCTCAACAATTTCTGAGATCTAATGTGATAGGTGAACCTCACAGATCCTATACAACCAGAGTCTAACACCAACACATTCTCTAAATCACTCACAGAAGCTACTTGAGCATTAGCAGACTCATACCCCTCTTGCACAGTTGCAACATTGACAGACTCCTCGGTCCTATCACCACCACCACTCTGCCTTTTAAGACAGATCCTCCTGGTGTGGCCTTCATGTTGACAATTGCAATAATTGAACGGTTTCTTCCCATTCATACTCTGCGACCTGGACCTCTTCTCCTTCCTACTTTCCTGATTCTGTCCACTTACTGTTAAAACCTCACCTGATTGTTCTTTCAATGCCTTCCGAGCATGAGATCTAGGTAATGAACTTAAAAACAGTAACACCCGATCTTCATCATCAATTTCAACATCAACGTGCTCAAGATCCAGAATCAACTTGTTAAACGTATCAATCTGTTCCTCTATCGGTTTATCACCATACATACGAAAAGAAAATAGAGCATGTTTATACAAACAATTTACCAACGATTTCGATGTATACAAGTTGTTAATCTTCAACCAAACACCTCCAAAATTGTTTAGCCCTGTAACCTTCTCTGCATCAAATTTTTGTAGTCGTCATGACCAAATCCTTTTTCACCGCACCAATTTGTAGTGAATCGGGTCAAATCGTAACGCAAAATTTACCCAAAATCAACCGCCAATTGAATCGCACAAATCACAAAGAGTTAACGAACAAATTCGAATAACAAAGCAACAGGAAAGGTAAACAATCACGAAGAACAACATGCAATTTACTTGGTTCAAAGTTCTCTCATCAATGTGATGAAGAACCCTAATCTAAGGGAAAAATTGAGATCTAATTTTATTAAGGAGAACTAGAGTACAATGGGTAACAAAAAACCATTATGAAATCGGCCGCGTAACATAGTATATATAGGCTGTATGTTATAACAGCTCATAAAGCCCACGAACCATTAGTTTAACTCCCTACCCTAATCTGACTCTCGCCGCCCAGTTGCAACAATTGCCAGTTGCAACAGTCGCCTAGTTGTAACAGCTATTCAAGCTTCCACTACTACACAAGCTTCCACAGTTTCACAAGCTTCCAAAGTTGCAACTACGTCTATGCTGGTAGAATTAAGGAAATATCACTGAGCCAAAGTCACTAACTCCCACACGTTTCGAAACTGTCACTATAATTTCTTGCGTCCTAGTTTAACTGTTATCAACGAGTGCCAAAAAAAAAAAAACAATAATAATAATAGAGTTTGCATGTGACAATATCTAGATCAAATGATTATTCACTATAAATATGTATATGTGCAGGTAAAACAATGCTGGAATTTCCAGGGTAAGAGAACAAAAAAACACATAAGCAATCTGTTACGACAAACTTATACAATATATTCTTCAGTACTGTTTGTGCAGCTTGCAGGAAACACGTTGAACATGATTCAAGATGTAATAAAAACATCTTATGACAAGGGAAAAGAATGCTTGGATACCAACTATTACTAATTTGACAATAGATCGTATATATAGGATAAGGTTGATTACAAGTGTCTTACAACGAATCTATCTCAAACTATGTCTCATATCTCTTGCTATAGGATGACTTTTGTCTTGAATTCCAGGTACTCGAAGCTGAGGTCCGTCTGGATAGCCTTATCAATATCGGGTGTGATGTCGAGTATAATATCGAAAGTATATCGGGGATTATATCGGGACGGTATCGGGAATAATCTCGGGATTGATGTCGAATCAGACGCGGGGTACAATGTCGAATGCCTTACTATGTAATATGTCGAAATCTATATCCTAAGTTATGTCGAATATGAGTATTCGATATTGGCGGATGGATCTGGGTATTAATTGTGTGTGTCTTCTCGGTATGCGGGATGAGGTATTTATAAAGTTTGCATTGTATTATATCGAATGTGAACTTTGATATAAATGTCGGGAATGATCCCCGATATAGTTGGTCGTGGGCCTGGCGTGTAGTTGGCCCTATACGGAAAATATCCCTATCATGTAGTCCCCCAATTCATAAACTATTAGTTTTATTATAATTTAAGTCGGTCCCCTATTTCGTCATCATATGATTATTTTATTCCGAAGTCTTGTCGCTTTCACGGTACTATATCGAAGTTTATATCGAGGAACTGCGAGGTATGTCGAAATTTATTTTTGACATACTGCCTTTGAATTTTTGATATGCCCATTATGTTTTCCGACTCATTTTCGATATATCCCCAATATAACATTCGATATGTATGTTTATTTTTCATATATTTTGATGTTTCTGACCATTCGTTAGTGCTAAGGATAGTTCGAGTGAAAAATCCTCCCCATAGGAAGTGTGTCGCGTCCCTATGGCCACATGAACATGTGTCGGTGCCTTCGCGACGCAACGCCTTAGTGGTTTTTGATGGTGAATCCTCGGACTCAAGTATTGCAGGTGATAATGTGGGTATGTCGGACAACCTACCAACGGATACCATGCTAGACGATGGTCTTATGCGGGTTACCGGTATTGCTACAGATGTTAGGTTTTCACGTGTTCGACTTCACAGGGATGAAATTCGCGCTCGCCCTAATCACCAATTGCCTGCAACAAAACAACAATTTCCATAACTAAAATACACAAAATCAAACCACACAACAACACGCATCAATTATAAAACAACAACAAATTGGTGAATGAATTAAGCGTAATTACCCTTCTTTGACGATTTTGGCGTCGGAAATTTGATCGGAGCGCATGAGCTTGGAGACGAATCAACGGAGGACTCCGATGAGCACCATGATCGCCGTGTTCAGTACCAGATCTTCCGCCATTGGTATGGAATTGAAGAATCCAATTTGTTTGCCCATATGGTGTATTTGTGTTTTAAAGTATTGTTTGTACTTACTGCATCCATTTGTTGAACATTACAAAAGTAATACGAATATTAGATTTTGGTATAATGTTAAATTGTTGTCAATGTTGAAAATTGAAATTCGCCTCCTAATTTTGACTTTAAGCTTTGACTAAGATTACCTCCTTAAACTCAAAGTTTATGTTTATGATCCTCCATAACGATACTAGCATTTTTACACAATTGATCCGAATCTCAAGGGCTATAAATACCCCATAGTCGAAAATCAAAACATGTAGTTTATCACCCTTCCAACCCACATCCCGTGTCTCGATAAATTACTTTCGAGACACCCTTCAATTTATTCAACCTTTCATGTCATTCAACGCCTTTTGACTTCATCGAGATTTCGACTTATCCAATCTTTCGAGACGGACCTTTTCTCGGCAGGTGCACATTTAGACACAACTAAAAGCAATTCTCCTTTGGAATGTAATTCCATCTTATTAGTACCCATAAACAAGGACATTTAGGCATTATGATTTTATAACAAGCATTACAACAAATATTATAAATTGTGATATAAATTTTTTAGATTTTTTTTTAAATTATACGAAAGCATAAAAAATTAATTAGTACCGTACTTATAGTTTTACAAACATAAAAACTATTATTTTCTTGAAAATAAATTATCTGAAATGTGCACAAATACAATTTAAATAGAAACTAATTAATGACTATAAATAGAAAAAAAATCTCTAATTAGTAATGAGGATTAAGCTTAATAGGCCTTGGTCGAAATGAAAATAGGGTCGATGGTCATGTTACGGTATTTCGACCTAGTTTGCTAAAATTATGATTTTGTCCTCAATTTGATTCTCTCGAAAACTATTGACACATGTAATAACCAAATTATGGTATAACACACTACAACAAAACTTGTCAAATACAAGGGAATTCGTTGCAAGGAAATGAGCTTTCCCATGCAAAAAGCTATGCATCGAAAAATTCCCTTGCATAGACGGAAGTGGACCCCAAAACAAGTCTCTGCAACGAAAAATTCCCTTGCAGAGAATAAAAGGCAAGGAAAGTTTTCGCTGCTAAAAGTTTATGCGAGGGAATTTTCCCATGCAGTGGGTCCCACTGCAAAGGAAAATTCCCTTGCATAATGTTTATAATAATATATATATATATATATATATATATATATATATATATATATATATTGTGGCGGCAACTTTTTGAATGTATATATATATATATAATATATATATATATATATATATATACATTCAAAAAGCTGCCGCGCGCCACTCTCTCTCCATTTTATTTTTTTATTTTTTACTTTTTTTTCTCTCTTCATAAATGTGCCACTCTCTCTCATATTTTTTTTTTATCTTCACTCTCTCTCCTCTTTCTAGTGTGTTCACATTTATGCAAGGGAATTTTCCCTTGCAGTGGGAACCACTGCAAGGGAAAATTCCCTTGCATAATTTTAAAAAAAAAGCTGTTGCTTCTTTCTCTCTCCTCGGTCCACACACACTTTACACACACTTCACACACAATATGACCGCGGTCCACGTCGTTTGAGCGCCGATTTCCGGCCAAAATCGACTGTGGTTCATTCCAAAATTTATGGGTAAGTGTCTACACCTTATTAGCTACCTTTTGATGTAATTTATTTCAAATTTCGTCCATAATAGCTGATGGGAGGCATTAGGATCAATCCTTGTCCCATTTCTATTCAAGCGGACCCGCGGTGTATCAAAATCATGCTCAAAATAATGATCACAAAAGTGGGTCATTAAGGTACGCCTCGGCAATAGATCCCTCAATCCTCGCCTTGTTGCCAACACTACCTTTCAAATCAAACATACGCCTGATAAAATAAAAAGAAAACGATTAGACCAGAAAATATTTTGTGAGTCAACAACAGTAATACAATTTAAGTATTGAATACCTCTCGAAAGGATACATCCATCGGTAGTGCACAGGTCCTCCCATTTTTGCCCCCACGGAAGATGAATCGCCACTACAAGAAAAAAGGGTCATTCGCGACCGACCCATTTTCGGTCGCGGATGACCGGTCGCGGATGACCTCGGTCGTGGAGGTCATCCGTGACCGCTGAGCGGTCACGGCAGTCATCCGCGACCGCCTGGCGGTCACGGATGACCCCAGGGTCATCCGCGACCGCCCAGCGGTCACGGCAGTCATCCGTGACCGCTCGGCGGTCACGGATGACCCCGGGGTCATCCGCGACGGCCCAGCGGTCGCGGGCAACCCCGCGACCGCCCAGCGGTCACGGATGACGCCGACGGTCATCCGTGACCGCCAAGCGGTCACGGATAATATTTAAACCATCCATGACCGCCGGGCGGTCACGGATAATATTCAAGTAAAAATATATTCCGATAAAATACCGGAATAAATATTTGTTTTTTGCGAATATAATGTATGGTTGGACGATTGTTTTATATAAACATCATTTAAGACAATGATTTGTGTTATAAGTAAAGAAAAGAAGAAAATAAGAGAGTTGGTGTTTTGTTTTTTGGAGATATAAAGAAAGAGGAGAAGACAAATTGTTGGTGTTTGGTTTTTTGAAGATATAAGAAAAGAGGAGAAGAAAAATTGTTGGTGTTTATGTTTTGGATTGGGAAATGAGGAAATGAGGAAAGGAGGAGAAAGTGTTGGGTTTTTTAGAGAAGATAATTGGAATGTAATGAAAATTAATGGGTAGAATGGTGGGTATATATAGAATTTTGGTGAAAATTTTGAATTTTCAAAAAATTTGAATTTCCCCCCAATTTCAAGGTCTTTCGCGACCCCCCAATTTTCGTTTGTTTAATTAAGGTTCGATGTTTGTTAAATTGATGAAATAGTTACTACTAAGTAAATTAAAATAGATTTTATCACAAAATGACACATTACATCTAAAACAACTTGGTGTATGTGATGAATTAGTTGTAGAACATAAAATAGGTTATTCGTTCATAACTCGCCTAATCACATCTAATTCGCTATTTTAATATGTTAATTACTAATGTTGTACTAATTTATTACTTCAATTCACATGTAGTATTGAGACTTATTGTTAAAAATCATAAACACATCAAGATGGATCCATAAAATTAATTTTTTTTTTATGAATATCATTCGTGACCGCCGGGCGGTCACGAATGACCCCTCTTTCGTGACCGCCCGGCGGTCACGACAGGCATCCGCGACCGCTCAGCGGTCACGACAGTCATCCGCGACCGCCGAGCGGTCACGGATGGTGGCGACCGCCCGGCGGTCACGAGGTGGCGGTCACGGATGACCCCATTTTCTTGTAGTGCGCTAAATGCTCAATTGAGTCAAAAAAGGCAGGGGGAAATATCAACTCAAGTTTACACATTGTTTCTATGATCGCTGACTCAAGCCGGACCATATCAGATCTTCGAATATCAGTTGCACACAATGCCTTAAAGAAATTGCTAACCTCCACAAGCGCACCCCAAACGTCATCCTTTAAAAAGTGTCTGAAAGCAATAGGAATCAATCTTTGCATAAAAACATGACAGTCGTGACTTTTCATTCCGGTAACTTTCAGACTATGCATTTGCACACAACGGCCGATGTTAGAAGCATAACCATCGGGAAACTTCAAACTGCACAACCATTCGCACACTTGCCTCTTCTGATCCTTTGTCAAACAATATATTGGATGAGGTGTGTGTATCCGCTTATCCGATCCCCGCACTAAAAATAACTCACTCCGGTTGGTGTACAATTTGAAATCCTCTCGCGCATTCATGTTATCTTTAGTCTTATCGGCATCATCCATGACGGTATTTTTTATGTTGTCGAAGAAGTGTTTCTCGCAGTGCATTACATCTAGGTTATGACGTATCAAGTTCGATGACCAGTACGGCAACTCCCAAAATATACTCCTACGACACCAATTGTGCTTCGTTCCCGCCCATTGGATAGTACCCATATTCACTCCAAAACCGACTTCGGGGAGGCTAGAAACTATACGTTTCATTTCTACCCATGTCCTTCTACGTAGAGGAGGGTCTTTCTCCTCCCCCCGATCCTTGTGGAAATGAGTATCATTTTTCCTCAAATTGTGCTCCAACAGAAGAAATAGGCGATGACAGTCGAAGAAGCTAGTCTTTCTACCATTTGAAAGCTGGAATGATTTCGTGTACTCCATACAGTATAGACACGACAGCTTCCCATGCATACTCCATCCAGACAACATCACATACGCCAGAAAATCACTAATAGTCCAAAGAACACAAGCACGCAACTGAAAATTCTGGCATCTAAAGCTATCGTACGTCGGAACGCCAACTTCCCACAAAGAGACTAGCTCGTTAATCAGGGGCCGTAGAAAAACATCCAAGTTCTTACCCGGGCTGCTTGGACCAGGAATGATCAAACTTAGAAATATGTACTCTTGCTTCATGCAGAGATCAGGCGGGAGATTGTACGATGTAACGAACACAGGCCAACAAGAATAAGTACCCGAAAAGCTGTTGAAAGGGGCGAATCCATCAGTGCACAACCCTAGCCTTACATTTCTATCCTCAGCAGCAAAATTGGGATGATGATTATCAAAGTATTTCCAAGCATGGCCAGATGCCGAGTGTATCATGTGATCCCTATCCTCTCGACAATTGGCATGCCACGTCATGTGTTGTGCAATTGAACGAGACATATACAGTCGTTGGAGTCTAGGAGTCAAGGGAAAGTACCACAACTTCCTACGCGGTATGGGTTTGTTTCTATTTTTTGGATTCCGAAAGGGTTCAAACAGAGGTTGATGACATACTTTGAATCGAATCCCTTTTAAAATATTTTGAATTCATACATTTTGTACAGGGGCAACGAACTCTCCCACGATTCAAATTACTAACTTGCAAGAATGCATAATCGAGAAAGTTGGACACACCAACCTCAAAATGATAGTTCAAGTTCTCGTTTTCGTCTAGTCGATCGTACATCCAGCTCCGATCATCGTTGATATTCGTCATCCGTACTATTTACTGAAAAAATAACGTAACGATAATTTAATAACCAATTTAATAAATTAATAATATATAACTATTTATTAATACAATTCATAAATTAAAAAAGGTGGATATGAATACCATACATTTGTACGTAGGACTAAAATTGAGCTCCAACGAATGAAATAAAGAAAGCGATTCACTATTTATGCGGAATTGAAAGGAAACGTGAGAGTTTGAGAAGAGATTTGAGTGATGGACTAACGAAAGACGTTAAACAACCATTTGGGAGGAAAATATAATTATACAAAAGTTACAAAACAAACTCGAATTTAATTTTTCTTTCACCATGACTTTATACATGCTAAGTATGTGAGTCCTTTCAAATATCGTACAAATCGGAGTAAGAAAAGTCATTAAACAAGTGTTATAAGCATAAAACACTATATCTTCTCAACCCTAAACTCTAAACTATATATACCCTAGATATCATTGTACACTCTATATGTCAAACTTGTGTTTTCATATGTAGAAGTCATAAAACACCTTCAATCCGCATTGTTTTTCAACCATACACTATGTTATTAAAAATAAGTGTTTCAGTTCAAATTTCGTAAAAAATAGAGTAACGAAAGACGTATTAAAAAATATTTGTGGAGGAAAGTCTAATTATGCCATAATTGCAAAACAACTCCAAACAAATTCCAATCTCCGTTTTTCTTTAACAACTATTTACAATAACTATTAATAAGACACACATTCAAATCTTGTAAAAAAAGGGAAAAAAAGACGTTTAAATACATTTGGGGTAAAAAAAGCAATTACAAAATTTAGTAAATAGGTGGGTTTTTAAAAATAGTTAATTTAATGAAAGGAAATATTTCCATGCATTAACAATGCAAGGAAATATTTCGTAGCAATTAGAGCTTGCTACCAAAAATTTCCATGCAAAATAATGATGAAAGGAAAATTTTGGTTGCAAAAGTTCTGCAAGAGAGTTATTCATAGCAGGTATCAATTGCAAGGGAATTTTCCCTTGCACAGCTTTCTACGCAAGGAAAAATTTCCTTACAAAATTTCTTACTTGTCCTATAAATAATCCTCACTCCCCATTCATTTCTCATTCACACCACAATCCTCTCTTCCTCTCCTTTCTCCCTCTCCTTCTTCCCTTCTCTAAATTATAAAATTTAAGTTTTCAAAGTTTTTTTTCTTAAAATAAGAGTTTAAGGAGTTTTTATAATATGTATTTAGAGGAATATAATAAAAACGTAAATTATAAATATGTATTTATACATATACGAAAATTATAAATATGTATTTATACAAATATACGAAAATTATAAATATGTATTTATACATATATAAGAAAATTATAAATATGTATTTATACATATATACAAAAATAATTGAATAGTTATATTGCGTATTTATGTATATATACAAAAAAGCTAAAAAATTAGCATTTATAATTACAAAATAAATAATAATTAATTAAGTAACAATAATAAATTGAATAAATTACAAATTTTGAATGTGGCGGCATCCCGCCACATTTTTTTTTAAAAAATTCAGAAATACATTGCAAGGAAATATTTCCTTGCAAAATATTCAATGCAAGGCAATTTTTCCTTGTAATTATTCTGCAAGGGAAAATTCCCTTGCATAGAATTGCACCACTCATAAGCTGCAGTGGTGGTGAGCAAATCCTGCAAAGGAAATTTCCCTTGCAGGTGTACTTTTATGCAAGGAAATTTTTCCTTGCAGCTTTTTCTCCAAGGAAAAATTCCCTTGCAAAACTTTGCACCACTCAGAAGCTGCCATGCGGCTGCTTCTAGTGTGGTGTTGACCAATGCTTGCAAGAAAATTTTCCTTGCAGACGTACTTAAGCTTTTTTTGCAAAGAAAAATACCCTTGCATAGAATTCATTGTTGGAAGGGAAAATTTCGTTGCAAAATAATTTTGCAAGGAAATTTTCCCTTTCTTTCTTTTTGCAAGGAGGCCTAATGCAAAGAAATATTGCATTGAATTATTTCCTTGCATTAGGCCTAATTATGCATCGAAAATTGGCTCTAATTCAAGGGAAATTTTCCTTGCATTAGCCCTGTTTTGTTGTAGTAACACGTGAAAGTGTAATTTTCTATCATGTATCAAAATTTACATCGGCTCGTCATGTAACAGTTGCACACAACAATTCTTACAACTTGGTCCATTTGTTACCAGGCCTAGTACGTTGGGTTTCTTTTGGGCCTTTTAATTTAGCTACTAGCGTTTTGTCTTTCGAAATAGATAAATTTTCAGTGCGACAATAAAGCAAACACTTATACCACATTCAAGTTACATTCAGTTATATCAGGCTAATTAAGTTGTTTTTTTGTTTTTGCAAAAACCCCCCTGTATACATCTACTAACTAGTACTAGGCGCAGCCAATTAAGTTATTAGTGTTAATGGATGTGTGAGGAAGTTACTGCGTTATAATTTAAGAAAACTATAAAATCCTAGCCGCCCTCATGCTACAAACCGATAATAGAGTGTTGAACTCCCCATGCCACCCCCATTCCAAGTGTGCATTAATACCAATAATGGAATGAATTGATTGCCTCGTATTATCTCGTGCAGTGATTGCATGAAATTGTTGACGTTGTTAGCAGCCATATTGTGTAATAAGCGAGTTGGGAGAGGGAGATGATATATACGGAGCAAAATCCCTAATTACAGGGAAATTTGTATAAAATTACAGTTTTAACCTTTTTAAAATCAAAGAGAAAAACTATACAGGATCTAAAACTATCTTCCACAATTACAAGAGATTTATCCCATAATTCTAGTAAATGATGCAAATCTCCTCCTGATTTATGTTCTTTTGGAATTTGATCGGATAACTTACATGAAGAATCTATTCATTTTTTTCTAAATATGAATATTGATTGCACGGTTATGATTTTCTTTTTGAAACACCGAAGTTAATAATATATTCATGGGTAAAAAATTAATTTCAAATGAATAATCTATAGTAATCTATTTACGTGAAATGTTGGGAATTAATTAATTCATAGTCACGTTCATATACATGTATATATATTACATTTCTTATTTTGTATTCAGTTTTCCTGATTTTTACTATTTTTTTATTTATGATGATGGAAAAAAATGATTGATATTAACTATTGAAGTTCTTTATCCGCATGCTATTCATGTTTTAATTCAAGATATTCTAGAGTAGCAAACACCCTCCCATGTCTTCAGCTTGTTTAATAGACTTTATATGAAGATAGACGATAGAACCAAGAATAGCAACAGTTCTCGTTCGGAGTACTTGTCACACGTAAACGATTATTAAAGGCCCTTGCATGGGATTGTCACTTGTAGGCATGTAGCCTTAATTTCTTTAGTTGCAACCAACGTGCTTCGATTGTTTTAGAAAGAGAATGTCTTAGCTTATATAAGTACTCAAAGAATAGTCTCTTATCTATGCTTACATCATTTCTCAAAGAATAGTCTCTTATCTATGCTTACATTATTTCTGGGTGAACCATGATCGATAGAGTATGATAACATGTCTTCTCGACATTTGGAAGGCTCGACCTTTTGTAGCTACACAATTTGGAAGGCTCCACATTTTGGCAAGTTTGACGAAGAATTTCCAATTTATGTTACTAGCTACTCAGAAGAACCCTGCTCAATCCAAATGAGTTGATGATGAGTTCATGTGCCCTACACCAGCTTGAATCTTGTTTTGTTTACAATCTCGATCCAATTATTTAGTTTATTTAACTTATTCGTCGTTTCTAGAGACAAACCAGTCTTTTATATGGAAGAGAAAAATAGTTTAAGTACATGTCGTTAACCTCAAGATTCGGCTCATCAACATACTTCTTTCGAGAAGTCATTCTCTGATGAAATACTTTTGGTATATAGAGTATGCATAAAACGTTTCGATGTAGAAACCAACAAATGATCTATACTGCATGACTTCACTTTCATGCTAGTCGTGATTAGTCGTTAATATACGTTAGAATCTACAAATATCTGAAGTATTTCTTGTTATTAAGCTCGATCAAGTTGTAGCCTGAGGTGAGGTGTTTTATTTATAATGCTTTTTGTAGTGAATCAGGTCAAATCGTAACGCAAAAGTTACCGAATTCAATCGCCAATTGAATCTCACAAATCGCAAAGAGTTAACGAACAAATTCGAATAACAATGCAACAGGAAAAGTAAACAATTACAAAGAACAACACGCAATTTACTTGGTTAGGCGTTCTCTCATCAATGTGATGAAGAACCCTAATCCAAAGGAGAAACTGAGATCTAATTTTATTGAGGAGAACTAGAGTGCAATGGGTAACAAAAAACCGTTATGAAATCGACTGCGTAACAGAGTATATATAGGCGGTTTGTTATAACAGCTCATAAAGCCCACGACCTATTAGCTTAACTCCCTGCCCTAATCTGGCTCTCGCCGCCCAGTTGCAACAATTGCCCAGTTGCAACAGTCGCCTAGTTGCATTAGCTATACAAGCTTCCACTGCTACACAAGCTTTCTCAGCTACACAAGCTTCCACAGTTTCACAAGCTTCCATAGTTGCAACTACGTCCATGTTGGTAGAATTATGGAAATACCACTAAGCCAAAGTCACTAACTCCCACAATCCTCTACTTTATTTCTGTAACTCTACCTCAATCACAAAACCAGCAACTCAGCTCCTCCAACTAGTCCTGAGGACTACGAACTCTTCAGTTAAACCAAATCCAGACAATGATCAACCTTTATGGGCAAAACCATGTTGATCAAATCTGCCGAATTTTCCAGTATTGCAGTTGCCAGTGCAGTAGCCTCTGAATCAGTAGTTGATGTTGCAACTGCTCTCTGCAAACTAGCTTTCCAGCTAACATAAGTTCCAAATGCTGCAAAGACAAAACCAGTAACTGATTTCCTGGTCTCCAAACATCCAACACAATCAGAATCCATAAATCCTTGAATGCAACGCCATCAGATATTGCGACTCACCAACCACCATGGTGTGCTTCACATATCTCAGAATCCATCTCAAAGCCTTCCAATGCATCCTTCCAGGATTAACTATGAATCCACCGATCATGCTAAGTGAATATGCCAACTTAGGTCTGGTGCAAACCATGACATACATCAAAGCTCATACAGCACTTGCATAAGGCATTCCAGCCATGAAATCCTTATCTTCATCAATATTAGGGCACTGATCAACACCCAATTTGAATTCTTGAGACAATGGAGTTGCAACTCCCAGTTCTCCAGACATTCCAAATTTATCCAGTATCTTCTCTAAATACTCCACCTGAGACAAAGTACAACAACCCTTCAACTCTGTCTCTTCTTGTCTCCATACCCAGAATCCTCTCAGTTGCTCCTACATCCTTCATTACAAACTCTCCTTTCAGTTTGGATTTCGCAGTTGCAACTTCGATCTTGGTATATTTGGTGATCAGAATATCATCAACTTATAGAAACGAAAATGTCAACTACTCTTCTTCCTTGAACTTAAAGTAGACCCAATTGTCATACTTACTCCTCACAAAGCCAACCATCGTCATAAACTCATCAAATCTCAAATTCCATAGCCTAGGAGGTTTCTTCAGGACATCCAGAGATTTATTCAAATGATTCCTCTTGCCTTTGATTTCAACTAAGTTCTCATACAAGGAAACAATTGTAACATCCATTTGTTCTAAATCCATCCATCTACATCCAACCACCCATGAGCCATTTGGTCTTTCACGAAGATACCAAGTATTGTTATCCTTCAAAGACTTTACTTCTTCAGACATAGCATCCAACCAATCATGTTTATCCTTGTTATTCACTACAACCTTTTAGTCCTTTGGATCGTCACCCAATACACTCATCATTGTCACTAGTGAATATGCAAACAAGTCTTTATAACTATACTTCACTGGTCCCTTACCCTGACTTCCAGCCCTTTTTATTGTCAGCATGTAGTTGAATTCAGCCTCATCCACAGGCTCAGTTGCAACTGGTTCTCCTTCAACTAAACAATTGCCAGGATGACTTGGTTCCCTAACAGCCATAAGCTCCACCTCAAGCTGGTAACCACTATCTTCCTCATTTCCTGATTTAACACAATTGTTAATCTCAACATATTTCCCAAGTAAATCACCATTGAATTTAACAGCCGTAGTGTCCTCATTTACCCTGCAATACTCACTGAAGTTAGCTGAAAAAAACTCCAAACTAATGTTTGTTATCAGTCTTTTCAGTTGTAATTCGGTCTTCTCGATCATGGTCCTCCAGCTCTTGAATGTTCCAATTGTCTAGTACTTGGTCATCAGCACAAATAGCCACATCTTCTTGGAATAACCATCCACAAGTGACAATAAGTGCCTTGCTACACAGTATAAAGCAGTTCTTGAGGGTACCAACAGATCAGCATGAACATTATCACAATGTTCCAACAACCAATCTCCTTCAGCTTTTCAGCTCCCAACAGACAATGCTTCCCCAACTCTAACAAACCTCTTTCACTCACATGTGCTAATCTCTTGTGCTCCAAACCAGACTTGGAAATAACCTTCTGTACAGCTGTTGTTGCAATTATACCCATGACAGACTTTCCAGGGACAGATCTCACCAATCTCAGCGATTTCTGAGATCTAATGTGAAAGGTGAACCTCATAGATCCTATACAACCATAGTCTAACACCCACACATTCTCTGAATCTCTCACAAAAGCTTCTTGAGCATTAACAGACTCACACCCTTCTTGCACAGTTACAACATTGACAGACTCCTCAGTCCTATCACCACCACCACTCTGCCTTTTAAGACAGAACCTCTTGGTGTGGCCTTCATGTTGACAATTGCAACAATTGAACGGTTTCTTCCCATTCATCCTATGCGACCTGGACCTCTTCTTCTTCTTACTTTCCTGATTTTGTCCACTTATTGTTAAAACATCACCTAATTGTTCTTTCCATGTCTTCCTAGCATGAGATCTAGGTAATGAACTTAACAACAGTAACACCAGATCTTTATCATCAATTTCAACATCAATGTGCTCAAGATCGAGAATCAACATGTTAAACGTATCAATCTGTTCCTCTATCGGTTTATCATCATGCATACGAAAGAAAATAGAGCATGTTTATACAAACAATTTACCAATGATATGGTTGTATACAAGCTGTTAATCTTCAACCAAACACATGTGAAATTGTTTAGCCCTGTAACCATCTCTGCATCAAATGTTTGTAGTGGCCATGACCAAATCCACATTCATCGCACCAATTTGTAGTGAATCGGGTCAAATTGTCACGCAAAATTTACCCAAATTCAACCGCAAATTGAATTGCACAAATCACAAAGAGTTAACGCACAAATTCGAATAACAAAGCAACAAGAAAGGTAAACAATCACGAAGAACAACACACAATTTACTTGGTTCGGCGTTTACATCAATGTGATGAAGAACCCTAATCCAAGGGAGAAATCGAAATACAATATTATTAAGGAGAACTAGAGTACAATGGGTAACAAAAATCCATTATGAAATCGGCTGCGTAACAGAGTTTATATAGGTTGTATGTTATAACAACTCATAAAGCCCACGACCCATTAGCTTACCTCCCTGCCCTAATCTGACTCTCGTCGCCCAATTGCAACAATTGCCCAGTTGCAACAGTCGCCTAGTTGCAACAGCTATACAAGCTTCCGCTGCTACACAAGCTTTCTCAGCTACACAAGCTTCCACAGTTTCACAAACTTCAATAAATGCAACTACGTCCATACTGGTAGAATTATGGAAATACCAATGAGCCAAAGTCACTAACTTCCACACTTTTCGAAACTGTCACAATAATTTCTTGCGTTCTAGTCTGACTGTCATCAACGAGTGCCAAAAAAAAAATAATGATAATGATAGAGTTTGCATGTGACAATATCTAGATCAGATGATTATTCACTATAAATATGTATATGTGCAGGTAAAACAATGCTGGAATTTCCGGGGTAAGAGAACAAAAAACATATAAGCAATTCGTAACGACAAACTTATACAATAAATTCTTTAGTACTGTTTGTGCAGCTTGCAGGAAAGATGGTGAACATGATTCAAGATGTAATAAAAACATCTTATGACAAGGCAAAAGAATGCTTGGATACCAACTATTGCTAATTTTACAATATATCGTATATATAGGATAAGGTCGATTACAAGTGTCTTACAACGAATCTATCTCAAACTATGTCTCCTATCTCTTGCTATATGATGACTTTGGTCCTGAATTCCAGGTACTCGAAGCTGAGGTCCGTCTGGATATCCTTATCAATATCGGGTGTGATGTCGAGTATAATATCGAGAGTATATCAGAGATTATGTCGGGACGGTATGCGGAATAATCTCGGGAATGATGTCAGATCGGACGCGGGGTACAATGTCGAATCCCTTACTATGTAATATGTCGGATATGAGTATTCGATATTGGCGGGTGGATCTGGGTATTAATTGTGTGTCCTCTCGGTATGCGAGATGAGGTATTTATAGAGTTTGCATTGTACTATATCAAATGTGAACTTTGATATAAATGTCGGGAATGATCCCCGATATAGCTAGTCGTGGGCCTGGAGTGTAGTCGGCCCTATACGAGAAATATTCCTATCATGTAGTCCCCCAATTCATAAACTATTAGTTTTATAATAATTTATGAATTTTGGTTGTATATGTTCTTTCCCTCGGGGCACCCATAACTCCCCCAAGTTGGCGACTGATTGGGCATAATTTAGTTTTTAGAAAAATAGATGTTTAGATGCTCTCCCATTTTTCTAAATATTTTTACGATCAATAAGTCGGGAACTTTTTTATATCGAATATCTATATCGAATATGATCTTCGATATGTCGCCCGATATTCGAGTATTAATTGCTCTCTGGGGCGCGGTACTTCTCGCTTATATAAGCCGGTCCCCGATTTCGTCATCATTTGATTAGTTTATTCCGAAGTCTTGTCGCTTTCACGGTACTATATCGAAGTTTATATCGAGGAACTGCGAGGTATGTCAAAATTTATTTTAGACATACTGATTGTGGAATTTTGGATATGCCCGTTATGTTTTTTGACTCATTTTCGATCGTTTCTTTTTCGATATGTATGTTTATTTTTCATATATTTTGTAGGTTTCTGACCATGATTTTCTTCTTTCTTTAGTGCTAAGGATGGTTCCAGTGAAAAATCCTCCCCATAGGAAGTGTGTCGTGTCCCCATGGCCACATGTGTCGGTGCCTTCGCGACGCAACGCCGTTGTGGTTTTTATTGGTGAATCCTCGTACTCAAGTATTTTAGGTGATAATGTGGGTGTGTCGGATACCACGCTAGACGTTGTGTTTTTTGATGGTGAATCCTCGTACCAACGGATACCACGCTAGACGATGGTCTTATGCAGGTTACTGATATTGCTGCAGATGTTAGGTTTTTGCGTGTTCGTCTTTACGAGCGAAATTCCCAATTTCCAAGTCATTTCTTAGTGCTACATCCAAATTAAGATGGTGGTAGTATTGTTGTCGGAAGTCGTGCGACTGTTGAAGAAGGTTTGTTATTAGAGCAGGAGAGACTCAGGGCTATGTAGGTAGAGCTTTTGTCACAAAGACGACTCGCTACTAATCCCCCAAGAGTTGCTGTGACGCCTCTTTTGTATGGAGCGCCCTCTAATTATTGGCATCTGAGTGGTAGGGAGCATTTTGAGGAGGAAGTAAGGAGTCAAAAAGTGAGCGATGGGTCTGGAGCGAAGGATCTTGATAGTACTATTCCCCCCTCAGATGGTTTGGGTTGTGCTTCGGGGCATCTGAATATTGGGGAAACATGAGGTCTTGAGCCTGGGGAATCTGTGCTTTTGCCTAATAGGGCTGGCAATGTTAAAACTGGTGGGACCACTACTAGTAGGCGGAATCCCCCTAATGTGGCTACATCATCAACATATCGTGGTTCTGGTTCTTATCGTGGGGGAAAATCAAAAAGATCTCAGGGGTCTGCCCCATCTGCTATGGAAAATTATGACTTTTTGCGCGTCCTACCTCTGATCAGCTACTCATGAGGATAGGTTGTGAAATTGTTCGTGAACAAGATGCTATTCAAAGTATGAACAATATCTATTCGGATATCGACCACTGATGTGTTACTTCAAGATTTGGGACCTGCTTTAGCGCCAGGATGTGCGTAATGCTTTTTTATGTGGTAAGGTTCCCTATTTTGAGACCCTTTATTTATCTGGTGACTGTTTCCTTCTTCATGATATCTGATGTGCTGTGATTGTCTATCAGTTAGGACATATGTTTCACGCTCTTTGCAACTAGGGGTGGAAACGGGAGGGAAACCCGTCCCACGGGATCAAGTTCCACGGGCCTGCCTATTTCTGGAAATTCTGGAAATTGGCGGGATTCCCGCGGGATTTCCCGCCAATTTCCAGTATATATTTTGGGAAAAAGTGGGGAAAAATGTTTCCCCACTTCTTTTCCTTCGTTTGGCTCACAAATCACGAAAAAAATATAAAACCTCCGACTCTGCGGCTCACAAATCACAAAATAAAAGGACTCCGCGGCTCACAAGTCAAGGATTATTTAACGATTACAAATATCACAATTCAAATAACTAGAATCCAAAATTCGTCCAAGTCCAAACAATAAAACCATCAATAGACAATAATCATATTCATAATACACTTACAAGTTCACAACCATCAACATTAAACATCCAACCACAATTTTTTACTAAATGAATAAAGGATACCATATCCTCTAACTAATATATAGACTGGAAATTGGCGGGATTCCCGCCTCCCGCGGGAATTCGAAAATACTTCCCGTTCCCGTCCCGCGTTTGACGGGATTCCCATCCCGTCTCGGCAGACGGGAATGGGAACGGGACGGGATTTTTCCGGTAAGGTAAAATTCCCGCGGGACGAAACGGGAACGAGATTTTTCCCGTCCTGTTCCCACCCCTATTTGCAACGATCATATGTTGCTTGCGGAGGTGCAATCTGGTCATGACGCGAGGATCGATGAGTTGCGGGCGATGATCTCTCTTAGCAATGTTTCTTGAGACCAAGCTAATACGCGAGCGCGTGCAGCTGAAGTCCGCGCGAGAAAGGCTCATGATATGGCTTGGAGAGCGCAAGTGGACAAGGAAAAATTAACTAAGGAGTTGAAAGAAGCGAGAGCCGAAGCCCAGAAGCTTCGTGCAGAAAAAATGCTTTAGGAGCGAGAACGTGACTCTTATAAGGATTTTGTGGTGTCGCTTGAGATTCAAAATGCCAAGCTAACGGAAATGATGGATCATAGTGGTATAGGGGTGCCATCCATTAATCCGAGTAGAAGCCCAATTCTAGCTGGGAATGAGCATGTCGGCATAGCCCCTTCGGGCCAAGTAGAATGAAACTTGTCACCGGAACATATAGTCGAAGAATTCTCCGCAGATTCAGGTAACGGCTCTTATCAGTCTATGGATATAGACGTACCTGTAAATGATGGTGATAGAAGTCTTATAGCTGGCCAGCCTATTGTGTGGGCTAAGGTAGGCCCATACCTCCGATTGCGTTATAGGGTTCCCTGCACGCTGCGGTACGTGCCCCCGATAGGGATCCTGAAAGTGACAGTCCCAAATGGTATATGTATCCAGATATTTTGTCACCTAGGGCAATGGATGAACTTGCCACCGTTATTGAGGATGAACCCTGGAAGTTTCCCGTGAATATGTCAAAAATGGATTTGGCCCCTCTCGGTCCCGTTAGTAAGGACGAAATTCGTTAGGAAGCTCATCACCGATTTTGATGATGATGAGTTTTTTCATAATTTGTAGAGTATACTTTGGGTTTCCAGTTTTTGGTAGAGGTAATGATAGAGAGGATCTTTTTGTAACTGTCTGCTTCCTGCTGGATAAATTTGCGCAATGGGTTTTCGTTATTTGCTCCCTATCATGATCATCTTCTTTTTTCTATGTGTGTATTTTCTTTCCCTCGGTTGTTTTGAAGGGATATGGACAGTCACCTTTTCAAGCGATATGTCCTGAGGGCGATACCTCTATGCTGTTTTTCAGCATTTTTTTTGCCATGTAGGCATGTGGACAGTCGCCTTTTCAAATGAGATGTCCTGAGAGCGATACCTCTGTGCTGTTTTTCAGCATCTTTCTTGCCATGTAGGCATGTGGATAGTCGCCTTTTCAAACGAGATGTCCTGAGAGCGATACCTTTGTGCTGTTTTTCAGCATCTTTTTGCCATGTAGGCTTGTGGACAGTTGCATTTTCAAGCGAGATGTCATGAGGGCGATACCTCTGAGGGTGATACCTCTGTGCTATTTTTCAGCATCTTCTGTCGCTTAGGCACCTTGGGAGTGGTCATGGACCTGCCATCAGCCAAAATTGTTATTAATATAATATCGATGCTGGGCCATGAAGGTGGCTGCCTACGTATCCCGTATAGGGAATCAAGCTTTGCGTAGTTTTATTTACAAGATGTGAAAATCAACAGTAAAAATGGCGCAAATGTTGCACGCTCCACGGTCGGGGTAGTGGGTCCCCATGCATATCTTTTAGGTAATAATATTCCTTAGAGCTCGCGCGGGTGACCCAGTAAGGTCCGTCCCAATTTGCTTGGCGTTTTCCCACGTGCTTGCTAGCTTTCACGATTTTTAGTACTAGGTCTCCCACTTGGAAGTTGCGAAGATGTACGCGTTTATCAAAAGATCATGCCATAGCTGCTTTGAAAGCTAGAGTGCGCTAGTAGGCATGTTCCCTGGTGGACCCGATCATGTCTAGATCCATTTGGCGCAGGCGCGCTGAGTGTTCGAGGTCATACTCCGTAATTCGATATGTTGGCATGCCTATTTCCACTGGTACTACTGCCTCAGAGCCGTATAGAAAGGTATATGGTGCTTCTCTTGTTGAAGTTCGTGGTGTAGTACGATAAGTCCAAAGAATGCCTGGGAGTTACTCTGTCCAGCTTGTCCCTATAACATGTAGCCGATGCTCTAGATATTCTTTTAAACTCAACCTGTACATTGGCTTGTAGGTGAGCCACTGCCGCGAAATGCTAAGAAATGCTAAGTAAACCAAAAAAATCGAACTCTATCTTTTAACCGATAATACTGAATGGAAGTTTCCTCCTAAATCTTTCCTTCTACAAGATTTTCACGAATCTCCTCATTCTTTTTTAACTCTTCTTGCAAAAATTCACCTATAAATAAAAGTCACTTCAAGGAGCAGCTCGTGCATGCAGAAAGGTCACATCGATCATCAGCAATCAAGCATTCAGAGGTTAGGAGCTCGCGTGCGCATGGAGTTTGCAGCTGGTGGTAGTGACGGAGTTCGTGCAGCCGGGTTTTTAGTGGCGAAGGAGATCGTGTCATGGCTGCGCTGTTCGTTGGCGCAAATTCGCATTTGTTCGGAGTTAGATGGTGTTTGCTGTTGGCGCAAGGATTCTAGGCGTGTTTCCGTTCTTCGACTCGAGGAGTTCAGGCGAAGCTACTATTCACGCAAGAAGTTTCAGTGAAGCTGCTTGCAAAGATTTCAGGCAGAGCATGCAGGGAGTTTGGCGGAGTTGCTCTTCGTGCAAGCTGAGATCGTTGGCGACATTAATCAGCTAGTGCACGACGAGGACTTCGAGTGAAGTCCGACGAGTGGAAAAGATCGCATCGTGGCTATTGTTTGGCGACGAATTATTTTTGTCCGTCGTGACTGATTGTGAGAGAGAATTTGTATCTTTTCAGAAAACCCTGCTTTTACCTCTTTTATTTATTTATGATACGATAGAGTCATAAAAACAATATATATATATATATCTATAAAAATATGCTTATATTATATCATATTATATATGGAGTTTGCTACTCCCGTCACGCCACATTTTCAAATAATTTTGATTGTGAAACTTCTCTACTTCATTTAAGATTTTGTTATGTATTTAAGTGGTGTTCGGCTTTGAATAGGTGGAGCAACCAGCGAGAGATCTTTTCTTGGTTTCGAAAGGTTGATTTTCTCCTTGCTTTGCTCCTTGTAGGAGATTGTCAATGACAAAATTTGCGAGATTTAATCAAGCCACGGAGAAGAACGATCTTGCCAACCATGACGTACATCCAAGGGGTGATGACCGTCTCTCGAAAGAAGGAAGACGACCAAGTAAGAGTCAAGGGACTTGCGGTGGCATAGCTCTCAATCAAGATTCAAGATGTCGAACACGCGATGATGCTAGCGTGGCATCTAGCGTCTCTTTCACAGGGAAAGATGATGGTGCCAACTATGAAGCTCGTCTCTTGCCTGAAAGAAATAGACCAAATGAAAGTCAATGGACTCGTGGTGGCGTGGCTCTCAATCAAGATTCAAGGTATCGAACACGCGATGATGCTCGCATGGCATCTCGCATCCCTTTGATTGGGAATGATGATGGTGCCAACCATGTAGCTCGTCCCTCGCATGAAAGAAAATAACCAATGAAAGTCAATGGACTCGTGGTGGCGTGGCTCTCAATCAAGATTCAAGGTGTCGAACACGCGATGATGCTAGCATGGCGTCTCACATCCCTTTGATTGGGAAAGATGATGGTGCCAACTATGAAGCTCATCACCCTCCTGAAAGAAAAGGACCAAATGAAAGTCAAGGGACTCGTGGTGGCGTGGCTCTCAATCAAGACTTAAAGTATTGAACACGTGATGATGCTAGCATGGCATCTTGCGTCCCTTTGACTGAGAAGAATGATGGTTCCAACCATGTCGCACTCCCAAGGGCTGATGATCGTGGCTCGCATGAAAGAAGAGGGCCAAATAAGAGTCCAGAGACTCGTGGTGGCATTGCTCCCAAATCAAGACTTAAGGAATCAAACACGCGATGATGCTAGCATGGCACCTAGCGTGACTTTGAGTGAGAAGGATGATGGTTCCAGCTATGACGCACGCCCAAGGGGCGATGATCGTTGCTCGCACGAAAGAGGAGGGCTAAATGAGGGTCAAAGGACTGGTGGTGGCGTGGCTCCCAATCAGAAGTTTAGGCGTCAAACACATGATGATGCTCGCATGGCATCTAGTGTCACTTTGAGTGAGAAGAATGATGGTTCCAACCATGATCCACATCCAAGGGCCGATGATCGTTGCTCGTATGAAAGCCTCATCACGAAAAGCGTCTTGTGGGCTTCATATCAGCTTGAGAAGGCCTTATTCAACTTGTTGGGTAGTGAGCTCCTTGATTCAGCTACTCTGGGTTCATGAAGAAAGTGTGGCTATCTTTGAATCACGACTATGTGGTACAAAAATGATTAGTGATTGACATTCGATGTGGTAAACGTGAATGTGCTCCATCATGTCTATGAAAACAACGATGCAACATATATGCTCTAGATTGACTGCGTGAAAGAAGTTTTCTGCTCGCCCCCTATTTTGGCTGGAACTTCAAGTAGCACAGTAGGTGCGACAAGGACAAAAGGCATTGCACCTCCAAGATTGGATTGCAGAGCTTGAATGAGTTGAACCACATGCTGCATTTTTGTAGTTTTCGGCATGCGGTTGCAGATCTTTCGCGGGTGCAGTTTGGTTATCGGGCTCTGCTGTAATCTCCGAAGCTTCATACTGTTGTTGCAACTCTCTCAGAAGCTCTCCCCGAAGATTCATCTTGTTGATGAGTAGTCTTAGTGGCGTTGGTGTTCTCGGTTGATCTTGAAGACCTTGCCATAGTGACGAACGTGTGTGTTTCTTCTACAGTGCACTTAGTTGTTTCCCACAGACGGCGCCACTGATGCGGGGTGCTTTTGTCCTGCTAACTAGGCACGCCATGTCAGACTAACTCAAGCTCCGTACAGGTGCTGAGCTAGCTTTAAGTTCGGAAAACCTACACTGTGAAACACCGAACGTGAATTAGGGGTTTGTTGATTTCGGACTAAACTTGGACAAAGCCAAGCTACCTACGTATCCCGTATAGAGAATCATGTCGAACGTAGTTCATTGTTTCTCTGGATGCAGATCCATGCTGGATGGTGCATCGCACAAGAGCTTGGTGGGTCAATGGACCATGTCGGATGAGATGTCGTCGGACCATGCTGGTCGGATAAGATGTCAATCCGTGCTGGATTGTCGGATGAGATGTCATCAGACTGTGCTGGTCAGATAAGATGTCAATCCGTGCTGGATTTTTGGATGAGATGTCGTCGAACCGTATTGGTCGGATAGGATGGCAAGTCGTGATGGATTTTGCATCATGTCTAGAGAGCGAAAGTAGAATCTCAATTGTCCTCTATTGCCTTTAGGGGAGGGGTATTTATAGATACCTTATGGGCCATTTGATGAGCTTGAGTGTTGATGGGCTAGGCCTAACTATATTTAATTTGTATTGTGGGATTTGCCCGACCTTAATGGGTTTGTATAGTGGGCTTGGCCCAACGTTAATGAGTTTGTGTTGTACCTTAGTAGACGAAACGCGGCAAGACGACAAGCTTGTGTGACACGTGATCAAATGAGAGACTGCCAAGTGTAGATTCCAAAATATGGTACAACAATTACAAACGGGGTCGTTGGCGACTAGTGTCACAGAGGATCGTATAACCTTCTACAAGCATTAAGTCAATACGATCGTGCTGCTGACTAGTTCTGGTGCATTTTTTTGGGAGAGAGAGGGGTGGTTGACGTCTTGAAAGCAAGTAGTGTTGTATTTAATGGCCATGAAGTGTAGTAAATGGCTTCACGATTGTATGGCAATGAGGAGTTTGACGCCGGAGGAGTGGAAACACCACAACAAAGAGGTTTGAGATAGCACTTATGCGATATGCTTAATTACTTGTTTTTTACTGATGACTCAAGGATTAAGTATAATGTGATTGTATATAGGAAGCGTAAAGTCGAGCTTCAAAGTTTCGAAATATTTTGGGTAGGATGCGTTATGGAGGAGATTACCCACGTATACTTTGGTACGAAACTAATAATTTTTATATGCCATATAAATCACTAAAAATGCTTGCGAGTTTTAGAAACTTAACATTGAATTTTGGGGATCTCATTTGTTTCTAAATTTGGAAAGCATAAAAGCTTAAATTGAAGCTTACTAGTATTAAAGATTAATTTTGATTTTTATGGAGATAACTTAATCAATCGAAGTTGAACTCAAATTAGGAATGTGGTTTGCCCGGTTGGCGAGGTTTGCAGGTTATTGCGTCAATCATCTGCATTTGCAGGTTATTGCGTCAATCATCTGCATGTTTACCTAATGCGTTTACCTAATGCGCAACCAACTGGTTGAGTTATGAGTTATGAATTATGAGCTATTAGAGTTGAGCTATGAGCTCCTTTTTTCTTACCTTCCTTATTAGCTCTTTTTGTCCTTCTAGGGCTTTTTAGAGTTCTTTAGGAGGTTAAGAAAAAGACTGTAGTACTGTGTAGCTCCCGGACCATGAACACAAACTCCTCTGCTTCCAAATCATGGCGCGAGGGCGAAGCCCTTCCCAGCTCACCACTGGAAGGGCTGATTGGCGCCGCTTTTTACTGGGTTACATAAATAGTCTGAGAACGACCTTGTAAGCCTAAGAAGTGAGAGTTAACTAACAGAGGGGGGGAAGGGGGGATACCTCCCCCCCACGGGCGAAACAGGAAATGAAGAATTTGGAGCTAATGAGCAAGTGAGCGACTCTTGGGTAAGAGTAACAAACCTCTAGGGGGCGCTAAATGTCATTAGGATGTTCCGCGCGCGCGGGGGGCTATTAACAGATTTCATAAATAAAAAGCGCCCTCCCAAAAAGGAGTATTACTATAGATCCTCCCTAAAAGGAGTACTGCTATAGATCCTCCCTTGCTTTTTCTCCTTCTCCTGCCCCTTCCCCTTCTGCTTTTCTCAAGCACTCAGATATTTATTGAAACCAGTAAAAAACAACGACAAACAGCACGTTTCGTATGGAGCTGCCGTCTTAGGTATGTCGCATCCCGTACTTCTACATAGCTAGCCGTATTGCTGCTGTGGACCGAGCCCACCAAAACTCGTGCAAGGGCTCTCTACAGTATCTACGCCACCAGTCACTCTATGGGAGACCTCCAGCAGGGATTAAGATTTCATATAGCAGATAACCTCGATATATCTAACAACAGGTAATCCTTATTACCCCGAACATTTTGTCCTCATACGATGTTGATATAGTCAAGGGTCGCTATTTGTTTAGTTAAAACTATTATCCTTTGATAGACTTATAGAGAGCGATAGCTGCCGTCTCGTAGCTTTCGCTTCCCACTTAAGAGACACCAGGGGATCATCCTTCAAGAATCAATTAATCTACGAGTCTTTTCCGAACTTACCCTGTAGAAACTCTAGCATCAACATGGATACCCGTCCCCCACATAATCCGGTCTTTCCTAGAGTTTGAGCGATAGTGATTTCGACTATCACTTACAGAAATATTCGATGCCTCTTCGAAAGGTAAAATAGAGATAGAAATGGCTCCGACAATTCCTGAGTCACCGAAGGAATTGAGTAAGGAGCTACCTTCCTACCTTCTGAGTCTTGAGTTTTGAGTCTTGAGTCTTGAGCTAGTGAGTTAGGAGTTCATATACTTGATTGTTTAGTTTCTTGTCTGCGACAACACGTTATAAAAAAAAAAAAGATAAAATGAATTTCAACATTATGAAAATATTAAGATCTAATAATTGTATAATGTACTACAACTCCTGCCGTTGGTACAACACTCTCGCCTGTAATGTAACACTTAATTACTGTATAGGGCAAACAAAATTTGGATATTACTCAGCTGGAAAAGAAAAAAACAGAAGCTCGAAATTTTCTGATCTGAGATTCAACGGCTATCAGAAACTGGGTGTTGATACCTCTCTCCGGAGTCATGGTGCTCATAGTCCTCCGTTAATTCGTCTCCAAGCTCATGCGCTCCGATCAAATTCCCGACGTCAAAATCGTCAAAGAAGGGTATTTACGCTTAATTCATTCACCAATTTGTTGTTGTTTTATAATTGATGCGTGTTGTTGTGTGGTTTGATTTTGTGTATTTTAGTTATGGAAATTGGTGTTTTGTTGCAGGCAATTGGTGATTAGGGCGAGCGCGAATTTCATCCCTGTGAAGTCGTTTCGTGTTCGGAGATTCTATTACAGCAATGAGGTGAGGAGTGTTTTTGAGTTTTGACCTCTCTTTTTTCAGCTTGTGTTCATGTTTTCGATAGGTGTATTCGGTATTATTTTTAATAGTAAGAGCTATCAGTGTTGCAAGTGAGGTGTACGGTGTACGAATCTTCTCCGTGTCGTGATTTGATCAAAGTGTTGGATGTTTTGATGGCAAAAATTAATGAGTGCTCGAGAATGAAGAGTGTATTGTGTACGCATCTTCGAGTAGAGATAACACGAATTTATACCTGCTAAGTCGTTTTGTGTTAGGAGGTTTTGTTACAGCAATGAAGAGAGTGTTTTTTACCTCCTTATTATCAGCTCGTATTCATGTTTGGATCAGAGTATTCGATATTTTCAATAGTGAGAGTTATTAGTGTTGCTAGAGATTGAGTAACGAGGTGTGCGGTGTACGAATCTCCATGTCGTGATATATTTACTGTTGGGTGTTTCTAATGGCAAAAAGGTATAGTGCTAGAGAATGATGAGCGTACTGGCGTGCATTTGGAATTCGTCCTTCATCTTCGTGATCGATTAGCGAGGAGGCTATATATAGTGTACTTAGGCGAAATGAGTGTGAGGGTTCGTAATACACTGTTTTCATTTTATCACACACATACCTATACTTAGTGAGGCCCGTATAGTAGCTTTGCAGAGTTATGGGGGTGGGGAGTTGAGGGCTCTTTCTATGTAAGCATTGAAAGAAATTGAGTTTGATGGGTAATGTTGACTAGTCTTTCCAGTAGTTGGTAATCTATAGAAGATTAACATATAGAAGCAATGTTGGTGCTCACATATAGTTATATCGTGACATTTAGAATACCAGTGTGAGATCATCATTCTCGCGGTGAGGTGTTTTGTGTGTATATTTTCAGTCATCCAGTTTACTTTCATTTTACGTTGCAATTTTCTGGTAACAGCTTGTAATTAAATGCTCTGCAAATGTAATGCGTAAAAGGAACGACCTGTGAAGCATTTGAGGGGAGACATATTGTTTGAAATTGCAGGAGAATGGGCTATTACACGTGCCAAAGGGCCAAGGTCAGAATCCACATTGTTCTCTGATCCGAACATGGCAATGGATATGATGAAAAAGAATATCTCTATGATCATACCATAGGTATAATTGCTGCCTAGTTCACTTTTGAATATCGCTAATATTGATGGGAGGAAGATCCACAGATTCTTAATGAGCATATCTTGTATTATACAGACACTTACTTTCGCATGGGTCAACTTTTTCTTCTCTGGATTTGTGGCAGGTTTGTCTTTTGCCTTATTTCCTCATTATTCAGTGTTTGCCAGTCATTGTTCCGTCTATTGACTGCTAAGACAAGCTTCCTTTACGAACTTATTAGTTTAACTTTCCATCTTAAATAATAAACTGTTGTGCTTCATATGTTATGTTTCAACAATTTGATGTCCACTTCCTTGCAAAACTGACATGTTTATTACATCTCTTATTCCAGCTAAGATCCCATTTCCACTCACTCAGAGATTCAGATGTATGTTGCAAAATGGGATAGACTTGAGCACTGTTGATGTCAGCTATGTCAGCAGTCGTTCCTGGTAATTTTCCTTACACTATGCTACCAGTAAAATAGTTGCTTGATGCTTGGGTTTCATGTGATGATTAACCTTTCGCTTTTGGCATGTATTTCCTCAATCTCTTTGGATTGAGGGGACTATTTAGCCTTATACTGGGCGAAGAAAATGGTTAGTACTTCCAGAACTGACATAATATGACAATCATCTTCTTTCTTTGGGTATTGAAGTCTACATTACATAAAACAAGCAAGTTTACTAGAACAGATTAATTGCTTGCATCTTTCATGAAGTAAATTCTGTGTTTGTGACCGATGATTGTCTACTTTACTAAAGCTGCTTCATTATATAATGTGTGTCTAAATGAATGTCTACTTCTACTGTGTAACGTGGAACATTATCTGAAACTGGAACTAATGCAATTTTATTTTTTTATTTATTATGATCAGCCACTGATGACGCACAATGTATGATGCAAATGGGTGGATTTGGATTTGATCCCTCAAAGGTACGGATGTTTCTTCTTTCCCACAACTATTGTGCTTTGATGTATATATTATAGTTTGTAGCAACCTGATATTTTCAGTTGTGAGTTGGTGTACTTTTATCTTTTTTCATTGACCTAACATCTGAGATTGATTTCTATCAATTCCGTAGACATAAAGCCAGCATTTTTTCTTTAACCCCGAGAAGAGGCGACATATGTTTGTTTACAGTCTGGTAGAATTCTTCATTTGGACATTTCCTTCTAATAAGCTAAAATTTTAAAATACTATTGCCCTACAACAAAATAACCTTGGCATAGAGGCAATGGTGAAGAAACAATGTACATATTATGCAAGTTACTCTAATATAAGAAGCATTCATGTCAGGATTATGGCTACAAACAGTTTCCTGTTGCAGTTTGTTGATTTATCATGTTGATGTCTGGATGCTTAAATTTCTCATTCCCACTAACACATTCTGTAACATTTTAGTTGCTAATTTTGAACAAATCTTACGGATATATATTTGTATGCCCAAACTTCTCTGTTAAACTGAACATTTATATGGTTCTACTCACGCATCCCGTTCTGAATTATGTGTATCAGAGTTTGGGTGCTGAGAAAGACAACATGGACATTGTTCAACATGATTGGGCTTTACCAAAATTCGAGCAGAGAGCAGAAAGAGTGTTGAGAGAACTTGTTAGTTAAAGTAGACAGCATTGGAGAAATGCAGGCTTACATATCTCGAGCGTGTTCTCATACAAATCTTGTACATGAAGTTTTACATAGGAGCACAGAGAAAATCTAACTCGCACATACACATACATGGAAGTTAATTACCACTTATATAGAAACGAAGAAAAGCTCAAAGAATCAAACAACATCAGTCCATCACCGTTCTTTCGCATTAGAGGATAAATTCTAGTTTTAAAATAAAATCCAACGACGTGTTTTAGAATTATTAACACCTCCCAGCCCACATAAGCAATCATTAACTCCTTTTATCTGCTTCAGCTTCAACAAATAACATGTCAACAACTATTTCACATTCCGATTTCCAATCAGTGACACCTCAAAGCCCATAACCAATCATGAACTCCTTTTCAATTTCAGCTTCAACGAACACTTCAATTATTACACATTTGACAAGTTTAACTCCGATTAACATCATAAGAAGCATGTTAATTGTTACACATTCGACCAGTTTAACTCCGATTAACATTGTATTATTCAACAAGATAAAGCCATCGATTACCCTAATCAACATCGTAAAAATGGTGCCACACTAGTTGCACTTAGCGTGACTCTCAGCCATTGATTTTCCACAGCTCAAGCAAATCGTCATGTGTTTGCAAGCGCTGCACCACAGTTTCAAAACCACACGAGCAGCACCGCAGTTTCAAAACCAAGTTGATCGACATTTTTTTAACTCCTCCTGAATTACTGTTGCAGAACCCCAAAGCAAAATACACACAAGAAATGCATGTATAGCACATAGCTAATGATATCTATAAATATGTCTTGCAAATACTACAATCTACACATACTACAATCTACACCTTTGTAACTCAAAGATAAAGTATTCCTCTAACCATCTGAAAAAGAACTCATCCAACCATCTCCAAAATTTATAAGTGTGCCTCAGGTGAATTGTAAGTTAGAAAATAAGTAGTAGAATCTTTTTATTTTCTGTGTTTCGCTCACAGTTACATATATATGTATATAATTCAACATTTAAACCACACAAGCAACTCAATAACGGGCAAAAATGACATATCTATGAACTTATATCGGGTAATGATTCAGAGATTTGAATGTAGAACATATATATATATATATATATATATATACATACATGTGGTGCAACATTTAAATTACAAAGATATAACAACCATTACATAAAAACAGACTAGTCTTTTGACTTAGCCACGGAAATTGTCAGAAAATGTGAATTTAGGAACCAAATATTAACACTGTTCATCACTTTAGCCATCCAGGGAATTCAATATCATAAAACAGACATTCTAATGGTTAAAAAAATTGAAGTTAGAAAACAAATATATATATATATATATATATATATAATTTAACATTTAAACCGTGCAAGCAACATTTAAAAGGACATATCCATTAACTGGTGTGCTCTAATAGTTTAGAGATTTGAAGTTCCTTGGTTCTAAAAAATATGGCTCAACAATAAGGACAATCATTATAAGTCAAAAGCTTGATATGGTTAAAAAATGACGAATAGTCAAAAATGCCCGCTAACTTTTGTGTTTAATCCTAAATGCCCGATTTTTTCAAACCTGCTGAAAATGCCCGTTAAGTTTTAAATTTTCTAACAAAAATGCCCGATTTTAAAAATTCGGACTTTTTATCCGACGTGGCATCCAAATCAAAGAGTCGCGCTGCTGAATCAAAAAGTCCTGTTTTAAAATTCGGGCTTTTTTGGTAGAATTTTAAAAGATACAGGGCATTTTTAGCATTATTTTTCAGAAAAAATAAAAGATTTTGTATGTAAATTTAATTTCGGACATTTTTAGTAGAAATTTTAAAAGATACATGACATTTTCAACATGTTTTGAAAAATCGGGCATTTAAGATTAAACACAAAAGTTAGTGGGCATTTTTGATAATTCGTCCGTTAAAAAATTGAAGTTAAGAATAAAATATACATATATCAACATTTAAATCACAAAGTCCTAACAATCATTATATAAATATGACATATATATTGACTAAGAGCTGGTAATGGTACAAATATTTAAATTTAGCAACCAAATATATACAGTTTTCTACACTTCAATGACCACAAAGGGAATTCAATGTCATAAAACAGACATAATTATTGACTTAGACATTATAATGTTTCAAAAAAATGAAGTTAGACAACAACAAAAATATATATATATATATATATATATATATATATATATATATAGAATTGAACATTTTAACCATGCAAGCATTTTAGTATAATAAAAATAACATATCTATGAACTAATGTCTTGTAATGGCTCAGACATTTCAAGTAAGAAATATATATATATATATATATATATATATATATGTGTGTGTGGGGTATTTTCGTCTGCTTACTTGGATACTCTACGTCAGATCGAGAATCTTCACGTCAGCTCCTTAAAAGCAGATTCCTCGGCTTTGTTTGGAAAACCTGCACTCCAACAAGACACGTGAACTAAGCCGGTGGCCTCGGGGAAGGCACTCCGATGCTTAAGTTAGAAAACTTAGACTTAGAAAGTCTAGAGAGAAAAAACTCTAGCTTAGAGAGAGAAAGTGAAGGTGAAAAAGGTACCTTTCAACATTTGAGAGGGGGGTATTTATAGATATTTTCATGGGCCATGGATGGGCTTGGTCCATAGAAAATGGACCTCAATATGATCATCTACCTTGGGGTCTTTGATCTCCCACCTCCTACTATATTATTTCATCTCGAACCTCTCACCGTGGGATCTCTGAACTCCCATCACAGTATCTTGAGGTCTTTGACTAGCGTATGTTGACACATGGTAGGTCAAAAAATGCCAAGTGTCATTTACCGAAATATGGTACATCATTAATCCCCCCCCCCCTTCGTAGTGTGTTATCAGAAGGAGAATGCACTGCGAGGTAAGTCAAGTGATTAGTCGAGTGTTTACTTTTGCTGCTAGAGTTTTATTTCTTTGAAGAAGGCTAAATTTTCAATCTTTGAGCTTTGGAAAAGCTAAGTCTTCTGCTTAAGCTTTGAAAAAGCTAAGATTTCTTGTGCTTTAAAAAAGCTAAGTCTTCAATGCTTGGGTTTAGAAAAAACTAAGCTTTCTTGTGCTTTAAAAAAGCTAAGTCTTCGTGCTTGAGCTTTTGAAAAGCTAAGCTTCTTGAGCTTTAGAAAAGCTGAGTCTTCAATGTTGAGCTTTAGAAAAGCTAAGCTTCTTGTGCTTTAGAAAAACTAAGTTTTTGTGCTTGAGCTTTAGAAAAGCTAAGCTTTCTTGTGCTTTAGAAAAGCTAAGTCTTCGTGCGTGAGCTTTAGAAAACCTAAGCTTCGTGAGCTTTAGAAAATCTATGCCTTCAATGCTTGAGCTTTGGAAAAGCCGAGTCTTCAGAACTTGAGCTTTGGAAAAGCCGAGTCTTCAGAACTTGAGCTTTGGAAAAGCTAAGCTTTCTGAAATTTTGAATATGTCAAGTTTTCAATACTTTAGAAACATCGAGTCTTCGTACGATTGAGAGTCGCATTTATGAGTCATCTTGGTCTTTTAAAACATTTGGGAGTTTTCTCTATTTTTTAACCCTTTTGTGGCCTCTCTATAATTATTTGGAACTTCTGGGGCGGTTCCAAATTTTGGTAACGTGCATGGGCTCCTTGTGCAATTATCACACAAGGGGTCATTTCGCAATTATAAGCCTTAGGAATCTTTATTCTTTTTTCCGAAGTGATTTGCACAACAAAAAAAACCATATCTTATGGTGGGACCCAGTTAAATGGTCCATGTGAACTATCACACTAAATAATTTTCTCCATCTACAATCTTGTAGAATTTGTACGGATGAAACTTACATAGACCCGGTTCATAGTGAAAACTATGGACCATGTGGTCTTAATTAGTCAAGGTCCCACCTTCAAGTCGCAATCTTAATTTAATAAATAAGAAATCGAATAAATAACTTTTCAGAATTAGAATTTGACCCCATAAGTAATCTAAATTTTTATTATCGGGACCCCAACCTGGGAATAGTCCATTACGACCATATCAGGCCCATCATGCTTTCGTATTAATAGTTAAACATAAACTCTGAATTACCTCCTTTTGACCATGACGCCGTCGGGTATCCCACCAGGTTTTACAAAGACTCCTCACCTTCAACCACTCGATCGCAACCGATGGTTCTGCAATGGTTCCTTCAACGACGGACAACGCAACCCTGGTTCGTTTCCTACACCGGGTGTGAGAGATAGATTCCAGAGATATCTTTAAAGAACACAATACTCGAACGTACTGAGGCAAAAGCTTCAGATTTTATTTATAATATGGAAACTTATTTATTACAGAACACTCATAATCCCTTTAGAGAGGAGTTACTTGTTTAGCTACTCATAGTAGCTTTGTTTCCTATGTACATCCACTCAGAACATAATTACAAACTTATACACACTATTTTTATTGACAGAATTTAAACTCTCAACTATTACAAACTAGAAACATGCTTTTCTCTTATTTGTAAGAAAACTCAGGGAATGATCGATGCCCTTTGCTTCCTTCAGCTTGTGAATATATAGGCGAAATTTCGGATTTGAAGCACGGACTTCAACTACATCTTGAAACTTTTTCTCCCACTATGATAGTGGTCTGGCCCTCCATACTTGTCATGTCCTTTTAGTGGTTACTTTTCTACCCACTACAGCTCGTGATTTGATCCCTCCATCATGCACCTGTTATTGTAGTGGAGGTGGTCCAACCTTTAATCACATGGCCACTTTAGCTTTCCCAGCTGCATTGGTCCATTTTCCTGTCCCACGCGACATCTTTCCACGTCTCGAATTGCCTTCTTTGTCATTTTTTCCTGTGTCACGTTTCACAGGGAATCTTTTTCCAAAGAGGGGCTCCTTTTGATCGTGACATTTAGGACAGATCCTTTCGTCCCACTTGCCGACGTGCGCCATGTTACAGAATTTTCGGCCAGTTTCTGCCGTTGCCGGAATTTCATTTCTCCACAATGTTCGCCGTTTGTTTTCGAACATTGTCTCTGCAAACCTTGTAGTGGTGTTGGTCATGCTATTAAGCATGAACAACCCGTTCTCCATTTTTTTGAAAAAATTTGAACGCGTACTTGACTTTGTCCATCTCTGTGAGACAGACCCAAAGCCCCCAAGCTCTTCTGGTTGAGATGTCATCTTCTGAGATCGGGGTGACTAGCATTGGTCCTTCTGGTGGAGGCTTGATGTAGTCCATTGCTTTCATGTTTGGTCTTTGGAGTTTGATGAAATGAAAACTCGGCAAGGACCTTTTGCCTGTGATTTCTAGGGTTGCTGAAAAAAGCTTCAACTCCAGAACGTCACCTCTTTCTAGTGTATGATTGTTCTGCCATGTTTCATACACCTTTTCTCGAATCCATTCCGGTAATCTGGCAATTTTCGGAAATCCGGGTGATGTGGTAAAGATTGAGGCTATACAACCAAAATCAAACCATTCTCGTACCTGCTCGGGTTTTGATCCTGGTAGTATTCAAATTCTTGGATATTTTCCAGACCAATCTGCCACAGATTTTCCTGGGACAAGTCCCATTCTCGTGTAACTTATTTCTCACGTTCTTTGATATTCAATCAAAGGTGGTGTCTGCTCGTTTTTGTTTATCTTAGAAGTTCCCATTCTGGGTCTAAGATTAACCTCGTCTTCTGCAGTATCAGAAGTATCCTTTGACTCTTTAGGTGTTTCCACCTTTGAATCGTCTCGTTTGGTGGTGTCTTCCTCGAAAGGATTACCAGCTGGTCCTGTGTTGGTCGAATCGCCCTCATCAAGAGTGACGATTTTCAATTCTGCTTGTATCTTAGAGGTAGAAGCATCTCTAAGTATGGGTTCCATGAGACTATCCCATAGACTTGTGCTGCCGAACAGGGCAGTCTTCATCGCGTTCTGGACCTTACAAAGATCTTTCTCTTGTACATGACCTGAGGCCTTAGCATTAATTGCTAGACCATCTATCGACTTGCTGATCTCCTCCAGGTTTTCCCTGTGGTGCCTCCATCTTGTGAGGATGGTATCGGCCTCATGTGCCTCCATCTCTTGTTAAGAAATCTGCAAGAACATTTTCATGAGATTTGATAACTTGAACATCAAAATCATAGTATTGACATTCAGCTTGCCATCTACGTAATCTAGCCTTTTCTGGTTTGCTTTTTATTTTATTTTTTAAGAAAGCTTTAACACTTGTATTATCAATCTTTTAAGTGATTTTTTTAGCAAGTAAGAATAATGGCCATTTTTTAAAAGCCTTTCTAACTGCAAAAAACTCTTTCTCGTTGATATGCCATCTCGTTGCTTCATCGTCAGTAAATAGTCCACTGCAATATCTACAAGGGACTTCTCCTTTTGGTTCTACTTTTGTTAGAACCGCTGCCCACCAATGATCGCTGTAAACTTCTTGCTTTCTTTTTCCATCTTGATTTGATAGAACCTCGATTTGCAGTCAAACTTAGAGAAGACTCTTGCGTTTTGGACGCAGTTTATCAGGCGTTCTCGGTTTGGGATATAATATCCGTCGAATTCCAAGATTTTGTTGATCACTTGGTAGTTAATCACCAACCTTGGTTTTCCTCTTTTGATTTCTCCATGGTTCCTGACTAAGAATCCATGACTGCTATGTGGAGATACTCCTGGTCAAATGAGCTTAAGGTCCAGATGTTCCTTAAGAATCTTCTGCATATCCTTTCGATCGTCTTGGTTCATCAGGATAGGTCTATATCTGACAAGCTCGTTCTCCTTTCCCTTTTGAACTCTTAGGGTTGCCTTGAGTTCATTCTTGTTCCACCATGCCAGAGGATCTTCTTCGTAGTTCCTCCAAATTTTTGCCTTGACATCTTCTATCGAAATCTGTTCTTCGTTAGTGATGTCTACGTGAGGACTTGGTTCCAAGCTGGCCTTCAGGATCTCAATTGTTTCGTCTCTGATCCTTTTGGTCTTCTGTCCGCCCAGGCTATCCATCCTGAGTTGTAGGATTGCCTCGCCATATTTCCTTTGATCTCTCATTTTTGGGTGTAGAAGTTTTCCTTCATCACCACGCTTGCTGCGAAATTGAATTGGCAATTTGCGATAGAACGCTTGCGTCAATCTTTGCACCAAGATCTTATGATCACAAGTGGTTGTGAGAATAAGACGTCTTGTTTCATTATCCTGCGTAAATTGTTTGAATGTTTGCAGGAAATTGTTGCCGAGTAAGATATCGGCTCCAGTGTCCTGGAAATAGATTGGAGGCGTCTTGACTTTGTACCACGGTGTATCTCCTGCTCCTCCAATTAATATTTGTGCCTGCTTTATTCCTCGTCTGAAGACGATGATCTTCTTTGAGAAATCCCTTCCCGCAATTACCGGTAAATCTTCTCCAAGTTCTTTGGGGAAAACTCATGGTTTTGCTGTGCAAATCCCTGCTCCCGAATCGATATATGCTGCAAAATATTCAGCTCGGTATTTTTCGTATAACATCCCCACCGAGATGTAGATTGAGAACGGGCTGGTGGTCATCGGAATCTGTATCTTTTTCCTTCCACCGTGAACTCCATTCCCTCTGAAAGTTTTTCCCAAGGTTTATGATCCTCAAGAAAATCAATCCCGAGAACTAATTATTCTGGGATCTTTCCTGCTCGCCCGTTGATGTTGAAATCCATTCCACCTATTTTTAGGTTTCCTTGATATCTTCCTACGAAGGGCTGCTTCAGATAATACAACGCATCGCATGGAAATGTATTATCTTTCTGAGTGGTGTCGAAGATCACCTTGACCTCGCCCCACCCTCCTGGACACTGTAGTTCTCCTTTAGTTGTAAACTTCTTCCGTTCGATTACAACTTCGACAATTAGCTTCTTTCCCCATGTAGGGTTGTGCATCCTATTTTCCTGGAAAGAAATTCTCCTGGGTTCGAACCTTTGACTGGTGTTCTGATTGAACACTGGTTGGTCTCGAATGATCATATCCATTTCATGGATATGGGGCAGATCTGAAATCTCCGGTTTGACTGCATGGCCAACCTTTTCAAAGATCTCTGGTATCTCGACAAACTCATTCCTTCGAAAAAGATTTGAATGATGAGTGTTGGAGAGCGCGTAGGAGATGATGTAAGTGATGGAGTAAGGCCTATTCCCTTCCTTCATCAACTCATTGTTTTTAAAGTCCTGATGTAGAGTAAGGACCCTGTTGAAATCTCGATCGGCTAGATTGTATGCAATCTTCGGATAAACGAATGTTGCCACCTTTCTAGCAAATAGATTTCCTGAAATTCCTCCAAGACAGGCATCTTGCAGGTTCTGGATTCTTCTGTCAAAGATAGCAATATCGATTGGCGAATTGATACCTTCTTTGAATGTTGCCTTGATTAAGACTCTTATGGCTCCAATATGGATCCATGACATCTTCTGGGCAACCTCCGGATTGAGTCGTCTTAGTTCCTCTTTAATCTCGTTCATAGGAACCAGCTGCATTTCCATCACATTACTCGTCAGCTCCATTGGGATCGCAATTTCTCCCGTTGTAACCTTGTATATGATGTGATGTTTTCTTTGTCCGAAGCTTAGCTGGGCTAAGGTTATTTCCATTTTTTCGATGGTGAATCCATCGTAAACTCGTAATTTTGGGTCTTCTCGCATGATTCTCATCAATGCCTTGTGAGATATGCTTGTTTGTGAGAAGAATCCTGACAAATCTTCTTGAACTTCCTGATGGAAGATCTCCTCGTTTTCAGTTTGATTCTGATTCCGACTCTGAAGACTCATCTGGTCCTTCGTCTTCTTCGTATATACTTTCGTCTGAAGGAATATCCTCAAACTGGTGTATTTGAACGAGGTCCTGAAAGTAGACAGCTTCTTCGAACTCTGGTGTAGCTTCGAACTGACTGACTCCTCTTTTCTGATTCTCGGGACAGTCTGTTGAGATGTGTCCCTTGGCACCGCACGTCCAACAATTGCAGTCTTTGAAACTTTCGTTAGCACGTGTATGTGCTCTTCTGAAAGTCCTCTTGGTTGATGGTGTGTTGGTACTTCCTTGGCTGGAAGATGTCCTTCCACGGCTGGGGCCTGGTCTTTGCCCCGATTTGTAACTCCGGGCTTTCTGTTTCGACCAGAATCTCCTTGGTCTCCAGGAAGATCTTCTATGGAACGTTCTTTCTGGTGCTCCAATGGCTGTCGGGATCTCATTATCGTCGCAGCAAAGACGGGCTGATTTATTGATTCCTTTCAACCTCTTGAAATTCTTTTTAATTGCTGCCTTCTGGCACCATTCGCTCAACTTGACTTTGAGAAAGGACATCATTTGGGCAACCGTGTCAACCCCAATGGGTGTATATTCTCGCAGTAACATTTCTCGCCATGGACTTGGTATTTTGGCAAAAACAAAGGGGATAGCCGTGTCTTCATTCATTCAACTCTTCCATCTGTACTCGGTGAACAACTTGATGTATAAGTCGATGCTACATATGGCATGTAGCTCTAAGCTATACAATGCTTGTTCATATCTTCTGACCTTCTCCTGGTCACCTCCTCCGGTTTGGGGATCAACAAAGTATCCTTCTCCGATGAAGTAAATTTTGAACAGTCTCGCCATTCTGTCCACAATGTCTTTGAGGGCATCGCCGGATAGAAACCCACCTATGATTTCTGGGGTAGCATGTTCCCATCCGATCTTGACCGATCCTTCGAGGCTCATTTGTAACATCATAATGAAGGCTTCTTTGTCGAGTTCCAGCGTTGCTGCTGCAATTCTCCTTGTCGATGCCCATTCATCGATCAGGGCTTCGCGATTCTTGAAATCCAGGATATCGAGATTGAGCATAAGCCCATACGGGTGTATCGGATCAAGTTGGGATCTCCCATATGGTGTTCCATGAACATCTGGTCTCCTTGCTCTTGATCTGGCTGGTACAGCCCTGTACATGGATCCTGCCACGAAGTCATGCTGGTGTGGCATGGGTTCTTCACGGATTGGCTCCTCTCGGATTGGCTCTGGATTTGGGATGGATGATCCAATGCCTTCTGTAACCGTTGACTGTCCCTGGGGAGGGGCTTGTCTTGGTACAATTGCACTTTCATAGCCTCAAACGTTTTCGAGGTTTAAACCTGAAAATGATTCTGCTAGATCGGCAAGATCTTGCAGATTTTCGAAATTGAACTCGTCAAGCCTGATTCTGGACATGGTCTTACGCCGTGCTGGGTTTTCCACGTATCAGAGCTTCCACCTTCTCGTTTGTGGTCAACTCCCTTTTGTCCTCGACTGCTTTACCCTTTTGATGTAATAAGGGCTCATTTCCGAAATATGGTGGTAACCATCCTCCACGTCTCCTTTCAGATGACCTTGGTATGGCTTCCAAGTTCTTCATTCTTCGCTGGATATCTTGGAGATTTTCCAAGATCTCTTTTTGACGTCTAGACATGGTTTCAAGCTTGTCTTGGATTTCTTGTATTTGCTTGGGCATATGGTATTGATGATTACCATATGTTTGCACTGTTTTCTGAATTTCTCTAAGGCCTTGAGTCAACTTAGAGTTATCAGTTTCGAGCTCGTGAAAATTTGGCAAAACTAGATTACTCATCTATTATTTCTTTCGACAATTAATCTGGTTATTCTTGTAATTTCAGCCGTGTGGCCATTAACATCTATGAACTTAGCTCTAATGCCAGAGAGATTATCTGGTCTTTGACTAGCTAGGATTACTAACTTAGTCTTCAAGAGTTGGAGCTCTTGTTCTAGGGTAATACCAGGCATAATTAAAGGCTTAGTATTGAACTTTGTTTATTAGCTTTTTCAAGGCTAATTTTTATCTGCTTAACTATTTCTAGTCTAGCATTCTTGATGAGACAAATTTTTCC
This sequence comes from Linaria vulgaris, assembly GCA_948329865.1. Lineage (NCBI taxonomy): Eukaryota > Viridiplantae > Streptophyta > Magnoliopsida > Lamiales > Plantaginaceae > Linaria > Linaria vulgaris. Next base: position 49,590,139 of record OX415251.1, on the reverse strand, counting down.
TCGTTGTTCTAGGTCGCAACATAGAACATCATGGTGTTTGATTTGCGTTTTATGCAACTCAAGGTATCTTGTTAAAGAAACAATTTGCTTCTTAATACTAGTACATTTATGTCATCTGAACGAGAACTGAACCGGGGGGTTCCAAATGTCATCCATTGCTGGACTATTCATGTTTGTAAAATACTCCTCTCAATAGGGGGGTTAGGTGTTAACATAATAAATAAATTTTCATATGTAATAAATAAACCTAGGCTCTGATACCATTTTGGATGGTCGAGATAATTGAAAAATTTATCAAAAATTTATCTTGGGGTCTTGTTATAATTTTACCAAGTAAAATATCAGATTCATTATCTTTTAAACTTTAGGGGCTAAAAGGGAAATAACCTGACTAATATGGACCGCATGGTCCATACTATTCATATGGACCTGGTCCATATATGTTTTTTCCAATTTGTACAATGGCTCATCCAATTTCAGTCAATAATTTGAACAGATACAATCCCGAATTTAAGTCCAAAATTTACGCCATCCCAATAGTCTTCCTTCGTCAACCTTTTTGATTGCAATCCGTTAACAAAGTTTTAAGATTTGAACTTCCAATCAATCAGCGTTTGATTTGGGAAGCTTCAGAACCGAGTTTATCATCATCCGCTTTGACTTACCAAAAATACTATACTTGACTGAATTTAATTTAGGATGATTCTGCCCGTTTCTCTTATGCTGCGTTTCTTTTTTAAATTTCATTGCATAATTGTAGGGCGAAAATTCAGCTACGGGGTTGCAGAAGAGTTGCCTTCCTTCCTTAAATTGCCACATCCTTTTTCCTATAAATCCATCCATCTTATTCATTTGCATCCATCGACAATCAGAAATAGTTAAATATCTTTGCATAGCTTCACTTTGAGTTGTCCCGCGGCAGAAATCCGACGACGAAGGTCGACAGAAGTCGGTTGACGAAAACCCGGCGGCACAATCCGACAGCGACGACTAAAATACGGTGACGTAGGCTCTTTACAATATCGTTTCCAGAAATTATGTTATGAAATTTTGTGAAACTGTTCAACATGTCTTCTGATTCTACTTTGTTTTGTGTTAACAGATTTTGCCGAGTAATTCGAGATCGAAGGGTAAGGGACTTGGCTGCATACTTCCTTCATTTGAACCTTGTTTCTCTTTTACAGATTTTCAATCATCTCATTTTCTTGCCTTTTGAAAGTGTTAACATACAGAGAGAAATAAAATTTAGGGACTGTATGTGAGCTGAAAAAGTGGTTTTTGTCAGTATTTTTTTTAATATACTTTACTGCCTGACTTTGTCGTATCTCCTTTGCTCTAAAAGAAAAATGCTTCCTTTGTTTTCTTCATCAAGCTCTTGAGCAGAAATATCACCCTTCAAATGTACCGTTTTTATATAAACATGTTAAATTTGTCATCTGGAAACAAACTGTGATATCATCCACCAATGAATAAATAAATAGTATATTGTATCCTTATGTTGTGTTGTTTATCAACTTCTGATTTGCATTGTTATTGATACAGGCTATAAAATCATCGTTGTGGCTAGACGAGCAAAGAAAAATCCGTGTTTTCGCAGAGAGAGGGACTCCAAAACGATATATATATTCCCATCATTCGAGCATACGAGTTTCCTAACGCTCCTCGTTCAAAACTCGGTAATCTTGTAAATTTTTCAAGATCTTGAATATGTCAAAAAATATAGAATCACGATCTCGGTCGAATTCCAAACTTGGAAATGGATCTGAGAGTCACAATAATAACTTAATAAACGATTCTTTAGGAGACACTTTATCCTCAAAATTGCCATATACTGAAATTATCCCACAAGTTGGTTGGGAGAAAGAAAGAATTAGATCTGAATATCATATTCCACCTCAATACGAAATTATAATTCCCAACCATAATGATAGGATGAATCATCCACCAATGAATTGTATAACGGTCCACGTAGCTTCTTTTCGAGTTGGCCTTCGGTTTCTGCTTATCGCACCTTTTGTGAAATAATTTCTTTTTTGGGGTTGTCCTTAGGCCAAATTTCTCCCAACGCCATATGCACCTTGCTATCATTCATTATTGTTATGAAAGCGTATGGCGAATCGTGTACATTTGCTGAGTTTTTTGACCTTTTTCTCTCTCTACATCTAATCAAAACGGTGAAAAAGGTTTTTACTTCTTCAAACCCAGAAACCATCGTCGATTTTTGGAGCCAGTAAAATTCTTTCATGGAAAAAATTAGAAACGTTGATTTGTTTTCATTAAACCTCCAAAAGGAATCGATTTTAATTTCCCAAAAAATTGGCGTGAAGGTCGATTAAAACTAGATAACGAGCCAAGATCCAATTTTAGTCCTGGATTCTTGAGTAGATTGCCCTTAGTAATCTTTGATCCTGTCATCCTGATTGAGGAAAAGGTGCTTAGCGCATGAGGTCTTTCGCCACGGCAATTCGAAGAAAATATCGACTTAGGTAGTAGTCTTTGATTGCTTGTGATTTGTATTTTTGTCGATGATGTTGATGGCTAATCACCTTTGTTTACTTTAGTAGTGAAATTGCTAATGGATAAGTTTAATCGATTGTCCAACGCAATGAAGCGAGGTGGCAATCTTGTAAAAGTAAGCGAAAGACCAGAGCCCGTGGATAGGCGATCCAGTGGGCCCGACGGACAAGGTGATGGATAACAATCCCGCGGTCAAGCGGGTACGAGCTTGGTAGAATCTCTACCAATCCATAGCGATAGACTCCCCCACCTTCAAATGGTAGCATACATGTGTCTTCAAAGTTGAAGGCATCTCCTGGCGGGCGTGTTAGAGGTTCTGAAGGAAGCTCAAAATCAGTGGTGCCTTCCAAAGAGAAGTAAATGAGCCGTTGTCCTGATGATTGCTCATCATCGTTGGCGCCCCCAAAGGAGAAGTCTGCAAGTGTGCGTCCTACGCGCACTAATAGTGGCAAGACGCAAGTAACTCCCCAGACGGGCCATTCTGAAGGTGGTGCGAAAAGCACTGTGGCACTGAAATGATCCGTGGTAGATACTGAGATGGAAAGCCTCTATAGAGGGAAAAGATAGATGACTGATGTTGAACTCTCTAATGCCACAACTCCGAAGTCGTCATCTGCTAGACCTCATGATCTTAGATCCATCAAGCTTGGAAAGAAATCATTGACCATATTGGGTTATGAATTAACTGATGATATGGCCATGAAAAGCATGTTTGACAGATGGACATCGTTCGACGACCGTATTCGGGCAAATAGGTCGTTGAATGTGATAGACTTATGTCGTCATATTGCCAAATTCAAGACTGTTGCGAGTGTTGCTTTTCGTAATTCTGAATGAATCTTAAGTATATCAATCTTTGACATTGTGATTCTTGTATTTTACAGGAAAGTGTGTTTACGGAATGTTTGATGGAGGTCGTCTGGGATGCTGAGGCGGCGAAAGCGAAGCTAGATGAGGAACTGTGCTCTTTGAAAGCGGGAAATGATTTGATCGACGTAAGTCGTGAGAATTTAAAGGAGAAATTGAAGGCAATGGAGTCCGAGTTGTCTTCTGTGAAGAAGTCTTGGGAGACTACCAAACTAGACCTTCAAGTCAAGAAGGTTAAAGTCAAAAGACTGAAATCCGAGTTGGCTAAATTGAAAGAAGAAGGTGACCAAAAGTTGAATCTGGCGAAATTTGACGCCACTAATTATCTTGAAAAGGTGAAACAACTCGAGGCTAATAGTCTTGAAAAGGAACGGGCGGCCGAAGAGGCTGAGAAGCTGAATTCAAAGTTGAAGCATGGACTTTGATCAAGTTGATCAAGGCCGCTAAAGAAAGCTCGAGGATTGTTGATGTCAACCAGATGTCGTATGTCATCAGGGAGTTTGCTGGATCTCCAAATTTTGAGGAGATTGCATTGTTGATGTGCGACACTTCCGTGATGGAGGCCTTTGATAAGGCATTGAATCAACTGAAGTACATCAAAAAACTTGATCCTGACTTTCATGACCCCAGAATAGGTGTCTTCGTGTGTGATGATCTAACTCCATATCCTTCATTCGACGATGGACCTAATCTTGAAGGTGATGTTTTTGCTCCCTTACTCAAGGAAATGCATCTATGGGTGAAAGAAGATGATCGTGAGGGCCAAGTCGTGCACGAGAATGAACCTACTGTTGGAGAAATTCTCCGTCAAATGGAGATGCCTCAAGAAACGTCCCTTTCACAATTATCTGCAGACTTGGTCAGATTTATGGGCCAAATGGCAAGCACGAGTGGTTTGGCCAATGAGAAGCTTGTCATGGTCGGGATGGTAGATCCCAATTTTAGCGTTGAAGATATGATGTTGGATTCTGAAGCGCCTGCTGATCCAAAGGTTGTTGGTTGAGGGATAGTATTATGTTTGTCTGAAGTCTTTTTATATTGATGTTGTCGATGTCCTTGTTATTGTCACAAAGTCTAATTTTGTTGATTCGCCAATATGGCATGGTCGAATAAATGGATGTAGGCTCCTTGATCATCAATAATTAAATTATTGATTTTATCCCACTAGTACTATATTGTTTGACTTGATATTCTTAAATATTCATAATCATCAAACTTTTGATAAGACTTAATCTTTTGAGTGCAAGAATGGATATGTCTTATGTTGCTTCGGCATCCTTGAGTAAACTGAAAAATGAAAATTTTATTATAATATATATGACTGAACTTGGTATACACCAAGCTGCCTGCGTATCCCAAGCGGAAATCAAGTCATCACATAGTTCAAAACTATTTATTACAACTTAAAACATGACATAGTTTTGAACTTTTAACTGTAGAATCTTCTAAGGTTCTGCGAATTCCATGGTCGTGCTAGATTCTTGCCATCCATTGATTGTAAGTAATAGTATCCATTTTCTTCCCAGTCTTCATCACCTTGAATGGACCTTCCAGTTGGGGTCAAGCTTCCCCACATGTTTCCTTGCTTCAACTCTTTGTAAGACCAAATCGCCACTTGAAAACTTCTAAAACGAACCTTCTTGTCATAAGCTCTTGCCATGGTTATTTGGTGTGAGTGAATCTTTTGAAATGCCATTTCTCTTTTGGCATCGATCAATTCCAGGTCCAACATCCTTTGTTCAATGGCAAGGAATGAATCATAATGTTGCACTCGAAGTGAAGAAGCGGCAATCTCTGCTGGTATGACGGCCTCCGATCCATAAGTCAAGCAAAAAGGAGTTTCACCAGTAGCAGAGCGTGGCGTAGTTCGATATGCCCAAAGCACGCCTTGTAATTTGTCAACCCATCCTCCACCAGCTCTATCAAGTCGCTTCTTCAAATACTTCCCAAGAGTGCGATTGGTAACCTTTGTTTGTCTAGCTTGCGGATTGGCCATAGAGGTAAAGTTTTGTTGGATCTTCCACTCCTTGCAAAAATATGCTACCTTTTTTCCTTGAAATTGGTGGCCGATGTCAGATATCAGAACCCTAGGAATGCCAAAATGACAAACAATATTTTTCCACAAGAATTCTATAACTTGGTGTTCAGTGATCGCCGCTACTGCTTTAGCTTCCACCCACTTAGTAAAATACTCTACTGCAACAATGAGAAATCTCTTATGGGCCTTTGCCGGAGGAAAAGGGCCTACAATGTCAATCCTCCATTGATCGAATGGATAAGCAATGTCAATTGTCTGCAGAGGCTGAGCGGGTATATGATGGGTATTAGCATGTTTCTGACAACTAACACATGTGTTAGCCATCTTGGTGGCGTCCTTTACCACCATTGGCCAGTAAAACCCTTGACAGATTATTTTTTGAGCAAGAGAGCGTTCGCCAGAATGATTCCCGAAACATCCTCCATGAATCTCGTTCATTACACAAGTAGCTTGAGAAGGAGTCAGACATTTTAGTAGTGGACCGACATATGATCTTTTGTAAAGTTCACCATCCAGCATGGTGAAATAATTTGCTTTATACTTCAGTCTTCTTCTGTCATTGTCTGATTCAGAAAGCTTTCCATCCCTGAGATAGTCAATCAATTCGTCCTTCCAAGACTCTTTTTGTTCCACTGGGAGTACAAACAGAACTGGATTAGTCTTTAACTCTGTTTTGGTAGTTGGTTGATCAGAAACGAGCAAAGTGATTCTTCCTTCGTACGACACTTTGGCCATACTTGCAAACTTTGATAGAGCGTCAGCTCGAACATTTTCACCCATAGGAATCTGATTTAGAGTAAGTGAGCAAAAGGCTGCCACTTGTTCTTTCAACTTCTCAAGATACTTTATCATAGTCAATTCCTTAGCCTCATAGGAACCTGCGTACTGATTTGCCACCAATTGTGAATTAGTATAGATGATCAAATCGGTGGTATTCACGGCCTTAGCCATGGTCATTCCAGCAAAGATTGCTTCATACTCCGCCTCATTGTTTGAAACTGGGAAATTGAGGCTAATGGCATACACAAACTCTAAACTGTTGCTTGAACGAAGATAAACTCCAATTCCTCCTCTTGATGACATCGAAGATCCATCAACGTGCAATGTCCAAACGATGGTTGAAGGTTCAACAAAAAGAACCTTTGTCTCGTCTTCTGGTGATGGGGCTTGGCTTGTAGACTCGACGAGGAAATCAGCTAAGACTTGGGCCTTAATAGCAGACCTGGGTTGAAAGTAAATCTCATATTCTCCCAGTTCAATCGCCCACTTGACTAATCTTTCGGAAATGTTGGGTTTTGCCAATACTTGCTTCAATGGTTTGTCAGTTAACACCACAACTGGATGGGTTTGAAAATATGGCCTTAGTTTCTTCGCAGAGTTCACGACAGCTAAGGCGTAACGCTTAATCTCCATATAATTGAACTCGGCTCCCTTCAGAACTCTACTAATGTAGTAGACGGATAAATGTTTTTGCCCCTCAGCTCGTGTCAGTATAGAACTGATGGCGGTTGCTGATACAGCCAAGTATAGATAAAGAGTCTCACCATCTTATGGCTTTGCTAGCAAAGGTGGGGAGGCTAGATATACCTTTAATTCCTTGAAAGCTTCTGCACATTCCTCCGTCCAATTCAAATCTTTAGCTTTCTTCAGGACCTTGAAAAAAGGTTGACTTTTTTTTGCTGATCTTGCGATGAATCTTGCAAGCGCAATCACTTTTCCGACCAAGCGTTGAACATCCTACAAAGACTTAGGTGGCGAGAGCTCTTGGATGGCCTTAATTTTTTCTGGGTTAGCCTTTATCCCTCGCTCATTAACCACGTAGCCCAGAAACTTCCCATCTTTAACTCCAAAAGTGCATTTCTTTGGGTTAAGTTTTAACCCGTAATGTATCATAATCTTGAAAGCTTCACTTAAGTTCTTCACATGTTCTTCTTCCTTAATACTCTTCACTAGGATATCATCGATATATACTTCCATTGTTTTCCCAATTTGATCATAGAACATGCGAGTAACAAGTGTCTGGAAGGTGGCACCGGCATTCTTCAAGCCAAAAGGCATAACTTTATAGCAAAAGACTTCTCTATCAGTAATGAAAGCCATCTTTAACTTGTCAATCTCTGCCATGGAGATCTGATGAAACCTTGAGATGCATCCATCATGCTCAAAATTGCGCACCCTGTTGTAGAGTCCACTAGAAGGTCAATGCGCGGAAGTGGATATGGATCCCAAGGGCAGTGCTTATTAAGATCTGTGAAATCAACACAAAGCCTCCAACTTCCTGTGGGCTTTTTTACCATCACCACATTGCTGAGCCATTCAGAGAAGCGAACTTCAAAAATATGATTGATCTTGAGCATTTTGCAAACCTCCTCTTCGGCGCCTTTGCTCTTTTCCTTTCCGATGTTACGTTTCTTCTGTCTCACTGGCTTTGCTTGAGGATCAACATTGAGACGATGGACTATTACCTTTGGACTTATTCCGGTGAGATCTGAGTCAGACCATGCAAAGACCTCTGTGTTATGTCTAAGGCATCTGATTAATTGGATTTCTAGACCAGATGAGAGTTGGGATCCAATTCTGATGGTTGTTCTTTGTCTCCAGAGAAAATCTGTATTTCCTTGAAATTGCTGCCAGGTTCAACCTTTCTTTCTTCAAATGTTTTACGCTTACTCTTTGGCTCATTATTCTTGAGGTTCATAAAGGGTTCCTCAGTAGTAATCTTGCATCGTTGACCCACAACCTCCTCGGTCCTTGCAACTTTGTATGGTCCTCTATCCAAAGAGTTTGTATAGCATTCCCATGCTACCCTCTGATTTCCGAGAACTTCGCCAACTCCTCCCAAGGTTGGAAACTTGAGCTTTTGATGGAATGTCGAAACTACTGCTCTGAGTCGATTCAAACTTGGTCGACCTAATATGACATTGTACGCAAATGGTACATCCACCACCATATTGTCATGATGCAAGTTACTAAGAAACACAATGGAGATAAACTGGGAAAGCTTACATCAATTGCATAGTCAGATAAATACAGATGGATGATGTTTGAGCAGCAAGAAACAATCGTGGCTGTATCATTAAAATGGTGAAGAGCAGCATCATAGTTGTCCTCTCTTGATAACCAATACCGCAGTTCTTGACTGGGACGAATGTCAGTCTGAGCTGTGTGAAGAGATTTGAAGTCACAAACAAACTTGCCAGTAGCAAGAAATCCTGTATATATCAACTCTTCAACATTTGGGGCATCAAGTGCAAGGTAATTTGCATAATTTTGGTCACAACCATCTCTGACCAACTTCTTCAACAGAGGACGTTGGATGCAAATATAGGACCAATATATACATTGGAACAAGGATAAGTATTCTAGTGCAGGACAATTGATTGAACGAGTCATCTGCATCGTTATCGAATTCCAGTTCAGCAAGATCTAAAATTTTGGAGAATTTTCACTTGTTAGTCCTCTATAGTAACCACCTTTCAAAATTAGTCCTCTATAGTACCTCGAGCCATTTTTAGTCCTCTAAAGTAACCGAAGTTTCATTTTTGGTCCTCCGGTGACGGAATATTCCATTATTCCCCGGAATTAGGCATGTGCCATGCACATGACTTTAGATCTAAGTTTTGTTTTTGCGTTTTTTGCCCCAAAATTTTATACAACTACACTCACACCCTAATATTTTTTAAATAACACATATTTGATTAAAAATACAAATAATATTATTTTATTTTTTGTTAGTAATAAGAATTGATTATAAATTTTATTTCAATTAGTTAAAAAAATAATTTATATTATTCAAAAATCAACCCATCTTTATTTAATTAAAAATATATATATTATCCCACCCCCACCCCCACCCCCACCCCCACCACCTTCAACCCGCCCAGCACCACCACCCACCTCCAACCCGCCCAACACCACCACCCACCTCCATCCACCCCGCCTCCCCCCACCTGCCTTTCCACCAACCTCGCCTGCCCCCACCGCCCCTGCACAACCCCGCCTCCCCCCACCCACCCCTGCACCAAACCCCGCCTCCCCCTCTACCCATGGACCCACCCCGCCTCCCCCACCCTCCCATGGATCCACCCCGCCTCCCCCCATCTGCCCTTCCACCAATCTCGCATGCCCCCACCGCCCCTGCACAACCCGACCTCCCCCCACCCATCCCTGCCCCCACCACTACACCACCCACCACCCTTGCACCCCGCCTCCCCCCACCCGCCCCTGCACCACCGCTACACCACCCCCCACCCCTGCACCCTGCCTCCCCCCACCCGCCCCTACACCACCACGGCACCACCCACCACCCCTGCACCCCGCCTCCCCTTCACCAGTTACATATTTTGTTTTTTAGTTTTAAAAGAAATATAATATAAAACATAAGTTAAATTAGAATAAAGATATTTACAAATTTTAATAAATATTTACAATAAAAATATAAAACATAAGTTAAATTAGTATAATCAACAAATTTTAAAGACACAAACTGTAAATCTCTCAACCATTTTTGAAATATTAAAATTATTTAAATTGTAAATATAATTATTTTAATATTTGGGGTCTAAGTGTAATTACATAAAAATATTTTGGAGAAACAATTGAAAATATCCTCAAATTATCGCCGGAGGACCAAAATTGAAATTTTGGTTACTTTAGAGGACCAAAAACGGCCCGAAACACTATAAAAGACTAAATTTGAAAAGTGGTTACTATAGAGGACCAAAAAGTCAAAATTCCCAAAATTTTGAGATTGGGTAAACAAAAACCATCTGGAATATTCAAATGACGTTTTACTCGAAGCCGCGGCGTCACTAATGTCGCGCAGCCATTGAGGCTATGCAACAAGTTATCCATCCTAAGTAATGGACCCTGTATTGGACTCCATTGAGTAAGTTACAGAGCGCGTAATTTTTAGATGATACCTGTGAGAGAACTAAATGGGGAACAGGGGAAATCATTTATAAAATATAGCAAATTGACATATACTATCACATTTAAATAAGCTCCGCCCATTAATTTATATATTCAGTGCAAAATCCCAATACACAAATTTTAGATATGAAAAGGTATTTGGGTTCCAAACAAACTCTCCTTAATTAAAGGAAATCTGTTGCATGATTGTTGCTGGGACTTTGATTCTCTCTCTTTTTCGTCAAGAACAAAATCCACTAAGTTTATTTTCAGAGTTTATTACGAAATCGAGCTTTCATAAAAAAATTACAATTCCTTGCATGTAAACTATCTTATAAATTGTCATAACTTTTTACGTAATAATTATTCACAATTCCAAATCGAGCTTTCATAAATCGAGCTTTCAGAGTTTATTACGAAATCGAGCTTTCATAAAAAAATTACAATTCCTTGCATGTAAACTATCTTATAAATTGTCATAACTTTTTACGTAATAATTATTCACAATTCCAAAATTCTATCTTTATTCATTTTATGTCATAATTAAAAAGTTTTTCAAGTTTCAAATTATATGTGTGAGGATAATAATTTGTTAAAAAGGCATATATATATGACATATCCATCCATCATCGATGACTATATATATGAATGTAAGTGATCATTAAATCCCTCCATCTTTTTATATATTAAAATTAAAACAAGATATAATATCAACTCATTTGCACTCTGAATACTTGAAGTATTTCTTTACTTGCATGTGAATTTGTTTAGTGATTTTTAATTCTTCTTTCCTTCACATAATTTGGATGAATCGTTTGTCATCAACTAATAAAAAATTGATTATCTCATGTTCATTATTATCATGATCAGTTCTTATAGTATTAATATTACCAAGTATAAAAACAATAACAAAAGAAGTGAAAAGAGTACAATTTCTAATTTTTTATTTCATTGCAAAATTATCATATGGTTTTTATACATTTCATTTATGTTTATGAACATGTAGATGTGTACATATATAAATTATTCACGAACATTCTATACTTTTTCTCTTTTTTACAGAGCACCCTCGAAGGTTCTAAAGGAAATCATCGGAATTCAAATAACATTATTGCCCATCGGAACATCAAAGAAGTGATCCTGCGGCTTTCTTCTTCGATAATAAGCAAGCGCAATTGCAGGAGCAGCAAACAGAAGGTCTCCTCCAGCAGCAACCCCTCCGGCAATGGCTCCAGTGGCACTGTTGCCAACTGCAATTGTTATGTAAAGTTAAGTCCAGAAAGTTCCTTCAGATTAATTAAGTCCTAGAATGTCATTTTGTCAGCTATTGACAGGAATTTTTAAACTTCATACTGCAAGGTGTTCAAACTACTCTGACATACACATTTTTAAAATGTTGCGGTGAATTGTTTGGATAGTTGAAGGATGCAAATGCTATAACATCTGTTACCATATGCATCAATCGAATTTTAAGTGTCCATGACTCCATATAATCGTTTTCATCATAGCCAACAATTGAAAGATCCATGTAAGTAAATGATGACGATAAAGTGTGACAAACCTCAAGAAGCAGAGGGGGTTGTCGGTGAAAGTGGAGGAGGTGGATATAAGCGTTACAGATATGAGGAGTGAATGATTCTTCATTAATCAAGTGTATACACTTATATAAGTTACATACACGATATATAAGGAAAAGATAATTACAACATAATTGACGAATCTTAATAAGCGAGACTATACAATAATAATACTACTATCTAATACGCCCTCGCAAAATGGACGTTCCATCAGCAACGGAGATTTTGGAACGAAGAAGGCAAAACCGAGAGCGAGCGAGGGGCTTGGTGAGAAAGTCCAAGCTGGTCGAGAGTGTTAACATATGATACTCGAATGAGTCCTTTATTAACAAGGTCCCGAACAAAGTGAATGTCCACCGAAATGTGCTTCATGTGGGAATGTTGGACCGAATGCAGAGACATGCGAAGAGCGCCCATGTTAGCACAACGGATAAGTGGCAAAGATGGAAGCGAGAGACCAACTTCGCCAAAGAGATGTTGTAACCAACGCACTTCGGCTGAGACAGTAGCGAGTGCGCGATATTCCGCTTCAATGGAGGAGCAGGCAACGGCCTTTTGCTTCCGAGAGGACCAAGAAATCGGATTAAGACCAAGAAAAATAATATAGGCCGAGGTAGAAATGCCGGTTTGAGTATCACCGGCCCATTCCAAATTCGAGAAGGCCGTGAGGGCGAGAGATTTTTCCTTATGAAAAGAACACCAAATGCAAGTGTACCCTTAAGATAGCGGAGCACACGTTTGAGAGCGGTTCAATCCGAGTCAGACGGAGAAGTCATGCGTTGAGCCAAGCGATTAACGCCAAAATCAATGTCGGGTCGTGTGATGGCAAGATACTGTAGACCCCTTATAACTTGCCGAAATTCAATGGCATCAACCGAGAATGAGAGCGACGAGGGAGGAGGATTAGTGGCCATAGGGGTGGCGAGTGGTTTAGCACCATCCATCCTGTGACGTGAGAGTAAGTCATGAATATACTTTTGTTGAGATAAAAACAACCCTTCACGACATCGAATAACCTCAGCGCCCAAGAAATAGGAAAGAGCACTCATATCCTTAACTGCAAATTTCGTGGCAAGCTGTGACACGACATAAGGTATTGTATAATCACACGAGCCATTCACAATAATGTCGTCCACATAGACAAGCACAAAAAGGCGAATAGATGCGCGAGAGAACACGAACAGAGACATATTAGATTTGGTTTGAACAAAACCAAATGAGATGAGCGCGACACTTAGGGCAAGATACCATGCACGTGGCGCCTAATTAAGGCCATATATTGTCTTATGAAGGTGACATGCATGGTTAGGAAGCGCCTTATCAACAAAGCCAGAAGGTGGCGCATGTAAACAGTTTCAGATAAATCACAGTGTAAGAAAGCATTACTAACATCCAGCTCACGAAGAGACCACTGATTCATAGTAGATAAGGAAAGTATAGTACGAATAGTTACCGGTTTGACGACCGGGCTGAAGGTTTCCTTATAGTCGATGGCAGGACGCTGATGAAAGCCCTTCGCCACAATACGAGCTTTGTATTTGTCAATAGAGCCATCAGGATGCCGTTTGATGCGAAAAACCCACTTGGAGCCAGTAATACCACGATCAGCAGGTGGCGCAACCAAGGATCAAGTGCCATAATTGGTGAGCGCTGTAATTTCCTCGCCACTTTGGATCATTCATAGCCTGAGTCACACAAGTCGGTTCAATTGGGCCAACGACCAGATGCTTTGTGACTAGATTAAGGACCTTAGGCTTGAATATGTTGTTGTGTGACCGAGTAACCATGGAATGAGTGTGTTCCAAAGGTGGCATAGAAACCAGAACTAGAGAGGGTGGATTGAGAATGGGTAAAGGTGGCTCCGTCGGAGATTCGGGCTCGGCAGGGTCCGAACTGACGGGCGGGGCAGGGGATGGTACTGCTGGAGTAGAAGCGAATGGAGCGAGAATGGTGATCGGTTGTGGTAAGGGCAACAGAAATGGTGACGAGGCAACGGCAGGGCCGAGAGTGGGAGAGACTTGCGACACAGTTCCAGGAAAAGTAGTCTCCACGAAGCAAACATGTCGAGAAATAAAAATTCGACCAGAGCTCAGATCGAGACATTAATAGGCCGCATGCAAGGTGGAATAACCGATGAAGATGCAAGCCTTAGAAGGTGGAATTAATTTGCCTGAAAGATACGGGTGTAAGTAAGGATAACAGAGGAAGCCAAACACCTGAAGTTGAATATAATTAGGCGCGGGACCAAGAAGCATCACAAAAGGAGACTTATGATGCAAGGCAGGAGTAGGGAGCCTGTTGTATAAATATGCAGATGTGAGAAACGCATGATCCCGATAATTAGGTGATAGATTCGCACGTGTGAGTAGTGTGCGACCCGTAGTAACAATATGGAAATGGCGACGTTCACTTGTAACGTTTTGTTGAGGTGTATGCGGTGCTGTAGTTAACCAACTTATTCCATTCATGGATAAATAATTACGAAGTGCCAAATATTCTCCACCATTATCCGAATAAAAATTTTTAATTGCCGTGCCAAGCGTACAAAATTGTATAAAAATCCTGCACACATCAGACTTCGCAGATAGCATATAAACCCAACAATATTTGGTAAAGTGATCAACAAAAATTAAATAATAGCGTGCACCAGAAACAGACACCATAGTAGAAGGCCCCCAAACATCACCGTAAACATATTTCAACACATGGTCCGAAGTAAGAGACGAACTATGCAAAACCAATTGTTGACTTTTGTTCAAAAAACAAGAGCTACAATGCTCAGAGTCCACTTTATTATCTGGCAAAAACGGTAAATTGAATTTATGCAAAATTAAAGAACTAATTTTCAAAGAGGGATGACCAAATCGTTCGTGCCAACAATTCCTTCAAACACGTTCTCCAATCATAGCCGTGACTCGCAGTCGCAAGGCGTGAGGAAAACGAACATAGTACACCCCATCCACACCTTCTCCTCGAATCAATTTAGCCCTCGAATCACCTTAGTAAATTGATGAACAGAGAGAAGATTACGTCGCAAGTGAGGTACACATAATAGATTGGCAAGTTTAAATGTTCTATCGTCATAAATAACACGGGAAGTACCAGTATGAGAGATACGCAAACCTGTACTATCGGCAGTGTTGACCTCATCGGGCCCCTCATATTTGGAATGGACAGAATGATTTTGGAGATCGGATGTCAATGAGTGAGAAGCCCCTGAATCAACAAGCCACTCGGTATTTGAGGAATTTAGAGCCAAGGGAGAAGAGGCAAAATTCACGCTCAGAGTCGAAGACTTTTTGAACGTGCACGCACCATGGACATATATGCCGTACAATTTTGGTGGCTGACTGTTATGGTGACCGGAAGGGCGAGCATGATGCAACGATACACCGTTGGAATATCCCCGAGAGTTCTACGAGTAACCATGGACGTGACCCTTCTGCTTCCCACGATTCGAACCACCCCGATTCTAACCGGATCTGCGGCTTGATGTGTGCGGTTGAGAGGATGCCATGTTGGCTGTTGCGACCAGGGATGAGGCGTCGGCTTCAAGGCGACGTAAATAAGCCTCATGTCCAACCAACAAATCATGGAGTTTTGGGAATTAAATGGACGTCTCTCGTGCACGAATGGAACATGCGATATCACGATCAGCAGACCCGAGTCCACTAAGGATGTAGAGAGTGATGTCGTCGACTTTGAGAGAGCCATCGATGATGGCAAGTTCGCCCGTCTTCGACTTGACCAAGTGGAGGAACTCCGACACAGACTTAGAACCCAATTTGAGCGAGTTCAAGTCATCCTTCAATTGCATAACTCTCGAACGAGAGCGATTGGCGTAGGTTTGTTGAAGAATACCCCACGCATCAACCGATGTTTCGGCGTTGGAAATAAGTTGAAAGATTTCCAGCGAAACCGAGCCAAAGAGAGCGGAAATTAGAAGCAAATCTTGACGCGTCCTATAGGAGTGAGCTGCAATGCTTTCCGGTGTGGAACCCGAAGGAGGGCAAGGAATCAAACCATCCAAAAACCCAAAGAGTCCGTACCCATAAAGGAGATGACAAACTTGAGAATGCCATGGGGCGTAGTTGCTCCCAGTAAGTTGCAACGAGAGTTGTTGATGAGCGTTGATGGGGATCAACGCTTGGCCGCCAATGGAGGGACCTGCCGCAATTGGTAGCGGTCGTGTTTGAAGAGGGGACGATGATGCGTCCAGTATGCCGCCGCCGGTGCTAGAGTCAGATGGGGAAAATGGCAATTCATTAGGGTTAGTCATGTATCAAGATCTCGTTAGAGATTTTGGCGTCTTGATACCATATAAGAGTTGCAAGATATGAGGAGTGAATGATTCTTCATTAATCAAGAGTATACACTTATATAAGTTACATACATGATAAATAAGGAAAAGATAATTACAACTTAATTGACGAATCTAAATAAGGGAGAATATACAATAATACTAATACTATCTAATAGGGGAGATACACGAAGCGGATCTAAGCGATTACAAGCAAAACTGAAAGATTGGAACTTTTATAGTCAACAAAACTGAAAAAACAATCACAATGCCTTGCATAATAAATAGGAACTTATGTAGTCCGCAAAAACAGAAAGAAGGAAAAATTACAATGTCTGCCATAAAAATGTAAAGTAAATAAAAGTGATTGTAAGTTGTAGCAACAAACCTGAATGAAGTGAAAAGCTGAAAGGATCCATTGACAAAAATTTGTCCCGTAAGCTGGTTATTTGAAAGATCCCAACAATTGACATGGAAATTAGTAATGGTTCACCGGACGACAAAAAGAAAACTAGGAAAACAAGAAAACTCTCAGTTACTTACAGGACTTGAAGTGTATTGATGGTAATCAGCGACACAGGAATTTGCCCACTCAAACTATTGTCATTTAGCCTCCTACATAATTTCAAAGGGTTAACATACATCATTAGTTTCAACGATAAAAAGAAACCAATGCATTAGACTCTCACTGATTCAGCATCCTACCAAAGGAGCCTAATATCAGTATGAGAGAAGTGTGAAATATGTGGGCAACATCTGATTTGGGCCACAAATGACTCACTTTCTTCAACAGGAAGAACTTATAAATGTGAAACAAAGATAGCACAGTTCAAGAATCTGCTGTTTTGTCAAATCTTTTTGTATTTATATTTACCAGAGCCATTTTCTAGCTGAATCTATCAATCTCCCATTTTATATTGTTGTGCCTGTTCCTGGGATAGCATTGGATGGATTCCAAGGAAACTTGGAGAGCATTATGCCTGGATCCTTTTTTTTCTTATTTAATTGAACTTCGGGCAGATGTAAAAAAACTAGAGCACTGTGGCTGGATCTTGAATATACATGAATGTATAAGCAGTCTTGAGCATGTGCCAGAAGCTTTTCTCAGAGGTAGACCTCAAAGGTGCCGTAGTTACTGGAACAGAAAAAGCACAAAGAATGTTCTTGAGAGGCTTAAATGTGTTGTCTTATGGATGGCTTAAATGTGTGGACTTATGGACAGACAATTAGATTAATATGTTCAAAGTACTGATGAGTTTCTAATCTGAAAGTTTTCTTCATATCCATTGTTCTTTCCCTTTGTTAAACTTACCTCCTGATTTGTTCGATTCCGAAAAGTATTTGCACGAAGTTCAAGCTATTAATCTGGAGACTATAGACTAATCTTCGTATAGATACTTTGCTAAATGCTCATGTTATGAATTATCATTAGTCTTCATCTCAATCTGGTAATTTTATCTCACTTTCTTTCATGTGTTTCATGAAAATATACCGCCTTGTAAATATATGTTGATTGTTTAGTTGCAACAATCAATATTCTTTCTGAAATCTTTACCTGGGAGTTCTCAACTGGATCAACCCTGCAAAGAAGAAACAAAGAAAAGAATCTCATACACTCTCTCTTGTGTATCAGGGAGATTTACAGCAACAATATTACTGGTAGAATTCCTAATGAGCTTGGAAACTTAACAAGCTTGGTGAGTTTGGATCTTTATCTGAACAGTATAAATGTTCCGATCCCTGAGACGCTTGGCAGACTTCAGAGACTACAATTCTTGTATGAATTTGTTGAACTTTTGATTTCTGCATTTACGCTGTAATTTCTATTCTGCTTACACCTAAAGCAAATTGGGTTGTTTCGTACTGCATGAGTTCAACAGTAGAGTAGATTATTTTCTAGATGGTAATAAATTGCATCTTTGGTTACAAATGAAGTCAAATAATGAAAGAGATTGGTTGCAACAGCCTGTATGTTTTGCAATATTCAGTCAGTATCTGAATCGTTTATGAGAGTGTAAAAGTGAATATACACGCAGTGTGTCCGTATATACAGAGATGTAACGGGCCTAACAAACTTAACAAACTGCTGGGCGAGAATTAAAAATCACAAATATTACACAACGTAGCAATTTAAACTTTGACCCGGAGTAGTGTATATATATTCTAATAGATGACTTGGACGTAGGAGCCACTTTAGTTGCCCATGGCACATGTTATCTTTTACCCTTTCAGGATCAATGTGGAACACTCCCCTCGTTCCAAACTGAACCACAATAATAAACAAGGATTCTGACTTGGCTTCAAAGACCACATCAAGAAATTACCATGCGGTTCCTTAAGGTCTGCTATTTTACCAAGTTTTAGCCAATATAACATGCATAATAAATAACACTTCAAAAAGACATACACCATTTAAATGTTGTAAATTGGACCCTTCTCGATAGAGCGAAAACACGGCAATAAATGAAAGGCGGAAAAATACGACACACAGATATTTACGTGGAAAACCCCAAATTAATTTAGGATGAAAAACCACGGGCAAGGTAGAAGAACTTCACTATGAGTGTAAAATAGGAATTACAATACTCCGACTTTTACCGTAGTAAAGTCGCACAAACTCTCTATTTTTACCTCACACTTACAACACACTCACAACACTCTTAATTATATATATAAAGAGAAGAATGTATTTTTGTTGGGATGATCTCAAATGCCTTGAGAAGCCTGCTATTTATAGCAGGCTCCCAAACATAATCAGCTGCCAAAATGAATTGCACTATGATTAATAAATAACAGCCGTCCCAATCCTGAAGAAGGAAGTGCTGCACTTGAATTAATGCTCCACTTATTGAGTGGCAGCTTTGCACCGCCCCAACAATCTCCCACTTGAAGATTTGATTAGGGACTAATCAGATCTTCACACCATTCTTTCTACCTCGCCCTTCATGTTGCTTACGTTTTCACCAGACCACACGAGGACCGACACTGAACAAACTTGTCAGCATTAACACTCTTCGTCAAAAAATCTGCTATGTTATCTTTTGTGTGAATCTTCTGCACATCCACAGTACCCTCCTCGACTTTCTCACGAACAAAGTGATATTGGACCCGAATATGCTTTGTCTTGGAATGAAACGCTGGATTCCTTGCAAGATGCAACGCACTCTGACTGTCACAGAATAGAGAAATACTCTCTAGTTTGTGCCCGAGTTCCTCCAGAACCATTTTCAACCAAATCGCCTCTTTACTGGCCTGCGTAGCTGCCACGTATTCAGCCTCGGTTGTTGATGTCGCAACAACCGACTGTAACTTTGAAACCCAACTCACTGCACCTTCAGCAAGAGTAAACGAATATCGTGTCGTGGACTTGCTTTTGTCAAGATCACCTGCATAGTCAGAATCAACATAGCCCCTGACTGAAAAACCCGATCCTCCATAACATAATGCAACATCTGAGGTTCCCTGAATGTATCTCAGAACTCTCTTTACTGTATTCCAATGCTCTCTTCCCGGATTCGCCATGTATCGACTAACCACTCCCACTGCATGTGCAATGTCTGGTCTAGTACAGATCATAGCAAACATTAAGCTTCCCACTGCTGATGCGTACGGTACTCGAGACATCTACCTCATCTCTTCTTCACTGCTAGGACACATACTTGAGGATAACTTGAAATTAACAGGAAGAGGGGTAGAGATTGGCTTACAATTTTGCATACTAAACCGTCGCAAAATCTTCATCAAATAGTTCCTCTGAGAAAGCCAAATCTTTCTGCCATTTCTGTCTCGGCGGATTTGCATCCCTAGAATCTTGTTTGCTGGTCCTAAGTCCTTCATTTCAAATTCCCTAGCCAGTTCAGCCTTCAATTCTTCAATACGAGCTTTGTTGGGGCCTGAAACCAACATGTCATCAACATACAACAGTAAAATAACAAAGTCATCACCAGATCTCTTGAAATATGCACAAGGATCTGCATTCAGTCTGTTGTATCCAAGGCTCATTATGAATGAATCAAATCTTTTGTACCAACACCTCGGCGCCTGTTTGAGACCGTACAAAGATTTGGTCAACCTGCAAACCAAGTTCTTTTTTCCTTCTTCAATAAATCCTTCCGGTTGGAGCATATAAATCTCTTCTTCAAGATCACCATGAAGAAAAGCCGTCTTTACATCTAACTGTTCAAGATGTAAATCAAATGTAGTGCACATCTCCAGAACCACCCGAACAGTTGTCATTCGGACCACCGGGGAAAATATTTCGTTGAAATCAATCCCTTCCTTCTGAGCATATCCTTTCACCACCCATCGTGCACGATACCTCTCCACTTGGTCATCACTGTTACGTTTGATTTTGTACACCCATTTGTTGCCAATGGGTTTCCTCCCTTGTGGTAGAGACACAAGTTCCCACGTCTTATTCTTATGGAGTGCTTCAATTTCCTCCTGCATTGCTGCCATCCACTGAGCTGCATCTGAACTACTCATTGCTTCCTGGAGAGTTGATGGCTCCCCGTCCTCAGTTAAAAGACAGTATGCAACATTGTTCTCCATAGAATAGTCTGAGTGCCAGCCTGGTGGTCTCCTGACACGTGTCGATCGACGTATCCCCGAGACTTCAGACTCCGTTGTCTCCTCAGGTTCATGCTCTGGTTCGGCAGGACCCTCATGCTCAGCATCTTTCTCGACTACTACTGTCGTAGTTTCTGGATCTTCCCCTGTGCTGCTATCATTTCCTTTCTTATCTTCCGTGAAGATAACATCCCTGCTTACAACAATCTTGTGGGCAGTTGGGTCCCACAAGCGATACCCCTTCACGCCTTTAGCATACCCTAAGAACAAACACTTCCTGGATTTTGGGTCCAGCTTCGTTTTCTCTTGAGTATTAAACATAACATAAGCGGGACTCCCAAATACATGGAGATTAGAATAATCAACTGGTTTACCTGTCCACACCTCCATCGGTGTTTTCAGCCCCAGTGCTGTTGACGGAGATCGGTTCACCACATAACATGCGGTATTGATTGCTTCTGCCCATAACGACTTTTCTAAGCCTGCAACCTGCATCATGGCTCTTGTTTTATCCAACAAGGTCCTATTCATCCGCTCTGCCACCCCATTCTGCTGCGGAGTGTATGCCGTAGTAAACTGCCTCTTAATCCCAACATCTTTACAGAAGTCGTCAAACTCCTTACCAGTATATTCCCCTCCATTGTCAGATCTCAGGCACTTGATCTTTTTCCCAGATTCAAGTTCCACCAGCGCTTTGTACGTCTTGAACATCGAGAACACCTCGGCCTTACTCTTGATCATGTACACCCAACATCTCCTGGAATAATCATCTATAAAAGACACAAAATACTTTGCACCTCCCAGGGATAGTACTGGTGCTTGCCACACATCAGAGTGAATCAATTCTAGAATGACTTTACTTCTAGAATCTGAACTAAGAAACTTTATACGATGTTGCTTGCCAACAACACAATGCTCACAAAAAGCTAAAGATACCTTTGTGAGGCCCAGAAGTAGTTTTTTCTCTGCAAGAACCTTCATGCCTTGTTCCGACATATGCCCGAGCCGCTGATGCCAAATCATTGATGATTTCTCAATCGACTCAGATGAAGCCACTGACGCTTCTCCCACTTGCAGAGCCCTCCCCTGTACCTTGTATAAGTTTCCGGCAATCTTGTCCGCCTTCATCAGTACAAGCGCACCCCTTTTAACTTTCATAATCTTGTTTCGCGAACCAATCTCACAACCAAGATCATCCAGTTGTCCATGAGACAACAAATTCTTGCATAATCCCTCCACGTGTCGGACATCTCGAATGGTCCGAACAATCCCGTCATGCATCTCCAGCTTGATCGTACCGATGGCAACAACTTTCAAGGGTTCATTTTTACAGCTATACACAGATCCTCTAGCGATCGGTGTATACTCATGAAACCACTCCCTCCGGGGAGTCATATGAAAACTGGCTCCTGAATCAATAAGCCATGCATCATCGAAGCCACGCATACCTCAAATAGCTGTTGCTGCTTCACAGCATAGTACATCACCATCATCTGAAGTGCTAGCAACATTCCCCTGAGGATTAGAACTCTTCTGGTTTGAATCCTTAAGATTCCAACAATCCTTCTTCAAGTGACCTTTCTTGCCACAGTGCCAACAACTGCCCTTGGTCCTTGACTTGGATCTCCCCTGTTTCTTACTCCCACTTGCACCGCGCTCCGTCGTTCTCCCTCTTGTCACCGACAAGGCACCTGCTTGTTGCGAACTTGCCTCCCTGTCTTCTCTGTTTTTGCGCCGACTCTCTTCTTCCAGAATAGCGGCTGCAATTTCGTCGAAGACCAAATAATCCGTGAGGACATTATTTGTTAAGTTGATGACAAGCTGGTCATACGAATCAGGCAAACTTTGCAGCAGAATTTCAGCACGTTCAACCACTTCTATTTTATGACTCAACGACGTCAATTGAGAAAATAGAGTATTTAGAACATTGAGGTGCTCAGTTACCGGGGTAGATTCCGCCATCCTCAGTGTGTACAATTTCCGTTTAAGGAAAATTTTGTTGTGTAGGGACTTTGCCTCATACAGCTTGTTGAGATGATCCCATATCTCCTTAGCTGTCCTCTTCTCCTCAACGCTTGACAACACGCCATCACCTAACGCCAGGTGAATATTTGCGATAGCGTTGCCGTCCATCTCGTTCCACTTCGTATCATCTGTGATTTCCACCGGCCTATCGCCGATCGCCGCGAGACACCCATCTTTCCGCAAGATGGCTTTGATCTTCAGCTTCCACAACGAGAAATTACTCCCATTGAATTTTTCGATCTCAAATTTCGCCGTCATTGCTTCTATCACGTACCACCGTCACTGAAAAATAATTTCAGCACGACACCCACAGATATCACCGAGACCCCGGATATGAACCGAGGCTCTGATACCACTTGTTGTGAATTGGACCCTTCTCGATAGACCGAAAACACGGCAATAAATGAAAGACGGAAAAATACGACACAGATATTTACGTGGAAAACCCCAAATCAATTTAGGGTGAAAAACCACGGGCAAGGTAGAAGAACTTCACTATGAGTGTAAAATAGGAATTACAATACTCCGACTTTTACCGTAGTAAAGTCGCACAAACTCTCTATTTTTACCTCACACTTACAACACACTCACAACACTCTTAATTATATATATAAAGAGAAGAATGTATTTTTGTTGGGATGATCTCAAATGCCTTGAGAAGCCTGCTATTTATAGCAGGCTCCCAAACATAATCAGCTGCCAAAATGAATTGCACTATGATTAATAAATAACAGTCGTCCCAATCCTGAAGAAGGAAGTGCTGCACTTGAATTAATGCTCCACTTATTGAGTGGCAGCTTTGCACCGCCCCAACATTAAAGAGAAACTGAGTGTAAATATGTGTGTGTTGCAAATGCAGAAAAGAATATAAAGTATTCATTGCATTTGCAGAAGAGAGAAGTTTCATTGATGATAAAACAGTTAATAGAACTCAGTACATTTATAGGAACTAATCTAAGCAAAGGACAAAATACATGTTATGAGATTAGTTAGAAGGAATCAATTCTGACTGCTTTTCATTCGTTTCCAGCTCAGCTCCTTTCCAACGGTTAGTATTGTTGCACAAGGTTGTGCCAGCTTCGCCAAGTGCAGTGCACATTCCCTTTGGATCAGTTTTCACATGCTGCATTTGATTATACTTTTGATACTCCCCCTCAAGAGGAGAATATATGACATGTATTCCAATCTTGTTCCTAATTATTTTGAATTGCTTCATGCATAATCCTTTAGTGAATATGTCAGCTAGTTGTCTACTTGTAGACACATGAAGCATTTTAAGCAACCTCTGCATGAGATTTTCCCTAACCACATGAGAATCTATCTATATGTGTTTAGTTCATTCATGGTAGATTTGATTTGAAGCTATGTGGATAGAAGCCTTATTATCACAGAACAAGAGGGCTGGTTGATCATGCTTGAAACCTAAGTCTTCCAATAAATTCTTCATCCAAACAATCTCACACAGCCATTGCCATATACTCAGCTTCAGCTGAAGATCTTGATACAGTCTGTTGTTTTTTAGATCTCCAGGAAACTAAGGCATTGCCAATGAAGACACAAAATCCGGTAACTAATCTCCTGGTATCTGTGCATGCATCCCAATCTGCATCACAATAAGCCTTAATATGAATGTCATTTTCACTTGAAAAAAATAATCCTTGTCCTGGAGCATTTCTCAAATATCTCACAACTCTGAGAGCTGTATTCATGTGTGATTTCATTGGATTTTTCAGGAATTGACTTAGAGTCTGAACCACATAGGAAATGTCAGGCCTTGTGATTGTCAAATATAGCAATCTTCCTATTTAGTCTTATGTAAATGGAAGGTTTATCAAAAGGGTCTTGGTCATCTTGAACTATCTTCAGATTAGGATCCACTGGAGTATTGACAGATTTACCTTTTAGTAATCCACAATAATTAATGATATCTAGTGTGTATTGTCTTTGATTCAAAGATATCCCCCTCTCATTTCTTGCAACTTCAATTCCAAGAAAAAACTTCAAAGGACCAAGATCTTTGAGTTTGAAATTTTCCTTAAGGAACTGTTTTAACTGAACAATATGTTGCTCATCATTTCCTCCAATGATAATGTCATCAACATATATTAAGATAACAGTAATGGAGTTAGACACTCTCTTGATAAACAATGAATGGTCAATGGAAGATTGTTTGAAACCTTGAGAGGATATGACAGTGGTAAGCTTGTGATTCCACTGTCTGGAAGCTTGTTTGAGACCATATAGTGATTTGTGAAGTGTGCAAACTTGCTCCCCCTCAGTAGTAAGCCCTGGAGGAGGTAACTTGTATACCTCTTCCTCTAGATCACCATAGAGAAAAGCATTATTTACATCTAGCTGAGAGAGAGACCAACCATGAGCCGAGGCAAAAGCAATCAAGCATCTCACTGTGGTGATCTTAGCTACTGGAGAAAAAGTCTCAAAATAGTTATAACCTTCCCTTTGATTGTAACCTTTAGCCACAAGCCTTGCTTTGTGGCGTTCAACAGTACCAGTGGAAGTATATTTGCCCTTGTAAACCCCCTACAACCAATAGAAATCTTACTAGGAGGAAGAGTTGTGAGGGACCAAGTGTTGTTGTCACTGAGAGCAGTGAGTTCAGTAGACATTGCAGCTTGCCACATGGGATCAAGGTTAGCCTCATCAAAAGAAGTAGGTTCAGGGCGTGAAGCAATAGATAAAACAAAATGAAGATGTGAAGAAGATAACCCGTTGTAAGATAAATTGAGGGCAAAGGCAGTAGAGCAAACCAATGAGCCATAAGCATCATTGTGAGGCAATGGGATTGCAGTTACTGCAGTAAGTCTGTACTGATAGTCTCTAAGATGATCTGGTGGTCTCCTGACTCTAGTGGAACGACGAGGAGAGGAGATAATATGAGGGATAATATCAGTAGAGGAAGAAAGATCAATGGTGGGAGAAGTTGAAGTATTTGATTGAGAGTGGACTATAGTATCATCATCATTAACTTGATTGAGATTGTTATCAGGGAGAGTGGGAGAATGAATCACAGGGAAATCATCATAAGGAAGACAAATGTCACATGAGGGAAAGAGAGAAGTGGGAGGTGATGAGATAGCCGCATAGAATGGAAATACATTTTCATAGAAGACCACATCTCTAGAGACAAAGATTGCTTTGGTGGTGAGGTTATATAATTTATAACCTTTAATGTGAGTTGGATATCCAATGAAGATGCATTTAGTTGCTCTGGCAGTGAATTTGTTATGAGGTTTGGGTAAGGTAGTGGCAAAACATAGGCAACTATATACTTTGATGTGAGAATAATGTGGTTCTTTAGAGAACAGAAGCTGGAAAGGAGTGGAGTTTTGTAGTAATGGGGTAGGAGTTCGATTGATGACATAAGCTGTTGTTTGAATGCACCCTCCCCAGAAGTTAAGAGGTAATGAAGCATGAAGTCCAAGGGCCCTTGCTACATTGAGCAAGTGCCTATGTTTTCTCTCTACAACTGAGTTTTGTTGGGGGGTATACGTGCAGCTTTTCTGGTGTACAACTTCTTTGGAGGTGAAGAAATCATTCATATCAAACTCCAAACCTTGATCTGTTCTAACAGATTTGATAAATTTATGAGAATGTGTTTCAATGAGTTGAAAGAACCGAGTAATGAGTCCTCTCACTTCACTTTTAGATTTCATAAGATAAACCCATGTGAATCTACTGTGATCATCAACTATGGTCAAGAAGTATTTTGAACCAGTGAGTGAAGGAGTGTTAAAAGGTCCCCAAATGTCCATATGAACAAGATCAAAACAGTTATCAGTTATGTGAGGATCAAGTTTGAAAGCCATTCTATGTTGTTAGCTAGGTGACATACATCGCAAATAATGGAATCAAAATTCAAAAGAAATTTTTCATTACTTGATTTCAATAGAGACAATCTGGACACATAGGGGTTGACAAAGTCTATAATGTCATAACAAAGAAGAAGATAAAGGAATATAATGGGTTTGAACTTGACTAATTCTTCTATAGTCAGTGCCACTGTTCTTCAAGACTATCTAATACAGTCCTCCTCTCATTTCAGCAATCCCAATCGTCTCCCAATGTGTTAACTCATGAATCAAACACAAGTTAGCCCAAATGATAATACAACAGTGCAGATCTTTAATAGGTTTACTAGCAGAGATGAGATTGAAAGTGAATGAGAGAACACATAAGACATTTTTGAGGGTGAGTTTGTCAATGAAGAAATTAGAGTCACATTTAATATGATCAGTGGCTCCTGAGTCACATTTAATTATGAGATGAGCTGAGTGAGAGCAACTGAGTGCATAGTATCTATCTGTGGTTTGAGATGAGATGATAGAGGGTTGTGGGGTTTGAGCAACCCGATTGGGTGTAATGTTAGATCCCTGAAAGTAGTTGCAAAGCTGCTGAAACTGCATCTGAGTGATTGGCAACTGTGGTTCTGAAGCAACAGTTCCCTAATGCCTGATTGATTGAAGGAGTCCTCTTATAGTTGTTGTTGTTGTTGTTGTTGTTGTTGTTGTAGGACTAAGCTTGTGGAGCTGGCTTGAACCTAGCTAGCTTGTGCCCTAGTGGATAGCCATAGATCACAAAGCAAGTGTCCACAGTGTGATTTCCTTTCCCACATTTGCTACATGTGAGTTTCTGCTTTCCATTTGCAGGTTTGTTCTATGGTCTGTAAGGTGGTTGTTGACCATGATTCACCATAGCAGCTTGTGGCATTCAGAAAACAACTCAAGATTTGCCTCCTCCTACAACACAAAATTGAACATAACTTGATTTCTCACCTGGCCATATTTATCATCCAATCCTATTAAGAAATTCATGATGTGTCTATGCTCGGCCTTAGCATTAATAGCATAAGTAGCACCACAGTCTCCGTTGTTACAAGTGTATGGTGCATTATATACACTTATCCCATTCTATATAGCTTTCATTTTTGAAAACTAAACACTGATAGGACTACCATCTTGTGTCATACCAGATAATTGTTGTTCTAACATATAGAGTCTATTATTACTACTCTTTGAAAATTGTTTTATTAAATCACTCCACAATTTTTGTGCTGAATCAGAATGCTGAGTATAACCTGGAATCTCATCTGAAATATTGTTTGTGATCCAGGACAACACCATGCAGTTACATCTCAGCCACTGTGTGTATGTTGGATCTGAGGTTGCTGGCTCCTGGATAGATCCATCTATGAATCACAATTTATTCTTAGCTAACAATGCTATGCTCATTGCTTGGCTCCATTTGTGATAATTTCGACTAGTAAGGTGTTGATTTACCAGCATGTGACCTGGATTTTTTCCATAGTGTAGGTAGAGTGGATGAGCTGGATCCTCTGCAGGATTCACAACTCTTGGTAATGATCCGTGTGCCAGTGTTTCCTTCCTCTATTTGATTTCGAGGAGGTTGTGAAGTAGATGCGTCTGTCATTGTAACAGTGAAGAAGAAGTGATATTCTTCTTCACCTGTTTTGTGAGTGTTGCGGAAGTGTGGTATGGATCACTACTGTGAGAACAAATCTCACTGCTCTGATATCATAAAGAGAAACTGAGTGTAAATGTGTGTGTTGCAAATGCAGAAAAGAATAGAAAGTATTAATTGCATTTGCAGAAGAGAGAAGTGTCATTGATGATAAAACAGTTAATACAACTCAGTACATTTATAGGAACTAATCTAAGCAAAGGACAAAATACATGTTATGAGATTAGCTAAAAGGAATCAATTCTGACTGCTTTTCATTCCTTTCCCGCTCAGCTCATTTCCAACGGTTAGTGCTGTTGCACAAGGCTGTGCCAGCTTCTCCAAGTGCAGTGCACATTCCATTTGGATCAGTTTTCACATGTTGCATTTGATTATACTTTTGATACCATTGAAGAACTAAAATAAGGAGACTCTTAGAGGAAATCAATAATCCATGTCTACATAAATAACAAACACAAACTGACACTAACATACTGAAAGGTAAAGATAGTCAGTGGTGGATTTTGTAGTTGTTCGACTTCATCATCATATGGCAAATGGACAAGTAAGAGTTTCTGGCATACAAATACAAGATACATCCTAGACAAATCAAAAACAGAGTGTATAGCATAACAAACATATGACTTAATGGATTCATTAAACTGTCGAAGTAACATTGGCCACCAGAGAAAAAGGGAAGACGTGCTCCATTACACATTCATTGGCTGTTTCACCCCATAATAGATCTGGCAATTCATCGACGGCCTCGGCAACACAAGTAATTTAGTCAGTATACTAAGATTTTAGGATAATATGCATAATTTATGTGATGTACAAGTTCTTTCCAAGAACGAGCTCCTATGCTCAAGTTAATAGAGTTTAATGTTTTCGCAAAATAAAGGTACTAAGGATATGTTTTCTCGTGTCACAAGTCAATAATGTTCACCCAAAGCCCTCTATTTATACACGCTAATCACTTGAATGGATGAAGAGGACTATTTTGATCCTTGGGCGGTGATGCAATTCTAAGTCGCCTTAACGGTTCTGGCCGATTCTAGACCATTCTAAATAATTCTTTATAAAAGGTGAAAAAGTCTAGAAAAGTCACATTTATATGATACTCCCTGAGAAATGAGATCATAAAAACGTAGCCTCAAAGGTATCATCAATCAGTCCTTCTGCCTGGGCCTGTAGGGATGGTCTCGATGCTTTGCGCATGTGCAGCGTGCGACTTGTACAATCCTTGCGCCTCTCGGTGCTTGGTTGGGGGCGCCTATGTTGTTGCCCAACCGCCATCAAATTCAGCGATGTCCCAGGATATTTGATTCAATATTTTACATGAATAACTAAAATGAAAAATGGTAAGGCAATAATCTAAATTTTGGAATTAATTAAACACAAGCTTCTAATCTAACCAATTCATAAGAAACCACTCATTGGCAGATATATTGGCCCTTTTTTTGGGCTCCTTTTTGGGTACTTACAACAATTTAACAAGGACATTTCTTCGTGTTCCTAAATTTTGTGAAGAATTTGGAACTAAAGGATTACATTCATCTCCTGCATTACGTGGTACTAGAATATTGGGATATGAATATTGTCCATGATGGTAAGCCCAATGAAGGATCCTACAAAAACTTTTATGCAAGGAAACTATCAAAAGTTACTATAATATGCTTTCAAGATTTTTCTTTTTTTTAACACGAACGAACCGACCTAAATTTCTACCTGCATATCCTTTACGTCCCTAGGTATGAAATGTACGACCTTCGCATTATGGAGACACTACAGATGATGATCGCACCTCTTAGAACATGCGTTCAGATATAAGAGTTTCAACTATGACAACTTTATTTGGGTTTATTTGAAGCA
This sequence comes from Linaria vulgaris, assembly GCA_948329865.1. Taxonomy (NCBI): domain Eukaryota; kingdom Viridiplantae; phylum Streptophyta; class Magnoliopsida; order Lamiales; family Plantaginaceae; genus Linaria; species Linaria vulgaris. The sequence goes on along the minus strand of OX415251.1, from coordinate 49,559,985 downwards.
TAGATTAGCACAATGAATTGCATAACAATCAAAAATCTATATCATTGCCCAATAAATATCAGTAGAAGGAAGGCAATGGAGTATTAGGTTTTGCAGAACTTCTCCATTCTTCAACAAGTACTTTACCAATTTAATTTCATCTTCATCCCCTTTAAATACTTGAAATTCAATGGTCTTCACATGCAACACCAAGCATTCAGGTCTGAGAGGCAGTAAGTTCTTGAAATCTGCAAACCCCTCTTCATTCTCTTCAAATCCCTGTTGAGAAAAGAGTTCTTTACTTTAAAGGGATGTATGTACTCCAGGGAAACTTACAATAAGAGCACTTATTGGCTCTCAAGAAAAAAGAATTAACGGAAAAACGTATTCATGCGATGATAGATGGACAATATGCTTTCTTGTCCTAATTTTATTAGGATGAATCATCATACATACCCAGAATATAATCTGAATTAGGATTAGACAAATATTACATTAAGAATGCTTAACCTCTTCAATAGTGAGTTGTTCGAGTTTGGGTGAAATCTCTAGCAAACGTGCCAATATCGACCAGTGGACGCAACCAAGTGATAACCGTTTCAAATTATGAAACGTAGGTAGCAGCATAAAGGAACGATGCAAAACCTGCAACAAAATAAGAAAAACTGTGAACTACTAAATCAAGACGATGATAATTCAAAAGTATATGCTGTCATGGTACTCTTAACTTTTACGCATAAAAATTGTGTTCAAATATGTAAAAGGAGATATTTCGTAGAAAGAAACTAAAATTCATGTCAGTTTCATAATGTTAGAAGTAAACTGCAACACATTTATTCTTTTACGGTTTTAACAATTGAAGTGATAGTTAGAAGAGTTCATTGGCATAAGATTATCACTACAAGAAAAAAGGGTCATTCGCGACCGCCCGGGCGGTCGCGAATGACCCATTTCCGGTCGCGGATGGTCATCCGCGACCGCCTAGCGGTCGCGGATGACCGGTCGCGGATGCCCTCGGTCGTGGAGGTCATCCGCGACCGCTCGGCGGTCACGGAAGTCATCCGCGACCGCCGAGCGGTCACGGTAGTCATCCGCGACCGCCGAGCGGTCACGGATGACCCCGGGGACATCCGCGACCGCCCAGCGGTCACGGAAGTCATCCGTGACCGCTCGGCGGTCGCGGATGACCCCGTGGTCATCCGCGACGGCTCGGCGGTCGCGGGCAACACCGCGACCGCCTGGCGGTCACGGATGACCCCGAGGTCATCCGTGACGGCTCAGCGGTCACGGATGACCCCGGGGTCATCCGCGACGGCTCGGCGGTCGCGGCAACCACCGCGACCGCCTGGCGGTCACGGATGACCCCGGGGTCATCCGCGACGGCTCGGCGGTCGCGCCAACCACCGCGACCGCCTGGCTGTCACGGATGACCCCAGGGTCATCCGCGACGGCTCGGCGGTCACGGATGACCCCGGGGTCATCCGCGACCGCTCGGCGGTCGCGCCAACCACCGCGACCGCCTGGCGGTCACGGATGGCCCCAGGGTCATCCGCGACGGCTCGGCGGTCACGGATGACCCCGGGGTCATCCGCGACGGCTCGGCGGTCACGGATAATATTTAAACCATCCGTGACCGCCGGGCGGTCACGAATAATATTCAAGTCATCCGTGACCGCCCGGCGGTCACGGATGACATTATACGAAATAAAAAAAATATTCCGGTAAAATACCGGAATAAATATTTGTTTCTTACGAATATAATGTATGGTTGGACGGTTTTTTATATAAACATCATTTAAGAGAATGATTTGTGTTATAAGTAAGGAAAAGAAGAAAATAAAAGAGTTGGTGTTTTGTTTTTTGGAGATATAAGAAAAGAGGAGAAGAAAAATTGTTGGTGTTTATGTTTTGGATTGGGAAATGAGAAAGGGAGGAGAAAGTGTTGGGTTTAGAGAAGATAATGTGAGTGTAATGAAAAATTAATGGGTGGAATGGTGGGTATATATAGAATTTTGGTGAAAATTTTGAATTTTCAAAAAATTTGAATTTCCCCCCAATTCCAAGGTCTTTCGCGACCGCCGGGCGGTCACGGAAGACCTCGGAATTGGGGGGAAATTCAAATTTTGGTGAAAATTCAAAATTTTCACGATGAATGTTATTCGTGACCGCCGGGCGGTCACGAATGACCCTCTTTCGCGACCGCCCAGCGGTCACGAAAGACCCTTATTCGAAAATCAAATTTTCGTTTATGAATATTATTCGTGACCGCTGGGCGGTCACGAATGAGTGTCTTTCGTGACCGCCCAGCGGTCACGAACTTGGGAGGAAATTCAAATTTTTTGAAAATTCAAAATTTTCGCGATGAATGTTATTCGTGACCGCCGGGCGGTCACGAATGACCCTCTTTCGCGACCGCCCAGCGGTCACGAAAGACCCTTATTCGAAAATCAAATTTTCGTTTATGAATATTATTCGTGACCGCTGGGCGGTCACGAATGAGTGTCTTTCGAAAGTTTTGATTTTCGTTTGTTTAATTAAGTTGCGATGTTTGTTAAATTGATAAAATACTTACTACTAAGTTAATTAAAAGAGAGTTTATCACAAAATTACACATTACATCTAAAACAACTTAGTGTATATGATGATTAGTTGTAGAACATAAAATAGGTTATTCGTTCATAACTCGCCTAAGCACATCTAACTCGCTATTTTTATAAGTTAATTACTAATGTTGTACTAATTTATTACTTCAATTCACATGTAGTAATGAGACTTATTGTTAAAAATCATAAACACATCAAGATGAATCCATAAAATTAAATTTTCTTTTATGAATGTTATTCGTGACCGCTGGGCGGTCACGAATAAGGGTCTTTCGTGACCGCCCGGCGGTCACGAACCCTACTTCGTGACCGCCCAGCGGTCACGAACATACTTCGTGACCGCTGGGCGGTCACGAAAGACCCTTATTTGTGACCGCCCAGCGGTCACGAATAAGTTTCATTCAAAAGTTTTGATTTTCGTTTGTTTAATTAAGGTGCGATGTTTGTTAAATTGATAAAATACTTACTACTAAGTAAATTAAAAGAGAGTTTATCACAAAATTACACATTACATCTAAAACAACTAAGTGTATATGATGATTAGTTGTAGAACATAAAATAGGTTATTCGTTCATAACTCGCCTAATCACATCTAATTCGCTATTTTAATATGTTAATTACTAATGTTGTACTAATTTATTACTTCAATTTACATGTAGTAATGAGACTTATTGTTAAAAATCATAAACACATCAAGATGAATCCATAAAATCAAATTTTTTTTTATGAATATTATTCGTGACCGCTGGGCGGTCACGAATGAGGGTCTTTCGTGACCGCCCAGCGGTCACGAAAGCCAAAGGCTAGTTGGCATTCGCGACCGCTGGGCGGTCACGAATGCCAACGGCTAGTTGTCATTCGCGACCGCTGGGCGGTCACGAATGCCAACGGCTAGTTGGCATTCGCGACCGCCCGGCGGTCGCGAACGCCAACGGCTAGTTGGCATTCGCGACCGCCCGGCGGTCACAAACTGCCAGATTTTCATTTATAAATATCATTTCCCTTACTTTTCTAATTCACAACAATCTTCACCATTTCTCTTAAGGTATTCTCGTTTTTTTTCATTTAGATGGTCAACTATATTTTTAAATACTAAATATTGGTATGATATGTTAACTTGTTTATTCATTTCTTGATAGATATTGACGTAAACACATCGAGGGTACTCGTAGAGGACACAAGATTCTTGAAGATCGTTTTTTTACGCTTCAAGAAGTAAGTTGATCAATTTATCACTCTTCAACCTTATCGTGCATGATAATTGTTACATTTTAAATTGTTAATTATTAATTGTTTGTAGTATTAATTGTAATTAATTATTTCCTTTAAAATTTACATCTTAGATAAATAATGGACTATCAAGTAGATAGGAATTGGATGTACGATAGATTCGATAGCAGTGGTTATTTGCGAGATAGTTTTGTGGTTGGGGTTCGCACATTCATAGAATTTGCTTCGCGACAAGATGGCTATTTAGATCTAGGGGGGCGTATTAGGTGCCCGTGCAAAAAATGTAACAATTCAAAGTTTTTCGATCGATACCAAGTCCGTGATCATCTTCATAAGTCGGGATTTACGCCTGGATGTTTTGAGTGGGTTTTGCATGGAGAGCAGTTTACCACCACTTCTATGACGTTTATCGACGAACCTCTCGAACCATCACACGCCAATATTCCTAACAGCCCTATTCGTGCTGACGATTCGTTTAGACAGATGGTCGTGGATGCATATGGAGGCCGATTTGATGAGGACGCTGTGCGTAACGAGGATCCGAATCCCGATGCAAGAGATTTTTACGACTTGATGCGTCTAGGTCAGGTGAAGATGCACCCTAAGAAGAGCAAAACCGTCCTGCAGTGGATTGGAGAGTGGGTGAATTACAAAACTATTCACAAGGCGAGTAACATCGTTTCTGACCATTTTTTAAAGATGTCCAAAGATGGGTTCGACCCTGAGATTGAGAAGTTGTTACCTAAAGACACGAAAGGGATGCATAAGATGGAGCGAACCTTGGGGTTAGGGTACGAGAAGATCGATGTTTGCACAAATCAGTGTTTTCTGTTTTACGGGTTTGCGGCGAGCAATGACTTCCTAAAATGCCCGATATGCGGGGTTGATAGATACGAGGAAGGTAGGAAGTCAAAGGTCGCAAAGAAGCATTTGTGGTATTTCCCCCTAGGTCCTCGTCTTCAGAGGATGTATTATACCGTAGGTACTGCAAAGCATATGACTTGGCATTTGAAGTGTCGAGAGGCTACGGATCGAATGATTCACCCGGCTTCCAGTGAGGCATGGCGACACTTTGATCGGACACATCCGGATTTTGCAGCTGAGCCTAGGAACGTACGACTCGGCTTATGTACGGATGGATTCACACCGTATGGCTCATCTGGGAAAAAATACTCTTGTTGGCCAGTGATGGTAACCCCATATAACCTCCCCCCGATCTTTGCATGAGGCAGGAGTTCATATTTTTGAGCCTTATCATTTCCGGTCCAGATAGTCCCGGGAAGAACTTGGATGTTTATCTTAGACCACTAATTAACGAGCTTAATGCTTTATGGAGCACTGGTTTGGAGACGTTTGATAGCTCAAGGAAGGAAAACTTTCAATTACGAGCGGCCCTGATGTGGACGATTAGCGATTTTCCAGCGTATGGAATGTTGTCTCAGTGGAGTACGCACGGGAAGTTAGCGTGCCCTTATTGCATGGGAGATACGAATTCATTTACGTTGAAGAATGGTGGTAAACCGTGTTGGTTCGATTGCCATCGTCGTTTTTTGCCCAAAAATCATAGGTGGCGGCATGACAAGAATTCATTCAAAAAAGGGGAAAAGTCACTAGAAGAACCTATTTGCAGGAAAATGGGCGACGAAATGAGGGAAATTGTGGAGGGACTTGGGGATGTTGGTTTTCGGGCCAAAGTGAACAATCTACCGGGTTTTCATACGGATCATAATTGGCTGAGGAAGAGCATATTTTGGGAACTTCCCTATTGGTCCACAAACTTGATTCGTCACAATTTAGATGTCATGCATTGTGAGAAGAACTTTTTCGATAACATCATCAACACAGTATTGGATGACTCTAAGACTAAGGACAACATCAAGTCTAGACATGATTTGAAGATTTGGACTATCCGTGAAGAGCTATTTTTAGAACAAACACGAGGAGGCGCATATGTGAAGCCAAGGGCAACCTATTGTCTCAAGCGGGATGAAAAGGTCAAGGTCTTGAAATGGTTGGGCGATCTGAAATTTCCGGACGGATACGCGTCAAATTTGGGACGATGCGTACAAAAGCAACAACATAGGCTCTTTGGTATGAAGAGTCATGATTGTCACGTCTTCATGCAGAGATTGATCCCCATTGCTTTTCGCGACTTCCTGCCCACCAACATTTGGGAAACATTGGTGGAGATTAGTTTATTCTTCCGGGCAATTTGTGCTTCAGAGGTTTCGGCCACCGATATGAGAAGTCTTGAGGAATCCATTATAGTCACGATGTGCAAGCTTGAGAGGATATTCCCTCCTTCCTTCTTCGATTCTATGGAGCATTTGGCCATACACCTACCATACGAGGCTAAAGTAGGCGGCCCGGTTCACTACAGATGGATGTATCCATTCGAGAGGTACACAATGTTTAATGAGTTTAATTCGCTACTGTTATTCTATATGTTATTGACTTTTCGGTATTCCCAGGCGTATGTTTGATTTTAAAAAGTCAGTGATGAACAAAGCAAGGGTAGAAGGATGCATAGCGAATTCCTACCTCCTTTCAGAGCTATCCAATATGTGTGCACAATATCTAGGTATCTCCGCGAGTACTAGATATAATCGTCTCAATAGGAACGAGACTTTTGAGAGTTCAGAGTGGGATGATGAGCTGATGTTATTTCGAAAGAAAGGGAAGGCCCTTGGGCCACTAAACAAGAAGAGGCGGTTGTCGTCCGAAGAGTTGGAGCAAATTGAACTGTACACGCTTCTTAATTGTGAAGAGCTGGATGGATGGGTCGAGTAAGTCAATATTCTTTATTTTACGTGCAAACGCTCTTTATTAAGGATAACTTGTATGTATCACGTATTTCTAACTTATTTTGTGTGTAACTCACAGGTTGTTTATTGAGGAGGAGTGTAATGGACTTACTCCCATGGAGGTACAAAAGAAGAGAAACTGCGAGTACGTGGCATGGTTCAAGCAGACCTACTCGAGTGGCAAGTACATGACAGACGATCGTGTTAAGCCGTTGCTCGCAGGTCCTCTCAACTCAGTGTTGTACTATGAAGGGTACATTGTGAATGGGTTCCGATTTCACACAGATATGCGTTTGGGCCCTAAGAAGAGTGATTGTAGTGGGGTTTATGTGGAGGGGGACATGGGAGGATCCCACGCCACCAACTTCTATGGGACATTGAACGAAATCATAGAGGTGGAATATTGGGGGCACAGAAGACCGCTATACATTGTATTCTTCAAGTGTAGGTGGTATGATATTAGAGCTCGAGGGACTCGTGTTCACGAGACGTACAAACTCGTTGATATTAACCCTCGATGGTCTCTCACAACCAACGAGCCTTTTATTTTTGCCAATCAGGCCCTTCAGTCGTACTACGCCCCGTATCCACAACTTACGAATGGTCGACCAGGTCAAAATGGATGGATGGCTGTATCTACTATACCGGCTAGGCACGTGATCGACATGTCGTCACTAAGTGATTCCAGCGACACAGAAACAGAAATAGGGATGCCAGCGGAAGTGTTCCAAGAGAACGCATCTGTAGGAATTAATATGTTCGTAGACTTTAGCGCATTTGATATGGATATACAATTGGGGTGGGCAAATGAGTTTGAGATCGTCGAAGATGTACAAGATAGAGGAGAAAAAGAAGCTGAAGAGGAAGACGAAGAAAGTGAAAACGTGGAGCTAACTAGTGATACTGAATAGTTCAAGTGTTTTGTAATAATTTAAAACATTACTTTGTGACGCACTTTAATTGTAACGATTTGGTAGTGTTGTAAAAGACATTACAATAATGAAAATTAAACAATCCAACATTACAATAATGAAAATTTAACAGTCCAACATTACAATAATGAAAATTAAACAATCCAACATTACAATAATGAAAATTTAACAGTACAACATTACAATAATGAAAATTTAACAGTCCAACATTACAATAATGAAAATACAACTAATCATCATCCGAACTATCATCCAACCCACATCCATTCCCGTCATCATCCTCCCCATCATCCTCACCATCATCCTCCCCATCATCCTCACCACTCCCAACACCATCCTCAACACCCAGCTCCACATAATCGTCAGTCTGCAAAGACGCCATAATATCATCGACATCGTCGTCACCATCGTCATCAGAGTACTCCTCGATATACGCAGGCCTATCGGAAGAACTTGGAGCAAATGGATCTGGCCTACGACGCGGCATACGAACCGGTGGAATCACAGCTCCGGTCCTACGTGCATGCCCCATGAATATAGAATCTGATATCGGTGGAAGGTCCACGTCCACCTTCTCATTAAGCAAGCATCTCCATAGCTCCATAGTGGCTTTCATATCAGTCATCCTTTGATCACTGCGATAGATAGTGCGGTCATTCTGCGTTTGTAAGTCGTCGATGCAGGCCTGTGAATAATCTTCTTGTTTCCTGTATTTAATCTTGAACGCCTCCGGGCGTGCATCCCTCGGCAAGCCTTTCGCCTTCCCCTTCTTCACAGGACCAAATGCCTCGGTCCAACAGTCGGGATCGAACACCGGGAGCTTAGCTGGGCGGGGATATCTTTTCCTCAATAGTTCCATGTAATTTTTCTGCATTAACATTTGAAAGAATCAGTACTTATATTGGAATAAATAATTTAAAGCTAGTTGAGGAAGATAAAAAGGAGTATGCGGTTGAAATAACTTACATATTGCGCTTTCGTCGCAGCATCTACCCAAGTCCGCCGAGCTGGAACTCCTGTGTTACCGCCCGTCCCCTTCACCCGCTGCGTGTGACCACGTCTGTAGGCCTCATCATATCGAATAGGGTCTGTTCGTGTTTTGTCCTCCTCAGCCTACACATTTCAAGAAAGAGTACGTTAAAATTGGCTTACGCATATATTAAGATTACTAAATTACACCCATATTGTTAATTTTCATAATTCATACCAGCAGACGTCTGAGCTCCTCTAGGTCGCGGGATCCACCAAAAAAAGTGGGAGGTGCCTTCACCCCCTCAATTGGCTCCTTGCCTCCTCTCCTGTTTTTCTTAGACTTATGCGACACCTCTTGATGATCCTCAGTGGCCCAATGCTTAATCGCCGCCGCCTCTAACCCGTCGTGCATCCAAGTTTTGTCTTTTCCGGTCCATTTTGGATCCACAACCCTCTCAAAGTATTGTTTCTTCGTGTTGTAAATCAAATTCTTATAACACAACTTCGCCTTCGTTTCGTAGGCCCGCTGTACTGCGTGTTTTTCTCTCTCACGAATACCATATATTTTCTGCCAATTAATAAAATTCGATTTATGAATATATTAAATTAAATAATATGATATAGTTGTGAAATAATTCCTCACCGTAAATTTAATAAACATTTTTCCTCGCACAGTTGCGGGCATCGTCAAGTAGGTAGGCCAGAACTCCTTCATGAACTGTCTGATCAACTCTGTGATCGTAGTCGCAACCTCGTTGCTAGAGGGGTTCATAAACAAGCCAAGAGGACACAATTTGATGATCTGCCTTTGAGTCTCGTCATTGGGTTGTTGTGCACCTTTGGAGGTGCCTCTAGTTGGGCGCTGTTGCGTGTCATTGAATACTCCCGATGCTGGAGTATCACTCGGCCTCTCGCTCGGGCCAGCTCCGGTGGAACCAGCGGAAGATGGTGCTCTAGCCCTAGATCCAGATGCAGTCGGTGCGGCATCGGGCACGGCAGCGACATCAAAAGAAAGTCGGCGCTGTAGTAAAGGCGTCAACGATGTAGACGCGTTGGGGATTGTGGCATCGTGACTACGACTGCCACGTGTGATAACTATACGAGGTCCAAGACTACCTCGCCCACTAGCAGTAGGGGGAACATCGGGAACATCCGCATCATCAGGAACATCAGAAACATTTGAACATTGTTGACCACTACCACCCCGACGACGACGACTGCCTGCCATATCGATTATATGCTAGAAAACTACGAGAAATTATCTAAGTTAGACGATTCTAAGAGATTCTCTAAAATTCAGTCGTTACTAAGTTATAAAGATTCCTTAAAGATCATTTGTACTAAGTTATAAAGAACCCATAAAGATTATTTGTTCTAATATATAAAGATTTTGTAAAGGCATAATTTCTAAGTTATAAAATTCCCTAAAGGCGTTATTTCTAAGTTATAATAGTTTAACATTAAATTACCGCGACGGATAATAATACATTAAATTACCTAAACTAACAATTTAATATTAAATAAATATTCTCTAAAGGCATCATTTCTAAGTTATAAAGTTCTCTAAAGATCATTTGTACTAAGTTATAAAGAACCCCTAAAGATTATTTGTTCTAATATATAAAAATTCCCTAAAGGCTTCATTTCTAAGTTATAAAGTTCCCTAAAGATCACTTGTACTAAGTTATAAAGAACCCCTAAAGATTATTTGTTCTAAAATATAAAGATTCTCTAAATGCATCATTTCTAAGTTATAAAGTTCCTTAAAGATCATTTGTACTAACTTATAAAAAACACCTAAAGGCACTATTCCTAAATTATAAAGATTTCCTAAAGGCATTATTTCTAAGTTTGACATTAATAAAAATAAACTTATAATTAAACAATTAAAACTATTACTAAAACATTAAATATAAAACATAATTAAAAAACTAGAAAGATAAATATTTAAGAGAGAGAGAGGAGAGGACTTACAAAGATAAGGATTGAGAGAGGAGAAGGAGGTAAGGAATGAGAGAGAGGAGGGGGGTTTATATAGAAAACCCCCTCCCATCCGCGACCGCCCAGCGGTCGCGGAAGAGTGGCATCCGCGACCGCCCGGCGGTCGCGGACGCCAGGGCGGGCAAAATCCCGCCACTGGTGTCCGCGACCGCCCAGCGGTCGCGGACTAGTGACGTCCGCGACCGCCCGGCGGTCGCGGACGCCAGTGGTGGGCAAAATCCCGCCCACTGGCATCCGCGACCGCCGGGCGGTCGCGGACGAGTGGCATCCGCGACCGCCCGGCGGTCGCGGACGCCACTAGGCGGGCCATAGGCGGGAAGTTTCCCGCCTATGGATTCCCGTGACCGCTGGGCGGTCACGAGAATTATGTCCGTGACCGCTCAGCGGTCACGGGGCTATCCGTGACCGCTGGGCGGTCACGGACATATTTACCGCGACCGCTCGGCGGTCACGGTGGCATCCGCGACCGCCGGGCGGTCACGGATGCTCGCGACCGCCCGGCGGTCACGGGCCGGCGGTCACGAATGACCCCGGATTCTTGTAGTGTATAAAACTACAGTAGCTCGTTACTTAACTATTCCCTTTTATAAGCAACAAGCCCACAACTGCTTGTCGGTTTAATGATCTTGAAAACAGTGGTTGGTTAGATCTACAACTGATATTATATACTTAGTTGGTGCTAAAGAATTATTTTCTACGCATTTGAAGACTTGAAACACCTTTGCATCAATAACTTTATTCAACTAAACGCTTAACAAGTTTTATTACCAAAATGAAGATATATTAAGAACACTCACATCAATTGTGCAACAGGTAAAGATAGATGGATTGTGCTTGAGCAGCTTATTTACTTGTTTATTAATCCTAAATATGCACTTCAACGGACTACAAACGATTTTATTCTTAGAGTTCTTTTAGAGTGTTTCTGTCATTTGTTCTTGTGCTGCGTGTAAGTTCTTAACGCATATATCGGTGAAATCATTACACGTAAACCGTAAACATCATGTTAAACTATCGAGATTCAATAGAGGTAAGATAGCGGAAGCGTACCGAATTCCATAGCGATTGATTGATTGATGAATTGCGTGGTTAGTCTTCCAAATCAGCACAAGCCCCAATGGAGAGTTCCTTAAGTTCTCTCTTGCTCTATCTATTGACGGGATATAGAAAAGAATGTGACTTGTGTGACTTGGGGACCAAGACCACCTTTATATACTAAGACATAATGCCCTAGCTTTGTAACTTGGGCTTCAACTCATCATTGTAAGTCCAAGCTACTACAGTCTCTACACATTTAAGGCCCACACCCTTTAAGATACATTAAGCCCAAATTAACCGTACCTTAGATCACTTTTAGTTGGGCTATAATTTACGATGTACTGCATTTTACAATTATTTGCATATAAGTCCAATGTTGGATTAACGATCCAACATTATTGGATTTATGATCCAACAATCTCCCACTTGGACTATATGCACAACCTTATAATTATGATTTGCAGGAATAACTAGATTGCGCAACTTTACTATCATCACTGAATGTATCTATTACCAATCCCGTCCATCAATCATACCAACATAGGATTGAAGGGGTCTTTTTCTCTATAAATCGTGACTCGACCCAACAACAGTCACATATGCCAATACAATTGAACGACATGGATCATGATGTGGATGTGTAGCATGGAAACTTCATGTAACGTGATCTTAACATGTCTGTTTCCAACTGGTCCACCCTTAACTTTAGTGAGATCAAACTATACCAAAATCAGAGTATAAGCAACAAAATAACTTTATTTCTGCAGAAAATAACTTTAAAAATCCTTAAACTGTAACAACTGAATAATGTCTATGATAAGAAAAGCAACTAAATTACAAACTCCCACTAAAACCAAATATCCTCTACTGATATAACACCCATACGAGCAGTGTGCTCATGAAACACTTTGGGTGGTAGTCCCTTAGTTAGCGGATCCGCAACCATGGAGTTTATTCCAATGTGCTCAATAGACAACTGATTACTCTGAACTCTTTTCTTAACAACGAAGAGCTTGATGTCTATGTGCTTCGACTTTGTCGAGCTCCTGTTGTTGTTGGAATATAGAACCGCAGATTTATTGTCACAAAATAATTTAAGAGCTCTTGCAACACTCTCCACTATTCGCAGTCCCGTGACAAAGTTTCGCAGCCATACCCCGTGATTGGATGCTTCGTAGCATGCAACGAATTCTGCTGCCATGGTAGAAGATGCTATAAGAGACTGCTTAGCACTCTTCCAAGAGACAGCTCCTCCGGCTAGCATATAGATGTAGCCTGATGTAGACTTCATACTATCTTGGCATCCAGCAAAATCGGAGTCGGTATACCCAACGATCTCAAGCTTATCCGACTTCCTATATGTGAGCATGTAACCTTTTGTTCTATGTAAATATCTCAAGACCCGTTTGACTGATGTCCAATGCTCGGTTCCTGGATTGCTTAAATATCTGCCTAACATTCCTGTAATATATGCAATATCCGGACACGTACAAACTTGAGCATACATTAGACTCCCAACTGCTGAGGCATATGGGATCTTCTCCATTTCCTTTTGCTCAAACTCATTTTTAGGACACTGACTGAGGCTAAACTTATCTCCCTTAGCTACAGGGGTATTTCCTGGTTTGCATCCTTGCATGCCATACCTTTTGAGAACTTTTTCAATATAGGCCTTTTGTGATAATCCAAGAATACCCTGAGAACGATCTCTATGTATTTGGATTCCCAACACAAAAGATGCTTCACCAAGATCTTTCATATCAAAGTTTCTATTTAGAAATTTCTTGGTTTCATGCAATAAGCCTATATCATTGCTGGCAAGCAAGATGTCATCGACATACCAAACCAGAAAGATATGTTTACTCCCACAGAACTTATCGTATATGCACTCATCGACTAGATTCATCTCAAAACCAAACGAGATAATTACTTGATGAAATTTGAAATACCATTGCCGAGATGCTTGCTTGAGGCCATAGATGGATTTCTTGAGTTTGCATACCATATTCTCTGTATCTTGCGACACAAAGTTTTCTGGTTGCACCATAAAAATTGTTTCCTCAATGTTACCATTGAGAAACGCTGTCTTTACGTCCATCTGATGTAGCTCAAGATCAAAATGCACTACTAGTGCCATTATAAATCTGAAAGAGTCTTTCGTTGAAACTGGAGAGAAAGTCTCTTTATAATCGATGCCTTCCTTTTGTGTAAAGCCCTTTGCGACAAGACGAGCCTTATACCTCTCCACATTGCCTTTCGAATCCCTTTTGGTCTTAAATATCCATTTGCAACCAATAGGTTTCGCACCATTAGGCAATGGGACGAGATCCCATACGTCATTGTCTTTCATTGACTTAATTTCTTCATTCATGGCATCTGTCCACTTATGAGAGTTAGAACTTTCCATGGCTTGACGAACGTTGATAGGATCATCATCCATCACTCCAATGTCTACCTCATGTTCTTGAAGAAATACAACATAATCAGCTGGCATTGCATTTCTTCTTTCTCTAGTGGATCTTCTTAATGGCATTGGTTCTTGAGGTGCTTCAGTTTGTTCTTCTATAATATTTTGTGGGGTAGTTTCTTCAACATTGTCTTGATTTATTGTGTCATCAACTGGATCAGGGACAAGTCTCTGGTCTATGTTATGACACCCACGGGAATATTGACATATTCCTCTTCAAAAGCAATGTTTCTAGCTGTATCTCCCCCCGCAAACTCAGCATCCTCAAGAAACCTAGCATTTCCTGTCTCGAAAATTGATCTGTTTGTGGGATCATAAAACTTATACCCGTAGGACCTTTCAGAGTAGCCAAAAAAGTAACAACTAATTGTTCTTGCATCCATTTTCTTCTCATTAGGATTATAAGCCTTTGCCTCAGCTGGACATCCCCATATGTGAAAGTGCTTAAGACTAGGCTTTTTGCCCGTCCAAAGTTCAAAAGGGGTTTTGATTGTTGCTTTAGTTGGTACACTGTTAAGGATATATGCTGCAGTCTTAAGTGCTTCGCCCCAGAGTCTTTCTGGTAAGGTAGAATGAGTAATCATACTCCTTACCATGTCCTTAAGGGTTCTATTTCGTCTTTCAGCAACACCATTCATAGTGGGCGAACTCGGCATAGTGTATTGTGGGACGATACCGCATTCCTCTAGGTACTTAGCAAAAGGTCCTGGACGTTGTTCACCTGAACCGTCATATCTACCATAGTATTCACCACCACGATCAGATCTAACGCTTTTAATTCTTTTGTTGAGTTGATTCTCAACTTCAGCTTTAAAACTTTTGAACACATCCAATGACTGTGCTTTTTCATGAATGAGATATAAGTAGCCATATCTAGAATAGTCGTCTATGAACGTAATAAAATATTGTTGACCATTCCATGCAGAAGTAGGAAATGGTCCACAAATGTCTGTACGAATAAGTTCTAAGACGTCTGTTGTCCTATTGGCTTCAAATCTCCTTTTATTAGTTTGCTTTACCTTTATACAATTAACACAAATATTAAAGACTGTGTAATTTAAGGGGTCGAGAATTTTGTTTGACACAAGTCTGTCTATTCTCCTTTTGGAGATGTGACCTAATCTCTTGTGCCATAACGTAGCCGAATTCTCACAAGTTAATTTTCTTTTAGTACATCGAGATTTCGATAACAGGGATTCATTAGTTGAAGCAATTGTCTCAATTAAATAAAGATTATCATAACAATATAAAGAACTGGAACCAACCAATTTTGAATCATGAAACAAACTAAATAATCCATTCCCAAATGAACAAGAATAACCGAATTTGTCCAAAATAGAAACAGAAATCAAATTCCGTCGAAAAGACGGTACAATAAAAGTCTCATTAAGATCCAAATAAAAATCGTTCTTTAATAATAATCTAAATTTCCCTATTGCTTCAACTTCAACTGTCTTTCCGTTGCCCACGTAAATGTATCTTTCACCATCATTTGGCTTTCGGCTATAAAGACATCCCTGCATAGACGCACTGATGTGAGTGGTTGCACCAGAATCTATCCACCATGTGTGTCTAGGTACTGAAAGTAAATTAACCTCAGAGCAAACTAAATTAAGAAGCATACCTTTCTTGGCAAGCCAAGCATGGTAATTGGTGCATTGCTTCTTTTGATGCCCTTCACCCTTGCAGAAGAAACAAGCCTTACTCTCTGAATCATTTGATTTCTGTTGTGAATCATAGAGTTTCTTTATTTGTTTCACCTGCGGTGCTGTGAATCATAGTCTTCCAAATTAGCACAAGCCCGAATGGAGAGTTCCTTAAGTTCTCTCTTGCTCTATCTATTGACGGGATATAGAAAAGAATGTGACTTGTGTGACTTGGGGACCAAGACCACCTTTATATACTAAGACATACTGCCCTAGCTTTGTAACTTGGGCTTCAGCCCATCATTGTAAGTCCAAGCTACTACAGTCTCTACACATTTAAGGCCCACACCCTTTAAGATACATTAAGCCCAAATTAACCGTACCTTAGATCACTTTTAGTGGGGCTATAACTTACGATGTACTGCATTTCACAATTATTTGCATATAAGTCCAACGTTGGATTAACGATCCAACATTATTGGATTTATGATCCAACACTGCGTTTTTCTGCGAAAACCCATATGTTTTCTATACAAATTTGTATGAAACATTTGAAGAATGGCTATAAGGAGGCATTTTTGGAAAAGATTTTGACATTCTTTGAGGTCTATATAATCTAGTTTTGTACAGTATCCTCAATTCTGTTATAGCTTATGCAACAGAGCATCATTTTTCTACACAACTTGTTTTTTGCAAAGTACGGACAACTTATTTTTTGCAATAGGTTATATGGTTGATTATAGTGCAACAAATTCTCTAAAAACAAGTGAATACAAATATGATAATGATAAAAGAAATCCATCTGCTTAGGTAACATGCCAAGACCATCAACATTTTTCAAGTAAGAAACTTAAAGCTACATTGCATTAGAATGAACATCTGCCTCTAAAAAAAGGCGCACTACAGTGCTAAGATTGTTACTTTGGCTGCCAACACTACACCAACAGAATCAGCAGGAAGTTACTTAAATTCCCATATTTGCCAAAAGTCATAGCACCACCATTCAAGGATTGAAGCATTGGAGGTGTTTAACATCTATTTCTTAAAAAGTAACAAACACAAACCAACACTAACATACTGTAGGTAAAGAAATTCTTCAAGCTGTTAAGCAAGAAACTTTGGCATCGATATTCTAACTACATATAAATTGGAAACAGAGTGTAACACAAATAGTAATAAATATTACTACTCGAATCATCCCAAACCTCAAATAACATGCGCCAGTAGAGCAGAACAGTTGATGTGCAGGATCATACACTCATTCCATTTTCATTCGACAATCAATCTGGCATGTCTTTGACTGCCTCGGTAAAATTAACAATCTTGTCAGAATACTTGTATCATTCGGAAGAAGGCAATGAATTATCAGGTTTTGCAGAAATTCTCCATTCTTCAAAAAGTACTCTATCAATTTAATCTCATCTTCACCCCCTTCATATACTCGAAATTCAACGGTCTTCAGGCGCAATATCAAACATTCAGGCGGGATCATTGGTAAGTTGTTAAAATCTGCAAGCCCCTCTTCATTCTCTTCTTCATTCTTTTCTTCACTCTCTTCTTCATTTTCTTCTTCACTCTCTTCTTCACTGTCTTCTTCATTCCCTTCCTCGTTATCTTCTTCATTCTCTTCTTCATTCTCATCTTCATTCTCTTCTTCATTCTCGTCTTCATTCTCTTCTTCATTCTCTTTAAATCCCTGTGAAAATATTTCTTTACTTTAAAGGGATGTATGTACCTAAGTGAAACTTACAATAAGAGCACTTATTAGCTCTCAAAAAAAGTTAACGAAAAAGTGTATTCATTCGAAGATATATGGATCATATGCTTTCCTATCCTAATTTCATTAAAAAGAATGGTCATAAGCAGAATAACATTAGTATTGGATTTACATAAAGAAATAACATAAAAAATGTAGCACCTTTTCAATAATGAGATGTTCAAGATTAGGTGCATTTTGCAATAAATGTGCCAATATCGACCAGTCTAGGTGACCAAGTGATAGACACGTCAAATTATGAAATACCGGCAGCGGCACAGTGGAAAGTTGCAAAGCCTGTAACCAAGTTAGCAAATTTGATAACTACTTAATAAAGACGACAACAATTTAAAATTATTCGACGTTATGATACTCTCACTTTCACCTATAGAAAATTGCAAGACGTTTTTCAAATATGTAACGAGAGATGGTAAAAACTAAATGAAGAAAGCTCACACGAATTGTGCAGCTAGTTAAACACAGATGGATTGTGCTTGAGCAACTGGAAACAAGCTTGGTTGTCATATCCCCGAAAAACGTAAAATCCTCATCACCCTCTGCTGCTAACCCGTCCAACATTTCTAGACTGGGACGAATGTGAATGTGAGCCATGTGAAGAGATTTGAAGTCACAAATAAACGTAGAAGAAAGAAGAAAACCGTCATATATCAACGTCTCAAGATTAGGGGCATAAACTGTGAGATCAGTTGCAGACTACTCGAAACAATCCTCTATGACAAACTTCTTCAACAGAGGAAAATGGATGGAAAAATCATTCCAAGATTTACATTCAAACAAATGTAAGTATTCTAGCCCGGGACATGCTTCAGTCAATCGTCTCATATCATCGCCCTGGAATATGAATCTAGCAAGATATAAAGTTGCGATGTTGGGTAAATTGAAGTTGTTATCCGGAAGCCAAAACTCAGAATCTAGATGAAGCCGCAATGTGACCAACGTCGTGCATCCGTTGAGGCATTGAAATAAAGCCTTTGTTGATACTTCAGGTCGTAATGCGGCGCAAATCCAAGATAGATCAAGGTGACGAACATTAAGTCGTAAAGCGGCCCGAATCCAAGATACAACCCTCTCTACACCATAGTTTTTGTCACAATACAGAATTATTTCGTCCACATGATTCACATTAGACAAAGTAGCATTAAACAATTTATCAACAAAATTGATAAAAGTAGCAGAAGGGGCATTGTTGTAAATGTTGTTATCTCCCCTATTAGGGTTTAAGAATAATGTATCATTAAGATCAATTTTAACGGGCATGAACCCAAAATCGATGAGATTTTTCCACCTTGTGGAAAGAATTGAGGTACCAACAGCATATTTTGTGGGCAAATGAGACAAAATTAGGTTCAAAAGTTCATTTGGCAGCTTACTAATTCGTTTCGTATTGGACTCCATTTAGTGAATCAGAAAGAAAAAGAAAAAAGATACTCAGAAAGGATAAAAATGGCTATGCATTGCTCAATAACAATTTTATTCTTCTCACTCCATTTCAGTTTCTAAAGCAGAGAGAGAAAGGACTGACCGTGTACCTGACCGCTGCCCGCTTGAGAAAGGGGTAATAGGATTATTTATTTCTCGATTAAAAAAAAACACGATACCATTTTTTTGCAATTTACTCATATAATTAATGTGGCCAAATTCTTATTATTCTCTTATATCACATTATCACCGCTCAGTCGCTCACTAAAGTAAATTTATAAGAGTAATTTGGTAACTGTATGTATGCTTTTTGTTTTCAAATGAATGGGAATTAAACAGTTAAGGAGGCCAATAACAAACGCTATATGTGCAGAAGTGATCCTGGTTAAGGATCCCCGATGGGCGGTCGCGAATGAATTTAAAATAAATAGTGCTTGTTCAGTAATCACTAATGACCGACAACCGTCCAGTTGTCGCTTGACTTTTTAGACGAGTGCCCAACAGTTGTTGCTGGTATTGGCAATCTTCGAACAGTCGCAAAGTCATTCGAGACGGGACTTTCGCGACTGCTCAACGATCGATAATAGCCGTTAGCGACCACAGATAGACCAATAGCGACCGATGCGATGGTCGCTATTAAGATTTTCTCTTGTAGTGTGAATTTTAATAAATTAAAGGCTTGTTTGTTGTTTGAGGAGGTTTTGACCTAGTCCCCCTCTTTGAATTTCCTTGTTTTATTAATGATATTTGGTTACGTTTTATAAGAAAGTGTCATAAGAAGTCAACAATTAGTTGGTTATAATACCAATTAGGAATTAATATTTAAAGTATATTCATCTAACTCGTTTGTAATGTCTTGTAATGAAAATGAATTGAATTAAACTTGAACTACGGAGCTGCATTATCATTTAGGTCAATTTATATGTTTTGTCCCTCACTATATGTCAAAGTTGCAATTTATCTTTCAAAAATTCGGGCCTCAAAAAAATCTATTATCTTTTGAAAATTCAACAAATTATGTTGTGAGGTCTCTGAATGAGCTTGACATGTGTTTCGCCCCATAAAATAAAGCATGGCACGATTTCATATTTATTTCTAATAATTAGTCAATTATAACTAATAAAAATAGAAAAAAAAAAATGGGAGTTACGATTCTTTTCCGATTTATCCCTACTGATTGATTAATTAAAACTAATAAAAAAGAAAAAAGAAAATTATTGTTCTTATGAAGAAGAACCACCTCCTCCTCTATCCCCCACCTCCACGCCCTCGCTATCCACTTAGCACAATCGTCGAAAAACCTCTGTATTCGTCGCAGATAGACATTGTACTGGAAGCAGCGCTTCCTCCCCTAGACAAACTTAAAAAGAACAACAAGAAGATAGGTCTATATCCCCATCCACCACCGGCGGTGTAATTCGAGGAAAAGTAATTTACACTTTAAGAAATAAGAACTTTAATCCACCTCATTCAATTAATCGAGTTGGGGTCACATGTGGAGGGCCACGTAAGACAAATAACGTCTCAAGCCCGTTTGGCGGCCGACGGGCATATTATGTCAATTTTTAAAAAGATAATGAATTTTTTTAGGCCCAAAATTTTAAAGGGAAAAATGCTACTTTGACATATATAGTGATGGTTAGAAAACGTAATTTGCCCTTATTATTTAGTACTCTAATATATATTCTCAAAAACATTAAGTAATAAAGACCTTCACTAATTAATGTGAACTGTGTAGTCATCTAATTAAGACATGGTGTACATTATAAATACACAGCATATATCTGTGTAATTAGAAATATAAGTTATTAAACTCAATTAAAGACATGAACTAATTAATTAAAAAGATTAATAAACTATTATCAATCAACGAAACAAACATATATAAAATATGGCCCCCGTGGAGAAGTCTGAGTTTCCGTAAATTGTATATATGGAAAGAAAAAGAAGTGATTAATTGGTTATTATGCGCAGAGCAGATCAGATATTTCCTAATTTAATTAGAACAAAAGGGATTGTACATCCTATTGTAAGTAGGATTAATAATACGCTCCTACTCTTAAACGCGTACAAATTAAGGGATATACCCTCCTAAATTAGGGCTTATATTATGATCAATATATAAGATCATACTCTTAATCCTAATCCAACAAGTCTACCGCAGTCAATCATAATACCTTCCGTTGCATAATATATATACACGTTGTTCCTTGTTTAATTGATCAGTTTATTATTTATTCTCCAATAATACTGATCAAAACGTGCAATGACAGAGTTCAATATTATGGAATATCAAGATTTTGACAGCAGCGTTAATGTCAATAATAATGCGAGTACTGTTGATTGGAGTGCGCTTCATATGTTGGCTTTTGTTGCTGTGAAAGAAGCAGAACAAGAAAACCAACTACTACAACGACAAGTAAGTGTTCACAATAACAAAGAATGGAAAAGTTGGGCGACGACGAAGAAACGCAAGCCTCGGTCTCGCCGCAACAACTACGACGACCTAGTAATACCACCAAAGAAGAAGCTTAAATGGAGCACCACGGACAAAATTATCGAAAAAAAGCACGACGAACTAGTGGAAAAAGACGACAATGCCCCTCCCCGTCGACCACAAGTGATGTTTCGGAACGAGAACAATAATGCGACTCCTCCAATGCCTGAAACGTTCAAGAAAGCAGTCCTGAAATATTTTTCTTGCGCTGCTGGACATGATGAGGTTGTCGATCACAATTTAGTTATACAGAAGATACTGACTAAAACGGATTTAGGCCGCGGTCAGAATCGATTATCGATTCCAGTCAATAAGATGAGTTGCAAGGATTTCTTGAACGAGGAGGAAAAGAATTATCTGTGCACGCAGATTGGAAAAAACTGGAATCATATTGAGGTGAGGATTATCGAGCCGTCGTTGGAAAGAAACACAGTGAAGCTGTGCCGATGGGGGATGAATAAGAGCATAGTGTACAATCTCATTGGGTCCTGGCATAAGATTGTGGAGCGTAACAAGTTACAAGAAGGCATGACTGTGCAGTTATGGGTGTGTAGGATTCAAGGAGAGCTGTGTTTTTCCTTAGTAAGGCTGCCATGATGTATCACATAATTCAGAACAAATAATTTTTGTATTATACATATTTTTGTTCATATGAGGGTATATCAAACTCCCTTCCTCGTGGTAGTCTGACATTTGAGTTGTTCATAATAATCTCTTTGCAGCTTATGTTTATTCAAAAACGTAAAATAATTACGATATATAGTAATTAATATAACACTACAAGAATCCGGGGTCATTCGTGACCGCCGGCCCGTGACCGCCGGGCGGTCGCGAGCATCCGTGACCGCCCGGCGGTCGCGGATGCCACCGTGACCGCCCGGCGGTCGCGGATGCCACCGTGACCGCCGAGCGGTCGCGGTAAATATGTCCGTGACCGCCCAGCGGTCACGGATAGCCCCGTGACCGCTGAGCGGTCACGGACATAATTCTCGTGACCGCCCAGCGGTCACGGGAATCCATAGGCGGGAAACTTCCCGCCTATGGCCCGCCTAGTGGCGTCCGCGACCGCCGGGCGGTCGCGGATGCCACTCGTCCGCGACCGCCCGGCGGTCGCGGATGCCAGTGGGCGGGATTTTGCCCACCACTGGCGTCCGCGACCGCCGGGCGGTCGCGGACGTCACTAGTCCGCGACCGCTGGGCGGTCGCGGACACCAGTGGCGGGATTTTGCCCGCCCTGGCGTCCGCGACCGCCGGGCGGTCGCGGATGCCACTCTTCCGCGACCGCCCAGCGGTCGCGGACGAGTGGCATCCGCGACCGCCCGGCGGTCGCGGATGGGAGGGGGTTTTCTATATAAACCCCCCTCCTCTCTCTCATTCCTTACCTCCTTCTCCTCTCTCAATCCTTATCTTTGTAAGTCCTCTCCTCTCTCTCTCTTAAATATTTATCTTTCTAGTTTTTTAATTATGTTTTATATTTAATGTTTTAGTAATAGTTTTAATTGTTTAATTATAAGTTTATTTTTATTAATGTCAAACTTAGAAATAATGCCTTTAGGAAATCTTTATAATTTAGGAATAGTGCCTTTAGGTGTTTTTTATAAGTTAGTACAAATGATCTTTAAGGAACTTTATAACTTAGAAATGATGCATTTAGAGAATCTTTATATTTTAGAACAAATAATCTTTAGGGGTTCTTTATAACTTAGTACAAGTGATCTTTAGGGAACTTTATAACTTAGAAATGAAGCCTTTAGGGAATTTTTATATATTAGAACAAATAATCTTTAGGGGTTCTTTATAACTTAGTACAAATGATCTTTAGAGAACTTTATAACTTAGAAATGATGCCTTTAGAGAATATTTATTTAATATTAAATTGTTAGTTTAGGTAATTTAATGTATTATTATCCGTCGCGGTAATTTAATGTTAAACTATTATAACTTAGAAATAACGCCTTTAGGGAATTTTATAACTTAGAAATTATGCCTTTACAAAATCTTTATATATTAGAACAAATAATCTTTATGGGTTCTTTATAACTTAGTACAAATGATCTTTAAGGAATCTTTATAACTTAGTAACGACTGAATTTTAGAGAATCTCTTAGAATCGTCTAACTTAGATAATTTCTCGTAGTTTTCTAGCATATAATCGATATGGCAGGCAGTCGTCGTCGTCGGGGTGGTACTGGTCAACAATGTTCAAATGTTTCTGATGTTCCTGATGATGCGGATGTTCCCGATGTTCCCCCTACTGCTAGTGGGCGAGGTAGTCTTGGACCTCGTATAGTTATCACACGTGGCAGTCGTAGTCACGATGCCACAATCCCCAACGCGTCTACATCGTTGACGCCTTTACTACAGCGCCGACTTTCTTTTGATGTCGCTGCCGTGCCCGATGCCGCACCGACTGCATCTGGATCTAGGGCTAGAGCACCATCTTCCGCTGGTTCCACCGGAGCTGGCCCGAGCGAGAGGCCGAGTGATACTCCAGCATCGGGAGTATTCAATGACACGCAACAGCGCCCAACTAGAGGCACCTCCAAAGGTGCACAACAACCCAATGACGAGACTCAAAGGCAGATCATCAAATTGTGTCCTCTTGGCTTGTTTATGAACCCCTCTAGCAACGAGGTTGCGACTACGATCACAGAGTTGATCAGACAGTTCATGAAGGAGTTCTGGCCTACCTACTTGACGATGCCCGCAACTGTGCGAGGAAAAATGTTTATTAAATTTACGGTGAGGAATTATTTCACAACTATATCATATTATTTAATTTAATATATTCATAAATCGAATTTTATTAATTGGCAGAAAATATATGGTATTCGTGAGAGAGAAAAACACGCAGTACAGCGGGCCTACGAAACGAAGGCGAAGTTGTGTTATAAGAATTTGATTTACAACACGAAGAAACAATACTTTGAGAGGGTTGTGGATCCAAAATGGACCGGAAAAGACAAAACTTGGATGCACGACGGGTTAGAGGCGGCGGCGATTAAGCATTGGGCCACTGAGGATCATCAAGAGGTGTCGCATAAGTCTAAGAAAAACAGGAGAGGAGGCAAGGAGCCAATTGAGGGGGTGAAGGCACCTCCCACTTTTTTTGGTGGATCCCGCGACCTAGAGGAGCTCAGACGTCTGCTGGTATGAATTATGAAAATTAACAATATGGGTGTAATTTAGTAATCTTAATATATGCGTAAGCCAATTTTAACGTACTCTTTCTTGAAATGTGTAGGCTGAGGAGGACAAAACACGAAGAGACCCTATTCGATATGATGAGGCCTACAGACGTGGTCACACGCAGCGGGTGAAGGGGACGGGCGGTAACACAGGAGTTCCAGCTCGGCGGACTTGGGTAGATGCTGCGACGAAAGCGCAATATGTAAGTTATTTCAACCGCATACTCCTTTTTATCTTCCTCAACTAGCTTTAAATTATTTATTCCAATATAAGTACTGATTCTTTCAAATGTTAATGCAGAAAAATTACATGGAACTATTGAGGAAAAGATATCCCCGCCCAGCTAAGCTCCCGGTGTTCGATCCCGACTGTTGGACCGAGGCATTTGGTCCTGTGAAGAAGGGGAAGGCGAAAGGCTTGCCGAGGGATGCACGCCCGGAGGCGTTCAAGATTAAATACAGGAAACAAGAAGATTATTCACAGGCCTGCATCGACGACTTACAAACGCAGAATGACCGCACTATCTATCGCAGTGATCAAAGGATGACTGATATGAAAGCCACTATGGAGCTATGGAGATGCTTGCTTAATGAGAAGGTGGACGTGGACCTTCCACCGATATCAGATTCTATATTCATGGGGCATGCACGTAGGACCGGAGCTGTGATTCCACCGGTTCGTATGCCGCGTCGTAGGCCAGATCCATTTGCTCCAAGTTCTTCCGATAGGCCTGCGTATATCGAGGAGTACTCTGATGACGATGGTGACGACGATGTCGATGATATTATGGCGTCTTTGCAGACTGACGATTATGTGGAGCTGGGTGTTGAGGATGGTGTTGGGAGTGGTGAGGATGATGGGGAGGATGATGGTGAGGATGATGGGGAGGATGATGACGGGAATGGATGTGGGTTGGATGATAGTTCGGATGATGATTAGTTGTATTTTCATTATTGTAATGTTGGACTGTTAAATTTTCATTATTGTAATGTTGTACTGTTAAATTTTCATTATTGTAATGTTGGATTGTTTAATTTTCATTATTGTAATGTTGGACTGTTAAATTTTCATTATTGTAATGTTGGATTGTTTAATTTTCATTATTGTAATGTTGGACTGTTAAATTTTCATTATTGTAATGTTTGACTGTTAATTTTTCATTATTGTAATGTCTTTTACAACACTACCAAATCGTTACAATTAAAGTGCGTCACAAAGTAATGTTTTAAATTATTACAAAACACTTGAACTATTCAGTATCACTAGTTAGCTCCACGTTTTCACTTTCTTCGTCTTCCTCTTCAGCTTCTTTTTCTCCTCTATCTTGTACATCTTCGACGATCTCAAACTCATTTGCCCACCCCAATTGTATATCCATATCAAATGCGCTAAAGTCTACGAACATATTAATTCCTACAGATGCGTTCTCTTGGAACACTTCCGCTGGCATCCCTATTTCTGTTTCTGTGTCGCTGGAATCACTTAGTGACGACATGTCGATCACGTGCCTAGCCGGTATAGTAGATACAGCCATCCATCCATTTTGACCTGGTCGACCATTCGTAAGTTGTGGATACGGGGCGTAGTACGACTGAAGGGCCTGATTGGCAAAAATAAAAGGCTCGTTGGTTGTGAGAGACCATCGAGGGTTAATATCAACGAGTTTGTACGTCTCGTGAACACGAGTCCCTCGAGCTCTAATATCATACCACCTACACTTGAAGAATACAATGTATAGCGGTCTTCTGTGCCCCCAATATTCCACCTCTATGATTTCGTTCAATGTCCCATAGAAGTTGGTGGCGTGGGATCCTCCCATGTCCCCCTCCACATAAACCCCACTACAATCACTCTTCTTAGGGCCCAAACGCATATCTGTGTGAAATCGGAACCCATTCACAATGTACCCTTCATAGTACAACACTGAGTTGAGAGGACCTGCGAGCAACGGCTTAACACGATCCCCTTTTTTGAATGAATTCTTGTCATGCCGCCACCTATGATTTTTGGGCAAAAAACGACGATGGCAATCGAACCAACACGGTTTACCACCATTCTTCAACGTAAATGAATTCGTATCTCCCATGCAATAAGGGCACGCTAACTTCCCGTGCGTACTCCACTGAGACAACATTCCATACGCTGGAAAATCGCTAATCGTCCACATCAGGGCCGCTCGTAATTGAAAGTTTTCCTTCCTTGAGCTATCAAACGTCTCCAAACCAGTGCTCCATAAAGCATTAAGCTCGTTAATTAGTGGTCTAAGATAAACATCCAAGTTCTTCCCGGGACTATCTGGACCGGAAATGATAAGGCTCAAAAATATGAACTCCTGCCTCATGCAAAGATCGGGGGCGAGGTTATATGGGGTTACCATCACTGGCCAACAAGAGTATTTTTTCCCAGATGAGCCATACGGTGTGAATCCATCCGTACATAAGCCGAGTCGTACGTTCCTAGGCTCAGCTGCAAAATCCGGATGTGTCCGATCAAAGTGTCGCCATGCCTCACTGGAAGCCGGGTGAATCATTCGATCCGTAGCCTCTCGACACTTCAAATGCCAAGTCATATGCTTTGCAGTACCTACGGTATAATACATCCTCTGAAGACGAGGACCTAGGGGGAAATACCACAAATGCTTCTTTGCGACCTTTGACTTCCTACCTTCCTCGTATCTATCAACCCCGCATATCGGGCATTTTAGGAAGTCATTGCTCGCCGCAAACCCGTAAAACAGAAAACACTGATTTGTGCAAACATCGATCTTCTCGTACCCTAACCCCAAGGTTCGCTCCATCTTATGCATCCCTTTCGTGTCTTTAGGTAACAACTTCTCAATCTCAGGGTCGAACCCATCTTTGGACATCTTTAAAAAATGGTCAGAAACGATGTTACTCGCCTTGTGAATAGTTTTGTAATTCACCCACTCTCCAATCCACTGCAGGACGGTTTTGCTCTTCTTAGGGTGCATCTTCACCTGACCTAGACGCATCAAGTCGTAAAAATCTCTTGCATCGGGATTCGGATCCTCGTTACGCACAGCGTCCTCATCAAATCGGCCTCCATATGCATCCACGACCATCTGTCTAAACGAATCGTCAGCACGAATAGGGCTGTTAGGAATATTGGCGTGTGATGGTTCGAGAGGTTCGTCGATAAACGTCATAGAAGTGGTGGTAAACTGCTCTCCATGCAAAACCCACTCAAAATATCCAGGCGTAAATCCCGACTTATGAAGATGATCACGGACTTGGTATCGATCGAAAAACTTTGAATTGTTACATTTTTTGCACGGGCACCTAATACGCCCCCCTAGATCTAAATAGCCATCTTGTCGCGAAGCAAATTCTATGAATGTGCGAACCCCAACCACAAAACTATCTCGCAAATAACCACTGCTCTCGAATCTATCGTACATCCAATTCCTATCTACTTGATAGTCCATTATTTATCTAAGATGTAAATTTTAAAGGAAATAATTAATTACAATTAATACTACAAACAATTAATAATTAACAATTTAAAATGTAACAATTATCATGCACGATAAGGTTGAAGAGTGATAAATTGATCAACTTACTTCTTGAAGCGTAAAAAAACGATCTTCAAGAATCTTGTGTCCTCTACGAGTACCCTCGATGTGTTTACGTCAATATCTATCAAGAAATGAATAAACAAGTTAACATATCATACCAATATTTAGTATTTAAAAATATAGTTGACCATCTAAATGAAAAAAAACGAGAATACCTTAAGAGAAATGGTGAAGATTGTTGTGAATTAGAAAAGTAAGGGAAATGATATTTATAAATGAAAATCTGGCAGTTTGTGACCGCCGGGCGGTCGCGAATGCCAACTAGCCGTTGGCGTTCGCGACCGCCGGGCGGTCGCGAATGCCAACTAGCCGTTGGCATTCGTGACCGCCCAGCGGTCGCGAATGACAACTAGCCGTTGGCATTCGTGACCGCCCAGCGGTCGCGAATGCCAACTAGCCTTTGGCTTTCGTGACCGCTGGGCGGTCACGAAAGACCCTCATTCGTGACCGCCCAGCGGTCACGAATAATATTCATAAAAAAAAATTTGATTTTATGGATTCATCTTGATGTGTTTATGATTTTTAACAATAAGTCTCATTACTACATGTAAATTGAAGTAATAAATTAGTACAACATTAGTAATTAACATATTAAAATAGCGAATTAGATGTGATTAGGCGAGTTATGAACGAATAACCTATTTTATGTTCTACAACTAATCATCATATACACTTAGTTGTTTTAGATGTAATGTGTAATTTTGTGATAAACTCTCTTTTAATTTACTTAGTAGTAAGTATTTTATCAATTTAACAAACATCGCACCTTAATTAAACAAACGAAAATCAAAACTTTTGAATGAAACTTATTCGTGACCGCTGGGCGGTCACAAATAAGGGTCTTTCGTGACCGCCCAGCGGTCACGAAGTATGTTCGTGACCGCTGGGCGGTCACGAAGTAGGGTTCGTGACCGCCGGGCGGTCACGAAAGACCCTTATTCGTGACCGCCCAGCGGTCACGAATAACATTCATAAAAGAAAATTTAATTTTATGGATTCATCTTGATGTGTTTATGATTTTTAACAATAAGTCTCATTACTACATGTGAATTGAAGTAATAAATTAGTACAACATTAGTAATTAACTTATAAAAATAGCGAGTTAGATGTGCTTAGGCGAGTTATGAACGAATAACCTATTTTATGTTCTACAACTAATCATCATATACACTAAGTTGTTTTAGATGTAATGTGTAATTTTGTGATAAACTCTCTTTTAATTAACTTAGTAGTAAGTATTTTATCAATTTAACAAACATCGCAACTTAATTAAACAAACGAAAATCAAAACTTTCGAAAGAGACTCATTCGTGACCGCTGGGCGGTCACGAATGAGGGTCTTTCGTGACCGCCCAGCGGTCACGAATAATATTCATAAATAAAAATTTGATTTTCGAATAAGGGTCTTTCGTGACCGCTGGGCGGTCGCGAATGGGGGTCATTCGTGACCGCCCGGCGGTCACGAATAACATTCATCGCGAAAATTTTGAATTTTCAAAAATTTTGAATTTCCCACCAAGTTCGTGACCGCTGGGCGGTCACGAAAGACACTCATTCGTGACCGCCCAGCGGTCACGAATAATATTCATAAACGAAAATTTGATTTTCGAATAAGGGTCTTTCGTGACCGCTGGGCGGTCGCGAAAGAGGGTCATTCGTGACCGCCCGGCGGTCACGAATAACATTCATCGCGAAAATTTTGAATTTTCAAAAAATTTGAATTTCCTCCCAAGTTCGTGACCGCTGGGCGGTCACGAAAGACACTCATTCGTGACCGCCCAGCGGTCACGAATAATATTCATAAACGAAAATTTGATTTTCGAATAAGGGTCTTTCGTGACCGCTGGGCGGTCGCGAAAGAGGGTCATTCGTGACCGCCCGGCGGTCACGAATAACATTCATCGTGAAAATTTTGAATTTTCACCAAAATTTGAATTTCCCCCCAATTCCGAGGTCTTCCGTGACCGCCCGGCGGTCGCGAAAGACCTTGGAATTGGGGGGAAATTCAAATTTTTTGAAAATTCAAAATTTTCACCAAAATTCTATATATACCCACCATTCCACCCATTAATTTTTCATTACACTCACATTATCTTCTCTAAACCCAACACTTTCTCCTCCCTTTCTCATTTCCCAATCCAAAACATAAACACCAACAATTTTTCTTCTCCTCTTTTCTTATATCTCCAAAAAACAAAACACCAACTCTTTTATTTTCTTCTTTTCCTTACTTATAACACAAATCATTCTCTTAAATGATGTTTATATAAAAAACCGTCCAACCATACATTATATTCGTAAGAAACAAATATTTATTCCGGTATTTTACCGGAATATTTTTTTTATTTCGTATAATGTCATCCGTGACCGCCGGGCGGTCACGGATGACTTGAATATTATTCGTGACCGCCCGGCGGTCACGGATGGTTTAAATATTATCCGTGACCGCCGAGCCGTCGCGGATGACCCCGGGGTCATCCGTGACCGCCGAGCCGTCGCGGATGACCCTGGGGCCATCCGTGACCGCCAAGCGGTCGCGGTGGTTGGCGCGACCGCCGAGCGGTCGCGGATGACCCCGGGGTCATCCGTGACCGCCGAGCGGTCGTGGATGACCCCGGGGTCATCCGTGACCGCCGAGCCGTCGCGGATGACCCTGGGGTCATCCGTGACAGCCAGGCGGTCGCGGTGGTTGCCGCGACCGCCGAGCCGTCGCGGATGACCCCGGGGTCATCCGTGACCGCCAGGCGGTCGCGGTGGTTGCCGCGACCGCCGAGCCGTCGCGGATGACCCCGGGGTCATCCGTGACCGCTGAGCCGTCACGGATGACCTCGGGGTCATCCGTGACCGCCAGGCGGTCGCGGTGTTGCCCGCGACCGCCGAGCCGTCGCGGATGACCACGGGGTCATCCGCGACCGCCGAGCGGTCACGGATGACTTCCGTGACCGCTGGGCGGTCGCGGATGTCCCCGGGGTCATCCGTGACCGCTCGGCGGTCGCGGATGACTACCGTGACCGCTCGGCGGTCGCGGATGACTTCCGTGACCGCCGAGCGGTCGCGGATGACCTCCACGACCGAGGGCATCCGCGACCGGTCATCCGCGACCGCTAGGCGGTCGCGGATGACCATCCGCGACCGGAAATGGGTCATTCGCGACCGCCCGGGCGGTCGCGAATGACCCTTTTTTCTTGTAGTGTAAGTACCCTTTTGTTCTTTATGCGTTGCAGTGATTTAATGTGTTGTTGAATTTTCTTTTATGCGCATGTATTTTCGATCCTAAATTGGCTGAAAATATCGAGAAAGGTAGCAGATTTTATTCAGAAGTTGATCTAATTAAGTTTCAAATTAATCGGTTATTTCAATTTGATCAAATAATAATTGAAGTGGAAGTGTTAAAGTTTTAATTTTCAAAGAGTAGGCCAGTTTAGAATGGGAGTTAAATTATAAATTGTTTATTACCATCTGTACAAATTTAGGAGTACAACGAAGTATAAAATCTAAATTAGCCCCTATGGTTAAACTTTTTACTTCTAAAGAAAATTATCTGAAGTTTACTTCTAAAGAAAATTATCTTTTCAGAAAGGAAATTTGTTCAATGCAACAAACCGGTACTCATTTTATTCTTTCAATGCCTTGTATTTTAACACCAACTTATATTTGCAAGTCCACTCCAAAACTCCATTATTCCACTTTCAAACTCAACCACTTATCTTCCCAAAACAGGATGTCTTTCCCATCTCCAGCAATTTTAGACAAATTCTCACCAAACCAATCATTCTCACCACTACAATTCATGATTGCTCCGATCAACTTTGAGTGGAAACCACCCCCAAAAGGTTGGCTTAAAATTAATTCAGATGTTGCCTTTGCTGACGGACAAACCACATCAGCTTTCACTGTTCGGAATCATTGTTGCCACCTTCTGCTGGCTTTCTCCTCTTCTTACCTTTCCCAGGATGCAACT
Organism: Linaria vulgaris; assembly: GCA_948329865.1. Taxonomy (NCBI): domain Eukaryota; kingdom Viridiplantae; phylum Streptophyta; class Magnoliopsida; order Lamiales; family Plantaginaceae; genus Linaria; species Linaria vulgaris. The sequence continues at coordinate 49,527,875 of OX415251.1, read as the reverse complement.
ATAGCTGAAACCTCAGCTATTTTGCATGCTACAGATCCTCAGAGGTTTTAATATTCACCAGATTTTCTTTGAAACGGATTCCCTTACATCTACTGATTTAATCACCAAAGGGCAACATGAACTCTATTGGAGAGCCTCTGAGGATCTGCTGGACATCGCAAAAATTTGAAAGATTTTTCCGAAGTGGAAAATTAAGAAAATATTAAGACTCAGCAACAAAAGTGTAGGAATTAGTGACTTTGGCTCAGTGGAATTTCCATAATTCTACCATCTTGAACGTAGTTGCAACTGGGTAACTTGAGCAGCAGTGAAAGCTTGTATAGCTGTTGCAACTGAGTGAGCGACTGTTGCAACTGGGCGGCGAGAGTCAGATTAGGGCAGGCAGTTAATTCAGTGGGCCGTGGGCTTCACGCGAGTTAGTTATAACTGCCTCAGTATGTATACTCTGTTACGCAGCCGTTTTCATAACGGTTTCTTGTTACCCATTGTACTCTATATCTCCTCAATAAAATTGGATCTCGATTTCTCCCTTGGATTAGGGTTCTTCATCACATTGATGATAGAACGCCGAACCAAGTAAATTGCGTGTGTTGTTCGTGATTGTTTACTTTTTTCTGTTGCTTTGTTATTCGAATTTGTTCGTTAACTCTTTGCGATTTGTGCGATTCAATTGTGATTTGAATTCGGTAAATTTTGCGTTACGATTTGACCCGATTCACTACAAAAAGTGCACACGATCTGGCATAATGGGCTAAAAGTCTAAAACTAGAAATTGGAATGGTTTCTTTAGTATATCAAATTTCCCTTTTAACTCCTCTGCAAAACCTCCTGTAAAACGCTTATTTTGAGTCATTTTATTTGCTTTGTGTAGTGAATCGGGTCAAATCGTAACGCAAAATTTACCGAATTCAAATCACAATTGAATCGCACAAATCGCAAAGAGTTAACGAACAAATTCGAATAAGAAAGCAACAGGAAAAAGTAAACAATCACGAACAACACACACAATTTACTTGGTTCGGCGTTCTATCATCAATGTGATGAAGAACCCTAATCCAAGGGAGAAATCGAGAACCAATTTTATTGAGGAGACATAAAGTACAATGGGTAACAAGAAACCGTTATGATATCGGCTGCGTAACACAGTATATATACTGAGGTAGTTATAACTAACTCGCGTGAAGCCCACGGCCCACTTGAATTAACTGCCTGCCCTAATTTGTCTCTCGCCGCCCAGTTGCAACAGTCGCTCACTCAGTTGCAACAGCTATACAAGCTTTCACTGCGACTCAAGCTACCTCAGTTGCAACTACGTTCAAGATGGTAGAATTATGGAAATACCACTGAGCCAAAGTCAATAATTCCCACAATTCTCCACCTTATTTCTGTAACTCTACCTCAATCACAAAACCAGCAACTCAACTCCTCCAACTAGTCTCGAAGACTAACAACTCTTTAGTTGTAATAAATCCAGACAAGGATCAACCTTTCTGGGCAAAATCATGTTGATCAAATCTGTCGGATTTTCCACTATTGCAACTACCAGTGCAATAATCTCTGCTTCAGCAGTTGATGTTGCAACTACTCTCTGCAACATAGCTTTCCAGCTAACACCAGTTCTAAATGTTGTACAGACAAACCCAGTAACTGATTCCCTGGTGCCCAAACATCCAAATTTTAATTCTTGAGACAATGGAGTTGCAACTCCCAGTTCTCGAGACATTCCAAAATTTTCCAGTATCTTCTCAAGATACTCCACCTGAGACAAGTACAACAGCCCTTCAGCTCTTTCTCTTCCTCTGGTCAGCAAGTAGTTGGATTCACACGCTCAGTTGCAACTGGTTCTTCTTCAAGTAACCAATTGCCAGGATGATCTGGTTCCCTGATAGCCATAAGCTCCACCTCAAGCTGGTAACCACTATCTTCCTCATTTTCTGAGTTAACACAATTGTTAATCTCAACGGCTTGCCCAAGTAAATCACCATTGCATTTAACAGCCATAGCGTCCTCATTTACCCTGCAACACTCACTGAAGTCAGCTGAACAAAACTCCAGACCATTGTCTGTTCTCAGTCTTTTCAGTTGCAATCCAGTCTTCTCTATCATGGTCCTCCAGCTCTTGAATGTTCCAACTGTCTGGTCCTTGGTCTTCAACACAAATAGCCAAATCTTCTTGGAATAACCATCCACCAGTGATAAGAAGTGCCTTGCAACAGAGTATGAAGCAGTTCTTGAGGGTCCCAACAGATCAGTATGAACATAATCACAATGTTCGCAATAACCAATCTCCTTCAGCTTTTCAGCTCCCAATAGACAATGCTTCCCCAACTCTAACAAAACTCTTTCACTCACATGTGCTAATCTCTTGTGTTCCAACTCAGACATGGAAACAACCCTCTGGGCAGCTGCTGTTGCAACTATACCCATGACATAATTTCCTTTTAGTATGTAAAGGCCATTCTTCCAAGTTCCTCTCATCACCTCCAGTGATCCCTTGAGTACCTTTACCATACTATTCTCTCCCAAGAACTTGTAACCCGTCTTCTCTAATAAACCAAGAGATATCAGGTTTCTCTTTAGGCCAGGGACATATCTCACCAGTCTCAACAACATCTGAGATCCATTGTGAAAGGTGAACCTCACAGATCCTATACCTTGAACCTTACAAGGTCTGTTGTCTCCCAAGAACACATATCCACCATCAATCTCACTATATTCTTCAAATATAGACTGATGTGGAGTCATGTGAAAAGAACAACCCGAATCTAACACCCACACTTTCTCTGAATCTCTCACAGAAACCACTAGAGCATTAGCAGACTCATACCCCTCTTGCATAGTTGCAACATTGACTGACTCCTCTTTTCTGTCACCACCACCAACCTGCCTTTTAGGACAAAACCTCCTGGTGTGGCCCTCCAAGTTGCAACTATAACAAACAAACGATTTCTTCCCATTCCTACTCTGTTTTCTGGACTTCTTCTCCTTCCTACTTTCCTGATTCTGTCCACTTACTGTTAGAACATCACCTAATTGTTCTTTCACTGCATTCCCTCTCTCATTCAATCCCTTTGAATATAGAGCCGATTGCACCTCATCAAGTGTTAAAGAATCCCTTCTATATATAAGAGTTTCCTTAAAGTTATCAAGAGATCTAGGTAATGAACTTAACAACAGCAACGCCTGATCTTCATCATCAATTGCAACATCAATGTTCTCAAGATCCAGAATCAACTTGTTAAACATATCAATTTGTTCCTCTATCGATTTATCATCATGCATACGAAAAGAATACAGAGCTTGCTCGAGATACAAACGATTTACCAATGATTTGGTCATATACAAGCTTTCCAGCTTCAACCAAACACCAGCAGCAGTTTTCTCCTTAGAGACCTGTCGCAACACCTTGTCACCCAAACAAAGAATCACAGCACTATGAGCCTTCTCCATCATAACCTTCTTCGATTTTTCATCAAGATCCTTATCGATGTTCGTCTCATCCAATGCATCAACCAATCCTTGTTGAACTAACATTGCTCGCATCTTCAACCGCCACAAACCGAAATAGTTTTGCCCTGTAAACTTCTCTACATCAAATCTTGCCGTCGCCATGAGCAAATCTACGTTCACCGCACCAATTTGTAGTGAATCGCGTCAAATCGTAACGCAAAATTTATCGAATTCAAATCACAATTGAATCGCACAAATCGCAAAGAGTTAACGAACAAATTCGAATAACAAAGCAACAGGAAAAAGTAGACAATCACGAACAACACAGGCAATTTACTTGGTTCGGCGTTCTATCATCAATGTGATGAAGAACCCTAATCCAAGGGAGAAATCGAGATCCAATTTTATTGAGGAGATATAGAGTACAATGGGTAACAAGAAACCGTTATGATATCGGCTGCGTAACACAGTATATATACTGAGGCAGTTATAACTAACTCGCATGAAGTCCACGGCCCACTTGAATTAACTGCCTGCCCTAATCTGTCTCTCGCCGCCCAGTTGCAACAGTCGCTCACTCAATTGCAACAGCTATACAAGCTTTCACTGCGACTCAAGCTACCTCAGTTGCAACTACGTTCAAGGTGGTAGAATTATGGAAATACCACTGAGCCAAAGTCAATAATTCCACACTTTGTTACTAAAAAACAACAACAACATTGCTTTAGAACTATGCCGCGGCTACCGCTTCAAGCCCTCGTGCGGCATTGACCTCTCAAGGTACAACGTCCTTCTCCCGAGATAGCAAGTGAAGCGCTATACTATCCCCTCGGTCGAACACTAGCGATACTTGTAGAAATCCAAATGATTATGCTATGAGTTTTATGTACAAAAGAATTTTGATATGAAGGATGGTTTTATCTTGAGCTCTAAAGACATCCTTCTTTTCTTTTCAAAACCATGTCTTTTACAAAAAACATCTATGTAGGGATTATATATAGAATTTTGAGGTGAGCAAATTACCATTCACACCCTCTAACTCTTGGCTATTAATATATATAAATATATTATGCCACACTTTATATTGAACTCAATTCCAATGTAATTTAATTAATATTTTGGTCTCAACACCAAATTAATTAAATTCTCCAACAATCCCGCACATGAATGTAATTGACTCAAATGTACGTGAGCCTAACAATGCTAAATGCAATTTGAGAGTTCTGCCGGAACTTGTTGCCTTAGGATACGTGGTTTTGGGCCTTGAACCTTCCTTAGTGAAATATCATCGGATATACTTGTCAACCAGTGGACGTGATGCCTTGAACTGTTCGGCGTTTTGTGTATACCAAGACAATGATACTCACACAACTCATTCCAGTACCGTATTAGTTCTCGTTGTTGTCCATTTCGGCCCTGGACTGCCTTGGAAAATTTCATCGAATGCTTTAGAGATTTAGCCCTTTTGTATCATCTCATAGAAGTGGCCCCTTCACATTCGACATAGGTGATCTCTCATTGAGGGTATTCTGCAATTCCCCGTTTGTGTTCACAAGACATAAGGATCATTAGAATCTCAAGTTCTCCTTATCCTGTACAGGTCTATCACTCTTTCATCCTAGAAATGGGTTGGGAACTCAATTTCCCGAGTGCTTTGTTGGACTCGCCCCCACAATTCGGTTGTCCCTTTGAACCTGCAAATTGGGGTTTACAATTCAGATAGGGTTGCCATCATGGGGTGGTGTCTTTTGGCGGGCTCAATTCCCATTTCCCTCGATGAATTTGCTACTTAGTCTCTTGCTAGACCTTTCGTCAATCGCCTCCAATATTTTCTTTAAACTCTTAAAGTCTTCAGAAAATATTATGATTAATTTTCTAACTTAAAAGTTTAGAATAATCTTAACCAACGCTTTCTTCTTCTAGCCCCCACATGTCTTTTCTTTTCCTCAAGAAAAAAAAATGTCTCTAGCCTCAAAGAAAATAAAATTTATTTGATTTGCGTACATAGCGTCTTATTTCAAATAAATTTGAATATTTATCCTATTTAGTAAAATAAATAGTATTAAATCTCACTTGCTTCTCACTAAGCAATTTAATTTACGCACTTATATTTAGACTCAATTCCAAATATTTTAAACAAATATATATATATATATATGTGTGTGTGTGTGTAATAACATACAAGTCTCGCACTTGTGTTATTTCCTACAAATATATATATCAATATATATATATATATATATTATACAAGTCCCACACTTGTATTTCCAACAACTATATATATATATATATATATATATATATATATATACACGCACCATTTACAAGTCTCGCATTTGTATTGTTTTTTTTCCATGTCATAAAGACATCACAAGTAATCGAAATAAATTATAATATTTGCCTCACATGCAACTTCGATTACATTTATTCGTAAAACTAGTCTCTTCACACGAGACTTTTTACTACATCAAACTTGAACACTAGCCTCAGTACTAGCCTCACCCTTAGGTGACAATGTCATAACAGACATCTTAAAATATTCTTAGACCAAAATCCCTTTCCTCCAAAGGTTCTACCCTTAGACGGAATAACCTTGTCTGACTCAAAGTCAAGTGTAAACCCTTCCTAGTTCAACATTGTACCACATATTAGATTCGTGTGAATCTCTGGAACATGAAGCACCTCGTTCAGGGTCAACTCATTCCCCGAGGTCATCTGTGAACTTAGTCACTTGGGCATCCCCTTGAGGTAAACATAAATGTTTCCTTTCTTCCCCCCCACACTCCAACATCTTGGCCGATGAAACCGTTAGACTATGTCTCCACGGCTGCAACACATTGGGGATCCTCATGATCCACCTCAGGTTTTTCCTTATTAAGAAATCTTGACAAGTTAAGGATTTTTTAGAAAAACACCATTTTTTTTCAATCTCAAAGTCAGATTCCTGACTTTTTCTAATTTCTCAAGTTGAGAACACGGCATCGTGGTTCTTAGAACCAGCATAATGGTCTCAGACCCATTAGTTCTGAAAATTTGCCTTACGATCTCAAACCGCTAGCCTTAGAGGCGACATAACAACCTCCATGTCGTAGCTTCATTTGTGGGGATGTTACGCTCGTAACATTGTAATTACACTTTGAAATTTCTTCAAGTTAATTCACAAGTCTCAATACTTGGAATTAATAAAATTCTTTCAAAGGGTCAACATGCAATTTTCGAATTGCTCACGAATTCACATGCAATTTTTCCACTCAAGAGTTCACGTGCATTTCAGCCAATTACATTCATGTGGGGGATTGTTGGAGAATTTTAAATAATTGGGCTTAATTGAGTAAGCCCAATCAAGTAAGTAAGTGTGTAGTGAATGTTCATTGACTTATGCAAGTGTAAGGGACTTTGTCCCACATTGGAAAAAGTCCTACAAATTCTATTGGTTATATTGAGATACCAAACTAGAGAGTGTAGTGAACTAGAAGATATGGGACTCCTCGCGCAGTCGTCATCATCCGTCCGACTCGACTCGACTCGACTCGCCTCGTCGCGTCGCGTCGCGCGTGTCCCTCCCGGGAAGGCAGTAAATATCTTTTTGGGAGAAATTTATTTGGTTATATTAAATAAAATGCTTAAGCAAAATTCTGAATTCTGAATTTGATGTTTGAATTCAAGAATAATTATTACACACTTAATGGCTACGGATTTAATTAGAAAAATTAAATCTGCTGATTTAATTTGTGAATTAAATCAGACGTTTTGAATTGAGTCAAAACGTTTTGAATGCTGAATAAATTCCCCTTGATCGTCTTTGGCTGTTACATTATTTTTCAAGCTATAAAACCAGACCCTCTGGGCAGAGGAATTTCATCCAAGAAAACACACAACATTTTGCATTTCATTTCATATTCAATTTCAGAGTTTTGCAAGTACCATTCGTGTTCGAAATTGAAAAACAGTATTGCCCTTCTCTTGCTGTTTAATTTGAGTGGACGTTGTACCTTGGGAGATCTCTTCCTCACGAGGGCTTGAAGGATAGCCGAGGAATTCGATCTTAAGGGGAGAGGGCATGCTTTCAACTCGTCCAAAACCCGTTCGTCAATCCATTCGTTCACAGTTTCGGTAAACTTTATTTGTTTGTCATATGTATTTATTTTGGAAAAACAACATCATGAATATAAACGTTATTTCGTGTCGTTATTTGTTCTTTATCATTATACGTTGTGCAACGAAATACCAACAGTAAACTAATCCAAAAACATTTGAGCAATACACTCTAATGATTTTGGAGATAAGTACTCCATATTCTAAACACTATAAATACTCCATATTCCCCACTACATCAAAATACCGTCTCCTCCGCTATCCACATAAACACAAGTACAAATCTTCACTATCGTACAAAACATCTATCATATATAAATCTCCTATTTTCTAACAAGTGGTATCAGAGCTTGTTCGATCTAAAACGGGCATCATGGCTAATCCTCGCATTATGGAATCAACTTCATTGTTCAATGGAGAAAACTATGACTATTGGAGCATTCGAATGAAGACATACCTCGAGTCTCAAGATCTATGGGATGTTGTTGAAGAAGACATTATTATTCAAGATGGTGCCGAGTCTTCGACAAGTGAGGTAAGTTCCAAGAAACTAAGACGCCAAAATGCTAGAGCTCTTTCTATATTTGAACAAGGCATTAGTGAATCTATATTTTCAAGAATAAGAAATGCCACCACTGCAAAGCAAGCTTGGAACACCTTAAAAGAAAAATTCCAAGGCCTGAGAAGAGATCTAGAAAATCTTAAAATGAAAGATTCGGAGCTTGCCAAGGATTATTGTTCAAAACTTATGGAGATCGTCACCCAAATGCGAGGTTATGGAGACAACATTTCCGATGAAAGAATTGTCGAAATGATCTTGATCAGTCTTCCTGAGAAGTACGATCCCATCGTAGCCGCTATTGAGTAGTCGAAGGACCTATCAACAATGACGGTCACAGAATTAATGGGCTCCCTACAAGCACATGAGCTAAGGATGAATAGGCGACATGAAGACTCACTTGAGAGTGCCTTTCAATCAAAGCTCAACATCAAAAACAATAAATCAAGAAACGATGGAGGCTCGTGAGGATGGCAACGATAAGAAAAGCGCGAGGAGACCAAAGGTGAGTACCCCCTTGCCGAATATGCAAGAAAACTAATCACCTAGGAAAAGATTGCTACCATCGAGGAAAGCCACAATGTAGAAATTGTAAGAAGTTTGGGCATGTGGAGAGAAATTGTCGATTAAAGAAGAATCATCAAGTTAACTACTCAGAAGATCAACATGAGAAGGAACATATCTTTTATGCATGTCAATCTGCAATCGAGAAGAAAGAAGAAGGTTGGTACATCGATAGCGGATGTAGCAATCACATGGCATCCAACGAGAGGATCTTTTGTGATCTAGACACATCGATCAAGACTAAAGTTAAGATGGGCAACAGAGAATTGGTGGAGACGAAAGGTAAAGGTACGGTCGCCATCGAAACAAGGAAAGGTACGCGTTTTATCAAAGATGTTCTCCTAGTACCTAATCTTGATCAGAATCTATTAAGTGTTGGCCAAATGATGGAGAATGGGTATTCGCTTCACTTTGAGGGGGAGTCATGTCGAATTCATTACTTGAAAAATAATGTGGAGGTTGCTGAAGTGAAGATGGGAAGAAACAAAAACTTTCCTATTCACTGGCAATATTTAAAACATAAAGCCATGGTAGCAAAACTTGACAACACAAGCTTATGGCATCGAAGATTTGGTCATTTTAATCTCAATGCCATACGACTACTTCATCAGAAGAAAATGATGAGAGACCTCCCACTTATAAACGAGAAGGAGAATGTTTGTGAAGGGTGCATGCTCGGAAAGCAACATAGGCAACCATTTCCAACGGAGAAAGCATGGCGAGCAACACAAGTATTGGAGCTTGTCCACACTGACTTATGCGACCCATTGAGAACACCTTTCCTAAGTCAAAACAGGTACTTCATCCTCTTCATAGATGACTATACAAGAATGACTTGGGTATATTTCTTTAAACAGAAATCAGAAGTTTTGGGAATCTTCAAGAGATTCAAGAACTTTGTTGAGAAACAAAGCGGTCACAAGATTAAAAAGTTAAGAAGTGACCGTGGTATGGAGTACAACTCTAAAGAGTTTGACAAGTTCTGTGAAGATGAAGGCATGGAGCACCAACTAACGGTCGCCTACACTCCACAACAAAATGGAGTCTCAGAAAGGAAGAATCGAACCGTGATGGAAATGGCAAGATCCATGCTCGCTGAAAAAGGATTGCCAAAGATTTTTTGGGCAGAGGCTGTCTACACCTCGGTCTATCTACTTAACAGGTGTCCAGCAAAAGCAGTACTCAACAAGACGCCAATTGAAGCTTGGTCTCGACAGAAGCCTTCCGCCAAACATCTTAGGGTCTTTGGATGTATATGCTATGTCCACATTCCATCCGTAAAGAGACACAAGCTAGAAGACTAGACGGAGAAAGGTATATTCCTCGGCTATAGCTCTCAGTCAAAAGGTTACAGAATTTACAATATAGAAACCAAGAAGCTTGTTACGAGTCGAGATGTTGAGTTCGACGAGCAAGCGGCCTGGAACTGGGAGACGGAGAATATAGAGAGGATATGGATATCTGCACCTATGGAAGAAGATGGTGCGAGAGACAATGACGAGGATGACAAACAAAATCCAGGTACAACTCCTATATCCTCTTCAGAAAGTAATACTCCAAGACAAAGTGATTCATCACCAGAATCTCCGCCACTAAGGATGAGGTCCTTAAGTGATATATATGAAACTTGTAATTTTACTGTCTTGGAACCACCCAACTACGAAGTAGCATCTAAAGAAAAAGTATGGGTTAAAGCTATGGAGGAAGAGATAAAGATGATTGAGAAGAATAAAACTTGGGAGTTGGTTGATCATCCAAACGATAAAAAAGTAATTGGAGTTAAGTGGGTCTACAAGACAGAGTTGAATCCCGATGGTTCTATACAAAAGCATAAGGCAAGGCTTGTAGCCAAAGGATACGCTCAACTACCGGGGATCGACTACACAGAGACATTCGCCCCAGTTGCTCAGTTGGATACGATAAGAGCACTTATTGCTCTTGCCGCACAAAAACAATGGAAAATCTTCCAACTCGATGTGAAGTCAGCTTTTCTAAATGGAGAGCTACAAGAAGAAGTATACGTTGAGCAGCCTGAAGGATTCATGACGAAAGAAGGCAAAGTCTTACGACTCAAGAAAGCACTATACGGGCTTAAACAAGCACCTCGAGCCTGGTATAGCAAGATCGATGGATATTTTATCGACCAAGGATTTCGGAGGAGCAAAAATGAGCCAACTCTCTACATAAAGTCCCAAGGTAACACCAATATACTCATCATCTCTCTTTATGTTGATGACTTAATTGTCACAGGGAATGATATAAAGCTAATTGAAGAATTCAAGAAAGACATGATGAACACATTTGAGATGAGTGACTTGGGATTGATGCACTACTTTCTTGGAATGGAGATAAGCCAAGAAGAAGAAGGTATCTTCTTATCACAAAAGAAGTATATCGACGATATGTTGAAGAAATTTAAGATGGAAGAATGCAAACCCGTTGCTACTCCATTGATTCCGAATGAGAAGTTAAAGACGGAAGATGGAACGAAGCAAGTAGACGCATCCATCTATCGTAGCCTAATTGGAAGTCTACTATACTTAACAGCTACGAGGCCCGACATCATGTACGCGGAAAGTTTGCTATCAAGATTCATGCAGAGCCCAAGCCAAACACATTTTGGAGCTGCAAAGAGACTCCTCAGATATCTGCAAGGAACAAAGACTTTTGGTATATGGTATAAACCAAGCTCAGAAGGAAACCTTTCAGGTTTCACTGATAGTGATTGGGCAGGATCTGTGGATGATATGAAGAGCACGTCCGGGTACGCGTTCAAGCTTGGCTCAAGTATAATATCATGGGGTTCAAAGAAACAAGAGTTTGTTGCACAATCATCAGCCGAAGCAGAATACGTTGCAGCAGCAGGAGCAGCTTGTCAAGCTATATGGCTAAGAAGAATATTTGAAGACATGGGACAGCCGCAAAACAGGCCTACAGAGATCTACTGTGATAGCAAATCAGCTACTGTAATGGCCAAGAATCCTGTTCAACACAATCGGACGAAGCACATTGCTATCAAGTACCACTTCATAAGAGAAGTCCAAGCAAGTGGAGATATTGGGATGAAGTATTGCCCCACGGAAGAACAACAAGCCGATATCTTCACGAAGTCACTTTCAAGAGATCGATTTCAAGTGATAAGGAGTATGCTTGGAGTATCCGAGAAATGCTTCAAGGGGGAGTATTAAAGTATGAAGCATTTCTAGAATAATCTATAGTATTCTAAATATATATATATAATTGTAATAATAATATGGATGAATCTAGAGTAGTCCATACTACACTAGTTAAGAATGTTCATAGGAATATTCTAGGAATATATCTAGAAAAATCTAGCAAAGATTAATTTAGAATAATGTAATGGGAGAGTTCTAGATATCTCCTCCCACACCTATATATACACCCCTTGGGGTGATATTGTAAACTAATCCAAAAACATTTGAGCAATACACTCTAAAGATTTTGGAGATAAGTACTCCATATTCTAAACACTATAAATACTCCATATTCCCCACTACATCAAAATACCTTCTCCTCCACTATCCACATAAATACAAATATAAATCTTCACTATCCTACAAAACATCTATCATATATAAATCTCCTATTTTCTAACAGATGCAAAGCCTGCAACCAAGTAAGACAAATGTGAACTACTTACTTAATAAAGAGTACAATAACTCCAAATATGAACTAATTAATAAAGACTAGTTAATGTTAACTGCCATACTTTTTTTCTTTCAAATATGTAATGAGAGATAGTCCGTAAGAGGAAACTAAATGATGATAAATGGAGAAAGCTCACATAAATTGTGCAGCCAGATAAACATAGAGAGATTGTGCTTGAGCAACTCGAAACAATCGCACTTGTCTGATCATAAAAATACGAAAGACCCTCCTCCATATCCTCTTTGTCTGCTTCTATCATCTCCAATAGATGATCACTGGGACTAATGTCAATGTGAGCCGTGTGAAGAGAGTTGAAGTCCCAAAAGAACTCATCAGTAGCCAGAAAACCATTATACATGAACGACACAAGATTAAGGGCATGAAGTGTGAGCTTACTTGTAGATTGTTCCAAACAATCCTCTATGAACAACTTCTTCAACAAAGGACACATAATGGCAAAATTATACCAAAATTTACATTCAAAGAGGTGTAAGTATTCCAGCACGGGACAGCCTTCAGTCAATAGTCTCATTCCATCGCCATCGAATATGATTATAGCAAGATATAAGGTTTTGAGGTTGGGTAAACTGAATTATCGGGAGGATGACACGGAGAGTCTAAATAAGATCGCAAATTGACCAATGTGGTGCAACCGTTGAGGATTTGAAATAAGGCATCTGCTAAGTTGTTCATATCAAGATACGAGACTTTGAGATCAAGGTGATGAACATTAAGCCGTATTGCGGCACGAATCCAATATGCAACCCTTGCTACACGATAATCCTTGTGACAATGAAGAATAATTTGGTCCACATAATTGGGATTAGACGACAAAGTAACATTAAACAATTTATTAAGAAAACTGATAAAAGTAACAGAAGGCGCATAGTCGTCATCGCTGTTATCTCCCCTATTACTACTATTAGGGTTTAAGAACAATAATGAATCATCAAGATCAATTTTATCGGGCGTAAAATTAGAGTCGATCAGATATTTCTACCTCGTGGAGAGAATTGAGGTACCAACAGCATATTTTGTGGGCAAATGAGACAAAATTAGGTTCAAAAGTTCATTTGGTAGCTCACTGATTCGATCAATTACGAATACTCAAGTAAATAACACAATAAGCCTCAAGTCCCTCAACGTTAGATTTTTCAGTCTATTTTTAACTTTTTGCCATTTTCTTTTTTCTCTTGGGTTGCAGGCTTCTATGTTTATAAATTATAATAATATTTGTATTTGTATAATTTGTATGATATTATTAGTTAAAGACGAAAACGAGAAAAATAGTATTTAATTTTGGTTACTACTTTTAAAGGATTGACTACTATTCATGAGGAAACTAATGCAAGCTACAAGTCCATGCTAGTTTTAACGAATGTACGTACTTTTATTATATTTTTCTTGTGTTTGCGTTTATTTGTCTAAAGAAAAGGAAAACAGTAGCTACAAAATTGCAGTCACCATGAAAACAAAAGCTACAAATGGAGATAGTTTGTGGAAGCGAACAGTTTATTTATCAATGGTTACGAATTGAAATCAAATGGTTACAAAGATCAGGTAGAATTTCTCCATTGGTTTTCAAAATCTTCAAGTGAAACATGTGGTCCTATAACGGTAACAGATTAGCAAACTTAATTAACTACATTATACAACGTTTACACTTATAACTCGTTTTCCTTCCACCGTGACTCTGTTTTTGCATTTAAGGTGGAGTTATGTGTTGTTTTAAAATTGGCATAGCTGATACATTACAGAACATAATGAAAAGAAACAAGATTTGTATAACATAATGAAGGTTAAGAGAAGGAAAGCTGAAAATGATTTGTATTAACTTGCATTCAATCAGTACAAGTGTTCCTCTTATATAGAAAGATTAATTGCTTATTCTAATGATAAAGAAGGAATATTACAGCTCATGAACTTATTGTTATTACAGCACACTCACAACATAATGCTGATACATGTGTTGTATTAGCATGTGTCCCATATAGTGTTGATACATGTGTTGTATCAGCACATTAGATAAAGCTGTTTTGATGTGCTGTATTAGCACTTTTCCTAGAGCTGATACATGTGATGTATCAGCTTCCTTTCTCTTGCTGTGTGGACGAATTAGCTCCTGTCTTCAGCTAATGAATTAGCTCATGTCTTCAGCTGATGGAATGAGAGTTTTCATACTCCCCCTCAAGATGGGAATGGATGTTGTGTATTCCCATTTTGAAAACAAAATCTTTGAATTTCTTTGTTCCTAATCCTTTAGTAAGGATATCAGCCAGTTGTCCTTCTAAAGACAAATGGAACATTTTAAAAAGACCTTGTTGCAGCTTTTCTCTTACAAGATGATAATCAATTTCTATATGCTTTGTGCGCTCATGATAAACTGGATTGGAAGCAATATGAATAGCTGCTTTGTTATCACAGAATAAGAGAGCTGGCTGAGGGTGCTTGTCACCAAGATCATTTAACAAAGTTTTTAACCATGTCAGTTCACAAACAGTTGCTGCCATTGATCTATATTCTGCTTCTGCAGAAGATTTGGAAATAGTATGTTGCTTCTTTGATTTCCAGGAAATCAAAGCATCTCCTAAGAATATACAATAGCCAGTAACTGATCTTCTGGTATCTATCTAGGAGGCCCAATCAGCATCACAGTAAGCCTTCAAATGAATATTGTTGTTGCTAGAAAAAAATAAACCTTGGCCTGGTGAAACCTTAAGAAATCTGACAACTCTTAGGGCTGCCTGCAAGTGTATTGTTCCTGGCTTAGATAGGAATTGACTTAGCGTATTAACAGTGTAAGATAAGCCTGGTCTTGTTACAGTTAAATATAACAATTTTCCTATGAGCCTTCTATAGATCGTAGGATCTTCAAGAGGTTCTCCCCCTTCCTGTGATAGCTTCAAATTCTGATCAATTGGAAATTCTGAACTCTTGGCATCTGTCATGCCACAATCTGCAATGATATCCAAAGCATACTGTCTCTGACTTATGCACATTCCATGTTTATTTCTTGCTACCTCTATCCCAAGGAAGAACTTCAGAGGTCCAAGATCTTTAAGTTTGAAATGTTCTTTGAGATATGATTTCAAATTGTGGATCTCATCATCATTATTTCCTGCAATTACTATATCATCTACATAAACAAGCAAAATAGTTGTGTTGGTTTGTGTATGCTTAACAAAGAGAGAATGATCAGCTATAGACTAAAGAAATCCTTTGCTAGTTATGACTTGTGTGAGCTTGTGATTCCATTGGCGAGAAGCCTGTTTCAAGCCATACAATGATTTATGTAATTTGTAGACCAGATTTGGTTGTGTCTTATGAGTTACAAGCCCAGGTGGAAGATTCATGTATACTTCTTCATCAAGATTGCCATATAAGAAAGCATTATTTACATCCAGTTGAGAAATGGACCAGTTGTTAGCAACAACAAAGGCAAGAAGAGTTATCGCAGTAGTAAGTTTAGCCACATGAGAAAATGTTTCAAAAAAAATCTAACCCTTCCTGTTGATTGTACACTCTGGCCACTAACCTGGCTTTGAAACGTTCAACTACTCCATTTGAAGTGTTTTTGATTCTATACACCCATTTACATCCTATTGGAGTTTTACCAAGTGGTAGTGGTTGTAGAGACCAAGTATGATTATCATTAAGAGCATTTAGTTCATCAGTCATAGCTGATTGCCATTGAGGATCCAAAACATCTTGTGAATAAGTATAAGGGGTAATGTGAGAAGCAATTGATGATATGAAGTGTAAATGTGAAGGAGAAAGAGAACAATTAGATAGAATAGTAGTATAGTTAGGAGGAGTACCTGGTGAGATGGAGGACACTGGAGGAGGATGAGTTGCTGTCAGTGGAGCAAGGTTGTGATTGTAATCCTTGAGATAAGCAGGAGTATTCTTTACTATGGTTGATCTTCTAAGCATAGGAGAAACAGGTAAAGGAATAGAGGGAGATTCAGAATTGTGAGAATCAGGTGAAGAAGAAGTTGAGTAAGGTGAAGAAGGTGAAGGTGAATCAGGATTGGTCATTGGAATTGGAGAATGATCGGAAGGAGGATCAGGTGAGGGAAAATGTGGGATAGCTGGTGTATGGAGTGGTAATATAGAATCTGATGTACCAGGCAGTGAAGGTGCAAAGAGATATATGTTTTCATGAAATGTAACATCTCTGGATATAAAGATTTTTTGATCTGAGAGGTTGTACAGTTTGTATCCCTTGATATGTGCTGGATAGCCAATGAAAATACATTTTACAGCCCTGGGATGTAGATTTGTAGATGGATGAGGGAGTACAGAAGCAAAACATAAACAATCAAAAACTTTGAGATGACTTTAAGAAGGTGCTTTGTGATGAAGAAGTTGAAATGGAGACTTATAGAAGGGGTTCTGTTAATGAGGTATGTGGCAGTGGTGACACATTCACCCCAGAACATGAGTGGAAGATGAGCCTGTAGTCTAATGGCTCTTGCCACATTAAGAAGGTGCCTATGTTTTCTTTCAACAACTGAATTTTGTTGAGGGGTGTATATGCAACTTTGTTGATGAACTATCCCATGCTTAGTGAAGAAATCATTCATTTTGAATTCCATGCCTTGATCAGTTCTAAATCCCTTAATGGTTTTATTGAATTGAGTCTTTATAAACTGATAAAATTGTTGTATAAGTGATCTGGTTTGTCCTTTATTCAACATTAAGAATATCCAGGTGAATCTTGAGCGATCATCAACTAAAGTTAAGAAGTATTTTGAGTTATTCAGTGAGTTTATAGGAAAAGGTCCCCATATATCTGCATGAATGAGATCAAAAGAAGATTCACTTCTGTGTGGATTATCTGGAAATGGCAATCTATGTTGTTTGGCATAGTGACAGCAATCACATAAGATAGAAGAGAATTTTTGAGGCAAATCTTTATTCATAGAATGGAGTAAAGATAATCTAGATACAGGTGCATGACCTAATCTAAGATGCCAAAGTAAGCTTGATGAATGAAGAGGGACAGTAAGAGCTTGGTTGATATAACTAGTGCTGGGACTTTTCTGCTTTATCTCCATGTAATACAGCCCATGCTCTACTTTAGCAGTCCCAATCCTCTCCCATGTGTTGAGCTCCTGTATCACACATAGGTTAGACCACATAACAATACAACAATTCATATCTTGAATGAGTTTGCTGGAGGAAACAAGGTTGAAGGTGAATGAAGGCACACATAACACATTAATGAGTGTAATTTTAGAGTTCAACTGCAAGGATCCTTTGTGAGTAACAGCTGCAATATTACCATCATGAAGCTTGACAAATGTGTTATGTAGTGTGTGTTTATTTATAAGGGCTTTATATGTGCAGACAATGTGATCAAATGCACCTGAATCAAGAATCCAGGTGCTGGAGTTCACAACAGTGAGGCAATGAGCTTCAGGTTTAAAAGAGAAAGTACAAGTATAGATGTGGGGTTTACCTGGATGTGTGTTAGAGAATGAGTTTTTACCATATGTATCAGACTTATTCACATTTGGATTGAGTGTAGATTTTTGCATCATAACAAATAACTAATTGAATTGCGCTGTTGTGATAGGCATAATTGGTTCCACTGAGTCTGTGACTTGAGAAATAGAATTGATGTTGTTGGTGCTGCTTCTGTTTCCATTGTAGCTTGGCTTGAATCTGGAAAGTTTGTGACCTGGTGGATAACCATACATTTCATAGCATGAATCAACTGTATGATTGGTTTTTCCACATTTTGTGCAAGGAGCTTTATATTTTGATCCAGCTCCTTTCTTAAGCCATGGTTTATAACTTGGCTTATGTCCTTGATTGGCAGTGTAGGCAATTGGATGCAATGGTTGCGGTTGTGTTAGACCTTGTCTTGTATTAGAACTAGAATAAGATGATTGTGGCTGCTGAAATTTAGCAGCCATGGCAGATGAATCTACTGCTCTACCAGGAGCAGCTGATAGTTCCATGTTAGCTTCTGCTTGAAGCACTGTGCTGAATGCATCATTCAGTTGAGGCAGTGGATCCCTCAAGAGGATCTGGTTTCTTACATGCATATGAATATCATCTAATCCCATTAAGAATTGCATCACTCTTTTATTTTCAAACCTTTTATACATTCTAGCCAAAACACCACAGTTGTTGTTACAACAAGTGTATGATTGATCATAGATACTGATCTCATCCCATATGCCTTTGAGTTTTGAAAAATATAAACTGAGTGTATCTCAATTTTGCTTAGTGCTGATTTGCTGTTGTTCAAGCATGTATATTCTTTTGTTACTGGCTTTTGAAAAGCGTTTCTTTAAATTATTCCAAACTTCAAAAGCAAAATCTGAAAATAGAGTACTGTCTAATAACTCATCTGATAGACTGGCAGAAATCCAACCTAATACCATGCAGTTGCAGCGCATCCATGCTCTATAAGTGGGATCATTTGTTGCTGGTTGTGGCAATGAACCATCAACAATGCCAAGTTTGTTTTTGGCCACAAGAGCAAGGTGCATAGATCTGCTCCATTTGTGATAGTTTTGTGGTGTTAGGTGTTGATTAACAATCATTGCACCTGGATTTTCACCATGATGTATGTACAGTGGGTTTGATGGATTATCTGCCATATTCTGCTGTCTTTGTAATGCAGGCCATGCTGATGTGCCTGAGGTATTTTCTGGATTTCCAGATGAGGTTTGTTCTAAATGAATGATTTTGTTTGAAGTGATAAAGAGATTACAGAGTTGTGTAGAAGCTGGTTTTCAGAAGCGAGTAAGATCGTTTCTTACTGCTCCGATACTATTTTAGAATTGGCATAGCTGATACATTACAGAACATAATGAAAAGAAACAAGATTTGTATAACATAATGAAGGTTAAGAGAAGGAAAGCTGAAAATGATTTGTATTAACTTGCATTCAATCAGTACAAGTGTTCCTCTTATATAGAAAGATTAATTGCTTATTCTAATGATAAAGAAGGAATATTATAGCTCATGAACTTAGTGTTATTACAGCACACTCACAACATAATTGTTAACAGGTTTGGAATTATTCCCTATTTAACGGAAGATATTTATTTGGGTCGGAACGTCCTATCCGTGATTCAAAGGCAACGCGAGATGGACATAGGGAGATTAATTGCAAGAATATTCCCTTCCTTTATTCACTGAACATTTCCTCCTCTTTTTATCTTACGTACTTGAGTGATAAATTATAACAAATAGGCTTAGCTGCTTCAGCTTCTTCCAGCTTGTCTTTCTTCTACTGATCACCTCCCTTTATATAGACTTTGGTGGGGGTAGGTGTCATTGTGCATGTGTTTTGATAAGGACAGGTGTTGTTGTTACCTTGATACAGGTGTAAAAATTAGGATAATGTTTATCGTTTATCTACTAAGTGCTGACTGGATTAGCTTTTGTGTCTTCGGATATCTTCGAGGGCTTCTGATGTAGACTGTTTCTGATAGAGTTATTCTTCCGGGGGCTTTTGTTTCTCCTTCTTGATTCGGGTATTGATGTAGACTGTTTCTGATAGAGCTATTCTTCCGAGGGCTTTTGTTTCTCCTTCTTGATTCGGGTATTTTCTTCAACAATCAGAAGTGATCTCTGAGGGTGGAAATGTGATCTCCGAGGACTTGGTGTGACTTCCGAGGACTGTGATTTTGTGTCCGAGGGCTGTTTTTGCTTTACTGAAAGTGAGATTTCTTCACCAGAGTGCTCGGAATGTATTCGCTGGGTGTTCCTGTACTGACTTCTTCCAAAATTGTGTTCTCGGATAAGTCCGAGTGTTGTCTTTTCCGAGGAGTGTTCAGCAAGGAAGTTTTCTTGTAAGTTCATAGGACTCGGGGTCCCTCTTGGTCCCTCTTGGCGCATTTGGTGGATATCGGAGTCATACGGGTCCATCGGGGTTTGCTCTTTTTCCGATGCCGTGTTGATATCTGTTTTTCATTCACCGTTTGACTTTCCAAGGGACGCTGGCTTTTCTCCTCGGATGCTTTTATAAACCTTTTCGGGTCAGTGACCGAGAGGTAGGGCAATCCTCCGAGGGGTTTTCTTTATAGGTACATCTCATCGGACGTACTCGTGACAATAGTATTGTCCATATATCCTCCGAGGGGTTTTCTTTATAGGTACATCCCATCAGACATACTCGTGACAATAGCATTGTCCACATATTATTTTTCCCGAGTAGGAGTGATCTCCTCTATTTTATCTTTTAGGGTTAACACTAGCCCCCCCAAATTTCGATTGTCCTCGTAGAGACAAACGGAATTTTAAATCATCGTCCTCAGTGAGGTGAGGGGTTATTTTTTGCTTAGTGTCCCTATATTTATTTTTTTCCTTTTTTGATATTTATTCAATACGCATATATATTTAAAATTTATAAGGATTTTACCTGAATACCCTTAGGGTATCGTTATTAAGCATGCGGAGATCTCGAGGCGCAGGTGGCGGACTGTTGTTGACCAGCTTGGAGATTTGAACTATCTGACCGTTGGCAACGGTCAGAATGGGGACGGCGTGGCACAATCAAGTGGCAGTTACGTGGAGCTTTAAATAAGTTCCACGTTTTCAAAATTCTTGACCGTTGTCACCTTCGGTTATAAATAGGACACTGTTGCTTCTTCTTTCTTCATTCACTCAATCCGTCTTTGTGGTAATTTCCTCTCAGAGCAAAAAAAGAAATCTCTTTCCTTAATCTTTATTCTTCATCTTTTGCAATTCAAATTCCCAGCAGGCTTACCCGTTCCTCTTCTCTCTTTCAAAAACATTTTTCTTTTATTGTATCCATGGCTTCTTCCGCCAACACTGACTCTATTGCCGCCGCTATCTCCTCGGAAGTCACTGCTCCGATTAATTCTTCTACGAGTGTGAGAGGTATTCCAGTGGGAGTTATTACTCGCAAACGGAAGGGAGAAATTGCTGCTGCTGCTGAGGGCGGCGCCACTTCCTCGAAAAAAGCTAGGGTTCCCAAATCAAAGGAACCACCTCTTCGGACCTTTGCTAAGGTGGAAAAGATGAGGAATATTGCTACTCGTAAGCAGGTAGCAGATCTGTTGACCTCAACCGGAGTCCTTCAGAAGAATATGGTCTTCCGAATCCCGACGAAGGATGAGAGGGCCTGCTATCCTCCTCCGGGTATGTTGACAGTATTTTTCGCTCAAGTGAAGTATGGGTGGCGCTCGTTTATGTCCCCTTTTTTCTGCGAGCTCTTTAAAACTTGTAATATCAGCCCAAGTCAGATGGTACCAAATGGATTTGCTGCTATCTGTATTTATGTATTTTGGTGCCACGTGAATGGGATAGAGTGTTCGGTGGATCACTTTCTTTCAATCTTTGACGTGGCGGTATCACCCGGGGGGTATCCTTTCTATAACGTTCGTCATCGGGATAACTCGGGGGATTCCACGAAGAGGATCTTGGGGGCTGCTATTACCTCACATAGCGTCTGGAAGAACAGGTATTTCTTCGTGGGCCCTGTCAACGGCGAGTGGGATGTGCCCTTTGATTGGCGAGAGGGTACTACTCCCGTGCATGCTCTGGATCAGGAGGCGGTGCTATCTCCTATAATTTCTCAGCACAAATTGATGGAATCAGAGGACTTCACTATGTTATATGAGACCTCTGGGCTTCACCATGTAGTTTTCACTGATGCCGCCGTGGAGAGGCCCTTGTCCCTGTCTCCCGTTGCGAGGAGTCTCTTTCGTAAGGCTCTTTATTCGATCTTTTATCCTTTTATTCTCTTTCCGAGCACAGTGGTAAATTGTGCTTATACACGTTATTGATGGGATGATGCAGGGGATGTCATGGCGAACTACTATCTGCAGTCGAGTCCGAGGGAGCCTACTCCTAGTGGTGTCTCGGAGATTCCAGAGGAGGGAGATCACGAGGAGGAGGAGGTTAATGCTCCCGAGAGTATGCATATGGATTCAGAGAAGGGTGGATTCCACGAAGACCATTCTCTTCTATGCATGGATGCGATGGGGATCGTTAGGAGCGCTGTTCCCCTGCGCCAAGTAGCACCTTGGGATTTGGCTTTAGTGCCCGTTTCCAAATCGGAGTCAGGGAATTTACCTGCTTCCGGATCTAATATAGGAATTTCTCCGAGAGGTTCCGAGGGGGGTATCTTTCCGAGTGGTGCGGAGGATGAATCTGCTCGGATGGATACTGAAGTAATAGACCTGTCTTCTGAGGATCTTTCTCCTAGGCTTCCGACAGTTCCTGAATCTGCTCCTCGGGGTAAGTTTTCACGAGTTTTTAATGAGATTTTCATATCTTTATCTGCAATATTTGCTGATGTGTTGACACATTTTCTTTTGATGTAGTGGCTATGGATAAAGGGAAAGCTCCGATGGTAGAAGAGTCTTCATTATATGGTGAGTATTCGTCATTTGCCTTTTTTCCATAATTTTTTCTAGTTTCATCCTTTCAATCACTGACAGTTCGTATCTGTTGCAGAGGAGGATTTTCTGGCCCAATTTAACATTCCCGAGCAAGAAGGTTTACGAGGGGACTCCGAAGACACCCAAGGGGAGTTTGATCCTTCTTCAGAGGACCGAGATTTGAAGGAAGGAATTCTGCAATCACTATTAGGAAAGACCAGCCCCTCCACAACAGTAGGTGGTTCACGGGCCATATTTACAAATTCAGAAGTGGTGACTCCCGTAAAGGATACGACTCCTCCGAGGGGACATGTCCCGGTGACTTTGTCTCCGAGGGGTCATACCTTTCAAGAACCTATTCCTCCCAGCGGATCCGGGGGGGAATTTTCATCTCGTTCAGTGGGGGAGGCTTATCAAGATATCCTCCGATTTTTCGCCTCCTCCAGTTCAGCACCCGCCGAGGGGTATCAATTTTTGTACACCAGTCTTAACTGGTTGGGGCTCATGGTAAGCTTCTCTACATTAGTCTTCTGAAATTACACAATACATCTCTGTTGAATCTTTTATTGTTAACTTTTCTGTAGATTGGAAAGACTCGGGAGGCAGTTACTGCTGTCGAAGAGCGCGGTCGGAAAGATATAGAGGATTTAGAAGCACTCCGGGCGCAATTAGCACCTCTCTTATTCCGGGATAAAGAGAGTCAAACTAGGGAGGACCTTCTTCAAACAAAAATTTCCGACTACGAGTTTGCTCTCAATGAATCAGAGAAGGCGAGGGCAAATTTACAAGGTAGTTTAAGTGCTGCCGAATCCGCTTATAAGAAGATGGAGAAGGAAAGAAAAGACTCAGAGGAGGTCTTTACTGCTCGTATTGCAGCTCTCGAGAAGACGGTGGCGGATGGGAATGAGAGAGAGAGAGTTCTCCAGGAGACATTGGGCCAAGTTACTGATAGGGCAGAGTCAGCCGAGGGGAAGTTAGCAAATTTTCTTTCTCCCGAGGACGTGCAGGCTAAGGTGGATGCAGCTGTTCAGTTTGCCCAGCGAGAAATTTCACGGCAGCAATCAGGAGCATCCGAGACGCCTTCTCACGAGCTCTTGATAGGTCATCTTCTGTGGGGTTATTTGGAGTGTGCGAAGGTGGCGAAATCTTTGATAAGGTCGGATGTTAACTTCTCCAAGTCTTTTGACCTTCGCAAGTTAAAAAAGCCAACTCCCGACGACTGCCATTATTTTGTGGGGAGGTTTGGGGGTTTACTATCCTCTCGAGATTCTCCGACACCATCTCCAATGCGCTCCACCACGAGTCCAAGTCCGAGGGCTAGTGGTTCCGGGGGAGTATTTTCTCCAATTTCTCGTCTTGCTCCATTGGGTACTTCCGCCGAGGAGACAACTTCTTCCCTTCCTCCCTCCACGGGGGCTTAGTCTTGTTCTTTGTAATTTTTTATTTTGAAAATAAACGCTCTTTGTACTTATTATCCTTTCCGAGGGCTATCCGTCTTAAATAAATATTTTTGTTCAATTTTCCTATTCTATATCTTATCTCCACTGTTTAATTAAAATGGATAATGATAATTCTCAAAAAGTTGCTGACTAAGTAAACTTCCTAAGTAGGAGGTGTTGCTTTGCATGTTTAAATAGGGTACGTGTCATTCTTAATCAATAAGTTTTTCAACACGTGTCCCTTAATTAACATAATAAAAGTCTAAACTTCTTCTTTTAACTCTGATTCAAAGAGTATATATGCACGTAGGGTCTTTATCAATTATGCACTTATCTCCTAATCCTTATTAGTCTTTGATTTTCTTTCGAATTTACTCATAATTGCAAGTACGAAGATAGTACTTACTAGATAAGATGTTGCCTCCTTATTATAGAAGAAGTGGTTCGACTTCATCTTGTGGTTCTTCTCGGGATACCGCTCGGAGTCCTTCTGAATCATCCAGAGTTCCTCCGAGGGGCAATTTATCCGAAAACCAGGCGACACTTGGCGCTAGTTCCTCTCTTGGGGTAATTCGTAGACTCCCATCTATAAATTCACGTAGGATCAATCATATCAGAGAAATATTCATGGGTAGGGAGCCATACTCTTTGGCGGACGAGTCTTCGGAGTTTGATCTGATTCCTCTTAACCTGTCTCGATTAATAGGTAGAGGACGTGTAGGATCCACCACAAGTATTGAGAGTGAGAACTCGGTAAGATCTCTTTTCAGCGGCTATAACCTTGATTTTGAGAATTATGACATACTAGTACCTTCTGCGGGCCAGAGGGCTTACGCACCCCCCTCGGGTTACATGACCGTTTATACCGAACAAATGCGTTGTGGTTTACGGACCTTTTTTCATCCCTTTTTCCAGATACTTTTTCGGTATTGGCAGGTGTGTCCGAGTCAGTTAACACCAAGTTCCTATAGTCATTTGGTGGGATATGTCCTTCGTAGTGAGCTTTTAAACCTTCCAATGTCCCCTTATCGGGTGGGGACAATATTTATCCTTCAACCTTGCTCAGAGGGGACTCCCTTTTTTAGCTTGACCTATCGGGACAAGGAAAATATCTTCACTCGTGTATCCAGTTCCCACTCTAGTAGAGGGGATTGGAGGCGGAGATTTTTCTTTATCCGTCCAAGAGGCCAGTCAGCCAGATCGTGGGGTATACCCATCCGATGGGGTCTGGGATATATCGCACCCAACACCGAAACACGAGGACAAGTGAGGGAGATATTGCTTCACTCGGGACTTTTCTCTGGTTCTTATGATATATCTGGGCTGTTGGATTTCCCCGAGGCCTTAATTTTGGCAGGTTTACAAGAGGGGGTGGAAGGATGCATCCCTGTTTCTCATCCTCTTCACAGTAATTTTCACTTTCGTAAGTTCTGCTAATCATTCTCTAGTTTATAAACTATATTGGTGTCCTCGGATCATTTTCCTACTGACATCTTTTGTAGGAGCGGAGATGGGAGCTTTTTCTCTCGGGTCTTCTAATGACGTTTTCCTGGGGAGGGCATTGCATGGTATTCCCGGGGTGACGAAGGTTGGCGATTCTCCTCCCCTCATAAGTGAGGCAATGGTTGAAATTTCCTCGGAGGAGGAGGAACCCGTTGCAGCCCCCCCAGTCAGTTATATAACTCCTTCTGGATCGTCGGATCTGATAGCAACTCTTTCTCAAACGGATTGTCACATGAGTCCCATAGTATCACAGCCCATTCCTCACAATTCTACCGTAGTAAATGTATTAGAGGAGTATCTTCACTCTTCTAGTGCAGAGGATATGCAACCCCAGCAAGATATCCCTGGTCGTATTCCTGCACCACCGCCCGAGGAGCACCCTTCCCTCGGGAGAACTCTTCCCCCCGAGGGTAATCAGGATGTTTCTCCTCTCGGATCAGCAGTGGGATTTTGCCGAAACTTTCTTAGTGGGTTATTGAACGTAACAGATTGTGAAATGATAAAAACCCTTTCGGTACCCGTTCTCCAAGATTTAGCCTGCAAAGACCTGTGTGAGGTATCTATTCATTTTATTTAATACTAACCTGTCTTCTGATCTGATGCCATTCGTTTTTTGAGCAGATTTATATGGTGCTGGACGCCCTCGGGTCTTACGGGAGTTCTTCCTCAGATCCGGGTTTAGTATACCGTCGTCGGGACGAGTTAGAGAGAGGTCTCTGGGAGGCTCAAGGGGAGGTAGCTCGTTTGAAAGAAGTTCACGAGTCAGCTCAGGAGACTCATACCCGTGCGTTGCAATCCGAGAAGGATAAGGCGTGGGAATTGGAACGCCAATTAGTGCTTGAAAAAGCACGTGTCTTGAGCTTAGACCGGAGAATTGAGGAGTTACGTGGCCAAATGCGGTCCTCGGAGGAGCAGTTAACACAGGCTACGCTGGAAAGAGACGCCTTGAGTCAGCAACTGCTAGGGATAACTCGTTCTCATGCGATAGAGGTGGTCATGGCCCAAGTCCAAGCTGTGTTGGAGGTGGTGGGTCCATCCAGTCTTCGTGAATCCCTTCGGGGAGAGATGCGTGACTTAGTGTATATAGGCTATAAGTTGTGCCAAGATGCCGTTCAAGCTTTGCCAGAGTTCCCCTCGGGCTTGCTCCTTCCTGAACTCAACATTCGTCAGGTCTCCGATAAGTTTTCTCCTTCACTTATTAGAGATTTTGCAGTCGGAACTGTGTTCTTGGATGATCCAGTCTCTCTTTCCGAGGAGCAGCGCCGAAGACTTATTCGAGAGGGGAAACGTCCCATGGGAGGGACTTAGCTTGTAAATGAGTTTAGTTCATAATACAGAGGGTTCTTAGTGTTATCGGATTGTCCTGATGTCTCGTATATAGAGCCATCATTTTGTTGGACAATTCTATTTTCTTTTGTACTATATCCCCTCGTATATGAACACTCTTTTTATTCATATATAACTATTACATTAAGCATAATATTTTCTAAGGTTACTTGCGTTCCACGTGTTGCGAAGTATTGCCCCCTCGGAGTTAGCAAGCCGATAAGTCGCCGGTCCCGCGATTTCCACTATCTTGTAGGGTCCTTCCCATCGTGGATCTAGTTTACCCACATTCTTAGAGGCCCCTACTCGTTTCATCACTAAATCTCCAACTTGAAAGGTTCGGAGTCTTACCTTGGTATTATAATATCGTGACATCCGAGCCTTGTACTCTTCCATTCGGAGGGCTACTCGGGTCCTTTTTTCCTCGAGGAGGTCAAGGGCAAGGGCTAGATTTGAGCCATTGGCTACTTCTTCATATTCTTTGACTCGCCAGCTTTCTAGGGAGACCTCCGAGGGCAACACAGCCTCACATCCGTAGGATAGACTAAAAGGGGTTTCGCCCGTAGCAACACTCTGCGTGGTCCGATAGGCCCACAATATCCCGGGTATCTCCTCAACCCACTTAGCTTTATGCCAATCAAGCCGGGCCTTCATGTTCTTCAGGAGGGTTCTGTTGGTTCTTTCTACTTGGCCATTTGCTTGAGGGTATCCCACGGAGGCAAAGCGATGTTTTATCTCCCAATGATCACACCACTTTTGCACTCCTTGATCAGTAAACTGCAAACCGTTATCACTTACCAGACTCCGAGGGACACCAAAGCGACAAATAATATTTCTCCAGAGAAAATTGATAACGGCCCCCGCGGTTACCCTAGCTAGGGGTTCCGCTTCCACCCATTTGGTGAAGTAGTCAACGGCTACTAACAGAAATTTCTTTTGGCCGGCATCAGGGACAAGGGGTCCAAGTATGTCAATACCCCACTTAGAGAATGGGCAGGGGTTCAGAGAGGGTTCCCAAGGGGCTGCGGGTAGATGGGTCCGAGGGGCGTAAGCCTGGCATGGTTTGCATCTTTCGGCATGGCTTTTGCTATCTTTGGCCATCGTGGGCCAATAGTAGCCCTGTCGGATCAAGCGTCCCACCATGCTTTCGCCACTAGTATGGCTCCCACATACCCCCTCGTGAGTTTCTGCTAAGGCTAGCTGGGCCTCTTATTCATTAAGGCATCGAGCGTGGGGACATGAATATGTCCTTCGGAAGAGTATCCCGTCTTTGAGGAAGTATCAGAGGGTTTTTCTGAACATCATTCGCTGGATATTCTTGTCCGAGGAGTATCCCTCGGGATTCTGCAAATAGGCTTTGATAGGAGTCACCCAGCTAGATGAAGGATCTGAAACTGTGTTCACTTCTCGGCCTTCACCCTTTTCAGATTCATTGACATGTAGTAGAGTAATCTTCCGAGTATGTATTGCAGCTGTTTGTGTAGCCATCTTGGACAAAGCGTCCGCCTCTTGATTTTCTTTTCGAGGAATTTGAACTATGTCGTATTCTTCAAACCATTCGGACCTTTGGCGAACAGCTCGGAGGTATCCTTGCATTCTTTCTTCTTTGGCCCCATATGACCCCTTAACTTGCTGAACAATCAGTTGGGAATCACTATGAAGGAGTACTCTTTTCATTCCCCCTTCTCTAGCTAACCTCATACCAATAAGGAGAGCTTCATACTCGGCCTCATTGTTAGAGAGGGGATAATCTATTCTAACTGCAAAATGGAGTCTTTCCTCCTCTCCTTCTTGATTTACCAAAACTATTCCGGCCCCCCCGTGGGTACTCACCGAGGATCCATCTACATATATGTGCCATCGTGGCTCCTTTTC
Organism: Linaria vulgaris; assembly: GCA_948329865.1. Taxonomy (NCBI): domain Eukaryota; kingdom Viridiplantae; phylum Streptophyta; class Magnoliopsida; order Lamiales; family Plantaginaceae; genus Linaria; species Linaria vulgaris. The sequence continues at coordinate 49,499,022 of OX415251.1, read as the reverse complement.
CTCGGATCCAACGCCCGTGAGTTCTGTTACAAAGTCCGCCAAAACTTGCGCTTTGATTGACGGTCTCGGCGCGTAGGAAATATCGTACTCAGTAAGCTCTACAGCCCATTTTATCATTCTCCCTGATGATTCCGGCTTATTAAGAATTGCTCTCAGGGGATGCTTAGTAAGCACGGTAATTGGGTGGGATAAAAAGTAGGGGCGTAGCTTACGAGCCGTAGTAACCAATGCGAGAACGAGTTTCTCAGTTAGGGTATATCGGGTTTCGGCTCCGAGGAGGGTTTTGCTGACGTAATATACCGGGTGATGTTCTCCGTCTTGTTCTTTAACTAAGACAGCACTAATAGCTTCTTCTCCGACCGATAAATACAGGAACAACTCTTCTTGGGGTATAGGTTTTACCAGCAAAGGTGGTTTCAACAGGTACCTTTTCAATTCTTCGAGAGCTTCCTCGCATTGGGGGGTCCACTGAAATTCCTTGATATTCCGAAGTATCTTGAAGAAGGGAAGCCCTTTTTCTGCGGACTTGGAGACAAACCGACTCAACGAGGCCATTCTTCCAGTCAGCTTTTGGACATCTTTTACCGTCCTCGGGGTAGGTAACCCCATGATAGCTTCTGCTTTTTCGGGATTTACTTCAATTCCCTTCTCCGTAATCATGAATCCCAAAAATTTTCCTCCTCGGATACCAAAAGAACACTTCCGAGGGTTGACCTTCATGCCAAAGTTGTTCATAATGACCAACGCTTTTCGTAGGTCCTCGGGATGTTCTTCAGCAGTGTTACTTTTAACTACAGTATCATCTACATAAACCTCTACTGATTTCCCAATAAGTCCTGAAAACATAAGGCTTACTAACCGTTGATAGGTAGCTCCAGCATTCTTTAATCCAAAGGGCATGACTAGATAACAAAAGGTGCCTGCATCCGTGATAAAGCTGGTCTTATCTTGATCACTAGCCGCCATCGGGATTTGGTTGTACCCTTGATCTCCATCTAAAGTTGATAGTAGCGCACATCCTGCGGTAGAATCAACTAGCTGATCTATGCTCGGTAAAGGATAGCAATCCTTGGGGCATGCTTCATTGAGGTTAGTAAAGTCAACACACATTCGCCATCTTCCTCCGTGCTTGGGAACTAGCACGACATTAGCCAACCACTCGGGGTAAATAACTTCTCGTATTTGCTTTAATTGGATAAGGCGTTGTATTTCCGAGCGGATGATCTTGTTGCGCTCGGGGCCCATTTTCCTCTTTTTCTGTTGGACAGGTTTAGCTCCAGGCTTCACATTAAGGAAATGTTGACATACCTTGTTGCTGATTCGTCCGGGCGGCCCCCCTTCCCATGCAAAGAGGTGATGAAATTGTTTGAGAAGAGAAATCAATTGGCCTTCTATGATTGGAGTCATATGGGTGCCCATTTTGATTACTTTCTCGGGGCTTCCTTCTACTAATTCCACCATTTTTAATTCTTCCACAGGTTGGACTCGTGTTTCCTCGGTTCTACACTTTTTGTTATTTCCGAGTGAAGGTCCGTCCTCTTTTGAGGGAATAGCATTCATGCAGCATTCTCTAGCTTTTGACTGACTTCCTCGGACTTCTCCGATTCCCGAGGAGGTGGGGAATTTCACTTTAAGATGCAAAGTAGAAGGAATAGCCTCAAAGGCCCGAATAGACGGTCTTCCGCAGATGACATTATACGTTCGCGAAGAGGCCTCCACTACCCAAAACTTAATAGATTCCGTTCTTCGAAGGGCTCCTTTCCCCCATGACATTGGGAGAGTAATAGTTCCGAGGGTTTGGCATGCTTCCCCGGAGAATCCTACTAAGGGGACCTCCGCGGTTTCCAACGTTTCTTGTTTCAATCTCATAGCGAGATAGGTCGGTAGGAAGAGTACATCCACAGAGCTGCCCGTATCTATGAGAATACGTTGGATTTCATACCCGTAGATGACGGCAGATATAACCAAGGGATCTTCGTGAGGGTATATTACGTCAGTAAGGTCCTCGGGTCCGAAAGTGATACTAGGCAGCTGTGACCCTTGAATGGAACAGACAGACATTCCTTGTTCTGCTCGTCGGGCTTCTTTCAAATATTTCTTCTTTTTACCCTGAGGCGCCATGGAGATTTCACCCCCTTCTATCATATTGATGGTTCTCCCTGTTGGGGGGTTGTCTTTGTAAGAGTTAGGTGGAGGAGGCAAACTCTGATACCCTGTCGTTTTCTCTCGCGAATTTCGCCGGCGGTCTTTACTTCTCTCTCGGGGTCGGAGACGTCTAGTGGTCCCCTCTCGTGACTTCCGGCTAGGCGTCCTTTCTTCCCTTTCTTGCTCTTCCTCTTCCCTTCGTGATCTCTTCCAAACATTTGCCTTGGGCTCTTCAGGATTATTTTCCTTAAGGTAGTTCTTCAAGTACCCTATCTCCAATAGGCGAAGCACCTCTAAACGAAGGGTAGTACATTCTTCCGTAGTGTGCCCGTAAGTTTTATGGTACTTACAATACTTCCCAGTATCCTTGTCTCGGTTAGGAAATTTAGTCGGTCTGGGCCAGTGCAACTCGTTGCTACCCCTCATTATGTTGAGCACTTCTGGTGGAGTAACAGTCATCGGAGGTAAGTGCACGGGTCGGAGGAATTTCTTAACCACTCCCCCTTCATCTTTGCGTTGAGGAGGTTTTCCTTCCTTACTTTTTTCTTTGACCTTTGCTTCTTTCTCAGCACGCTCTAAGTGTTCACTATCCTCCTGCTCCATCTGCTTCTTTGTTCCCTCGGCTTCTTCCATCAAAATATGTACTTCCGCCTTTTGCATTAACTCATTCATATCCGTGATACGATTTCCCATAAGGTATCTAAAGAAATCCCCCGCTCGGAGTCCCTGGGTTAATATGTCCGCCATAATGGTCGGGCTAACATTTGGAACATCGAGTGCTTCATCCGTGAAGCGCTTTATATATTCTCGCAAGGGTTCATCCTTCTTCTGTTTAATAGTAAAAAGATGCGTAGCAGATTTAGGGTACCTTCGGTTACAGGCGAATTGTCGTACAAACAAATGAGCTAGTCGGTCAAAGCTCGTGATGGAACAAGGTGGAAGATGAGTAAACCAGGCTTGAGCCCGCCCTCCAAGGGTAACAGGGAATACACGGCATAACACCTGATCAGGAGCGGAAGAGAGGTCCATTCCTGCCAAGTATTGATGGACGTGATCTTGTGGGTCCCTTCCATCAGCTTCTCCGGTATATAGCGAGATATTAACAGGTCGCATCCCCGAGGGGATAGAAGCTGAAGCAATTTCGGGGATGAAAGGAGAGGTTTTGAATGTAGGATCTTCCTCGGGAGCCATGGCTTTCTTGAGATCACCTAACTCTTTTCGTAAATTATCCATCATTCCCCATAGGGAATGTTCAACTCCTCCTCGATACTCTGAGGGGCGAGAAATTTCTTCCTGACCCCTCACGGGAGTCCTTTCATGACATACATGTCTTCGAGGACTTTGTCGGGGTGTCTGTCGCCAAGGATTCCAATTTGGGTTCCACGTCCTCGGAGGTACATCTTCTTCCGAGGGGAAATCTTCGTTCTCGGATAGAACAGGGGACGTGCGTCCGGGGGGATCATCCCTCCAGGGTGTTCTTTCAGCATATATAAGTCTTTCATAAACAGATCGGGGAATACTAATAAAATCTCTTGTACCTGGTTCATAATTGGACAAAGTTTCTTCTGAGTCGTTGTTCGGGACAGGAAGGTAGTCATTTTCGAAAAGACCATCCATCCTAGTTGACGTGTGCCTGAATTCTCTCGAAGACAGATGTTGTGACGTTCCCACAGACGGCGCCACTTTGTTAACAGGTTTGGAATTATTCCCTATTTAACGGAAGATATTTATTTGGGTCGGAACGTCCTGTCCGTGATTCAAAGGCAACGCGAGATGGACATAGGGAGATTAATTGCAAGAATATTCCCTTCCTTTATTCACTGAACATTTCCTCCTCTTTTTATCTTACGTACTTGAGTGATAAATTATAACAAATAGGCTTAGCTGCTTCAGCTTCTTCCAGCTTGTCTTTCTTCTACTGATCACCTCCCTTTATATAGACTTTGGTGGGGGTAGGTGTCATTGTGCATGTGTTTTGATAAGGACAGGTGTTGTTGTTACCTTGATACAGGTGTAAAAATTAGGATAATGTTTATCGTTTATCTACTAAGTGCTGACTGGATTAGCTTTTGTGTCTTCGGATATCTTCGAGGGCTTCTGATGTAGACTGTTTCTGATAGAGTTATTCTTCCGGGGGCTTTTGTTTCTCCTTCTTGATTCGGGTATTGATGTAGACTGTTTCTGATAGAGCTATTCTTCCGAGGGCTTTTGTTTCTCCTTCTTGATTCGGGTATTTTCTTCAACAATCAGAAGTGATCTCTGAGGGTGGAAATGTGATCTCCGAGGACTTGGTGTGACTTCCGAGGACTGTGATTTTGTGTCCGAGGGCTGTTTTTGCTTTACTGAAAGTGAGATTTCTTCACCAGAGTGCTCGGAATGTATTCGCTGGGTGTTCCTGTACTGACTTCTTCCAAAATTGTGTTCTCGGATAAGTCCGAGTGTTGTCTTTTCCGAGGAGTGTTCAGCAAGGAAGTTTTCTTGTAAGTTCATAGGACTCGGGGTCCCTCTTGGTCCCTCTTGGCGCATTTGGTGGATATCGGAGTCATACGGGTCCATCGGGGTTTGCTCTTTTTCCGATGCCGTGTTGATATCTGTTTTTCATTCACCGTTTGACTTTCCAAGGGACGCTGGCTTTTCTCCTCGGATGCTTTTATAAACCTTTTCGGGTCAGTGACCGAGAGGTAGGGCAATCCTCCGAGGGGTTTTCTTTATAGGTACATCTCATCGGACGTACTCGTGACAATAGTATTGTCCATATATCCTCCGAGGGGTTTTCTTTATAGGTACATCCCATCAGACATACTCGTGACAATAGCATTGTCCACATATTATTTTTCCCGAGTAGGAGTGATCTCCTCTATTTTATCTTTTAGGGTTAACAATAATGCTGATACATGTGTTCCATATAGTGTTGTTCCATATAGTGCTGATACATGTGTTGTATCAGCACTTTAGATAAAGCTGTTTTGATGTGTTGTATTAGCACTTTTCCTAGAGCTGATACATGTGATGTATCAGCTTCCTTTCTCTTGCTGTGTGGATGAATTAGCTCTTGTCTTCAGCTGATGAATTAGCTCCTGTCTTCAGCTGATGGAATGAGAGTTTTCATATGTTGCGACATGCTATTCTAAAAGCGAACGAGCTTACCTTTGGTTGAAAACCGATTCTACTTGCATTGCTAATTTCATTAATTCAAGATCATAAAACTTTGTACTATGACGTAATTTGTTTTATACCTCCATAACTTTATTTATTTTCCGGTAAGTTAGCGCCGGGTTGCTTAGTTACTGTATAAATACGAGATTCTCTTTGCCTTCTGCTACCACACCACCAAAAGAATGAAATAATACCATACGGTACAAAATATCACCTTCTATTTTCGCCCTTTTGGCCACAACCCTGGCCACGGGAACACTAGTTTTCGGCCAGAAATGTGGATGCACATCAAATCTATGTTGTAGTCAATTTGGTTTTTGTGGTCTTTGCGACGATTACTGGAATCAGGGTGCCTCAGTCGGGCCTGTGTTACGCTTCCATAGGCAATAACGGGGTCAGGGTCTCGGTAACAAATTGAGCATTTGATTGATTGTTCAACAAACAAATTGAAGCAGACTTAGAGAAAGGGGAAAACGAATTGAACGATTCATTGAAGCAACCGATTGAAAGCCGAAAGTTTGTTACAAATTGATGTGACTTTTTGGTGATGCTCGGATCACTTTATATAGTGATCTTAGTTGGCTAATTGTGCCACTAATCACCAATTACAACTCACTATTCTGATTACATCTGTGATGCTCTACAGATTCAACAACAACAGCAACAACGATTAATTAATTATGAATTTCGTTTTTAATTGCTGCGTTCTATGCTTTGTAATTTAGAAATGTACGTGTATCTGTTGTTAGTCAAATATAACACAATAAATAGTATTTAGCCTTTGTCCTATTTTTGTGTTTAACTTAATGGTAGTGGCTCAACCGAGGGTGCCAAAATGCTATTTTCCCAAAACTTACCACCACCAAGCCAATCTTTCAATTGTTTTTATCCTGCTATTTACACTCTTCCAATTGCTCTGAGTTTGATGCAGTTCACTTATCAGTTATCTATCATGTACTTCACATACAAACTTTACAGAACTAAGAAATTCAATAACTATAGAGGTGATATATAAAAAGGATGTCATACAAAACAGAAAGCTACACAACAGAGAGATTTTGGTACTCACTATGTCACAAAGAATCTTTGCAAAAGTTCGATTATGTCACGACATCCTTAAATAGGCAAAGACTACCTGTTTAGTTCTACAAAGATATGATTATACTGGAACAAGAATGGCTATCCAATCCAATGCCGCGCAAGGAACTCGAGATTGGGGGAGAAGACTTCGACGTGGAAGCAACGTTAGTTGTCAGTAGCATATACATTCTAAAAAAGTAAGTGCAATCAATACTGCTGTTGTGACACCGCGAGATGGATTAAAACGAACATGTTTGCTGTTACCCTTTCAGGATTGGACTACATTAAGTGAGTTTCAGACCACTAGAAAAAAGAAAATATTTTGCTCAATGCTATGATTTGCCCACCTGCAAATAGGTAAATTGCATAAACCATCCATGTTATTTTTAATTAATAAATGACTTCCTTTCTTTGAAATCAAAATGCTAAATTTTATATTTTAGTAGAACTTTCTCTATTATGCAACCATAACATAACAATCAGGCTACACAAAGAGCTGCATATAAGATTTTCCAGACAAGAACACATCAGCAAGTATTCCTTTTAGCTGACTAAAATCCTATAGAACTCAGACTGTGCATTGGCAAGAAAGAATACAACTCCATGTTATTTTCCTTCTCCAAACATTCCAGTCACCTTCACAACATACTTAAAGCGTCGTCCATAAAGATGAGAAGCTGTCGATGCTTTGTAGGTCAAAAGCTCCAAATCACCTGAAGCAATATCTGACATGAGGATGTTTTTTGGCAAATGGCGGTTCAGCCACCATCTGCAGAGAAATCTCCAGCTTTTTGCTCATGAATAACCCTGAGATCTTGTTATAATTATCCAAATACTCAGGACTGTGTCGATCACTGCCATCATGGCAAATGGAGATATCGCCTTTGCATTGAGAAAGTCTAATTAAGCAGGACGCTAGTTCCTTCCACGCATCACATGCCCCATGAGTAGCATCCAAGTGTAATGCTATTATTTTGGCCAGATTCTGTGTATCATAATCTCCACGATGATGCATGTGAATAAGCCTTCCCAAAGAGTCCCTGCATGTTGGATCCTTCTTCAAGGATGTTTTCTTAGATTTTCACATCATTTCCTGAGACAAAATGCTCCAAGAAACTGGCTTTCAGTCTCAATAGAAGTATCTTGTCTTAACTATCAAATCACTCTTCTTCAAATAATTTAAGGGCCTCGCCGACCTGATGACCCAGGAGTAGCATTTGTAGTAAAGGATGGAAAGCCTCAAGTACTGGTGGCTCTAACTTAATAGCAGGCACATAAGTGCTTCAAAGCGCTCTCATAGTCGCCATTCTGAGCGTAGAAATGGCGATGTCCAGACTTTCATGAGAATCAGGTAACCTTGAAGGTAGTAGAATCATGTGGAAGATCATCGCTATTAGGTAAAGAGTCATCACTATCCTCACTCCCTTCAGCAGAAAACACACTAAACTCTCTTGGCTGTGCATCGGGATGAGAATTTTCTATCCTTGTAGTGACATCATTGTCCTCTGATTCTTTTTGCTGGTTGTCAACATCAACAAACGCTTCTTCGTCACTGACAGAGGTATTCGAGCAGCCCTTTATGCTAGAATCAGGAGCATCATTTTCCACATAAGTATTATATGATGCGTAAATGCCATCTATAGGACTTTCTGGTTGGACATAGGTTCCAGACGAGTTGAGGTCTGTCAACTGTAACTCTTCTGGGATATTCCTGGAATACCACCGCGGATAAAATGCCAAGCCAGCTACCAAACTTGAAACAAGATCCTCGCGAAAACCATGCTGCTTCATGAGACAGAGAACATCATCTTTTGCTTTTTCTGTAGTCCCCCATTGGAAACAAGACTTAATACACTCGCATAGCACCGCAAACCTAATCTTTGGCGACCATTACTTGAAAGGTCCAACCTTCTTCATCCACAAGTCGTGCACACTCTTCACTTTTTCGTAGCTGACACTCTGGCCGTTTATGAAATCCCGAAGCTCCAAAGCAGCCTAACACAAATTCAAATGTAACAACAATTCAACAAATAGAAATCAAACAATTAGGCAAATTTCATTAAGACAATTCCTACGACTAACTACTGACACCAATCACCTTAAAAACCAAACAAGCAGACAAATTTCATTGGAAGGGGCAATCAAATTTACCAAATACTTGGCACGATTCCTCGTGTTTTCACATTACAGGAAGAGACGAAGGTGTAGTATCTTAAAGCTGGCTAGCGTTGAAGTACTGTCATTGTTGTTGGTGTAGTATCTTAAAGCTGGGGACTGACATTTTGGTTTTAGAAAAAGATGGGAATATGGTATGCTATTTTATCGATGCAAGAACTAATTATATTCTTGATACCTTTCTCTTAGGAACTAGCCTTTTATTCAATAATATTCATGTTTTTTTTATGAATGGGGTTTTAACAAAGTCCAGTTGTTTTGACTGATGGAGTGAAATAAAGTCATCAATTCCAAGATTTGCATACTTTAAAAACTCTCCAGATTTAGTTATTTTCTTCATCCGGTTATGAAACTATCAATTTCACAGACTAAAGATATGCAGAATAACACTTTTTCAATCATTAGCCTTATTGTTGACAAAACATAGGAGAAAAATACTATAGCAAAGGAAAGATGTATAACAGAAAACAGAACAACTTAACTACAAATAAAACAGGAAAGTCTGAAGCTAATGACTTGAAGCCAAAACACACTACACAAAATTTGGTTAAATCAAATCACTAACTTACAACCAACAGGAAACATGCTAATTTAATTAAGTCTACTGCTCATAATGTCATCAACATTGACTGTCCAGAAAGCTCTCTTCTTCCCAAGGAGCAGAAGCAAACTGTTGATACATGTTTAGCTCGACTAAACTGGGCAACGGCTGCTGCGACGAATATGGAATAACTTGTTGGTTACAATCGCGATCTTGCATTCCATGTATCTGCTGCCACTGTTCGACATCACTTGTACTGAGGTTCAACACATTGCAAATATCTTTCCATTGGCACGACTCAGACGAGTCGTATGGCATGATTGGTTGATCCCTCGCTTCTTGACTCAGCAAAGGCAGCATAATCTCTTGATTCTTTTGCTCATTGTAAGTATCACAAGAAGCCTTCTTGTGAGACGGATAACTGTCACTGCAAGAATTTCTTGATGACACCGATGATGATGATTTTCTTTTTCTACTCGTTTCAACAGCAGAAGTACTGCTAGACACGCTAAAATCCGTACGAGACGCTTGATCTTCATTATTTCTTGTATGGCCTTTGGGGAGTTCCTTACTGATTCGGCAAATGACGTAATCACTATTAGTACTTTGATTCCCTTTACTGGATGACACTAACGAGAATTCATGCATGATCCAACGCCCGCTTTTGTTCGACTCTGATTCGTGTCCCTTGTGAGGTTTGAAGGTGAAGGACTTCTTGTGGCCTATAATTTGGCCTCTCGAGTTCATGACATTGTGAGGAACTGCCTTTCCATCCCACGTGCCGCAACCAGCGGTTCGTATAGCTCGATTCTTAGTGTGGTCACTCTTGAAGCGTAATTTTGTAAAGACAGTGATGATTTTCTTGTTAGGAACTTCGCAATCTTCCCACGGATCGTCGTCTTTGATAACGTCCCATGGAGTAGCATTTTCGCCGTAAAGCGATCTCTCGACTATCGGGCAAACTTGAGGTATTGCCAATCCCTTCAATTTTCTTTCAAGAAAGTAAGAGATCAAGTCATCGTCTAGTGGAACAAACCTGAAACCGGGGGGAACAATATCTAGATCTGTAGCATCCGCCATTGTTGTTACGAATCATCGATTGAATTTTATCAGTAAGTTTTCTTTCTCTTTTGTATTCCTTAATTGAACTTCGTGCTGTTTTTCTTTTTGTATTCTCTTATTCCTTTGTATATTTGTTATATCAGAGGATTGATATGTAAATGTACATATATATATATATGGACTAGTAATATTTCCGCAAAGGCGCGGTTAATCAACGGTAAAATAGTATATCGGATCTGGCGCCAAGTTAGTAATTAAATTAGGTAACATAATCTAATTAGGTTGGCAAATACGCGGTTTTACAACGGTAAGATTTATTTAGTTAATGTACGGCTTAGAACTAATGGCGCCAAAAGCTGTAATTAAATTAGGTTTACTTTAGACGCTCTTGACTTCTGTCGGAAACCGTTGACCCTCTCACTGTAAACTGGAACTTACAGTATTTGATACTTGCATCCATTTTTGTGTTATTGCTGAGCATAAGTAAATTAGGATGTTTCATTCTAAAATGATGATAAGGATTGTAGCAATAACTTCAATTATAGTTATTTGGGCTTGAGGTTTTAAGAGATAAACTGTGTTTAGATTGGCAACTTGAGATATAAGTTTGCTTGTGGCGTGTTTTACGAAAGTAAAAATCAAACACTAGTCAATAAATTAGGTGTGTGAAACTCTTTCTATAAATAGGCCATTTAGTAAATTATATGAAAGGAGAATTCTCATTTTCAATTGTTATAAATTCTCATTCTCATTTTCAATGGTTTAGGTAATTTTTGAAAAATGTTTGCAAACATTCTTTATTTTTTTTAAAAGTAATTTAGCCTCTTAAAGTGAAAATAAAACAAGCCGTTTTTATAAGCCCTTGCAACTATTAGGGAAGAAGATAATATCATATCTCCTTCCTAGTTTATCCTTGTATATTTTTGGTTACGGATTTCTTCCTATCTTAGAATTAGTCTCTTATACTTGTGTATAAATACTTGTATCATTGTATTATTCATTAAGCAATAAAATACCAAGCAAATTAATTCTTCACATGGTATCAAGATTAGCCTAAGATATCCCACGATCTTGCTTCACGATCCGACCTAAAGTTCCTTCTCTTCGTGCACGTAGTCGCCGCTACCATGCCTAACGACACCACCTCCGACAGTGTGTCGTCTGCCGCCCTCAACTCCGCACCACAACACCCCCCACCGCCCTCACACCACCACCCCCCACCGCCCTCACGGCACCAACTAGCCTTGTACACGTGACTCATCATAGTCACTTTCCCCTCAAACTCACCACCACTAATTATCTTTCTTGGCGGCTACAAGTTGTGTCTCAATGCAATGGGCTCAACCTCCTTGGCTATCTCCAAGGCACGTTTCCGCGCCCCGATCCATCGGAGAGCGATGCTTATCGTTTGTACTTCCAACAAGACTCTCTCCTTCTTGGAGCTCTTGTTGGCGCCATATCGGATGACCTCCTCCCCCTCATCAATTTCGCCACCACCTCATCCGAAGCATGGGTGAATCTCATGCACAATTTCGCTCGTCCGGATCGCACACGTGTTATGGCCCTCAAGGATGCACTCAACTCCGCGTCCCTCGGTAATCGGTCTGTGACGACCTATATGACGGAAATCAAAGCCAAAGTGGATGAAATTGGCATGATTGACCGTCCCTTGCGTGTTGATGACGTTACCTTGTACGTCTTGAACGAACTTGGCCCTAACTACCGTGATATTGCCACATCCGTTCGCCTTCGTGAGAATCCGCTCTCATTCACGGAGCTTCACAGTGTGTTGGTCTCTCAAGAGGCTTACCTTTTGCGCCTCGACGCCGCCACTTCGTCTCTAGTTGCCACGGCCAACACTGCCACTCATGGTCACGGCCCGCACTCCGGATCCAGGGGTTCATACTGTTCCCAAAACTCCCGTGTCCGCTCCAACAACTACTCCCGTGGTCGTGGCCTTTGGGGTCGTAATCGAGGTAACCATGGTTCAAATCCTAATACTTCGAACTCACCTTTTAGCAATGTTCAATGTCAAATTTGTGGGCGTTTTGGACACACGGCCCTCCGTTGCTATAACCTCGATTCGGCCTGGACTACGGCGAACACGGCTCGCACGCCGCCTAACTCTCATTCCCGTCCCGGTGATGGCTCGTGGCTTGTGGATTCAGGTGCCAATCAAACCCTCACCAACGACCTCAATAATCTCACATTTCACTCGGAGTATGATGAAACAGATGAGGTTCAAATAGCCGATGGTCATGGTATGGAAATTACACGCGTTGGTAGTTTGCACTTACATTTTCCATCTCACACGTTTTTTCTATCTAAAGTTCTACGTGTTCTGGCTTCCCAACACAATTTACTCTCGGTTCATCAATTTACTCGTGACAATAATGTTTCTATGGAGTTCTTTGCTGATTATTTTCTTGTTAAGGACAAAATTACGGGGGCCCCGCTGGTGAAAGGACACTGTAGGAATGGCGTCTACCACATCCGACCCCCTTCCTACTACATGAAGTCGGCCTCTAGGCTTGCTTCACTTGGGGTTCGGACCTCTACCACCAATTGGCACTTCCGTCTTGGTCATTTAGCGACCAAGACAAGTTTATCTTTAATTTCTGCTTTTAATTTACCCGTGGACATTAAATCCTCTGCGAAGGAGTTGTTTTGTGATTCTTGTGCTGTCAGTAAGTCTCACCGTTTACCTTTTGATACTTCTAGCTTTGTTGCTTTGCATCCCTTGCATTATGTGTTTGCGGACGTTTGGGGCCTTACAAATTCCTCCATTGATGGTTTTCATTTTTTGTGATTTTTGTGGACTTATTTAGTTGCTATTGTTGGTTTTTCCCATTGGTTGCTAAGTCTCAAGTTCAAGAAGATTTTATTCATTTTAAGCCTCTCGTGGAAAAACAATTTTCTCAACCAATTTAAAATTTGTATAGCGACAATGGGGGTGAATTCCTTGCCCTTAAATCCTTTTTTGTTAAATCGGGGATCACTTGGTTAACTACTGCACCTCACACTCCTCAACAAAATGAGATTTCTGAAAGACGTCACCGCCATATAGTAGAAACTGGGCGCGCTTTACTTCATCATGCTAAATTATCTTCAAGTTTTTGGTCTTATGCACTACAAACCGCGGTTTACTTAATCAATCGCCTGCCTTGCTCTGGTATAGCGAACTCAACCCCGTTTCAAAAATTATTTGGCATTGCACCCAATTATCTCAAACTACGTGTGTTTGGTTGCTTATGTTATCCTTGGTTACGCCCTTATGAGGCCGGGAAGTTATCTTTTCCCTCTCGTCCTTGTGTATTTCTTGGTTACTCTTCCTCGCAGAGTGCTTACAAGTGTTGGGATCCTACTTCTCGCCGCCTTTACATCTCGCGACATGTTCGTTTTTGTGAAGGACAATTCATTTTGCCCTTACCCGAGCTCGTCCGACTCGCGGCCCAGCGTAGTGCCCCGCCGGTCTGACCCTTGGCCCAACCCGTGGCCCCGTCATCCGTCCGACCCGCGGCCCAGCCTAGTGCCCCTCTGGTCTGACCCTTGGCCCAACCCGCAGCCCCGTCACCCGTCCGACCCGCAGCCCAGCCTAGTGCCCTGTCGGTCCGACCCTTGGCCCAACCCGAGGCTCCGTCACCTATCCGACCCGCGGCCCCTACCTCGTCGCCGCCCGTCCGATCATTGGCCTAACCCACGACCCCTCTCTCTACCCGACCCGCGGTCAGCCCGCCGGTTCGGTCCTTGGCCCAACCCATGGCCACCTTGGTTGAACCCTTGGCCCACTCCAAGCCGCAGCCCGCCCGTACCTCACCTCGGCCTCTTCCCACCACCGAGGCCCATCCCGCGGCTCCCATAGGTCACCACATGATCACTAGGGCTAAAAATAATATCATCAAGCCCAAGCTCTTCACCGCCGTCACTAAACATCCACTTCCCCCTTCGGTCGAGCCGACTTCCATCTCCACTGCCCTCAAGGATCCTCACTGGCGTGCTGGTATGTCCGATAAAATCAATGCACTTCTTCATCACGGTACGTGGGACCTCGTTCCGGCTCATCTTGCCTCCAATGTTATCGGATGCAAGTGGGTTTTAGGGTGAAACGAAATCCCGATGGCTCGATTGAGAAGTACAAGGCGCGCCTCGTGGCCAAAGGGTTCCACCAACGCCCCGGACTTGACTATAAAGAAACATTTATCCCAGTGGTTAAGCTCGTCACGATTCGGCTTGTCCTTTCCTTTGCGGTGATGAACTCCTGGCCCTTTCGCCAATTAGACGTGAGTAACGCTTTCTTGCATGGCAACCTATCGGAGGTTGTCTTTATGGAGCAACCCCCCGGGTTTGTCAACGCTACTCAACCCGATCATGTCTGCCGTCTCCGCAAGTCCATTTATGGGCTCAAGCAGGCACCCCGTGCTTGGTTTCACGCCTTACGAGATGCACTCCTTGGACTTGGTTTCACTTAATCTCGCCCCGACTGTTCCTTGTTCATTTTCCGACGTGATGGTACGGTTCTATTCTTGCTTGTTTATGTTGATGATATTATTTTCACGGGGACGGATCCGCTTCTCATCTCTTCTTTCATTGCTAAGCTTCAGCACTCGTTCTCGGTCAAGGACCTAGGTACCTTATCTTACTTTCTTGGTGTTGAGGCCCTCATGTGCAAAGAAGGACTTCTACTCTCTCAGCACAAGTATATTCACGACATTCTCAGTCGTCATAACTTGGCTGGGGCCAAGACCGTGACTACTCCCATGGCCTCCACGGCTGCCTCTACGTTCCTTGACACCTCGCCATATTGTGACCCACACATCTACCGTCAAGCTATTGGTGAGCTTTAATATCTCTCCTTTACGCGTCCTGACATTGCCTTTGCCATCAATCGTTTAGCACAGTTTGTCTCATCTCCAATCGAGATTCATTGGGCGGGAGTCAAACGTGTCCTACGCTATCTTAAGGGCACTATTACTCATGGCGTTCTAATTCGGAAGGACTCATCTCTCACTCTTCGTGGGTATTCGGATGCGGACTGGGCGGGAAACCAACTGGATCGGTCCTCTACCTCGGCCTTTGTCATCTTTCTTGGCAACAATCCCATCTCTTGGAGTTCACGAAAACAACGGGCCGTTGCACATTCATCCACCGAGGCCTAGTATAAGGCTTTGGCCACAACCACGTCTGAGGTTCGATGGATCCAAAACCTCCTCACCGAGCTCCAAATTAAGCTAATTTCGGTCCCGACAGTCTTTTGTGATAATATAGGTGCCACACACTTGCCCTTACATCCCGTCATGCACTCTCGCATGAAACACATTGCCATTGACATTCATTATGTGCGCGACATTATTGCTAAGGGTCTTCTTCGGGTTTGTCACATTAGCACACATGATCAGCTTGCGGATATCCTCACCAAGGCCCTCGGTCAAGCACAGTTCTTACTTGTTCGGTCCTAAATTGCCTTAGCCGATGCAACGGCAATTTTGAGGGGGCGTATTAGGGAAGAAGATAATATCATATCTCCTTCCTAGTTTATCCTTGTATATTTTTGGTTACGGATTTCTTCCTATCTTAGAATTAGTCTCTTATACTTGTGTATAATGTGGGAGTTAGTGACTTAGGCTCAGTGGTATTTCTATAATTCTACCAGCTTGGACGTAGTCACAACTGTGGAAGCCTGTATCGCAGTGAAAGCTTGTATAGTTGTTGCAACTAGGCGATTGTTCCAACTGGGCGGCGAGAGTCAGATTAGGTTAGGGAGTTAAGCTAATGGGCCATGGGCCTTATGCGCGGCTTTAACATACTGCCTATATATACTCTGTTACGCAGCCAATTTCATGACGATTTCTTGTTACCCATTGTACTCTATATCTTCTCAATAAAATCGGATCTCGATTTCTCCCTTGGATTAGGGTTCTTCATCACATTGATGCTAGAACGCCAAACCAAGTAAATTGCGTGTTGTTCTTCGTGATTGTTTACTTTTTTTATTGCATTGTTATTCAAATTTGTTCGTTAACTCTTTGCGATTTGTGCGATTCAATTGGCGATTTGAATTCGGTTAATTTTGCGTTACGATTTGACCCGATTCACTACAAATTGGTGCGGTGAACGTGGATTTGGTCATGGCGACGACAAAATCTGATGTGGAGAAGGTTACAGGGCTAAACGATTTTGGAGGTGTTTGTTTGAAGCTTGACAGCTTGTATACAACCAAATCGTTAGTAAATCGTTTGTATAAACACTCTCTGTTTTCTTTTCGTATGCATGATGATAAATCAATAGAGGAACAAATTGATATGTTTAACAAGTTGATTCTGGATCTTGAAAACAATGATGTTGCAATTGATGATGAAGATCAGGCGTTGTTGTTGTTAAGTTCATTACCTAGATCTCATGCTAACTTTAAGGAAACTCTTATATATGGAAGGGATGCTTTAACACTTGATGAGGTGCAATCGACTTTATATTCGAAGGGATTGAATGAGAGAGGGAATGCAGTGAAAGAACAATTAGGTGATGTTCTAACAGTAAGTGGACAGAATCAGGAAAGTAGGAATGGGAAGAAATCGTTCGTTTGTTATGGTTGCAACTTGGAGGGCCACACCAGGAGATTTTGTCCTAAAAGGCAGGTTGGTAGTGGTGACAGAAAAGAGGAGTCTGTCAATGTTGCAACTATGCAAGATGGGTATGAATATGCTAATGCTCTAGTGGTTTCTGTGAGAGATTCAGAGAATGTGTGGGTGTTAGATTCGAGTTGTTCTTTTGACATGACTCCACATCAGTCTATATTTGAAGAATATAGTGAGGTTGATGGTGGATATGTGTTCTTGGGAGACAACAGACCTTGTAAGGTTCAAGGTATAGGATCTGTGAGGTTCACCTTTCACAATGGATCTCATATACTGTTGAGATTGGTGAGATATGTCCCTGACCTAAAGAGAAACCTGATATCTCTTGGTTTATTGGAGAAGACGGGTTACAAGTTCTTGGGAGTTAGTGACTTAAGCTCAGTGGTATTTCTATAGTTCTACCAGCTTGGACGTAGACTCAACTGTGGAAGCCTGTATCGCAGTGAAAGCTTGTATAGCTGTTGCAACTAGGCGATTGTTGCAACTGGGCGGCGAGAGTCAGATTAGGTCAGGGAGTTAAGCTAATGGGCCATGGGCCTTATGCGCGGTTTTAACATACTGCCTATATATACTCTGTTACGCAGCCAATTTCATGACGATTACTTGTTACCCATTGTACACTATATCTCCTCAATAAAATTGGATCTCGGTTTCTCCCTTGGATTAGGGTTCTTCATCACATTGATGCTAGAACGCAAAACCAAGTAAATTGCGTGTTGTTCTTCGTGATTGTTTACTTTTTTTGTTGCATTGTTATTCAAATTTGTTCGTTAACTCTTTGCGATTTGTGCGATTCAATTGGCGATTTGAATTCGGTAAATTTTGCGTTACGATTTGACCCGATTCACTACATATAAATACTTGTATCATTGTATTATTCATTAAGCAATAAAATACCAAGGAAATTAATTCTGTACATAAATATTTATATCATTGTATTATTCATTAAGCAATAAAATACCAAGGAAATTAATTCTTTAGCGCAACACCGTAATCAATTAATAGTAGTCAATAGGTTGTTTCTAATTTTAAGGAGATATTTGCTAATTGGTAATTAAAAAATAATAGAAGGGGTTATGCAGTTAAGAATGACACAAAGCCATTTTTGTAATTTTTCTCGTGTAACAATCGTAGTTAATTAGTTGCTAATGTCATCAAACCACTACAAGAATTCGGGTGTTTTTCCGACCGGAAAATCCCGACCGGAAATCGGTCGGGAGCATTCCCGACTGGATTTCGGTCGGGAACTTTTAAAAAAGCATTCCCAACCGCGGTCCGGTCGGGAATACTTTTCCCGACCGGAATTCGGTCGGGAAAGTGGGCATACTTATTCGCGACCGAAATTCGGTAGGGAATTAGGGGTATTGGCGACCGATTTTCGGTAGAGAATAATATTCATATTTTTAATTTCACAATTCCGCTCTCCATTTAAGATAAATCGTTGATTTAATGATCAAGTACATCAATATTAGTTATGTATTACTGGAAAAAAAAATAGTTGCACGTTGATGAATCGTTTGAAGCGTCGATTCATATTGTCACTTATAAATAGATTGGTATATGTAGCTGCTAATAACGTAACTACTTATGATTATGTTAAACATATGGTAATATATATCACAATTAGCCTCTTTATACTAACGTTTGTAACAAATGTTAATCGCAATTGGGAATACTTTATACTACGTATGATTAATATATATGTGAAACTCCAAACTAACTTAACTTATATGTTAATCTATACTAATTTCATAATTAAAAGAACATTAACCTAATTATTTGTTAGTGCAATTCATGTATTTATTGAGAATATATCGTTATACTTAACAAACACATCAAGATTTTTCAAAAAATCGATTTTTTTTTTTTACTATTTTTCCCGACCGAAATTCGGTCGGGAATAATATTCATAAGTATTCCCGACCGAAATTCGGTCGAGAATTCTTATTCGCGACCGAAAGTCGGTCGGGAATACTTATTCGTGACCGAAAGTCGGTCGGGAATACTTATTCGCGACCGAAAGTCGGTAGGGAATTAGGGGTATTGGCGACCGATTTTCGGTAGGGAATAATATTCATATTTTTAATTTCACAATTTCGCTCTCCATTTTAGATAAATCGTTGATTTAATGATCAAGTATATCAATATTAGTTATATATTACTGAAAAAATCAAAAAAAAAAAAAATAGTTGCACGTTGATGAATCGTTTGAAGCGTCGATTCATATTGTCACTTATAAATAGATTGGTATATGTAGCTGCTAATAACGTAACTACTTATGATTATGTTAAACATATGTTAATATATATCACAATTAGCGTCTTTATACTAACGTTTGTAACAAATGTTAAGTGCAATTGGGAATACTCTATACTACGTATACGTATGATTAATATATATGTGAAACTCCAAACTAACTTAACTTATATGTTAATCTATACTAATTTCATAATTAAAAGAACATTAACCTAACTATTTGTTAGTGCAATTAATGTATTTATTGAGAATATACAGTTATACCTAACAAGCACATCAAGATTTTTCAAAAAATCGAAAAAAAAAATTTACTATTTTTCCCGACCGAAATTCGGTCGGGAATAATATTCATAAGAATTCCCGACCGAAATTCGGTCGAGAATACTTATTCGCGACCGAAAGTCGATCGGGAATACTTATTCGCGACCGAAAGTCGGTAGGGAATTAGGGGTATTGGCCACCGATTTTCGGTAGGGAATAATATTCATATTTTTAATTTCACAATTTCGCTCTCCATTTTAGATAAATCGTTGATTTAATGATCAAGTACATCAATATTAGTTATGTATTACTGAAAAAATATAAAAAAAAATAGTTGCACGTTGATGAATCGTTTGAAGCGTCTTTTCATATTGTCACTTATAAATAGATTAGTATATGTAGCTGCTAATAACGTAACTACTTATGATTATGTTAAACATATGGTAATATATACACAATTAGCCTCTTTATACTAACGTTTGTAACAAATGTTAATCGCCAATTGGGAATACTCTACACTATGTATGATTAATATATATGTGAAACTCCAAACTAACTTAACTTATATGTTAATCTATACTAATTTCATAATTAAAAGAACATTAACCTAACTAGTTGTTAGTGCAATTCATGTATTTATTGAGAATATATTGTTATACTTAACAAACACATCAAGATTTTTCAAAAAATCGAATTTTTTTTTTTTACTATTCATAAGTATTCCCGACCGAAATTCGGTTGGTAAATGTTGAAAATTTGGCGGGTTGGCTAAATTTTCAAATTTTAAACTTTTCCCGACCGAAATTCGGTCGGGAATACTCGAAAAAATTGGCGGGACTAGGCGGAAAATTCAAATTTTACGAAAATTCAAAATTTTAACTTTTCCCTATAAATACACTTCATCATTCTCCTCATTTTTTCATCTACTTTACATTATTTCTTCAACTTTCTCTTTATTCCAAGAATTTTTTTCTACAACACACAATTTATTCTTTCATCTTCAAACAATTTTTTCCACAAAACAAATTTTTTCTCTTCTTTCTTCAACTTGAAACAAGCATTTTATTCTATTTTAAATAAACACTTATTTAACTTTTTTGTGCTTTAGATTGAGCAATAAATCCAAAATTTAATTGTCCATCTACAACACAAAAAAGCTAAAGAATATTTTAGATTAGGTAATAAATCGAAAATATTTCAAAATATTAAAAATAATAATATTTCGGTAATTATTACCGGAATATGATTTTTTTTTATTCTGGCGAGTTTTATTCGCGACCGCAATTCGGTCGGGAATAGTTTAAATATTATTCCCGACCGAAATTCGGTCGAGAATAGTTTAAATATTATTTCCGACCGAAATTCGGTCGGGAATAATATAAATATTATTCGCGACCGAAATTCGGTCGGAAATAATATTTATATTATTCGCGACCGAATTTCGGTCGGGAATAATATTTAAACTATTCCGGACCGAATTTTGGTCGGGAATAATATTTAAACTATTCCCGACCGAATTGCGGTCAGGAAACTCCCGACTGATTTTCGGTCGGGATTGGGCGGTCGGAAAAACCCCGGGACGACCGAAAGGCGGTCGGAAAACTTTTTCCGACCGAAGCAACGCCGGCCGCTTCTTCCCAACCGAATAGCGGTCGGGAAAGGGTCATTCCCGACCGCACATGGGTCATTCCCGACCGGCTTTGCGGTCGGGAATGACCCGATTTTTTTGTAGTGAACATAAGGTGTAACTATAGCTCTTTAATTCCTTCTTCTTTTATAAATGTTAATGCATGTCATGTTATGTTATAATTAGACATTTTCTTTTTAATATTTCAATTTCGAAATGGTTAAAGTTAAACATCATCCTCCCTTACCGAACTTTCGAGTTTCGAATGTGATATCTCGTGGAAGTTAAATCATTCCAATAAACCTTATCAAGTCACTTTCGTGATTTTTTCGTTTCCAATTAACGCTCAAACAACTTTAAGTTAAACTAAGAAATTATGCTCATGTAAGAGTCTTCATACAATTTCTTGGATGTATCATAATTATATATGTGTGCCTAGATATCATAATAAGTTGCTTGAAATAGACTTTAGAGTGTTCAGCTAACAAAATTAAGTTCAGTAAAGCCCCTTTTTAAGTGGAAGATGTAGTGCCACTTTTGGATTGTAGTCGATACTTTTAGGTAATAAATATAATTATTCTATGTTTTGCTTGTGAGCTTTAAGATTTTTTTCCAACCAAGAATCACCTTATACTTAACAAGCTTTTATAGTTATTATGAGATTTCGCTTATAAAATATATATAATTTTAAACACCACCACTACAAGGTTACAGGGTCTTTTGCAGCCGCATTTGCGGTTGCAAAAGGCCCAAATCCGGTTGCATATAGTCATTTGCAACCGCGATGCGGTTGCAGATGACGAGGTCTCGTAAAGCCTCGGTTACTTGTCATCCGCGACCGCATCGCGGTTGCAGATGCCCATCTGCGACCAGAAAATCTGCAACCAATTTGAAAACCGCAGCGCGGTTGCAAATGACCTGCGAACGAAAATAAAAAAAAACCAATAATATTTCGATAATTTACCGAAATATTATTGGTTTTTGTTAAAATTACAAATAGATAATGGCAGCAAATCAATATAGTGAATATACAATAACAAGTGTAATTAAATAACGAAAAACAATGAATAAAATGAAATGAAAAATGAAAAAAAGTTGAACAAAAAAACATAAAGAAGAAGAGAAATAAAAAAGCAAAAAATGAAGTGTTAGGAGTTATTTGTTTTGGATTTGAAAAAGAAAAGAAGAGAAGTGTTGGTGTTTTTTTATTTTTTGGATTTCGAAAAGAAAAGAAGAAAAGTGTTGGTTTGTTTTTTATTTTTTGGATTTGGAAAAAGAAAAGAAATGTTGATGATCTTTTGGATTTGAAAAAGAAGTGAAGTGTTGGTGATTTTTTGGATTTGGAAAAAGAAGTGAAGTGTTGGTGATTTTTTGGATTTGGAAAAAGAAGAGAAGTGTTGGTGGGTATATATAGAAAATGGGGTGAAAAATTGAATTTTCGCGAAAATTCAAATTTCCCCCCCTAGGCCGCCCAAATTTTCAAAAATTTTGAACAATTTGCAACCGCAATGCGGTTGCAAATGCCCTCATATAGGAATTTGCAACCGCATTGCGGTTGCAAATTTTGCAACCGCATCGCGGTTTCAAAGTATTTGCAACCGCAATGCGGTTGCAAATGCCCTCCTATAGGAATTTGCAACCGCATTGCGGTCCCAATAGCCCCTTTCTGCAACCGCACTGCGGTTGCAAAAGCTATTCATACATGAAAATCGCAATTTTATGGGACTTTCTCAATGCGTTTCTGATTTTTAACAACAAATTTCAATGGTACATGTGATATAAACTAATAAATGGTTACAAAACAAGTAATTGAGGAATGAAAGAGTAGATTGAATGTGAAATGATCGAATGAGTTATTAGACCATGCATGAACATATTGTATGTTCTATTTACTACTCATCATCATATTTCTTCTTGTTATTATGATTTACTTCACTAATAATATGATTAATTGATTGAATTAGTAGATAAATTTTTCACATTACGTTTATTCCTATATGTATCTAGTGATGATATATATATATGTGTGTATACGAACGTTATCGTTTGAAATCATAGATATCACGGCTTGTCCCGCATATATAATTCTTGAAATTGTTATGAGGATTGTAATTATGGTTGTTTTTATCATTATTAGGATAGTTATCAACCAAAATAACAATGTGGCACCGCAAATCATCAAAAAAACGGTATTTTAAAAGTATGAATGTTTTCAGCAACCGCATTGCGGTCGCAAATACTAGCTTTTGCAACCGCGATGCGGTTGCAAATGCCCTCCTATAGGAATTTGCAACCGCATTACGGTTGCAAAGGATTTGCAACCGCATTGCGGTTGCAAAATTTTCAACCGCATCGTGGTTGCAAATAACCGCGATGCGGTTGCAAATGCCCTCCTACAGGAATTTGCAACCGCATTGCGGTTGCAAATTTTGCAACCGCAAATGCGGTTGCAGATTTTCGGTCGCAAAAGACCTCGAAATCTTGTAGTGCACGGAAACTTGGATAGTCAAGTCGTCGATTAAACCACACAAGTCATTTGTTGCCATAATTATATGGTTGATATATACAATCAATACAAAAATACAAGTGTATACAAATGTCATTATCAATTTGACACAGGTAAGACAAAATGATAAGACACAGTGACATGGTTAGAAATGAACATATTTGCTTTTGCCTTTAAATGATCAATGCGGAAAACTCCCTTCGTTCCAAACTATACCACATAGACAAAGGGTTAAACAAAACTAAGACTGTGTGACCTTGGGTGCAAAAACCAAATCAAGAAACTACCAGGCAGCACCTTAATTCTAATATAAATTCAACTGATTTAACATGCATAATAGACAACAACACAAAAGACATAGTACCATCATTACAGAACTCAAATATTGAAGTCTCTTAAGAGGCAATCAGTAATCTATTTCTTAAGAAAATGTAAATAACAATAACATACTGAAGATGAAGATAATGAATGTAAGCAAGATCTAGTTGCTTGCATTCTCATAATATAGTAAAGGAACAAGCACGAAATTTTGTCATATACATCATAGAGAAATTAGAAACAGAGTGTAAAGATTATAATATACATTACTTATTCAAATCATCACCGTGCTGGAGTAATATATGCCATTAGAGAAAAAGAGGTGATTTGCTCAATACATTCATTTTCTTTCAGTATACAGTCGATCTTGCACGTCTTTGACAGCCTCGGCAACAGAAGCAATCTTGTCAAAATAATCATATCAGTACAGCAAATGCAATGGAGTATTAAGTTTTGCAGAACTCCTCCATTCTTCAAAAAGTACTCTACTATTTTGATTTCATCTTCCAGCCTTTGAAACACCCCAAATTCAATTTTCTTCACGCAGAGTACCAAACATTCAGGCGGGGTCGGCAGTAAGTGCATAAGATTTTGAAACCCCGCTTCATCTTCTTGAATCCCCAGTTAAGAAAAGAAGGTGAAATTTAAAGCGACGTATGTTTGCATGTACTCAAGTGACACTTACAATAAGAATATATTAAGAGCACTTATTCGCATGAGGTTTAAAGAGGACTGGAAAGTGTGATGATACACGAACGATTTTCTCTCCTCTTGTAATTTCATTGGAAAGAATCATCACGGGAAGAATATAAATTTGTATTAGGCTTATAAGAAATTTAACAGAAAGAAGGTTGCACCGCTTCAATCGTGAGTTGTTCAAGATTAGGAGCAATCTGCAGCAAATGTGCCAATATCGACCAATGGAGTCAACCAAGTGTTAACCACATCAAGTTATGAAATACGGGCAGCTGCATAGAGGAATCATGCAAAGCCTGCAACCAAGTTAGAAAAATATATGTGATTTACTTAACAAAGGCCACAACAATAAGTTATGTTTTCTGCTTTTCGTATATACAACACTAAAGATTAAAACATATTCTCCAGATGCGAGTTACCAAGAAGAAGAAAAAAAAAAGAAGATAAAGTTAAGAGAGCTCACATCAATCGCACAATCAGATAAATATAGACGAATGGTGCTCGAGCAACGAGAAACAATCATCGTTGTACTATTAGAATAGTGAAGAATATCATCATCACTTTCTCGTAGTCCTTCCTCGGCACGAATGACAAAATCAGCCGTGTGAAGAGAGTTGAATTCCCAAATATCATAGAAGTCAGTACGAACTCCTTTATAGATGAACTCTTGAAGATTAGGGGCATCGAGTGTGAGTTGATTTATAAACAACTCCCTCCCCACCCTCTATGACCAACTTC
The DNA here is from genome assembly GCA_948329865.1 of Linaria vulgaris. Taxonomy (NCBI): domain Eukaryota; kingdom Viridiplantae; phylum Streptophyta; class Magnoliopsida; order Lamiales; family Plantaginaceae; genus Linaria; species Linaria vulgaris. Next base: position 49,473,829 of record OX415251.1, on the reverse strand, counting down.
TTAAGGGGCATCGGAGATTCCAAGTTACGTTGGTACAAGTCTAAGCATTCTAGTGCAGGACAACCTTGGATCAATTGATTGATCGGGTTATCTTCATAACCATATACGAATTTAAAAAACTCTAAATTTTTGAGATTGGGTAAACAAAAATCATCTGGAACATTCAAAACACTTAATACAGAAAGGTGCAGCGTGACTAACGTCGTGCAGCCGTTGAGGCAATCAAACCAGGCATTTGACTCAGAATGCGAGAAGTAGAGATCGAGATGTCGAACATTAAGCCGTAATGCGGTGTTAACCCAAGATACAACTTTGTCTTCACCATAATCCTTGACACAATGAAGAATAATTTCATCCACAGAATTGGCATTAGACGACAAAGTAACATTAAACAATTTATCAACAAAATTGATTTCTCCCCTAACAGGGTTTAATAGCAATGAATCATCAAAATCAAGTTTTTTTGGGCATGAACTCAAACAAGAAGAGATTTTTCCACCTGGTGGAGAGAACTGAGGTGCCAACAGCATTTTTTGTAGGCAAATTATGTTAGCATATTATATTATATTTGTATATTAATTGTGTTAAGGGTTAGTCTTTAGTTGTCTTATATATATATATATATATATATATATATATATATATATATATATATATATATATATGTATAAATCTTGTAAACCCTAGATCTAATTCACATTTATTGTTTTGTAAGATCATGGCTTTGTTCATGAATGTTATCATGGCATCAGAGCCAAATCTCTAACCCAACCGGTAGGCAAACACGACACCACGCCGATCGAACTCACCGCCGTTATCATGGCAAAATTTTTTGGGTTTTTCATCTTTGTATTGCTACTGGTTTATGGTAATATGCTGCACTCTCTGAACTTGTTGGTGTGTTAATTTCGATTTTGATTTGGTGCAATTCTTGTTCGATTTGTTGCTCCAATTCTGTTTTTGAATTAGTCTTGCTTTGTGTATTACTGCAATTCTCGATTTCTATTATTATAATGGGAGGGGATGATTCGTTGCAGTCGATTAGTGTTCGTTTTGATGGGAAAAACTATGGGTATTGGAGTTATGTTATGAAAAACTTTCTAAAAGGGAAGAAGATGTGGAATTATATTTATGGTGTTTTGGTTGCTCCTAAGTCATATGATGCTAATTTTGTTGAGTTATTGGATGTGTGTGATACCAATAATTCTAAAATTATTACTTGGATTAACAATTCTGTTGATCATAAGATTGGTGTTCAGTTAGCTAAGTTTGATACTGCGAAAGAAGTTTGGGACCATTTGGAGATGTTGTATGTGAGGTCCAACTTTGCCGTTCAATATCAACTCGAAGGAGAAATTCGCGCTCTTACACAGGGCGATCGAAGTATTCAAGAGTTTTATTCTGAGATGACAAACTTTTGGGATCAGCTGGCTATGACAGAATGCGCTGAACTGAAAGCATTCGGTCTGTATATTGAAAGGCGGGAACAACAACGTTTGGTTCAACTGTTGTACAATCTCCGCTATGAGTATGAAGGCATCAATGGATCAATTCTGCACCGTACTCCTTTGCCTTAAGTTGATTCAGTTGTGCATGAATTGTTGGCTGAAGAAACCCGCCTCAAGACTCAAATTGAGAAGTCCACCCATGTTGGTTCTGTTTTGGTTACTCAACCTAGTCATATTAGATCTAAACAAAAGATTTATGATAAGGATAAGTGTCGCTATTGTCATGAAAATGGTCATTGGAAGAATCAATGTCCTTTATTGCACCAGAAAGGCAAACCACAACAGGAATATGGAAAGAGGCCAAGTGACAAACCTTCATATTCACAGAATCTTCGTTTTGGAGGGCAGCCTAATACAACTGTTGTAATGCCTACATTGGATCCAGCTTCTGTCAAGTCATCTGTGTCAGACAACGCATCTTTGGTTAATCTATTACAGAACCTTCTTCAGGCAAACAAAAACCAGTCTCCACCATATGCTATGTCTACTCCATCCACATCAGGTAGAAACTCGTCCTTATGGTTGTTGGATTCTGGAGCATCTCATCACATGTCTCCTGATCGCAACTCATTTGTATCTATGTCTCATGTGTTACCATCTACATCTGTTATGACTGCTAATAGCACTCCTATGCCAGTAGTATGTGTTGGTACAATTCAAACAGAAAATCTCTCACTGCTTGATGTTTATTGTATTCCTAAATTGGCTATGAATCTTATTTCTGTTGGTCAATTATGTGATCGTGGTCTTGATGTTCACTTTTCCTCTACTTCTTGTCATGTGCAGGATCCGAAATCAAAGAGAATACTTGGGACTGGAAGTAGAGAGGAGGGACTTTGTATTTTGGATGGCATGAAGGTTGATGGTCAGTTTGCAGCTACGAGTATTGATCTATCTACATTTCATCTGAATTCTTCTTCTTCGAAGTTTTACGTATGGCACTCTAGACTAGGTCATGTATCTGGATCTTGTCTGGGGTTTTTATGTAATAGTGGTGTTTTGGGAGACTTGCAGTCTCAGGATATTTCTGATTGTAGTGGATGTAAACTTGGAAAGTTTTCTGCAAAACCTTTTAATCACAGTACATCCACTTCTTTTGCACCATTTGATTTGATTCATTCTGATGTTTGGGGACCTGCCCATATTCCTACCAGGGGGGGTCACGATATTATGTTTCTTTCATTAATGACTATACTCATTATTGTTGGGTTTACTTGATGAAAAATCGTTCTGAATTCATTCACGTTTATGCTCACTTTGTTGCATATGTGAAAACTCAACACTTTAAAGTCATAAAATGTTTTAGATCTGATTTGGGTGGGGAATATACGAGTAAGGCACTCTCTGACACTCTTCTTAGTGATGGTACTGTGCACCAATCCTCTTGTACATACACACCTCAACAAAATGGTGTGGCTGAAAGAAAACATAGGCATATTATTGAGACGACACGTTGTATGCTTTTGTCTGCTAGTGTACCTAGTGACTATTGGGGAGAAGCAGCTCTCACTGCTGTTCATATCATAAATAGAGTTCCAACTCCTAAGAACACAGGTATCTGTCCCTATGCTAAGTTATTTGGTCAAATTTCTGATTATTCTCATTTGCGGGTTTTTGGGTCCACATGTTTTGTTCTTCATCCACATGTAGAGCGAACTAAGTTGTCTTCACGTGTTGCAATATGTGACTTTTTGGGATATGGAAATGGTCAGAAGGGTTATCCGTGTTATGATCCAGTTGCTAGAAAATGTTATGTTTCTCCACATGTTCACTTTATTGAGCATATTCCATATTTTTCCATTCCGAGAAGCTCCCATAATGTGACACGGTCTGATATTATTCACATTGACCCATTTACTATTGATGGTTTTGATATTGGAACTAATGATCCAACTAGTGAGAATATTGGTATTGGTGATGTTGTTGGGGATGACAATATTGGTGTTGGTGATGGAGATGACTTGGGTATTGCTGAAGAGTTACCCCCTCATGTCCATTCTCTTACGATTTCGGATCCATGACATGAGCGGTATCCCAGGCATACTCGTAAGTCTACTCAACTGCCTGATTTCATCTACTCTTGTTATTCTCAGCCTTTTGTTTCCTTTTTGACATTTGTTGGCCTCTTTGTGAGCATACATCTTATTCTGAGGCGGCACAAAATATTGTTTGGCAAGAGGTTATGGCTGAGGAACTATCAGCTTTGAACAAAAATTACACTTGGGACTTGGTTCCTCTTCCAATAGGAAAAAAGTCAATTGGTTCTTGATGAGTCTATAAAATTAAAACCAAAAATGATGGTTCAGTTGAGAGATATAAGGCTCGTCTAGTGGCAAAAGGATTTGCTCAACAATATGGCATGGATTATGAGGAGACCTTTGCTCATTTTGCTAAGATGACATCTGTTAGAGTTCTTATTGCAGTTGCATCAGTACGATAATGGTATATTTCACAGATGGATGTGAAAAATGTATTCTTGAATGGTGATTTACATGAGGAAGTGTATATGGCACCTCCTCCGGGTGTTCCTCATGACAAATGGCAGGTGTGTAGACTTAAAAAAGCATTATATGGGCTTAAGCAAGCTCCAAGAGCTTGGTTTGAGAAGTTTTCTACATCTGTTTGTTCTCTTGGCTTCTCCTCTAGTCCTAATGATTCAGCCTTATTTGTTAAATACAGTACTTCTGGTCGCATAATGCTTTTACTGTATGTTGATGATATGATTATTACATGTGACGATGTTAAGGGTATCAAGGTGTTGAAACACACCTTATCTCGTTTGTTTGATATGAAGGATTTGGGTCATCTTCGTTACTTTTTAGGTATTGAAGTCGCCTCATCTCCAAAGGGCTATCTTTTGTCTCAGTCGAAGTATACTTCATATATTTTAGAGCGAGCTCGTCTTACAGAGACTCGTGTTGCTGCTACTCCTGTAGAGGTAAATGTTCGTTATACTCCTATTGGCGGCACACTTCTTCTGGATCCCACTTTGTACATGTCTATTGTTGGTAGTTTGGTATGCTTGACTATTAACCGACCGAATATTGCTTATGCGGTCCATGCTATTAGCCAGTTTGTTGCTGCACCTACATCTGATTATTGGGCTGCTGTTACTCGCATTCTTCGTTATCTTCGTGGTACTATTTATCAGAGTCTGTTGTTTCCTTCGAGTTGTTCCTTAGAACTTTGAGCATATACGAATGCAGACTGGGCTAGTGATCCATCCGATCAAAAATCTACCACTGGATACTGTATTTTTCTAGGTGATTCTCTCATCTCTTGGAAAACCAAGAAACAAGATGTTGTTTCTCGCTCTTCTACCGAGATAGAGTATCGTGCTATGGCTTCCACCACAACTGTACTTGTTTGGTTACGACGGTTGTTAGGTGATATGTGGGTGTTGTTGTCATCCCCCACACCCATGTATTGTGATAACAAAAGTGCTGTTCAGATTGCTCATAATTCTGTTTTTCATGAGCGTACCAAACATATTGAGATCGATTGTCATGTGACTCGACATTATTTTCAGCATGGTGTTACCTCTCTACCGTTCATTTCGTCTTCGATGCAGTTGGTTGACTTTTTTACGAAGGCACATACGATTCAGTTTGTATATTAATTGTCTTAAGGGTAGTTTAGTCTTTTAGTTGTCTTGTATATATATGTAAATCTTGTAAACCTTAGATCTAATTGACATTCATTGTTTTGTAAGATCATGGCTTTGTTCATGAATGTTATCAAATTACACAAAAGTTTGCTCAAAATCAAATCTGGCAGCTCACTGATTCGATCAACTTTATCAATTCTCAATCGAATTTCTTTGGAATTCAACTCCATTCAGTAAATTAAATACAACTAGAAAGAAAAATACACTTACTCACAAAGCACGAAATTAAATTTGCGTGGTGAGGAACAGAAGAGAACGGAAGGTGACGAAATTTCTCTAACTTCATTATTATTATTATTATGAAAAGTATGTGTTATTCTTTTACAAATCAAATAAATTTATTTTTAATACAAGAGTATATGAACCTTATTTTAAGCATACCAATTAAACATAAAACAATTAGTTAGCTACGAGACGTGCTGATCAGTACATAATACATTTTCTTTACTCTTAAATAATATTCAGCGTATTATAAGTTATATATAACTAGTCTTCTATTTTTGTTTTTTAGAAGTGCTCTTTTTTTTATTCTTTGATAACTTCTCCTTTTATTGTTGTCTTTTGTGCTTTGTAATCTTGAAATATACGTTTATACTTTGTATAATGTTAGTCAACGGTAGGACGACACCAAATTTGTGAAAGGTAACTCTCCATATGCAAGAAGATATATTTATTTAAGAAAAAAAAAACAAAATCATATATTCAACCATACAGGAAATAAATGTTTCAAATGTCCAGTCAAGCAAGGAAAATGTTAAATCATCATATCACGAATTGAAATATAACTGATGATAGAGAATTCTCTTTAAGTTTATAGAATTACGAAAGAGTGAATTATACACGAGGGTTGGCTTTCTTTTAGAATTAAGGAATAAGGGAGACGTGCGAAATAATGAGGTAACAGAGCAAAAAGATAAATCATGTAATTTTGCTTCTTTTTCAGTCTACTTTTCTCTCTCCTCTTTTTTTCGAGGCCCCTCTCCATGAACATAGAAAGGGGCTTTATATAGATAAAGGTGGCTTGTATATGAATTTCCTCGAACGGATGTAGGTGAGTCATTGAATGAGATTCTGCCAGATGTCTTTTGAGAGTGTTGATCTTTTGAGATGATAAGATTTTCGAGGCGTTCTTTGCCAGCATCGTCTTTTGCCTTGTGCTGATCTTCTGATAGGAAAGGATTTTTGAGACGTTCTTTGTCATCATCATCTTTTGCCTTGTGTTGATCTTGTGATAGGATAGGCTTTTCGAGGTGCTTGCTTTCTATTATTACTAGGATCCCCCCAATTCGCCACGTAATTGTTGAATACGAGAAGAATTTAAAGCGTCACTTGAAGAACGTGGGGGTTGTAATGCGTCGTAACCCTTCATCTGCTGAGGGGTAGACATGCACATTGGTTAGGGTTAATTATGGCTCTTTTCAGAGTGGTGTGACCTTTGGGGTCTGATTAGACACGTGTGTTTTCATGAAGCAGTTCACCTTTAGGCGGTAATTAAATTATGCCTGTTCGCTGCCTATATAAAGGGGGCTGAGTCGTGATTTTCACACATTACAGGTGGTGGATAAATATATGAAGGATAGCTTCTAGGAGTATGTCGTGGATCGATCGGTGGTGGAGTTTCAGGTTCCTCTTTCCTCCGAGCGGGCTAATAGTCATCCAGCCGAATACGTCACTATCTATGAGGCGCATATTAAGGCAGGTTTGCGAGCCCTAATTCCCCTTTTCTTTGTGAAGTGTTTCACACGTGTGGGCTATCACCTAGTTAGGTGGCACCAAATGGATATGTATGTCTGGCTTGCTTTATTTTTGTATGTTTGATTGTTTGCTCAGTGGAGCATTTCTTGACTGTGTACGGGGTAAGCCTTTTGCCATCGGGTGCCCCTTTCTACTATTGCACTCACTCCTCAAAATCCGAATTTTTTGTTCTTGTGCAATACTTCTTCCTCGTTTGGGAATTGGAAGACCCGTTATTTTATTCGCCCTTTGGGAGAGGCTTGGGGGGTTTCTTACGTGTGGCAGCAGAAGCCCTTGGTCCAGGATTCTATACACTTGGACGCTGTGGTAAAGGAGATGCAAGGTGAGGGTTTTTTTTTACACTTTGTATGAAGCCTCAAAGTTTCTAGACTTGAAGGTGCTCGACTTTTTTTACGAGAAGAGTGGCCTTTCTGCGGTGAGCACTGGTTTTTGGAGTCCTTAAGTAGACTCGCAAGTGATCTGTAGGTACTAGTAGAGGTCATTTCTTTTTGTTTCACTTTTTTTTATGGTTAATCTGCTCGTTCTAGAATAAGGTGCTCGCATAGATGTGGATTTGTTGAAGTAGGGGAGTGTCAAGGAATCTGTGTATACGGAGGAGGATGAGGACGACAGGATCCTAAAAGGGGAGTCTGATGGAGTGGATGGAGGTGAGGTTATGGCAGAGGTTGGGGGTCCAAGTGACGTGGGCCCGAGTGAGAAAAGGAAGAAGAAAAAAGAAGGATATGAAAGAGAAAGAGGATAGGAAAAGGAAAAAGGTATCTTTCGGGGGTAATTCTCCGGTTAAGGGAGGACCAGGAGGCGCGCGATCATCACGAAGGGCGAAAGAGGGAACCTCCTTGATCACGAGGACATCGACAAAAAGGATTGTTGATGAGGCTAGCTTGGAGGAAGCGGTGGAAGAGCACTTCGAGTGGCAACATGAGGCACTTCAGTGTTCGTTGGAGGGGAGATTTGCAGAGGCTCTTCATTCCAACTTTTCATTGGGATCTCTCTCAGAGGGAAACTTCGGTGATGTTTTTACTAGCATTGCTAAAGGTCCAATAGTGATTTCCCCTCCATCTTCTTCATTGGAGGTAAGGGACAAGGGGAAGTCTATTAAGGAAGTTGATATGATTCAAGGTTCGACACCCGGGGTCGTGGTTATGAGTAGTGAGATGTCAAAAGGCATGATTAGACCTTCAGTGTAGGGGGAGGCGTCAGGGGCATGTGTTGGTGCTGGAGTGGTTGCGGAATCGGGATGGGCAGTTCTACCCGTCCCTTGGAAGGGTCATCAGAGGTGGAGGGGTTGCGTCGTCCTTCGAGACAAGCCTTTGATGAGGTGAGTGTATGTTCAGATTGGATTTTCATCCTTCCTTCCCTTTTTTTTATATATATATATTGTTGGCGGTAAATGGGGTAATGCGGGCCTTCACTCCTTCTACTGTTTTCTCTCTTTTCTTGTTGGCATTTACTTCGATGGGTGAAGTCACCGGGCTAGGGGACGAATAAGCGATTTGGAGGAGAGGGTGAGGGCGTTGGAGGAGAGAGCGGCTCGCTACCAGGGCATTAATCTGGAGCATTGGGATCAACATATGAGTGACTATGCGCAGGTAGAGAAACGAAGGGAGGAGGTGGCCTAGGCAGTTGAGGCTCGTAGGTATCAACTGGAGGAGATGCAGTTGGCTTTGGATGCTGTGGAGCTGGGGCGAGAAGAGGCTTTGGTAGAGGGCCATAGCTACATCGAGCTAATACCGAGTTAGTTCAAGTCGCGAAGGAGTAGGCTATAGAGGTGGCCCGTCTGCATGAGACTACTAGTATTAGAAAATAGGCAGACCTTTTGACTTTGTAGTACCGTGGGCTATTTTTTGTCCTTTATAATGTCTTGCATGGTTCTTTTGCTGTGAAATTATTAATTTACCCTTAATTCTGACTTGTGATATGCACATGATCTTCAATTTAGTTTATTTTTCTTCAAGTTACATTCAAATATTTCAAGTTTTTATATTTACACCCCTATAATTTTATGATAACCATTTTGTATTTTGGTAATTGCACGCCCATGATTGTTTCAGGCTGCTCAAGCACAATCCGTCTACGTACGCCCATGTCCTTTATAAAGTGACGTGAGCTTTCTCGATCTATATGTCATTTAGTTTCTCTCTACGACCCATCTCGTGTTTACATATTCAAAAAATTCTCCTGTAATTTTTATGGGTAAAAAAGTTATAGTATTATGAAGTCAAGTAATTTTGAATTATCCTCGTCTTTATTTAGTAGTTCACATTTCTTTTACTTGGTTGCAGAAGTTGCATCGTTCCTCTACGGAGCTTCCCATGTTTTCTAATTTGATGTGGTATCGCTTAATTGCCTCATTTGGTCGACGTTGGCCCATTTACGACAGATTGCACCTAAACTCGAGTAACTCAATTATGAGGAGGTATAACATTCCTTATATCGTATTTGTATAAACTTAACACGAATTATATTCTACCCATGATGATTCTTCTGAATGAAGTTAGGGCATAAATGCATATGGTTCATGGATTATGTTATGAGGACAACTTTTAATTTTCAACGTGATAGGATTAATTAGAATAAGTGTTCTTATAGTACTTTCAGACACGGGCCAGTCACAGAACCGATGAGCCTACTGGGTAGCGGGTCAACATGTCAGACCGGTTGGACCACTGGGTGGACCGATTTGTTGACTTTAGTCAACGTTCAATAAAAAAGTATAATATAAAAATTATTTGTATAAAATAATTATAAGATTGTTAGAAATATTTTAAGTCACTAATATTTTGTTATATTATAAAAAAAATAAGAATATGGTTATCCTAATACTAGGACTTGAACACGTGACCTCAAACAAAATATGTTCTTGTGAATTAGTGAAAACCATTGAGTCATCCAACAATTTAATAAATAACCCAACAAACAATATATTTAATACAAGTTAAAAAAATTATTTTGGATTTTTAAATGTTGGCCAAGCGTATCACAAAATTCAATATATGAACAACAATATGTAAAACTAAAATTTAGAAAATGAACTTCGCATCGGACGAATTACTATGCTTGAAATTCTAGAATGCATGCTCATTTCGCTTCAAAATCAAATTAAGTATGGAAAACAGTGTTTTTTTGAATTTTTGTTTTGAAAATTGTGGTGGATAGATCTCGTCGAGATACCCCAAATCAATAAAGAATGCGTTCAAAATGGACACTCCTACGCAAAGTTATGGCCTTTCAATGTTTTGCATTTTTTTTCTTTTTTTTTTCAATTTTTGAGGTAGGATTGTAATTGGCAAAAAAATAGGGGGATTGGTTCGCAATTGGCCAACAGCAAAAAAAAAAAAGAGGGTAGACTGGTTCATAGACCGAACCGGTTCACCGGGTCGACCGGTCCAACTGGAAAATTTTCCGGTGGGCTCGCTGGAGTTCTGCAGCCTATTTTTGAGGCAGAACCGGACTGGACTAGGCACCGGTTCCCGGTCGAATCGTTCGGACCGGCAAGTCCGGTCTAGGTTTCAAAACAGAGGTACTTACAGTTAGTTTCACTAGCAAACATTCATACTTACACCGTTTTAAATTAAACCTTTATTTTCTTTAAGAATGTAGATGGTTTTGCAAATTTTAAGAATTTATTGCCAATTTATCCTAAATGTTTGGTATTTCATGTGAAGAGAATTGAATTTGGTGTGTTTGTAGGGCAGGAAGATGAACTCAAAATTGTAGAGTACTTTTTGAAGAATGGAGAATTTCTGCAAAAGCTAATACTCCATTGCATGCCTTCTACTGATATGAGTATTTTGACAATATTGCTTGTGTTGTCAAGGTTGTCAAAGAAGTACCAAATCCAAGTATTGAATGAAACAAGCAATGAATGCATAATTGAGCACATCATCCCTTTTACTATGGTGTCTAATGTTAATCAGGCTCTGTGGTTATTAGAATAAGTTATATGTATATTCTATATTTTACACTCTTTTTTATTTCTCTACGATGTATCCTGAATTTGTATTCCAGAAATTCTACTACTTGTTCGTTTGCCGTAATATGATGATATCAAACAACTAGAACGGCACCATTGATTATCTTTAAACGTGGATTATTGATTTCTTCTAAAACTCCAATATTCGAGTTTTTCAATGGTAGTTGTAAGATCTTAGATCTATGTTACTTATAATCGGATGTAGTTGCACTTGACAGTAGTTGCAACTGCACTCGTAAGTAAGACAGATGACAGTTTTTTAACGTTTAAAAGCTGTTTTACTGTTGCAACTGGTATAAGACAGTTAAACATAAAGCGGTAAAGAACACCAAGGTTTTTAAGTGGTTCGGTCCAAATGGTCCTAATCCACGGGGTTTGTACCCAAATGTTGACTCAAACAGTACTGTACTTAAGAATTACAATGTAGGTTTTATATCAACCCAAATCTTAGACTCCATCTAATATTTGCAGCTGCAATACCTATCCCTTAACTATTTTCGGTGTACTCGATTGAGTCGAAGAACACATCAAGATACTCCAAAGTTCCTTTGACTTGATGCTCTTCTCTAAAAGACTTTGACTCAATACAGGACTGAAATCATAAACTATCCTTTTCAAAGTGTCCTTCAATTGTGTCGAGTCTTCTCCTTGTATAGGCATGAGCAGAATCTCTGCAGATCTTCAGTTGCAACCCTCGCAGATCTTCTTTCCTTAATAGAAAAGATCTACATATCTCCAGTTGCAATCCACGCGGATCTTTTTTCCTTATCTAATATATTCTGCAAGATAAATCTAAATATATCCAATGTACATGCCTATTAAATATGTTTAGATAAATAATAAGGAGATAATATTAAACAAAGAAAATCTTGGAAAATCTTGAAAGTATATCTTGAAAAGATAAGAATAAAAGATCAGATCAAATAAAGATAATCTTGGAAGATATTGAAAGTCTATCTTTAAAGGATAAGGAAAATATCTAAAATATATTCCATAAAAATATTTGACTTTCTATATCTCAACAAAAGATATTTGACGAAGATTCTTCCCTTAATGATCAGATATCAAATTATACTTTTAAAGAAAAATAAAATATTTTCCTTTATAATGTAATCTCCAGAATACAGAATCAAGGGAATATTCTATTTCGTCAAAACGCTGATTTCCATTGTTGCAACTGAGATGTCTGGCTGAAGTTACAACTGATAGATTCACTGTCCGAAAATAACGTGACTTTCTTGCATAAACAGGCATTGAATACTTTCCAACATATAATCAATCAACATGATTTAGGAAAGATATGCAACACAACAAGGAAAGTCAATTACATCACAATCCAAATTGCAAGTCAATTAAAAGGAAAGTATTCCTTCTTTTAAGATTATCACAATAATAAGCATGAAAACATTTGACCTGCAAAAAAGATAATATTCCATAATTTGAATTCCTGAATAAGGCAATCTAAGATTTCATTCAATTAATATAAACTATTTCTCACTTAATTTCTTTTATTAAATCAATTGACATTAGTTTAAATAATTTCCAAAACGGTGTCAAACATACTTTCCAATTTATTTACGTGGAAATAACATTGGTCCTAACAGTAGTACTATGTCTTTTGTGTTGTGGTGTATTACAATTTATCTTTAAACATGGATTACTCGTTACCTCCAAGAGACTTCAATATATTAGTTCTGCAAGGTAGGACTGCAAAGATCATGTGTCTAATTTTGAGTAGGGACCCTACCCTACCCTGACCAAGTCCCATTGAAGACCCGACCCTGTTAAATGGGTAAGGGTCTTACTAGACCCGTTACCAAATTTCGCCACGTCAATTTTTTTTTCGTTGATAGCAAATCTCGTAACATTAAAAAAAATTATATTGAGGAAAAAATACATTGTTTAAGGTGATTTTAAATGAACTTTCTAGAGTAAGGGTCATGACTCAGACCTACCCATACCCTAAGTTGAGTTTCAAAAGTTACATGGTAGGGTGAGTCTCTGTCTTGACACTTACCCTGATTTCAAGGTAATGGTCTAGACCATGAGCTCATTTTCAGGGTAAGGGTAGGATAAAACCCTACCCTTGACAGGCCTACTGCAAGGGCAAAAGAAAATATATGTCATTTTGAGACAAATAAAATGTATCGGGAAGGAAGGAATGAGCTCGAGCCTATTCCTTTTCAAGTATGTGTTTAAATGAAACTTTGGTTTCAGTGAAATCTAGTCATGTGAGCTATTTTTTCTAGCCATGTCCTTTTTTCGAACTGAATTATTGCTCTGATGGGAGTACTTTTCTTGTTCATATTGTCAAGCATTGGCTTACATGTCTTCCCTGCATAAACTTGTGGATCTACTTTAAGTGATGAAATTTCATTTTACCTGGTGTAAAAATACGACCTTCATAGAAAGGTTTTCTTGTGCGCAAGAGGTCATTGATACTTTATCTAGTTCTTTACCGATTGGCATGAGGTAAGTAAATATTGGATAAGGTAAATTGTATAAAGTTGGAAAAGCTTTTGGTTTGATTTGAGACTTATCCCTCTCAGATGATTGAAGTTTATAGCAATATTATTGAACTTTTAGTAATCACAATGTTTTTATCATAACGATAGGTGTTTTTTATCATAATGATAGGTTTGACTGATCGACACAAATATAGCTCGAAACGTTTTAGGGGCATTAGATTTTGTTGGTTCCCTTCTTCCCTTTAGCAGACTCGAGCTTTACATCATGAAGTTCATGGATCTATATCTTGATCTAGTTAATAAGACATTGTTGTGCATACTATCTTAACAACATATACATAGATCTTACACATTTGTATATATGTATAAAACTTTGATATGTTTTTAGATAAAAACTAAGCACCTAGAAGTTTGCTATAAGTTACGGTTTTCTCAGCATTACTGCTATGGTTCTTTCGTGAAAAATTTTTTTGGATACATGCACTCAGTATGCCATGGCAATTAGTTGACAAATATTGTTTGATGAACTTGCCTAAATGTCGTTAACCGCTATACACCATAGTTATACATGGATAAGCCTAATTTTAGCTTTTCACCCGTCTTGGGTTTTGAATTACATTTTGGCATTCTTGATTACATAAATCTCAAGGATTTTTGACTTTGTATTTCTCTACAATAACCGCGTTTCAATATTAGTCCTTTATAGTGCCTTGGATCGTTTTTGGACCTTTATGGTGTCCTGCATGGTCATTTTGCTGTGAAATTACTAATTGACCCTTAATTTTGGCATTTGATGTGCACTTGATCTCATATTTAGTGTTTTTTCTTCAATTTACAGTTAAATATTTTTAATTATCTATATCGGGGATGGCCCCCGATATCTATATCGAATATAACTTTCGATATAGTACAGTGTTCCCCGCATCCCGGGGTCTATAACTATCGACACTATACACCTCATATCAAGCATTCCCGATATCAGATTCGACATAAGACTTGATATATATCTCTAATATATATTTTCGATGTATCACTGGACATCATATCCGACATCATCCCCGATATCATCCCCAATATCACATTCGACATAACATTCGATATCCACAAGATACTCGACATATCATTATACTTGATTGTACAACTAACCTATACCTAATGAACTACGTTCGGCTTGATTCCCTCAAGTGGATACATAGGCAACTTGGGATAACCGAGTCTAGTCCAAAATCATCAAAGATCCATTAATCTCCTCACTGTATCGCTTGGAGTACATGTGTGCTAAGGACAAAGTTAGTTCCAACGCAACTTTGAATAGGCATGATGTGGAGTGTTTTGTTAGCCTGCCAAATCAGCAGACGATATCGCACCAAATCACCTTCAAAACACTTTTAACAGGGATTTAAAGAGAATAAAGAAGAGAGTGAAGAAGAGAATGAAGAGGGGTTTGCAGATTTCGATAACTTACACTACAAGAAAATGGGCCTTTTCCGTCTGGCCCGGCGTTTTGGGCCGACGGAAAAGGCCCAATTATTACCGTCGGGCCCAATCCCGACGGTAATGGGTTATACCTTCGGCTTTGGGCCGACGATACAAATGGGCTGGCTTTACCGTCGGCCCAAATCCGACGATAAAGCCCATTCCCGTCGGGTTTGGGCCGACGGGAATGGCCCATTTAATAAAAAAAATTTAAAAAAAAAAGAAAAATTGATGTCGGCAGCAATTTATTTAAAAAAAAATAATAATAATAATAAAAATAAAATATCATGTCGACCAGAATTTTATAAAAAATAAAAATAAAATACAAAAATGATGTTGGTATGTTTTTTAATTAAAAAAAACAAAAAAAAAACATTTATTTAACAATACCGTCGGCTTTGGGCCGACGGTATTCCCCATGGGGCTCGGTCAACAGTACTGTTGACCGGGTGAAAATAATAAAAAAAAAAAATTTAAAACTCTATAAATATCGAGCTTCTCTTCTCATTTTCAATATCCAACTCTTCGACTCTCACTCTCGATAACAATCCTTTCCTCTCTCTCATATTCGATAATTTTTTTTTTCCGTCGGCAAAATTCGCTTATTTTCGTTATGAATAACGAAAATAACCGTAACGTTGCCGACAAAGGTAAAGGAAAACTCGTCAAATCCAAATCCAAAAAACTTCCAAAATATATTTCGAATACAAACTTGTTCAAAAACATTAAGGCCCTCACAAATATTTTGGGCCATAAATCTCATCAAGATGTAGCAACCTCAGATCCTAACGAGGTTATGCAGCCGATAGAGGATACTATGCAACCAACAAGGGAGACTGGGGTTGTCTCCGCTGCACAGCAACAGGGGCCTACCCGTAATCGACCCCATTTGTCGACGAAACTGGGCCCCGCCTCCGGGCCGAGTTCGTGGCCAAGTCTCGGTCCCGCCCCCGTCAATTCCTGCAGCTCCGACATTTCTGCTCGCCCTGATAGACGAAGTTCCAGATGACAACGACGGGGGAGGTTCGACGTCGGAAGGCTCCCCGATTTCTGGTGGCTCAGCAAGTGATTCTACTACGCCAGTTGCTGTTAGGGGAGGGAAAAGGTCGAGCTGCGACTGATGACGAGGCTAAGAGGCCCTTAATTGGCGCTACCGAAGACTATGTTTTCGATCCATCTTTATCGTACGGTAAAAGATATCATACTAATCAGGATGAGATTACTCGTACAATCGGCTTCATAATAAGGCATCATGTGGAGGAACCAGCTATCTATTACTCCTGTTTATCCAACGATCAGAACGAAAAATTTCTGAACCATTTTGGGGTAAAATTTCTTAACCATTTAGCTTATGTTAATATTTGTGTATATTATTGTTTTTTCCCTTACACTTATATGATATTATAATTTGAAGAGGGTATTCCAATACTCGGATGAAATAAAGCCAATGGTTCGTGAGGCTTTCGACCGGGTGGCACAAGACATCTATAGAAACTCCATCTATGATGTAAAAAAGACGTACAAGCAACGTGACAAGAAGCCAGCCTGGTATAAGAAGTCTTGGCTACCTACAGGTAAAGAACATTTTTTCGTTAATCACTGGCAACAGGATTAGACGATAGAACTCGCGGAAAAGGCAAAAGAAAATCGAGAGGCCCTGAAAACAAAAAGTGCAGACGGCAAGGGTTCGTTAGCCACACACCACGGTGGATCTGTCAGCACACAACAAAGGAGCCTAAAGTCAGTACGATACGTTACGATTTGCTTTCGTTATGAATATACTTTATTATGTTACATTTATCATTAATTAATATTTCTTTGAAACAAATGTTGTTATAGCTTGAAAGCGAGACCCCTTACCGCTTCGACCTACAGTGGGTGGTCGACCACACAGTGAGGACTCCCGATGAAAAAATAATCAGATGGAATCCACCGAGCGCACAATCTTATCATGTAAGTTATTAAAACGTTGTATATTATTGTTTATTGTTTATTGATTCACTTTAAAAATATGTATTTATTGTTTATTAAAATATGTATATTGTTTATTGATTTACTTTAAAAACTGTAGGCTCGTTACACGCAATTACTCTATGCTAAATATGAGGTCGAAGAACGCTTTCCCTTTGAGTGTGACAAAGCGCTCTCGGCAAAGGCAGATCTCGGCGGTCAACACGGGAGGCAACGTGGCAAGCCTAAGCAGAACAAGATGTCAGATTCAGGGAGGACGACGGCAAAGAAGCCTAACCCTGGTGAGGAGAGAAGAATTAGGCAAGCCATGCAAAATGTTCATTCACAGTACGAGGAAAAGCAGACTCAACAGGAGGATCGCATAGCGGCACTTGAGCAAAAAATCCATCATGATGAGGAGGAGAGGAGGCGGGAAAGAGAGGAATCACAACGTAATTTTAACAGGTATCCTCAATATAACAACCCTCCCAATAATTACTCCAACAACAATCCCAGCCAGTTTTGGAATCAAAACCAAACACAACAGGGCCAAACCGCTCCGTGGAATCAAGGCTTTCATTCTTACAACCAGTCGAGCCAAGGCTATGATTCTTACAATCAGGGTACACCTATGTCGTGGAACCAACAACACGATCAGGGTGGACCTTCATCGTGGGAACAAGTCATTCCACCTACTGATTCGTGGGGCCAGAAACAGCGTCAACCCGTGCCGCAGCCGAAAACTTTCCCGTTATGGTCAGATGAATATCAACCACCAAGTTCGTGGCACGATCAATGTTATAATCAAAGTGCTCCTGGACGTGCTAGTTATATTGGGGCTCGTCCAAATGCTTCGTGGCAAAATAGTAGTTGGCCCGAACGTCCAAATGATCCATGACGTGCTAGTGTTTGCGACGCTTCTTCGAGTTTTGCAAGGGGTTATCAAGTCGAACCCGTAATTGATCTAAACAATTTGGAGTTACCGACTCAAGACTATACTAATCAGGCTTGGAACAGTGACGTGAATAGAGAATACGGTGGTCCATCTTGGATATGATAACCGGGGTCGCATGTGTGTGTAATTTTCGAGTATGTGTGTTTAATTTAAAATGTATGTGTGTTTAATTTTCGTGTATGAGTGTTTGAATTACGATTTTGCGTGTTTAATATCCGAGTTTGTCTTATACTCGAAATCTAACATTGATTTAAACTCGAAAACTAACATTAATTTAAAATAACACTGAATTAAACTCGAAAACTAACATTAATTTAAAATAACATTGATTTAAACATAAATAAAACTAATCGTCCACTTCCTCAACAAGCTCGTACTCATCATCTGCCAACTGTCCTTCAATGTCAAAATCGATCAAATCGGCGCCCAAATTAAGTCCCGGCGATACATCATCTTGAAATAAGTCTTCGGGCTGATTAAACTCGACGTCGATTTCAGGCTCATGTAGCCCGGATACGTTGATGACGTTTCTTGCACGAATAGGGCAAACTGCCCACCATCCTTTCCTTCGCGACACATGTTGCGCTGGATATGGCGTGTAGAACACTTGTAGAGCCTGGTTAGCAAAAATGAACGGTTCATTTGTCGCGATAAGCCGCGTAGGATCGATATCAACCATTCCATACTTCGGGTGTACAGTTGTACCGCGGCAGCTAATATCATACCAATCACATTTAAAAAATACAATTGATTGGGCCCTATCTCCGCCACCGCACCATAAAACCTCAACGATTTCCTTGATCGTCCCGTAAAAATTTGTTCCTTCAATCCCATCACCACTGCCCTTCACGTACACGCCACTACAGTTTCCGACCTTTCCTTGGTTAAACGAATCAGTACGAAATCTAAATCCGTTCACTATGTAGCCTCCGTACGATGTTATAAGTGCACTTGCTCCAGAGGCAAGGGGTAGATACGTTCATCGACCAAGTACTCTCCTGCTTTAACAGTTTCTTTAAACCACGACACGAACATTGTATTTTTCTTTCTTTGTGTCTATCGTGGAGTAAGATCTCCACAATGTAGGTCCTCGAACAACCTGTAATTATTTGGAACCGTGTTTCAATCCATGAGTCAAAATGTTAAATATAATTTAGCCATATTTAACAATAATATAGTTTGAAACTTACGTGACCCATCCGTCGACTTCCGAACAATTCATCAACGTGTAAAGCTCAATTTGGTTCATCTCCTCTGGAGAAATATACCGCTGGTTCTTATCTGGATTGAGTCCTCTGCCTCTTTTATGAAAAATCGGCAGAGCACAAGAGAAATCGCCACGTAATTCAGCTTCATTTCTGCTAAGCCTGTTGTACCTTGTTTCAACACTATTGCCCAAATAGCGCGAGGTAAAATATGTGACTTCTGCCATTAGATAAGCATTAGTAATTGAACCTTCAACACGAGCTTTGTTCAAAACTGATTTCTTCAACCCGTTCATTTGCCTACAAGGAAATCCATGTATATAACTTCAGAATCGATACAAATAATGCTAATACGTATTGAAATATATAAGGAATGAAATAAATAATGCCAATACCTCTCGAAAGGGTACATCCAACGATACTGAACTGGTCCACCAACTTTGGCCTCGTATGGAAGATGTATCGTCAAGTGCTCCATAGAATCGAAAAAGCCTGGTGGAAATATCTTCTCTAATTTGCATATTGTGACCACGATAGATTCCTCTAACAACGCCATGTCCGATCTCCTAATCTCTGTGGCGCACAATGCTCTGAAGAAGATACTTATCTCTACTAGGGTACCCCATATCGGATCAGGGATAAAATCACGGAAGGCAATAGGTATTAACCTTTGCATAAACACGTGACAATCGTGACTCTTCATCCCAATCAACTTCAATTGTTGTTGTTGCACACAACGCTGAATATTTGAAGCATAGCCATCCGGAAATCGCAATGCATCACATCAAGATTGTGACGTATCAGGTTCGTACTCTAATATGGTAATTCCCAAAAGATACTTTTGTGGGTCCAATTGTGCTCTGTTCGTTTTCCTGGCATTATCGGTGCATCTGGCGCTGTAGACCTTCCTGGTAGTTGTGCAACAATTGCTGCCATTTCTGCGCCTGTCCTACGCGGTGGAGGCCCATCAAATTCTGTATGTCCATTGAATCCCATCACGTCGTGCCGAAATTCATGTCCCACTGGTAAGAAACAACGATGACATCCCCACCACGTTGCTTTC
Organism: Linaria vulgaris; assembly: GCA_948329865.1. Taxonomy (NCBI): domain Eukaryota; kingdom Viridiplantae; phylum Streptophyta; class Magnoliopsida; order Lamiales; family Plantaginaceae; genus Linaria; species Linaria vulgaris. The sequence goes on along the minus strand of OX415251.1, from coordinate 49,453,809 downwards.
CTACCATACTGCAAAGGGAACGCCTTCGTGTTCTCCATGCAATACGGGCACGATAACTTTCCATGTGTGCTCCACTGAGACAACATCCCGTAGGCGAGGAAATCACTAATAGTCCACATCAATGCAGCCCTCAACTGAAAATTCTGCTCCCTGACTTTTTCCTTGGCACTGGATTCTTTCTACCTATAGTTTCATACCTATACTCCCAACATTCAGGACAAACCAAGTAATCGGAAGATGCGAATTCTCCGTAGAACAAGAAACAATTATTAAAACAAACGTCGATTGTTTCGTATCCCAACCCCAAACACCTCATCATCTTCTCGGCAGCGTGCATATCCTCTGGCAGTAAGTGTTGATCCTCTGGGTACAAAAGATCGCGGTGCAAGTTGTACATCTGATTGCACCCGGATTGATTGTAGTTATTCTCAATCTTGGCTGTAAAGAACTCGGACACCCACTGCAAAACAGATTTCTTGCTTGGTCCCTTCAGCTTGAGTTCCGACATTTGTAGCAAATTTAAAAAATCTTTTGCATCGGCGTCAGGCTCCTCACCGTTAACGTCCAATTGTGCCCAAAAAGTGTCGTCAACTAGATTTTCAAACAAAATCTCTTCCTAAACAACTTCGAGGTCGTTTCTAACTTCGTGCCTCGACGATGACGCCCCTTGGCTATTATGCGCGACAAAATTTTCCCCATGGAATATCCATACACGGTACCCTTCTACAAAACCCCATCGATAAAGGTGAGCTGCCACTTTGCCAGGGTCCAAGTATTTCCTATTGCTGCATTTTCTACATGGACATCTAGGATTTCGATCACCGTCTAGATAACGCTCTTGATCTAACGCAAACGCCAAAAACTGGTATACACCTTCCCCGAACGTTTCATTCACTCGACCCGTCTCACTCAAACGATCATACATCCAATCTCTATATCCGTTTGGATTCATTATATATTGTCTATAAATTTTTTAAATTATAACGATTAGCACACGGACGTCTCTACATTTAGGGGTTACGAACAATATTTATAATCGTACGACTAGAACAAAAAATAAGAGCTCGAAACTATACACGTACCTCTTGTAGCACGTAAAAAATTTCTGAAACTGCTCCTTCGATCTATAGCACCGGTCTCCAAGATGACTCGTACATTTTCCCTAAGTCGCAAATAAAAGGAAAGATAAATTAGATAAACATAATTAAAGTACGCTTATAAAAAAATAATTATTACGTAAAAATTAAAATGAGTACGTTTACGAACCTTATTTTGAAACTAACTCGTTCGAATGAATTGTGAGACTAAATCGTTCGAGTTATATATAGGCCTTAGGGGGGGGGCGTGCCACGTTAGCGATCCGTGTGATAATTCACAGGGATCGCTGACGTGGCACCCCCCCCCCCCTTTTTGTTTTTTTAATTTAACCTCCACTCCTCCTAAATATCTATAAATACCCCTTATTCTACCCACTTAATTCATTCATTCTTCCCATTCTCCAAAAACTATCTACTATCTCTCCCAAAAACTCTTAATAACTAACAAAAATTTATCCATATACACTAACTTATAATTAGAGTTTATTATTTATTTTATTAATTTATTTCTACTTATGTTTTATTCATTATCTAACTAATAATAACTATAAAAAACTTATATTATCAAGAATTTATTTTAAATACAAAACTTTATTTATTATAATAAAACTAATAATAACGCTTGAAAATGTGAATGTTATTATTTAAATCGAATTCTTTTAAATTAAATCAACAAATAAACATAAAATTAATTATTTTAAATCGCTTTTTTTTTAAAAAATCGCCAAAATATTATATTATAATAATTTTAAATCGATTTCTTTTAAATAAATCGGCAAAAATTAATTTAAAATTATAATTTAAATCATTAATAATTTAAATCAATTTTTAATCGCCAAAATAAATTTTTTTTAAAATTTTTTAAATGTATTCCCGTCGGCTTAAAACCGACGGGAAAGATAATTCCCGTCGACGGGATAGTGTTTTCCAGTCGACGGGAAAACACATTTTCAAAGCCGACGGTATAGCTTTTAGCTGACGGGAAAACACTATCAAAGCCGACGGGAAAAATAGTATTACCGTCGGCTTTTAGCCGACGGTATAGCGGAATAGTTTTCCCGTCGGCTTTTAGCCGACGGGAAAACACATTTCCGTCGGTAAAATGCCGAAGGAAAAGCTCTTTAACGACGAGCTTTTTTCCGTCGGCTTTTACCGACGGCTTTTGAGCCGTCAGTAAAGGCTAATACTCTTGTAGTGTTACTAATGATCCCGCCAGAATGTTTGATATTGAATTTGGAGTATATAAAGGGGGTGAAGATGAAATTAAATTAATAGAGTACTTTTTGAAGAATGGAGAAGTTCTACAAAACTTGATACTTCATTGCCTTCCTCCTAATGATATGTGTATTCTGACTAGAGTTTTTGTTTTGCTGAGGCAGTAAAAAACGTGCCAGATTGATTGTAGAATGAAAAAGGAATGAGCGTATGACGCTGCACATCAATTGTTCTCCTCTACTGGCACATGTTATTTGAGGTTAGGGATGATTCGAGTAGTAATATGTATTACTATTTGCGTTACTCTCTGTTTCCAATTTCGATGTAGTTAGAATATCGATGCCAAAGTTTCTTGCTTAACAGCTTGAAGAATTTCTTTACATATAGAATTTTAGTGTGGTTTGTGTTTGTTACTTTTTAAGTAGGGATAAAAGCATCAAACCCCCTGAACTATACACGTTTTTGCAACTTGCCTCTTAAACAAATTTTATCATCACTTTCCCCCCTAAACTATGCACTTTTGTGCGATTTGCCCCCTCAGTGCGTATCCGGCCATTTTTTGGCCGGAATATTCCCCCCTACCCGACTCATATTTGTTTGTACTAGATGTGTTTTAGTTGTTGACGACAAAAAGTAGGGAAAAACACCTCGAACAGGGAGTATTTCGACCAAAAATGGTCGGGAACGTGCTTTGCCCCTTCAGTATATTTCGGCCATTTTTGCCTGAATATTTTCCTCTACCCGACTCATATGTGTTGTACTTGATGTATTTTAGTTGTTGATGACAAAAAGTAGGGGAAAAAACACCTCGAACGGGGAGTATTTCGACCAAAAATGCACTGAGGGGGCAAATCGCACAAAAATACATAGTTTAGGGGGGAAAGTGATGATAAAATTTGTTTAAGGAACAAGTCGCAAAAACGTGTATAGTTCAGGGGGGTTGATGCTTTTATCCCTTTAAGTAAAGATGTTAAGCTCCTCCAATGCTTCAATTCTTAAATGGTGGTACTGTGATATTTGTGTTGTTATTTATAATGCAAGATAATTCAGTTGGAATTTGGCAAATATGGGAATTTAAGGAACCTCCTGCTGATTCTGTTGGTGTAATGTTGGCTGCCAAAGTAACAATCTTAGCTTTGTAGTGCACTTCTATTTATAAGGGCAGAAGTTCATTCTAAAGCAATGTTGTTGTTGATTTATGGTAACAAAGCAAATAAAATGACTCAAAATAAGCGTTTTACAGGAGCTTTTGCAGAGGAGTTAAAAGGGAAATTTGATATACCTAAAGAAACCATTCCAATTTCTAGTTTTAGCCCATTATGCCAGATCGTGTGTACTTTTGTTGCTGAGTCTTAATATTTTCTTTATTTTCCACTTGGGAAAAATCTTTCAAATTTTTGCGATGTCCAGCAGATCCTCAGAGGCTCTCGAATAGAGTTCATGTTGCCCTTTGGTGATTAAATCAGCAGATGTAAGGGAATTTGTTTCAAAGAAAATCTGGTGAATATTGAAACCTTTGAGGATCTGTAGCATGCCAAATAGCTGAGATTTCGGCTGGAAAAGGTAAGAAGAGGAGAAAGCCAGCAGAAGGTGGCAACAATGATTCCGAACAGTGAAAGCTGATGTGGTTTGTCCGTCAGCAAAGGCAACATCTGAATTAATTTTAAGCCAACCTTTTGGGGGTGGTTTCCACTCAAAGTTGATCGGAGCAATCATGAATTGTAGTGGTGAGAATGATTGGTTTGGTGAGAATTTGTCTAAAATTGCTGGAGATGGGAAAGACATCCTGTTTTGGGAAGATAAGTGGTTGAGTTTGAAAGTGGAATAATGGAGTTTTGGAGTGGACTTGCAAATATAAGTTGGTGTTAAAATACAAGGCATTGAAAGAATAAAATGAGTACCGGTTTGTTGCATTGAACAAATTTCCTTTCTGAAAAGATAATTTTCTTTAGAAGTAAACTTCAGATAATTTTCTTTAGAAGTAAAAAGTTTAACCATAGGGGCTAATTTAGATTTTATACTTCGTTGTACTCCTAAATTTGTACAGATGGTAATAAACAATTTATAATTTAACTCCCATTCTAAACTGGCCTACTCTTTGAAAATTAAAACTTTAACACTTCCACTTCAATTATTATTTGATCAAATTGAAATAACCGATTAATTTGAAACTTAATTAGATCAACTTCTGAATAAAATCTGCTACCTTTCTCGATATTTTCAGCCAATTTAGGATCGAAAATACATGCGCATAAAAGAAAATTCAACAACACATTAAATCACTGCAACGCATAAAGAACAAAAGGGTACTTATATTAATTACTATATATCGTAATTATTTTACGTTTTTGAATAAACATAAGCTGCAAAGAGATTATTATGAACAACTCAAATGTCAGACTACCACGAGGAAGGGAGTTTGATATACCCTCATATGAACAAAAATATGTATAATACAAAAATTATTTGTTCTGAATTATGTGATACATCATGGCAGCCTTACTAAGGAAAAACACAGCTCTCCTTGAATCCTACACACCCATAACTGCACAGTCATGCCTTCTTGTAACTTGTTACGCTCCACAATCTTATGCCAGGACCCAATGAGATTGTACACTATGCTCTTATTCATCCCCCATCGGCACAGCTTCACTGTGTTTCTTTCCAACGACGGCTCGATAATCCTCACCTCAATATGATTCCAGTTTTTTCCAATCTGCGTGCACAGATAATTCTTTTCCTCCTCGTTCAAGAAATCCTTGCAACTCATCTTATTGACTGGAATCGATAATCGATTCTGACCGCGGCCTAAATCCGTTTTAGTCAGTATCTTCTGTATAACTAAATTGTGATCGACAACCTCATCATGTCCAGCAGCGCAAGAAAAATATTTCAGGACTGCTTTCTTGAACGTTTCAGGCATTGGAGGAGTCGCATTATTGTTCTCGTTCCGAAACATCACTTGTGGTCGACGGGGAGGGGCATTGTCGTCTTTTTCCACTAGTTCGTCGTGCTTTTTTTCGATAATTTTGTCAGTGGTGCTCCATTTAAGCTTCTTCTTTGGTGGTATTACTAGGTCGTCGTAGTTGTTGCGGCGAGACCGAGGCTTGCGTTTCTTCGTCGTCGCCCAACTTTTCCATTCTTTGTTATTGTGAACACTTACTTGTCGTTGTAGTAGTTGGTTTTCTTGTTCTGCTTCTTTCACAGCAACAAAAGCCAACATATGAAGCGCACTCCAATCAACAGTACTCGCATTATTATTGACATTAACGCTGCTGTCAAAATCTTGATATTCCATAATATTGAACTCTGTCATTGCACGTTTTGATCAGTATTATTGGAGAATAAATAATAAACTGATCAATTAAACAAGGAACAACGTGTATATATATTATGCAACGGAAGGTATTATGATTGACTGCGGTAGACTTGTTGTTGGATTAGGATTAAGAGTATGATCTTATATATTGATCATAATATAAGCCCTAATTTAGGAGGGTATATCCCTTAATTTGTACGCGTTTAAGAGTAGGAGCGTATTATTAATCCTACTTACAATAGGACGAACAATCCCTTTTGTTCTAATTAAATTAGGAAATATCTGATCTGCCCATAACCAATTAATTACTTCTTTTTCTTTCCATATATATAATTCAACCTCATGAACCTTATTATATATGTTTGTTTCGTTGATATTAGTTTATTAATCTTTTTTAAATAATTAGTTCATGTCTTTAATTAAGTTTAATAACTTATATATATTTCTAACATATATATAAATGCCGTGGAACCAACTCAAATTAAGTTTATTATAGATATAATGTACACCATGTTTTAATTAGATGACTACATAGTTCACATTAGTCAAGGTCTTTAATTAATGTTTTTGAGAATATTATATATATTGGAGTACTAAATAATAATGGAGCTTTATGACTCAGATCATATTAACGAATATTTCTAAATTTACAAAACACGAAGCCGCAATCCAAGAGAAATCTGGTAGTTAATTGTGATGCATATGACATTCCCGTTGATTTGTTTTTTTTTAAGGTCATAGTCTCGGAATTGCTTTTATAGTTTTAACACAATTACAAAAAAGAAATAAAAAAAATGCTTGAATTATTTTTAAATGATAAATAAAACCTATATATTATTATAAGCAATTAGTGAAGTATCACTCACAAATTTAGCATTAATTCATCTATTTCTCTGATTGATTTCCAAGCACGTACGGAAGTCCATAATTCATCTAGATGATGAGAAGTAGCAACCGGTCGATTAATTGAAGGTTTTCCTGCGCTAAAATGCTTATACTTGTATCGATGTAAGTGTTGGTATTGAAGAAGTTGGTCATTGACGATTGTTGGGGACTGGGGAGCACATACTCTAAGCAGCCTCAGACTTGATACCAATCTTGAAGAGTTGATATATCACGGATTTCTGAGTCGCTATTACGGTTGCGACAACAAATGTCTTCACACGGCTCACATTGAGTGAAATATTATTGGATTTTACTGTTTTTCTTTTTTCTTTTAGGATTTCCCGAAATATTACGAAAAATAAGGCCACTTTCAACATTGCGATTTTCCCATTATTTATTGAAAGTGCAAAGTGTTTTGCCGATGTTGGAATAACATTGAAAACAGAAACTCTTACAATCCAATTTTGAATTTCTTTATTAGCGTTTTGCCTTTATTCACTGACTAACTTACGGCGCGTTTGGATCCACCAAAATGGCTGGATACAAATTTTAGTACAGCCTTATCTCGCGTTTGGTTAACTTGACAAAATGTAGCGGCCATCTGTGATAAGTGGTCCATCCTTGTACTTTTCGTATGATAACTTATCCTATCTCTTCCCCCTCGGATAACTTATTCTATCTACCAGCTCCAACGCGAATTGTCATTATTGCCTCTGAAAATCATCTTTTCCCCCAAAAATCAAATCAATCTACAGTTGCAGTGCATGTGGAGCTCTTCTTCACCTTTCCCTTCCCTCTTTCTCTCTCCCCGCATTTCATTCCAGCTCGCCATCCTAGGGTTTGCAACAGTAAATTCTCTCTCAAGCTCTTCTTTTAACCTACGAATTCATTTCTTAAATTAATGAAGAATTGCCTAACATTGGTTGTTTTGTTGTGCAGCTCGTGCTCTTGCTTAATTCAGTGGTTGCTTCATCATTTACCTCGAGTCTTACCTCAAGGTATGAGTCGTTCTCCTCTAACTCATGACTTACCTCAACATTGTCGAATTCTTTGAATGCGACTGTCTAAACTCCCCTGTCTTGTTGTATTATGCCTTTTAGGTGAGTCTTGTGCATGAGCATTCAACATGTGCCCTGTTTCTTTATACCAAACTGATGCATTGTGAATGTAATGATACAAATTGGTTCATATGTTTGGGCTTAGTTTCATAAGTTTATATTTCTGTGATGTTCATAACTGCTTACTCATTACACAATTGGTTGGTTGTTTTAAGCTTTTATTTGCTTGCAATCTTTGTTTTTGTTGTTATTGTACGGTCTGGTCTTTCTTACGTGTGGCTCATGTGGTTTAGTTGCATTTCATGTTGGTATTGGGTTCGTTGTTGTTAGGTAGTTGTGGCAAAAATAGTTGCATTTGCAACTTTACTTAAACATAATGATAAATGTTAATGTTGGGATAGGGTTTCAAATGGATGACATAATGAGATTGCAAGTTCTTATGGTAGTGCACCAGCATTTCTTCAATATGTTGCTTATCTCCCTACTCGTTTTAGTGTTAATATTGCTAGAAAATGGTTTTTCTAGGTCGTCGACCACGAAGGCATGGCATTACGTACAGTATTGTCCGGCGAATTCCATTGCAGATAAAGCTTTAGATAAAATCATAAACACGGGTGATCCAACTTTGAGAAGTAGCACTCGAATGGATAGGAATTGTTTCATGAAATTTTGTGTCCTATTGCATGATTATAGAGAGCTATGAGAATCTACGTATGTATGAGTTTTGGGGCAGGTGTTGATGTTCCTAGACATCCTGTCCTATCACACTAAGAATCAGATGGTGGGAATCCACTTTGTTCTCTCCAGAGAAACAATTAGTCGCCTTTTTTGTCGGGTGTTGCTAGCCTTGCTTAAATGCCATGATCTCTTTTTAGCAAAACTGCAACACATAGGGCCCGATGACCTTGACCCCACTTGGAAGGTATTCCAGGTAAACCTTAAATCCGCATAAGGGTTCCATTACATTGATTACAATTAATATAGTCTTCTTACACGTATGACATGGTGTCATTTTCGGGCTGCCTTCGGGCACTTGACGACACGTACATGGAAGTACGCATGCCAGTTGTAGACAAGCCTAGATATTGTACGCGAAAAGGGACATTGGCAACATACGTATTGTGCGTCTGTGATAGGCCAGGGAAATTTGTGTACACATTATTGGGTTGGGAGGGTTTCGTTGCTGACAGCCGCGTTTTAAAAGATGCTATCAATCAGCCAAATGGGTTTAAGATCCCAACAAGTACGGTTACGGTAGTACATTCTCTCATACGTTACTGTTGACCATTCCTTTCCCATGCTCTCAATGTAGGATTTGCCAACTTCTAACTACATAGGTTTAAAATTGTAGGTTGTTATTATTTGGGTGACGGGGGATACACAAATGTCGAAGGGTTCCTAGTACCATATCAAGGGGTTCATTATCACCTTAGGGAGTGGGAGCCAGGTAGTAGTGCACCGCAGAACTATCAAGAGTACTTCAATATGAAGCACGCGAGAGCTTGCAATGTTATTGAGTGCGCCTTTGGAGCAGTCAAGGGTCGTTGGGCAATTTTAAGGAAGAACTCCTATTTTCCAATCAAAACCCACAACCAAATTATGATAGCTTGCGTGCTACTCCATAATTTCATAAGGAGAGAAATGGTTAATTCCCATTTGGAGGAAGATTACCCACACTCTACAGGAGAAGAAGGCCATCATCCTGGTTATGTTAACGACGTAGAACCATCTCTAGAGTGGAACAATTTCAGAGATGCCATGGACATAGATATGTACACGGCGTGGAGGAATCGCCACTGAACGCTTAGTCTTAGATTAATATGTTCAAGCCTTCTATTTTGTTAATTATATTCTGTCATGTGTAACCTTTTGAGGAAGAAGTGTTCAAGTACAATTCATCCGTGTATCTAGTTACTTTTTGTTCCCTTGTATTGACAATGGTTAAGGTTATATAATGAACTCTTATTGTGCCTTCTCATGCAATTGTTCCTCGGATTATGATGCCCGGCTTAGTAATTATTCGTATGTGATGCGGTCTTGCTTTCCAGTTCAATGTTTCTGCTTATGTGACATCTTTTTATGCGATGTGGTTTGCTTCTCCAGTTGATTGCTAATTTTTTTTCCTAAAAGATTTATGTTGTGATTATTAAACGCTGCCAATGACATGATACTAATGTGAACAGTTCTATGCAAATTAACATGTATTAAGTTTTCTGTGGTTTAAGTACCTAACTATCAGTTAATCACTTCTTCTCAATTTTGTCGGTGCAGATGTCAAGAGTGCCCCATGCACCACTGATTACGCCAAAGCCCAATAAGAAACCTGGGTTATCTCATCGTGTTTGGAGCAAGCTAGAGGAAGTGGCGTTAATTAATGCTTTAAAGGACCTCGCTATTAACGGATGAAGGTGCGATAACGCCTTTATGCCAGGATACTTAATCAAATTGGAGAGGGATATGTTCCAAAAGTTCCCCCTTGCGAGCCTTTTCCAAAAGCATATCAATTCAAAGATGACAGATGGGAATAAAACACATTACATGCTTCATGCTGTAGTGACCACATCTGGTTTCGCGTATGACAACACGTCTTGCATGATCAATGTCCCGTCTGATGATGTTTGGAATGCGTATGTTCAGGTAAGTATTTATTGTAATTACACTGAAACACTGTCAGTTCATTGCCTCGTTGTGAGTTGTTGAAAGAACCTTGTGAATGGTATTTATTGATAAGTAAGTAGGCTGAAATAAGTTCAAAAAAAGTTCATTATGAGAATGTTGTAGTTTATGGGATTATGATATGTGTTGAAGTTTAGGTATTTTGCAAATTAATGTGACCTTATTTTTGTAATTTTGCCATTTGTAAACTGTCATGACGTTGTATGATGTGCTACTGTTCCACAACCAAAGTAATGAAGCATTTACATTTTTATAATCTCGTATGGGACCGTGTAATTTACAACACTACATCATTAGCTATGAAGCGGTGACGTTATTGTTGTCCTAAAATAACACCACTATGTTCAGGTGTACAAGGATGTGGAGTCATTTAGGAAGAAGACATTCCCGTACTATGAGGACTGGCTAATAATCTTTGGAAATGACAGGGCAAACGGAAGGGTGTTGTGCAGATTGAGGATACCATTCTCTAGTTATACCATCCACACGATGTTACTGATGAAGTAAACGATGTACATGTTGTGAGTGGCGCTAAAGGAATGAGACCTGCAACCCAAAGCTCGTACCATGGTTCAAGTGCTCGCAGTGGATTCAATGACTTTGAAGACACTAGCTCTGCATTCAACCCCGGGAATAATGGGAATAACAACGATGCATAGCAAGTTGATAACAATGAGAATCCGAAGAAGACGAGGTTTCGTGAGACTACTGGTGTGGCCGAACAGTTGGTTAATTAATTGGTGCATTGGTGAAAAAAAAACAACCAGAACTACAATGATCTCGCAAACAAATTTGCCCAAAGCTCTGTTCCTACCCCACCACCTGTCCAGCCACCAAGTAGGACTAAGGTGGTATTCGACCTTGTTGCGGTTATGGGCATGCAACCACTTGATCTCATGATTGCCGTGGCCCATAAAATCGCCGGGGTGAGGGAAAATACTGACTTGTTCTTATCCATGGGCGATAAGACACGCATGGCATATGTGCACATGATCATTACCGGGAGCCTTGACCCCGGAGCTGGATCTGCCTAAGAAATGCGTTGGTTTGGTGGTGTGGTCCAAAAGACAGCTAGCACCGTTGTCATATTTTGAAAATGACTACCACTACACAATATGGCAACGTACTTTTGTTGTGTTTGCATTTCCCCTATTAGTGTGGTCGTAGTCTATTCTTGTTATGTTTTTGTTTATCAAACACTTAAGTAACTCTTTTGATTGATGTTATTAGCATCGAATGGAGACTGCTTTTTCTAGTATTTTGTCCCAACATGTAAGAATCCGGATACGGGTTATGTAATGACTGCCGACAATAAGTTTTATGATGAAATCTTGAATTTGGTTGTAAGCTACAAATGGTATGGTTCTTGTAGTTCATGTGTTGGTGTATAATGGATTACTTTTATAAATTTTTTAAATTGCCATTTCTCATCTGCATCCCGTTTCTTCTGAAATTTGCGATCCGTCCACACTTGTATGATAGAATATGATACAACATTTCCCTGAACACGTCTGCAATGTAAGGATGAAGCCTCACATTTGCACCTCCAATTTCCATTTTTTCTTATATATTATTGCTGAATAAGGATACAAAACAGAAATTACATCATGACTCTAGTAAGCAAACTACCAATCCCTATTATTAATAAGATAATGCATCCCCCGTTTTGTTTGAACTTTCTGGATTTTGCACTTGTGGCGTGAGGTAGTCACTTGCTAAACAAAAGTGAGTCATGGAATGATCTGTTCATTATGGGGTCTATTCACTGAAAGTGTCTTACCTCCAGTGACCAACCATGGAGTTGTTGTTGTCTTCGCCTCCATAACAAGATTGTTAGAAACTCTTAGCTTTGCCAATTTTCTTCGCTTAGAATACGCTCCACGTTGTCTCAGCCTATTTGCAGAACTCAGTCGTATGATTGCCTGAATATCTTGTAAGTCATAACTAGTAACCTCCACTTCAACATCATAATCATTCCATAACATCCAAATGCCACCTAAAACACCAAATGTAGAAGCTACGTCATATGAATTAAAACCTAGGTATGGAACAATATCCCAAGCCTCATCCGGAGTAACTCAGGTTTCAAGAACAAAAAAAATTAATGGTTCATGAATCCTCACTAAAGCACGAAAATCCCTATTAAACTCCTCATGACCTGCCCCTTGACAATTCCAACAAACCACTTTCATACTTAACTTATTGATCTGAGTAGGATGTACCGGATTATCTAGTGGAATCCCGTGCCCTATTACAACAAGTTGTCTCAGCACTTCATGTGTTAGCACCTTTTGACGGTTCATCTCCCTTGCAGTCAAGGCGAACCTTTGCCACCACTTGTGGTTGCCATTATGTGCATCTATCATGTGAATCAATGCCTTAATCTCCCACGCGGTCGCTGGAATCGATGTCACTCGAACTAGCCTCTCCCATGTAGTTGTTTGTAATATCAAAGAACGGCCTTGAAATTGATCAAAGACTGTCTGGAACCACGGAAACCAGAAATCTTCCTCAAACATGTGGTCGCTGACTGCATTGTTTGCCATGATTGTAGTGGAAAGTCTGATTATTTTGTAGTGTTCGTATATGTCTCAACGATGTAACTTTTCTAGAATACCAAAAGGAGTAGATAGATGTTATATGAGTTTAATTTCTCACTTAAGAGATAGTTGACATTCTTGTGTGTTGTTTAGTAGGTGAAACCAGTTCATTAAATGAGAAGGGCAGGTAAAGAAAGGGTGCTTTTGTTCCCGCCATAAATTCACCACTTGATGTTAAACAAATATTATAATTAATTACTTCTTTAATAATTTGATTTTACACATCATTATTTTTATTTAACATTATGTGTAACATTTATTTTGATTCTCAGTTTGCAGGTGGTACTGTAACGCATTTAATTTATGGCTTCTAAGGGGATCATTACTCTTTTTGGGTGCATTAACCAGTTCTTACAAAGTTAAGCACATTTTCAGTGTCCTTAGTGGTAAAATGCATTCACTTGCTAAACAAAATATATATTATAAAGGCATTACGCAGGTACATGTTAAGCCTAGTACACAACCTAACTATTAGCCTTTTAGTCCATAACGATGTAGAGCGCGACATAAACACCCCTTGCATGGAAACAAAATACTCGACTCACCTAAAAGAGCACATTGGAAACTTGCTCATGTGATATCGGCAACCTAACATAAGGACCCCGTACTACGCATACGAGATCAACAAAAGTCTATATTAGCAAAAATAAAATAAGTTCCACATGATTAATATGGCCGTAATCCAAGCAATGGAAAGGAAAATTAGAGACGATCAAGATCATTAGTCAAAAGCTGATGAGTTTGCCCCAACATGCTTCAAGAATCCTATAAGTTTTGATTTCCCCTTGATTGGTCTAGTGACAGAACTGCTGGAACCTTGAGAGTTTGTCACGTTTTTGCTTCATTGTAGACCTGGTGGTTTTTTGCCCTGCCCCAGTACCAACTTGTCAAACTTGTCGACTATCCCAAACAAGTTACGCGGTTTCATTGGAACTTTTGTAGGCTCTGGAGGCATGTTAACATCAGATTTTTCTGCAGTATCGTTGATCGATCGCTCTCTCAATGCCTTATACCCCTGATTTCTGAAGTCGGTCCAGAACGAAGGACCCCCATTGCTGGTGTTACCACTGAATACATCTCGGAGCAGACACACGACATTGAAAGGAACATACCTTCCATTGCTAAGTGGCGTTGGAGATTGTGCGCTGGTATTGACTGGGGGTTGAGGGATTGTTATGCTATCATCAGGGTCGGTTCCCGTAAGGTCAATCATTTCAACTCGCGGTGGGGGAGACAAAGCTACTGGCGGACCAAATATCTCACATAATTCATTCTAGGCAGGTTCTCCTCTGAGCATGTAAGCCTCGCCAAGCTTATATTTTTGCAGCAACACCGTGGAACGTTCGTAAGAGTACAAATTTTGCAACAGAGTACATGATCAATAAAACCATAAATGTTAACCCACAATGAAATTAATACACGCGTTTAGCATAATAGATTTTACTAAGACAACGTAGTCCCACACAAAGTCCTCGAAGGCGTGAACCACGTTGTCCGTTTCATCATAATATATTAAACTTAAGCAGATTATGAAGTTAAATACGTCATGACGACGCTGGAGTTTCTTGAACTGATTCATACATTCACGGTTTGTGAACGACTTATTGAACACGGCATTAACTCTGTTGCGAGCGGTACAGATTGGTATGGTATCTATTGTGGTCAGAGGCCGGTCAAGTTGGTTCCTTTAAATCGCTAGGGTGTCAATGAACATGGAGTCAACAGATAAGGTCCATTGAGGGGTGTAGAAGAAAAATGCTTGGGAACGTGGTTGCAAGGGAGTAGCATTGTGGTTAGCCATTAGGATTTATTACTACTTGCTTATAGTGTTTGGTTGGTTGTAGGGATGAGCTTAGTATAAGGCCAGAGAGCCAATATTTGTAGTAGCAGATGATACAAGTGGAGATTTAAATGAATGATTTCAAGTTTGTACAGGTGGAAAAAATGGTTGATGTGCAACTTAAGTTGTCAATGGTATTTCTGCATATAAACATGTATCAAAACTTTAACAGTGATGTGTTATTTGATGGAAGCCTCATTTTCAACCAGGTAATTAAGTGGCAAGAAGGCTAATGATGTCCAGAATTCAATTTAGGAGCAAGTGGTAGTTGTGGAGGTATCAACAATAAACAAGCTGGTTGTAAGGATGATTAAAGTACTATGTCAGATGACTTGTATTTGTATTAGCATATGTTACAACTTGAGATTTATAAAAATGATTACAAGTTTTTACATATCTATAACAATATTTGACAGCTTTCAATAGATCTCAATGGATTTTCTCAATCTATACAGGTATCAAAACTTTAATACTGATGTGTAATGTCATGGAAGCCTGATTTTCAACCTTGTAATTAAGTGGCAAAAAGGCTAATGAAGTCTCGACAACATGTGGTAGTTGTGGAATCCTCTACAAATACAATGGAATATTGTAAGGATCATTAAAGTAGTATGTCAGGTGACTTGTATTTGTAGTATCAGATGTTACTACACTGATCTAAAAAGAAACGATTACAAGTTATTGCAGATGGAAAGCAATAGTTGATGTGCAGCTTAATATTATCAGCTATCAAAAATGTAAAACTGATGTGTAATTTGATGGGAGATGTTTTTGAACCCTGTAATTAAGTGTAAAGTTAGGCTAATGATGTCCTGGATTTAAATTACGAGCATGTGATAGTTGCGGAAGTTGCTTAGCAAATGGAGGTTGCTTAATGGATTATATCCCACTGGCAATGTGTGTTTATTCAATTTTGTTACCCATTACATGTGGTTAACTAGATTGAATGAATAGAGAATTTTGAATGGATGTAAGTTCCCTCATGCAAGTTATGTCTCAACTGGTGAAAGAAAATCATATTATAACATTTGTTATAAGTAGAGTTTTTGTCAACAATTTCAAAGTGATACAAAGGACCATTGTTTTTTCAGTTGCCCTACTCCTAATGAGACATAACACTTGCATCTCGAAAAGAAGGAACAAATATAACAATTGTAACACGCTTTTGACAAAATACAGTTACTAGAATACATAAGAAAATGAACACCTTCTAATCTTAAAAATAAGAGACAACTATAAATATCAGTGTTCTCAGAACCGGACCGGACACAGAATCGGTAACCTTACTGGTTACTGGTTTCATAGGTCGAACCGGTTGGACCGGTATAGGTATATTTTAAGTTTTATCTATTTGAAATAAAAATGCAATACAAGTAATATAATTTGTATTCGTAAATTTAGTAGTATTCAATTAAAATATCTAATTATTTATATAAATATAAAGATTCCATATGTAATTAATATATCTATGTAAATATGAGTATAAATGATGACCGTATGATATTATGTGTACATGTAGGTGGAATATGAGGTTTCAAGCCCAATAACACTTTACATTATTAAATATCAAAGATCCTATCCAAGGTTATATAAGGGTGATTTCAAGGCCCATATGGTAAGGAACGAAACAGGCGCAAATGATTTTATTACATGAAATACAAAAACATGACTTCATTTTAACCCTAATATAAATCTCTCATCTCAGCCGCTGCTTTGCTCTCTTTCTTCTTAAAACTAATCAGTACTACTCTCTTTCTTATTTCTTTTTTCAAATCTAACTTCTATTCATTTCTTAGTACATTTTAATTGTCTTCTAAATTGAAGGATATTAATCATATTATCCATATTTCCTCTTCTCCTTTTCTTTATGATTTGAAGGCCGATTAATGAGACTGAACATTGATGTAAATTTATATGGATTCCATGAATAACATCCAATCTCCTTCATCTCCCTTTTCAATCTGATTTTTTTTAAAAAAAAAAAAAAGAAGAACCGGGTTAAAAGACCGGGCCGGTCTGGCGGTTCAACTTGATTTTGACCAGTTAGCACCGGCCAGAACCATTTTTCAGGACAAAGTCCGAAAAATCACTACAATGAATAAAATTGTTCTTATGCAAATAACGTAAAATAGAGGGGCCCGAATGGCCTAAGCAGTGATGCGACCGCAAGGATGATAAGGCAGCGGAAGTGGAGCGAGCGGTCGAGAGGGAAGATGGGGTGACAGGGTTGAGGTGCCCCGTGCTAGTACACCTCATGGGAGGTGCTCCCATCTATAAGTCCTTCACAGTGAAACCAAAAGGATCAAATTCAATGGAAACATAGTTATCAGTGGTGTGGCGACGAACCGAGACTTGATTTTTAATAATATTAGGAGCATGAAGAACATGATATAAATCTAAGGGGGGTTGGATAAGGAGAGGATTGTATTACCATGACCTTTAACTGGAATTTCATGACCATTGCCGACCAAAATATGATTATTCATGCTTGAAAAAAGAACAAGATGTAAGAGTACCTGGCGCCGATGTCATGTGAGAAGAAGCATCTGAGTCCAAGTACCACTGCTGATTCGGTAGGGGTAAGGAACATCGTGTGCATGGCTGCGTCGATGTCGGTTGGATCATAGGATGGGACCGAGTGCTGAGCCGCATAAGACTGAGGGCATGGACCCAAGATCCCGGGCTGAGTGGAAGTGGGAGGCCATGTCCATGAGGTGGTCGGGTATGGACACGGTGGGTAAGTCCACGGCTATGGGGGCCATGCTGGGTAGAGGGCATGGTCCCGCAAGCGATGCCCACGGGCCTGAAGCAGCCAATCTGGGCAGAACGCGACCGCGGCCCTGACCTCTGTTACCACCGTGTTGACCCCGTGAGGGTTGGTGTTGGCCGTGGTGGTTTGGAGGTTGATCGCGATATTGAGGCAGTGCATCGGGCGGTGGTCTAATGATGATGAGGGCGGCGGCTGCTATGGCGGCAGACGTAGAGGCTTGTTTAGCCTTTCTCATCTCCTCCATAATGAGACGGGACCTAGCCTCATAGAACAGAGGCAAGGGGTTGCTTTTTTGGATGAACGTAGCAACACCGTCGTAGCTCTCGTTGAGTCCGGAGATGAGTTAGAGAACTAGACATTGATTGGAGACTGGAGATCCGACATTGGATAGTTGATCCGCCAACATCTTGAGTTCTTGGCAGTAGGAGAATATGTTCGGAAAAGCATCCAAGTGGACTTGTGTGAATTGATTCTCCAAATAGACAGCCCTTGAATGTTTGTTGTCTTGGAAGGTGTTTTCAAGACGTTGCCAAGCTGTTGAGCAGTGATATTCTTTTCGAGGATCGTATGTAAGAGATCATTAGATATGGTGACATATATCCATTGAAGGACAATGGAATCAAGTCTCGACCATAGGGCAGGGTCGAACTCCACAAGAGAGAAGGATGCGGGTTGGGCCGCCAGTGAATGGGTGGCAGCTTTGTCCGCGACGGCCGTGGGGGCGGTGTCTTTTGCCATTTCTAGGGTTGCGGACCTTTTCACAACCCTAGGAGGTGTGGCTTGAGGTGAGAGAGGAAGGATGTGATCGAGGACTTGGTATGCTCGACAATGTATTTTGAAAAGCTACGCCCAAGACGAAAATTGACCTTTTTCCAATTCAAGAGTTATTGGAATAAAGTTTCGTACATTGGAGACGGCAAGAGCGGGATGAAATTTTGACTCAGGCATGGAGATGGAGAGAGAGAGACGGCGGCTATGGAGAAGAGAGAGGAAGGTCACGGCTAGGGTTTTAGACTCGTGATACCATGTAAGAGTGTAATTTGCTGAATGAATTTCATTAGTAAAGATATACAATAAATAAACACAGTTACAAGGCCAATTATGGTAAATTGCCTAATCTAAGATAACTACAAATCAATCTAATATATACTATATATATATATATATATATAACAACCCCACAGTCAAAACGGGAGGATCACGAACAGTGAGACTGGTACGAGATTCATCAAAAAGAACCCGTGGTAATCCCTTAGTGAAAATGTCGGCGATTTGATGGCGAGAGGGTATGTGAAGAACCCAAGCTTGGCCACGAGCAAATTTTTCACGAACCAAGTGAATATCGAGCTCAATAATAAATTTGGCTATTGTGACCCACAAAATGGAGGAGGGGCTCCTCGTTGAGCAGAACAGAGAGTGGTACAATAACGGTGTTCCCATCTTCTTCAACAGAGGCATTCTGTGGCACAACCTGGTATTCATTTTCAAGAATGGAACTCTATTCAGTAAATCCTAGTTCCCTCAACTGGGACTAGAAAGAGTTAGTTGGACTTGCCTCGTTATTCTTCAAGTCTTGTCCCGCGGGTGCAACCACTGGCAGAGGATGTGGGGAAGCAGGTTGGTCGCCACCTTTGAATTGGTTTGTGGCGTAAATGATCAAGCAAGGTGATGTTGCAGTTCTACGACCAAATAACTTGCACAATTCCTTCCACATTGGTTTCCCCTCCAAGATATACGCCTCGCTGAAGGGATATTTCTGTCAAGCAACAGAGTAAATCATTATACTCTAAAGAAGGTTACAAGCTTGATGATAAAGTGTGAATTTAAAGAATAATTAGTAAGAACACATACTACTGTCAACCAGCACATGTGTATAAAAAATCTAAGTAATTTTTGGTAGAGAGTTTTTTTTTTATGTTGTGATGCATAAAAGAGAATTGATACATAAAAGTAGACACAAACCAGATAGCAGTAGTCCCACACAAACTCCACAAATGGGAAAAAAATGTTGTTCGCCTGGTCGTAGCACACGGCACTGAGGTAGAAGATGAAGTTGAAAATGGTATAGTGCGAATGAACCTTCCGAAACTGTGTGATGCATTGGCTGAGACTAAATGATTTGTTGAGGTTTGAATTGATTTGGTTGCGTGCACACCGTATAACGCCTAAATTGTTAGTAGTTAGGTTTCTGCCTAGGCGGCGACCTTCCACAACAAGCCAGTTAATGAACAGTGTGTCTACCTGAACGGTCCACTCACAAGTGTATAGCAAGTGCGTTTGTGGGCAGGGATGCTGCGGGGCAGAGTTAAGCAAAACCATGATGCTGATTTTAGTATGACAAGAGTAGTTTATAAGGTGAAGGTTCCATGTACTGCCTTTAAATGGGTGGTATTTATACTGTGAAAGGGCTAAGTAGGTGTGTGTGACTTTAATATAGAAAACATATATTTTATTTGGGGGATGAGGGATATCTAATACGTCCACCAGCCCAATATTTTCTGCAAAGCAGTTTTAAGTTCAAAAGTGGATTGTTTACAGAAGTGGCTTGGGTTTTAATTTTCTGCTTTTTGGTAGATTTGAGGTCGTGTCAACCATATTGGTTGGTTGGCACAATGAATGTGGTCATTCACATACCTAAAATATGGTTTTGATGTGAAAAATGCACAATATTATACTGCATTCGTTTTGTGTACTTCAGCAAAAGAATGCTGAAATCAAACTTTCATAACCTAATTTTTTTCATCAACGGGATGCTGAAAAAGAATTCCTTCAAGTTCAACATGTCATTCTTGTTATACAAACGCATTTCAACACTTTTATACAACACAAAGAAAAGGTTGTCAAGTTCTGAAAATAAATTTTAATCCCCATGTAAGTAAACCTCAAGCCATACATACAACACCAAATTGAAATTCTTGTGCAGAACCCAAAAACTAACATTCGTTGGACTCACTGGTCAACTTCAAAGTTAATAGATACGCCTTCAAAGTTTCCATTCAAGAATCTAAATTCAAAAAAATATACATTCCGCAAGCTCTTTTGATAAATTGTTATATAAATGATTTTCGATAAACCAACATTCGGAGTCCAGTACATCGTTAATTGATCAGCCGCATTATTTGATATTAAGTCCAGTGAAATGCAATACATAATAATCTGGATTGTACTGGAACAAAGAGTTATAGTCCTTAGTCCGTACAAGGAGTTCTCCAACCTCTAAACTAGGATGTTCATAAAAATAAGTGCCATAACTATTATGACTAAAACAACAACGGACACCTTGTACATGTACAGGGAACGTTTGGTACACACGGTCGCAGCGCAGAGCTCCTTGGTTTTAAACAGTAGGTCGTTAACCACGTCCTTGTAATGGCCTTCACCATCTTCCCAAGCAGAAAACTCGCAACGCATACCCTGCACTAGCTAAAGAATAGTAGGGGTTGTAATTGAAAGTAAGGCAAAGAAAAACATTAATGCAAAGGTAATTTCACTTAAACTTGAATGACAAATTCTGAGAATGCTTGCCCGTTCATTGGAGCATTTCTATATTCGTCGCCCGGGATTCTCCAACGACCAACTAGTGTGCAAAACAACAACTAAACTACAACAACATCTAGGAATGCGACTGGTTTCATGCATGGATCGTGTACGCGGCATCATAAAAGTTGTTGTGTCCACCCATTCTTCTGCTATATTGCTTGATTCGGTTGTCATTTAAATTAATTTGCCAATAGTTAACTTTAAGGCTGAAGAGGTAATGTAAGCAGGTGCCTTTATGTCAATTGCATTGAAGAGGCTATATTAGTTTTATAGAGGTGTTTGTGGTAATGGTCGGTAAGTGACCAATAAGTTTTAAAACAAACATATGAAACATGTTAGAAGACTTCAGTAGGCAGAATGATGTTTAATTGAAAAAAGCTGAAGCAAAGAAGGATATTACTATTGTTGAGATTTTGAAAAGTTTTCAATGAATTTAAAGTCTTCAATTGTTCCATCCAAGCAACAATGTATTCAATAATTTTCCAGTATTAAATTCAAAATATTAACAAGTGAACATGACAAAACGACATTTTTCACTATTCCATGGATCATATCAGAAGGTTCATCAAATCGTACAATTTCACAATACATTTTCATACAAAAATGTACACACTCTATTTCATCACCAAAAAAAGAATCCCACGGATTCAAAAAACTTAATCGATAAGTAATACCAGTCCAAAGTAGATACGATTTCATGCTTTCAAAAAAAGAAGTAGATACAAATTCAGAAAAAGGGGATAAAATCATACTTATCCCCATTCTTTGAACAAATAAGACATACTTCAAGTGAACTGACAGTCACACACAAATAAACGAAACCCATATCATCGACAAAATCAGATTCTACTTAATCAGCAGAATCATATTCCATACATAAATAGTAGTTGTATATAGTTTTGCTCTAGTTCAACTACATTTGCATACTTAACTGGCCTTAAAACATTGGCTGGAAACCAAGCTTACAAGAAACCATATAAAAATTAAATTCCAAATAAGCTGTCTATTACATCATACTAAAACTAAAACTGAAATCTTAATCCTTGAAACCACCTTGTGCGTCTTTCACCAGCCACCAGCATTTCATCACAAACATTGAGCCCACTCTAGCTCAGGATTCCCAGAGTTGAAGTACACAACTCCTTCCTCAGGCATTAACGCTGCCTTAGCCAAGGCGAATAACGCATGGCACTTCCGGAATGCGAGGTATCCAAACTCACTCAGATCTTGTAGAAGTGACAAATCCTGTAACATATGCCCTTACACATTAATATGCGCAATTGTTTTATTTAAGCAAATGAGATGCATCCAACTGATGGGATTTGACAAATTACATACAACAAAAGGTAGTGTCTTGTACTCAGGACGTAATACAATTTTCTCGATGACCAAGTCCACATCGCACATTCTGTGTTCAATAACCTTCCAATTTATGAAGAACTCACGATGCGTTTTCCTAATCCATCTTCGGAGGGTATCTTATGGTATCATAAATTCTTCGGTTGCCTTTTCAATGGCCATCATTAACCCGGCCTTCGTGCTAACGTCATGTTCCTTTGAGAAGTCACTGAGTATGCCAAAAGTTTTTCCTCCATGTGTGTGCCTTGTGTCCTCCACAAATATTTGTCCATCAAATATAAAGGTAGCAATTTGTATCCTCGCGCCATATAGTAGACATGTTCCTCGTGGAAATAAGTAGCTCCTCTTTCAATGTAGACAACAAAATAATCGAAGAAGAATGGGAAACCATCGACTCTGAAGTGATGTTCTAGCACCGTCTCTTGTCACCGGTACACAGTATTATATGAAGAGTGAATAGAGTTTACAATATTAGTAAGAGTGTGTATCAATTGCGGTTAATTATTTTAGGGGTAAGATAAAGCAGTAGCTACCTCAAAAATATAACGTGTGTAGTCACTCGTTTCTGATACTGGTGCAACTTGACCCGTACTAGAGTTGAAGTCCAGCCCATAGTTTACAACAAATTCAAAGAACTTGAAGAAAAGTACACGCGTCCGCATAAATTCTGTTTTCACTTCGGCTTTAGAAGGGAATTCCTTTTGGCCATATACTGACAGCAAGTAAGCTACGTTTTTTATTGCAGTTGTCACACCTTCAAGGGTTTGCACGTCATTTGAAAGACAAAATGTATGAAGCACGCGAGCCATTGCCCTCTCTGTCCACATGTCCCATAACTCCCAGGCTTGTGCATTAACAATGTTGTCCTTTCTGTTATTCAGCTGGTTGAAGGCGGAGCAAATGTTTAATATAGGTGGCGACAAATAAGGTAACAAGGCGATATAGAGATAGATAGGTGTGACAATACATAAGTAATGGAGAACAAATCAATAAAGTTTGCAAAATGTTAACAAACCATGCATTTTAGAAATGCGCGTATCAGCAACACTGTTTCGTACCTTTCCCATTTAATTTAACGTAGCAGAAAAGCCTAATTAGCACAATTGAATACAAATTCACCGTTTTTTTACTTACACTAAACAAATGGAACAATAAGTAGTCGCATGACAATCATATTTTAGCTTTTTAACAAGGAAGAGTAACACAATAGACGATTACGAGAATTAAACTAAATCTACCATAATAGTGTAATAAGGAGGGCTATAGAAATTGACCTGGTATAGAACCAATGCTTGACTCAGTGGAATTTGTGACTAGTCTTGGGCGACAAAAGGTTGGAGCACAAAGGCAGCTCTCGCGGAGGCCTCGGGTTCGAAATTCGCAGACACATGGGTAATTTGAGCCAAATCAGACTCGTCACGCTTGCAACGAACGAGCTTCGCCCTAATGTTTGTTGTACCAGAGAGCTTGTTCGCCATTTTTCGTTGAGAATTTTGCCCACAAATGGTCTGATTATAATAGATTGATGCCTAGGGTTTCTGATTTAGTGAAATTGGGTGATTTTCCCCCCAAATTGTGTGTAGAAAAGAATTAACACATGGGTGTTTTGGGTAATTCACTTGGGGTTATTGTCTTTTTTTTTTTGGGGGGGGGGGGGAGAGTGAACAATGTTGTAGAGTAACCAAACTTAAAATTAGACTAAGATATTTAATATTATTGGGGTGTAATCAAGGATAACAAACATGATATAAAACACTAATAAAGTATCAATAAACACATAAAATGTTTGAGGGATTATTTAGATGGGGGATCCAAACACGCCGTTAGTTTCACTGTTGTAGTTATCTTTGATTATTGTTCAGGAAACAAACTTAGCATAGGTTGACCCTTCAAGTTTCAATCAAGAGAAGTTTCCTTAACTAAAGTTAATGAAGTTAACAACACAACTTAAAGAAGGAAAGAAGTGGAGTTCAAGTGCAACTATGAAACTTCCAAGATGTGCTCTGAATGGAAGAATGAGTCTTTCCTTAGTTAGTTCGCTAACAAATGAACTGTTATTCAAGAAGGAATGCGAGATCTTGGAAGATAAGTTCAACTAGGAAACTTGAAGAGTTACCAACCGTGTACAACACACCTTGAAGATCAAGTCAAGAACCTATAAATAGGTGTGAAGTACATCAGGATAAATACGAGACAAGAGCTAATAAATCTGAGAGATTAGTTCTTGCTTTTGTAAAGTTTGTGAATTGTTGAATTAAGTCTAGGTTTAGAGTTAAGAAGATAATTCTTGTGTTTGAGAGTTAGGAGCTTGAGAATTGTGAGAAAGATCTTTGTTAAACCCTCGTGGTATTTTGCCTACGGCTCGAAAGATAATATTAATATACTATCTTCTTAAATTTGGTGTTCTTTATTTTCGCTGCAAATTATATTCTATTACCGTTGTTGAAATAACATTGAGTTGCTCACTGTTAATTTAACATCAAGTGCAACGTTCAATCCTGATCCACAATTTCATTTATGTCTTCTAATTGTATCTGAAAATGATAATCACCTGTTTTTAAGAAAAAATGTTTTTAAGATAATATGAATTATTACACAACTTAACCAATAGTTTTCTAAATTACACTTGGACCCCAAAATAAAAAAAAAAACAAAAAAATTATAAATAACCATATCATCTTCTTCTTCTTCCCCGCGACGATGAACAGTGCCGGCGAATAAATCTTCCAATTGACGTTCCCAAATCTTGTTTAATCACTTCAATTAACAAAATTGATGACCTAAATCCAATTTTATCGAGTGTCGAATCGAAATAAATGATGGATAAAAATGTCGTCGGAGCTCCGGCGGAGGTCTACGCCATCGTCGTAGCAGATGAGGAGTACGACGAGTACGATGACCTGTACAACGACGTAGCAGAGGAGGAGTAAGACAGAGGAATCGGGCGGAGGTAATTGGGGATGGTGACGAACAGTGAACAGTGAACAGTGATGGGGCTGGAGATGAACAGTAAATAGTGTACAGTGATGGGGATGGTGAACGGTGAACAGTACCGGTGGCGTCGGTGGGCTGTTGACCAGTTGCCGGCGGCGGCGGCTGCAGGGTTGGCGGGGGGTGGGGGTGGGGGGGGGGGGGGTGGTTCATGAAGATGATGACATTTTTTATTTGTTTTAGTTAATGTATTTTATTTTTATTTGTTTTTTACAATTTTTAGAAATTATTAAAATCTTTATTATTTTTAAAATATAAAAAAATGAATATATATATATATATATGTTTAATATATATATATATATATATTATTTTTGCCAAATAGTTATATATAAGTTTTTAATTATATAATTTTTTATCATTTATAAATATATATTTTGGGGGGCAACGTGCAATTTATTTTGGGTTGCAAGTGCAATTTTTAATATTACAAGGATTAGTCCAAAAAACGTTTTTTTGGCTGAAAAATATGACGTGGCGTGACAACTTATTGACTAGGCGTAGCACTTTCTTGACTGGGCAGTCACATCTGCAATTTAGCTGATGTGGTTGAAATTGGGCATTTTTGATAGAAAAGGGAAAATTAGCAGGGCAAAAAAAGTCGGCTCTGGAAAAAAAGGGCAGAAAATAATTTTTTGCAAAGTTATGGGGCAGAAATAATAATTCTCCCTACTTTATATTTTCACGTAATATGGACGAATCCTCTTTATGTTCGACCTAATGTTTTTGTTAATTTATGTAGCAATTATATGTTTCATTATTGTCTATGTGGATTCAATTATAGTATCGTCTTTAACTATAATGGGGAAAAAAGGATATCGTCTTTTCTTTTTAAAATTTTGTACACTCGTAGATAAAAATGTTGAGTGGAAATTAGAAAATCAGGCGCAAGCCACAACATAATTGAAATTTGAAATATGAGGAGTGTATGAACCAAACTCGATATAATTTATTTTCTTTGACAAAGATAAACAAACTATCTTGCTCATTAGTAATTATATTTTTACCATCTTTGGTTTGCCCAACGCATCTAACAAGCTCGCATGGTTCACCGATTCAAGTTCAATAGACTAGACCCTTAGAGTGATCTAGTAGACACATATGTGCTCTTGAAGTGTGAATGTGTTGCCCTTATTGACCCCTTCCCTATAAGGTCTCACCTTCGGGGCCTAAGTGTTGTCTTGCTACTGATATGCCAGGTGTAGTCTTGGATTTCCTTGACCAGGTCACCTCACACACCTTTGCGATTGACCTCCTCAACTGTTTATCAGCCGAAGGGGAGAGCGGTGCAACCCCAAACTAGAGAGTTGCTTACGTACATTATATATCCCTACTTATTCTCGACATGCTATGGTCTTTTGTCGCACCCGAATGTCGGCCTTTTTAATTTGTGGATGGACCCTTTTCGTACTTTTTGGTGAAATAATTGACTGAATATTAACAAATTAATCTTGCTACGCAAAGATAATGTTTGCAAACATTTCTTAAAAAGCATAAGTGCAAACTCTATGCTTATATGTATTATAAGTTGCTTTAAGTCTTGCTTCAAAGCATTTGAGAAAATAACTGCATAAAAATATTATATCATAAACCAAAATTGTCTCTATTATAAGTTGCTTTTAGGTCATGTTTGCAAAAGTGTTTAAAATAGTCTCTTTTATGCTTGAGAATAAAGTTGTCTTAGAGCACGTGTGGATGCCTTCTCTTAGTGGGTGTTTGCAAGAACTTATATAAGCTCCTTCTTACAAGCTTTTACTTAAAGTCACTAAAAGCTCATTTTGACTTAAAGCAATGAGTGTTTGCAATCCTTCTTAAAAAGTTAACTTAAAGCCGTTTAAATTAATTTTGTAGTGTTTGCAATAATAAGTAAGAAGTAGCTTTTATAATGCAATAAGACTTAATTACCCTTATTTATTGAACATATAAATAATTAACATACACTTACATTAGACAAGTATACATTTTGTTAAATAAAATAAAAAATATGATTTGGGAATGGCGTTGAATATGGAAGAGAAAAGATTAAAAATATTTTTTATTGTTGAAAATGGATGAGAAAGATTATAGAATATTTTTTTTTAATTGTAGGGGTATAGGCGGCACTTTGAGGGAAATAAGAGAGAGAAATATTTTTATAATGCTGATAATTAAAAGGAGCTTTTAAAAGCACCATCTACCTAACTTGTGGGCTTGTGCTTTTTTTTGGCTTATTTTAAGACAATGAGAAGCAGAAGGCCTATAATCAAACACTAATTTATGGCTTCTCTACAGACAAAAGCCCACAAGCTCCTTTTAAAAGCATTTGCAAACACTCTCTTACAATGAGTCCAACTTTTAATGTGTGTATTAATAAATAGATAGTGTATTAGTCACATAAATTGTAAATATAATTTTGTTAATCAATGCTTATCCTACGTTTGGTTCGTAATATTACTCAAAAAAGTAATGGAAGGAGGCTAAATGAGCTTAATAAAATTAACCTTAGGGGGTGGGATATGATTAGTTATCCCAAGATAAGTACAAAATGACCCACTTATCATGGGCTCCCGTTATTAATCAACATGCAATCCAAACGTGAAATTAGGCCTTATAAAACTATTTATCATGGTTTTTAGGGGAAACCAAACGCGCTCTTAAGATGTTCAAAAGCACAAGTTGGTGTTGTTACCTAGTACTGTTTTATTTTTCTTTGGTAAGCAATAATTTATTAAACAATGAAAAATTAGAGTATAAAAACTCTAGACAAGTACAATAACGTTCGGCTGAGGAAAAATCATTCAGTTAAAAGGCACACATGGGAAGTTGAACCCATCCATTAGAGGAAAAATTAAAATTCTTCCAGCACTTTTGATCCAACACCAAGTCCATGCCTCTACATCTCCAATCACTTTTCCAGTGTTAAGATTTCCTTCTCGAAACATGCTGTTGTTGCAAAATTTCCAAATGAGCCAAACTGTTAAGAACCAAGTAGCAGCCCACTCATTCCCTCCCTGTTTTCTTGGATAAAGGTTAAAAAAATGGCAAAATCTAAGAATAATCCAAACCATTTATAAATCATCATCCAAATAGAATAAGGGACTTGCAGTTATAGAAGAGATGATGTTTCAATTTCACAGAAAACAAAAATTAGAGTTGACACCATCAATCCATCTCATACTCAAATTAATTTTCGTGGTAATTTTTTTTAGGATCGCTTTCCAACCAAAAGTCTTCATTTTGAGTGCAGCATGAATTTTCCCAAAGGTGCGATAATTTTTTGATTCACCTTGGGTAACATCATCTTTGATTAGGAGTAGTTCAACCTCTCATACCAAGCTCTGTTCTCTCTCTTGTAGAACTCCCTTGTTTGGGCCTAGTCATTTTTGACTTTTATTTTTTCCTCCGTCATCTTTCTCATCCGTCTTGTCTCTTCTCTCTCTCCAGATATCTGGAGCTGCTCCTTCTCTTATGTCCATGGATAATTTCAACATTCACGTTCAGACTCAAAAAGGAAAACTCAACTCTAACCCTCTACCCCCACCCCCACCCCCCAAACCCCAACAATCCCAATCTCTCCACCGACAACCTCCCCAAAACCCTCATCGCCAGAGTTATCGCAAAAAAGCAACTCAATATCCAAGCTCTCAGATCCACACTCCTTCAAGCCTGGGGAATACGCTACCGCATAGAATCCAACCATATCCACAAAAACACTCTTGTCTTTATCTTTGAAAACCACCCTGATGCAGACAGAATCCTCAGACAATCTCCATGGAATTTTAAAGGTCATCTCATAACCCTCAATATCTGGCCTCCAGACAAAACTTTTGATGAGATTGATCTATCCAAAACACCAATATGGATACGAGCCTTTGGTATCCTAGTCTACTTCATATCTCGAGGAGCTGTTGAATCACTTGGCAACACTGTAGGAAACTTCTTATCGGCTGAAATCAACGAAGGAAAAAAATGGCGAAGGTACATCAGAATCCGAGTTCAACTTGACACCTCAAATCCTCTCACCAATCATTGCATGCTCAGAATCGCCAATTGCCAGGAGTTCAAAGTCAACATCCAATATAAAAGATTGGGTGAATACTGTTACTGCTGCGAAATGTTGGGTCACAAAACGCGGGTATGCTCTCAAATCCCTAACCTAGATGATCCTTCTGATATTCTTGTGTTCGATCCTTGACTAAAAGCAGAAAATAACCTTGATCACCCTAAACTCCTAAACATTACTCCTTCTGTCGCCGTCGCCACCCCAAACACTACCCCTGTTCTCCCCATCACCAACCTCACAAACCCTAACACCACAACTACCCCCTCAATAGGACAAAATTATGATTACATCTCAGATCCTATTGTGAGTAGACAACTGGAAAAAATCTCATCTCTGATGCCACCAAATCCCTGAGTCAGCTTCATCTGGTAAAAGGCAAGATGACAGAATCAATGTGTCTGCCGAGTCAAAACAAAACCAATGAGCTTAAAATCGACTCCTCAACGAAGCCAACTATCCTAACTCTCAATATATGGCCCTGTCTCACCATGTGGGACCAAGCTCTTCCAACAGTGAACCGAAACCACCTAGACCTACAAACTACTCCATACTACCCAAACCGGTTCAAATTGAGGTCCCACCAGTTGATACTATCAACTCTTCAAAGCTTTCAAGTATCACAAACACCATCAATTCACTGGACCATCAGAGCCATTGCAACTCAAAAAGAACTATGATCCCAGACCTCTCTCATCAATCTAGAAAACCATATTTTAGAAAGGATCATGTCAACCCCTCCCCCCAATAACAAACTTACTCTATACCTACCTCTAATCTGCTTGAAGCTGAGAACCACAATACAATAATTTAGGATATCATTTTGGAAGGGGCTTTGATTACCCGCCGATTTAGAACCTTCAAACCAAGGTCTTCAGTTATCATCCAAGAACTTGACAACTCTCATAATCAAGAAAATGTTGATGCAGCTCCTAAAATCCATGACAAACCTACTCAATCATCTTCTCTCAAACTCAATACCCCAGAGGGGGACAATAAGTGATGTGTCTCAAGATCATTGCATGGAACTGCCAAGGGTTAGACCAACCCAAGGCAGTTAGAGCTCTTGATGTCCTGTTAGCTTTTGAAAGATCTGATGTTCTGTTCCTTTCTGAGATCAAAACTAGCAACCTCACCCATGTTTTCAACATTATACAAGCTCACAATCTTGTAAACTCTCACCTCTCTCCCCCCCATAGGCATCTCTGGTGGCATATGCCTAGCATGGTCTGCCAATGTTGCTATCATTCTCACTTCCTTTAGCTTCTGGTTCAGTCACTGCAAGATCTCCTTTCCTCCTCCCCCTCCCCCCACCCCCCCCGTCTCCTGGTTCTTCACAAGTATTTACTTCCCCTGTGATGACTCTCTCAAGCCTACTTTCTGGGAATCCATTTCTGATCTAAATGTGACTGAAGTAACTCCATGGTTACTGATGGGGGACTTCAACCTCATTGTTTCTCAAGAAGAAAAGAGAGGAGGAAATCCTTATGCCTCATCCTCAAATGATATTTTTACTAACTCTCTCTATGCTCTTAATCTCTCTAACTTAGGTTTCAATGGCAAGATATTCACCTGGAGCAACAACAGACCATATGAAGGAAACATCAAGCTTAGATTAGATAGAGGCCTTGATAACCAATCTTGGAACTTCATATTCCCCAACTCTTCTCTCCTTCACCTCCCAGGCAGTAGCTCATACCACAAACCTATCCTCCTCCATACAAACTCCCTCTCCAGCTCAGGAATTAAGCCTTTCAGATTTGAAAATATGTGGGCATTAGACCTAACATGTCATGATACCATTCACCAAGCCTGGAACAAACACCTCCCTCTCACCCCCTCTTTCAAACTCCAAGCCAATTTCAAATCAGTCAAAAAGACCTTAATTAACTGGAACAAATGCTACTTTGGCAACTGTTTTGAAAATTTGAAAAGAATTACTAAAGCTATTGATGACTTGCAGGCCCAAGATACTTCAACTGAGGTTCTTCAAAAAGAAAAAAAAGCTGCAATACCAGCTGGACACAACCAGGAAGATGATCAAAATCAAATGGAGACAAAAATCCAAAGTAAAGTGGATTGAGGAGGGGGATGCTAATTCAAAATTCTTTCACCTTTCTACTATATTCAGGGGTAGGATCAATAGAGTTCATTTCATTCACTCGGAATCAGGTAACTCCCTCAGCTCTTGGTCAGATATAGGTTGTACTTTTCAATCTTATTTTGTTAACTTATTTAAGTCTGATTTTAATGATCTTCTACCCCATTTCCCCCTGGATCTTGACAATATTTTCTCCCCTATTATATCTTATAATGATAACATCTTCCCCCCACTCCATTAAGAAAGTTTTCTTTGACATGGAATCAAACACCAGCCCTGGACCAGATGGATATAGCCCTTTTTTTCATAAAGTACTAGAACATTATTGGTACATATGTTATTAAAGTTGTCAGAGATTTCTTTTTCAATAAGCCTATTCCTAAATCCTTTAACCACACTCTCATTGCTCTGATTCCCAAAAATGAAAATGCATCCAGAACTGAGCAATATAGACCTATCAGTCTATATAATGTGGTTTATAAAGGAATTTCTAAAATACTTGCTGATAGACTCAAAACTCATCTCAACCAATTTGTGTCTCCTTTACAATCTGCCTTCATTGCTGGTAGAAATATCCAAGATAATATTATCATTGCCCATGAGTTGATGAACTACCTTAATTGTAAAAGAGGCCCCAACCCTTTCATGGCTATCAATATTGACTTAGTCAAAGCCTTTGATAGGGTTGAATGGCCTCTTCTTCTCTCCATTCTTTAAAATCTTGGCTTCTCTGATACTTTTATCAACTGGATCAGGATCTGTATCAGCACCTCCTCCTGCAGTACTGTCATCAATCGAGCTCAATATGGCTTCTTCAAACCTTCTAGAGGTATTAGACAGGGGGATCCCCTATCCCCCTATCTATTCATAATCTACTCTGAACTGATTTCCAGACTTCTCACCACGTCAGAATCAGCTGGCCTCATCTCTGGTATCAAAATATCTAGACACAGTCCCCCCCATAACCCATCTCCTGTATGTTGATGATTCGCCATGTTCGTAATATTTTTGCTCTTTCTCCTTGTGATGCGAAGTATTTTTGACCCCATAACCCACTACTATTATGTATACTTATATATATATATATATTATGCTTATGTTGTGCTTCTCGAGATACACCAGTCGATCCTTGAGATGGACCTCAATTTCTTTAAGCCCTTGTTACCATAGACTTTCTTTCACATATAGCCTTGTTTCAGCTGCATTTAATTATGTGGTTGCACGCTTTTCGATCGTTGTTCATTGCTTCACTCGAATTCTTCCAATTATATCTGTTATATTGGCTCACTTACTTACACACATTCACAATTGGAAGAATTTGAAGATCATTGCGCACTACGGCTCTATTGTGATTTATTGTACATGGTTACTTCGTCTGTCCTTTATTTCTTACCTCTCTGATTCTATATACATACATATTTTTAGGGTAAGAAATTTCATATTCTTATTTCATCATGATGACTCACCTTTTTTTCTCGCTATGTTTGTGCCTTACACGCATTCTATCCTTCTTGAGATTGTTGGCCAAGCTTCACACACGTTGCACATTTTTTATGAAGGAAGGGTCCAGCTCTATGCATACTACGTGGTTACTTATTGGTCATCATTGATGATTATCGATGATATTGGTTTTTCTAACCTGTACTTCAATGATATTTATTCTTTCTGGGAGATACACTATCAGCTTCTCATTTGGAATGAGATTATTAGTCTTTTCTCGAGGATGATTATGTGGTCGTAGAGTGGGAAGAAAGATTTGCCAATTGACTTTTCTACTAGTTACTTTCAGGACGAAGATATTGGGATGCTAATCCAGGCTCACTTTGTTGAACTTTATATTAATTTGTATATCTTACTCTTTGCTTTAAAACTATTGTATTGTTGTTTTCTTTTCAGTTTACTCGATGTCACTATGAATATTACTTTTTCCAGGAGGTACCACATTTTGAGGTATGCTCTTACTTGTATTTGTACTTGGATTTGTCATTTCAAAAGTTGCAACTCGGTCCCCGTGCAAGAGTTTGCGTCCATGTTGCACACTCTATCTTTGGGTGTGATCAATGGCCGCAATGCCCTCGTGGGACAGGCTTACAACCTAGACTTTACTCCTTCGTGTGCTTGGAGGCATCTTTTTAAACCCCCGTAGTTTTGGTTTGTTTTACAGGTTAGTTATGGTTGGGCACTCCTTTCTGAACGGGTTTGTCAAGTGCTCATATTATATTTGTAAAGTTTTTATTTCTCTCTTGTATGCTGATGATTTAACTACTTATTGCAAAGCTAATATTGAAAATGCAAACTCTATCAAACTTTGCTTTGACAAAATTGCCTTGTGTAGCAGCCAAAAAATGAACTATCAAAATCCTTTATTCACTTCAGTTTGAACTGCTCCTCTGACACCAAAATAGGCATTCTTAACTCTCTCAATCTTAAAGAATGTAACCATTATGGCAAAGGGAAAAAGAATGAACTATACCCATCGTTTAGCCTCTTTTACGAAACTATACCCAACCTTTGAACTTTTGCAATACTATACCAAACCTTTGTAAATCGTAACTATGTTATACCTAGACTAATTTTCCGGCCAAAATTGGGAATTTGCAGGGGTAAAACCGGTACTACACTCAAAAATTAAAAAAAAATTAATAAAAATTAAGGAAAAACAAAAAAAAGACCCCCCTCCTTCCCCGTCGCCCCCCCCCCCCCCACCACGCCGATTTGCAGCAACACCACTGCAAATCGCGGTGAATCACCGCTATTTTTAGTTTTTATTTTTATTTTTATTATAAATAAATGAAATGACTATTTTGCCCTCGTGCAAATCGGATTGCTGATGTCACAAGATCAGAATATGACGTTTTTTTGCCAGAAAATTAGTCTAGGTATAGCATAGTTACGATTTACAAAGATTGAGTATAGTATTACAAAAGTTCAAAGGTGGGTATAGTTTCATAAAAGAGGCTAAACGATGGGTATAGTTCGTACTTTTTTCCTCTGGCAAACACCTTGGTGTTCGCTTCTGCAAAACAGCTTTTAAAAAGCTTACTCTTATTCCTATTTTAGATGGTCTGACTTTTAGACTTTCTAGTTGGAAAGGGTAAAATTTCTCTTTAGCAGGCAAAATTATCCTTCTTAAATATGTGGCTCAAACTCTCTTCACCTTCTACATGTCATCATTCTCCATTCCCCTCTCCATTTGCTCACAAATGGACAGCTTATTGATGAGATTTTTCTGGTGTGAAAATGCAAACAACAATATCCTTCCTCTTAAAAGCTGGGATTCCATTTGCAGACCAAAAACCCAAGGTGGTCTTGGGCTCAGGAAAATGAAAGACTATAATGACTCCCTTATGGCCAAACTCACTTGGCATATAGCTCATAAGTCTGACAAAATGTGGGTTAAGGTTCTTAGAGCTAAGTATGTCCAGGACGAACTTCCTCACTATGGAACCTTTCAAATCCAGATCATCTTAGATCTGGAAAGACATCTTCAAGCTAAGAATACTCATATCCTCTGGCGCTTGCTTTTCCATCAACTGCAACTCTTCTATCTCCCCCTGGTCTGATCCTTGGGTCCCCACCCTCCTCTCCTCCTACTTCATCCCCACCATTGCTCTCAACCCTCTCATTCCCCCTTCCTCTTTCCCCAAGGTCTCTGACTTCATTAACCAGGAATCCAGCTCTTGGGACAATGACTCTCTTAACATGCTGTTCTCTCCAATCACAGTGAAAGAGATTCTCAAAATTTCTATAGCCCAATCTACTGTCCCCCTTTCTATCTTTTGGACCCCCTCTAAGACAGTGGTTTTTAATTCCAAAAGTGATTTTCTTCTCGTCACCAAACCTGTCACTAACCCTACCCCCCCTCCTATTTGGGACCTAATCTAGAAATCCCAAATCCATAACAGACTCAAAACTTTCCTTTGGAGATGCTCTGCAGACATAATTCCAACTAGGATTAGACTTAATAAAGTTTTTCCAATTCATGATACTCTCTGTCCTATTTGCCATTTAGCAGATGCTCACCATATTTTCCTTAATTGTAGTTATGTTATGTCTGTTATGATTACATCTAAATGGTCCCTTAATCTGTCTAGCTTCTCTACCTTCTCTATCACCGATTGGGTTACTTTCTTAAATGCAGAATCCCTGGAAATTTTAATGCAATTGCAATGGTCCAAATTTGGTCCAACAGGAACAAAATTCTGCATAATAAAGAAGGAATTTTGCCATGCAAACTATCTGTCATCATTGACTAGGAAGCTAGCCTGCACTCAAAAGTCAAAGCCAGCATGCTCTACTTCAAAAAGAGAAACTCATCTACTAGTTGGAAGAAACCTCATAAAAATTGAATCAAGATTAATGCTGATGCAGCCCACAACCAAAACTCCTCTTCTAGTGCTTCAATCTAGAGAGACTATAATGGATCAATTATTCTTGCAATGGCAAACCCAGTCCCAAGTCAGGATTCCACATCAGCCAAAGTAAGAGCTCAATGGAAGCCTGCAGCATTGCTCACTCAAAAAAGATGGCCAAAATTCTCTTTGAATCCGACTGTAAAAGAGTTATTGAAATGATCAGAGACCCCTCCATCTTGCCTGACTGGACTGCA
This sequence comes from Linaria vulgaris, assembly GCA_948329865.1. NCBI lineage: Eukaryota > Viridiplantae > Streptophyta > Magnoliopsida > Lamiales > Plantaginaceae > Linaria > Linaria vulgaris. The sequence goes on along the minus strand of OX415251.1, from coordinate 49,417,710 downwards.
AAAACTTACATTGAAGAAATTAGAAGATACTGGGCCTGGCCGAAATGGACCTTTAATTTTACTCCTAGAATTTGTAATTTAGCGGCCCGCAATTTAGTTGTCTGGCCATGTTTTGTAATTGGGACGACATTATTCCTCCTTCTCTTATCCCCTCAAACTCCTTTTGTGATGGGGGTTTCCCCATTCTGAACTATTACCTTTCTAAGTATGTTATAAATTTCTAATTTATCAAAAAAAAAAAAACATCATCATTGATAAAAGTCATAGGCAAATTTAACAGTGTATCTAAGACTTGTCCAAATGCCAAACCCATTATTTTCAATTGTAGAAAAAAAAAATACTAATTACATGCACAAGGTTATGAAGCAAATTCATGTCTCGTTGGAATAAGTTTCTTCTCCATTTTCATTTCCATGTCTATTCGTTGTTCACCCACTCACCTTGATCAACACAATAGTAACTTTTTAGTTTATTGCAATTCTAAAAAGCCTACCGAACTGGAGATTAAAAGGTATATTACCAGCCTAAGAATCCCGCCAAAACCGCGTTGTCTTACCAATCCCCCATAACCCGTTGCATCGCTTTTTTAAACCATTCTCCTTTAATAAGATCCTGGGAAACACTTTTCAAATCACGCTACCATGTTCAAAAAAGAATTCTCGTACTTGGATTTGAGAATCTTTCCCCAAATACCGTTTTTTATATATTTTTATTTTCATTTCCCAAGGAGAGCCATGTTAAACAATCAAAGATTTTTTAGCCCAATTCCTCCTTTCTACTTACTATGACATACATAAATATATCTGGAAAATATAAAGTATATATTTATAGATATATAGTAAGGTTAATTTAGTTATTTGATGAAAAAGTTAAAGGAGTTAGTTGAAAATTAACAGAAGGAATTTGCAAGGTTTTTGAAAATATAACAAGAGAGTTTTGTGCAGTTTTTAAATCACAAGGGAGTTTCTTTTAGATTTTTAAGAGAATTCTTTTGTTAAGGAAGCTTATATATCCAAAGCAAAATTTCTAAATTCAGAACAATAGTTTTATTTTTCCGAGTTTTACCTTTTCTAATCAATAATCCAAAAAAATCCTTAATTTACTCATTCTGAATGACAAAGATTATGTTTCTTGTTTAAGAATATGTAGAAGATTACGGTCTGTATTTAAATTCCAAAGAATCTTTTATTCATATAATCTCAATAAAATTATCTTTATTAAGTTTGATTAGTTTGGATAAACATTGATATTAAATGAAACTTTTGTTGTCATGCATGGTAAACACATCTAATGATATATGTAAAATATTCTTTAAATTATGTAGCATGGTGTGTAATATTTATCATAATAAGTTTGATAAAGTTTCTAAGCTATCAAAATATCAATCAAACATTATTTTCATATTACATTTACCCAGTATATATTCACACAAAAATGAAAAAATAAATGATGCAACAAATATATGGAAACATATATATATATATATATATATATCTTATATATATGGTATATATCTTAACATATATATCATATATATCTTAACATATATTTAATATGATTATTGTAATCTTATCATGGATTCATGCGAAAAAATACTCCTTTTTCGCTGGCAGAAACATTTCTTATATTTTTAATCATATGAAATTCGAATTGATCTATAAGATTCATGCATGCTTTAATATAAAAGTAGAGGGGGCCAGGGGGGTCGTTTCAGCAATATACTCACAATTATATTTTAATGTCCGATTCCTGTGATTTGATCTAAAGATTCTCCCTAATCCTTAACCCCCTTACGGTCAGCCCTCAGTCGCACCTCACTATGAAATTTATGCTTTCTGAATTCTGAATAAGTTTTTTTTTTTGTTTCAATTATATTGAAATTTACTCATGGGGTCGAATCCAAAAGAAGTTAGTGTGGAAAATGAAGGAATAGATCGAATCAGTGAGCTGCCAGATCCAATTTTGAGCATAATTTTGTGTAATTTGCCCACAAAAAATGCAGTTGGTACCTCAATTCTCTCTACCAGGTGGAAAAATCTCTTCCCCTTTTGGTTCACACCTGTTAAACTTGATTTTGATGATTCAGTACTCTTAAATCCGAGGCTGAACAACAATCCCAACTTCACCCCTTGGGTCAGTTTTATCCATTTTGTCGACCGCTTGTTGAATGAAACTTTATCTGGCATGCATTCTGTCGAAGAAATGATTCTTCATTGTGACAAGCAATATGGTGACCACAAGGTTGGTTCTTGGGTGTGCGCCGCATTACGGCTTAATGTTCGACATCTCAATCTCAAATTCTCTCGCTATGAGTCAACAGAGGCCTTTTCTCATAGTCTTAACGGCTGCACAACATTAGTGACTCTGCGGCTTTGGGTAAAGCATACATTGCATCTTCCACAAGACTTTAGTTTACCCAATCTCAAAACATTAAATCTTTGTAAACTTACATTCACTAACGAACAAGAAGATTACCCGGTCGAGCAATTGATGGAAGGCTGCCCTGCACTAGAATACTTATCCTTCTTCCTATGCACGTTTTGGTATGATATTAGCATCCCACATCCTCTATTAAAGACGTTGGTCTTAGAGGGTTGTTGGAAAGACACTGTAAGTTACTCCCTCACACTTGATACCCCCAACCTTGAAGAGTTGACATATGATGGATTTCTTGCTGATGGCTATTACGGTGGTGACCTCAAATGTCTTCACACCGTTCTCATTGACATTCGTCCCAGTGAAGTATTATTGGATTTCATCGATGAAAACCATGATGATCAATATCTTTTGGGTTTGAATAATAGTATAGCCATGTTTGTTTCTCGATGCTCAAGCACCATCAGTCTAACTTTATCTGACTGCACAATTGATGTGAGCTTTCTTAACCTACGAGTAAAATGCAAAAAACTACCCTGTGTTATTTCTAATTGGCAAAAAAACCCCTGTATTATTTTTATTAGCAAAAACCCCCCTGTGTTATCCATAAATTAGCAAACCCCTTCCATGACATATTTTACAATGACAGTACCAATAATTAAGGATTTATAAGTATTACAATTTTATAATAAACATATACTTGTTACAATAAATATTATGCATCTTGTTATAAATTTTTTAGATTTTTTTAAAATTGTATAAAAACATAATAAAATTAGTCGGTACCGTAATTATATTTTTACAGATCTAAAAACTAAAGTTTTCTTCAAAATTAATAAACAAAAATATGCATACAATTTAATTTGAACATTATTAGTTCCATATGTATCAAAGACATACAATAAAAATCATATTTTGAGATCAATCTCAGTATGTGCGAATTAATTCAGTGTAGTAGGGGGATTTTTGCTAATTTATGGATAACACAGGGGGGGTTTTGCTAATAAAAATAACACAGGGATTTTTTTGCCAATTAAAATAACACAGGGTAGTTTTTTGTATTTTACTCCTTAACCTATCATTGTTTGGGTTCTTGATGACTTCCATTTGGATAACTGCGCTATTTTCAATAAGCAGAAAACATAACATTCTTAAGCATTTTTTTGACTGCGATTGTATCATAACGTAAAAGAATAATTTACTTGTTATGTTCACTCTCTCTTTGCATAGTCTTCGAATTTTTGCATTTGGTGGCTTCAAATTTCATTTTCTCATGTCATCGTTACTTGAATGCTAGTGTGGGTCTCTTCATAAAGAACGTTAGATTGACGTGATCATGAGCAATAACATATTTTATATTCTTGATATCTAGTATGCTAATATTAGATTTATTATTTGCTCAATCATCTTTTGTATTAGCTTCCCAATGGTTAGGGCTGTGCAGCCACTTGACATTAGATTAAAATGTTGTTGAAATTCCCGTTATGTTCTAGCTTAGCCTGTGTTTTTTATAGAATTGGTTTAAATAAAATAATTGAAGAGCTACTGTAATTTCATTGGCTTGTGTCGGTGAACCCTTCTGATTTTTTCATTTTGGTGAAATACTGATTGAGCAGTTTACTTCTAGCAGTATGTAATTCGAATGACTTTATAGTTTTATATTATGAACCATCTCTTGTAACTTTTTGCAATTTGTATTGGGGGAAAGTTAAGAGTATCATAATAGATATACGTCAAATAGATTAAAATTGTTGTAGCTATGTTAAGTCGTTCACCGTTTTTCTCACTTTGTTACAGGCTTTGCGTCATTCGTCTGTGCTACTGCCCTCATTTCATAATTTGACGTGCCTTTCACTTGGTCGCCTCCACTGGTCGGTATTGGCACGTTTATTGCAGATTGCACCTATTCTTGAACATCTAGTACAACACATATGTGTCGGGTAACGGGAAAAATTCTGGCCAAGAATGGTCAAAAATAGCCGAAAACCCGGCCAGGGGGCAAAGCGCACAGACTGGTATAGTTTAGGGGGGAAAACGCTTATTAAATTAGTTTAAGGACGAAAACGCAAAAACTTGCATAGTTCAGGGGGTTTAATGCATTTATCCCTTGTTTTAATTTAATACACATTTTATCCTGCTTATGATGATACTTCCAATTAAATTTCAAAAGGAAAGCAAATGGTCCATCTATCATCTCATGAAGTCACTTTCCCATTAATTCTTGTGAGACATAATAAGTGCTCTTATTGTAAGTTTCACTGGAGTACATGCACACACAATTCAATCTATTTAAAGTATGAAATGATTTTCTTAACAGGGATTTCAGGAGAATGAAGAGAGGTTTGCAGATTTTAAGAACTTATTGCCAATTCGACCTGAATGTTTGGTAGTCAATATGAAGACCATTGAATTTCTTGTATTCGAAGAGCATGAAGATGAGATTAAATTGGTAGAGTACTTTTTGAAGAATGGAGAATGTCTACTAAAGCTAATACTCCATTTTGTTCCACCTAAGGATCAGATTATTTTTACAAGATTGCTTATGTTGGCGAGGCAGTCAAAGACGTGCCAGATCGAGTGCAGAGCGATACAACAATTTAATCCGGCACTGTGATGATTCAAAAGTAATATATATTATTTGGTGTACACCTTTTTCTAATTTCTCTACTTTGTATTCCAGAAATACTTGCTCTTTTGTTGTCACCATTCGTCATCACGTCGGTGTTAGTTTATGTCCAGATTTTCTTTAGAAATAGACTGTTGATTTCCTTTTTAGAGAATTTAATGTTTCTGTCCATCAATAGTGAGATTATGTCTATTGTGTTATTTATTATGCATGTCAACCCAGTTGGAATTTGGTAAAGATTAGAATTTAAGGAACAGCACAGTAATTTCTTGATGTGGTGTTTATTAGATAACATTATTATTAGAACATATTCTTTTCCTTATTTGTAATTATACTTTCCTTAGTTCTTAAATAACATTTATTCTTTTCTTTATTTGTAATTATTTTTTCCTTAGTTTTTAGATAGCATTTATTCTTTTTCTTATTTATTATTATTCTTTCCTTAGTTCTTAGATAGAATTTATTCTTTTCCTTATTTGTAATTATACTTTTTTTAGTTTTTTTTTATAACCTATATATATGGTGTACTCTTGATAAATAAAAGTCATTCACTTCCATTTATATTATAATCCTTATATGATATCAAGACGCCACAGTCTCTCACGAGATCTTGATTCATGACTAATCCGACGGATTCCGCCACCTCCCCGTCCGACTCCAACAACGACGACCCCACCATGGACGACTCCACCATGGACGACTCATCTCCAACGCCAAATCCTCAGCTGATGTGTGGGGTATTCTTCAACGTACCTATGGTAATCGCTCTCGCCGAGAGTCATGCAATTGAAGGATAACTTGACCTCTCTCAAATTGGGTTCAAAATCAGTCTCGGAGTTCCTCCACTTGGTGAAATCAAAAACGGACGAACTCGCCATCATCGATGGTCCATTGAAAGACGACGATATCACTCTCTACATTCTTAACGGCCTTGGATCTACCTATAGGGATATTGACGGCTCTAATCGTGCACGGGAAACCTCTATTCAATTTCAAGAACTTCACGACTTGTTGGAGGGTCATGAAACCTATTTGCGTCGACTGGAATCCGACGCGGCGACCTTTGTTGCCACCGCTAATATGGCATCCGCGCAGCAGAGCGCGTCCGCGCAGCAGCAGCAGCGCTTGGGTCGGAACCATGGCCAACAACACGGCCACGGCCGTGGCTTCTCTCAGCATTCCCGTGGACCGTCCCGCGGACAGCCTCGACCCTCCAGTTCCAACAACAATAGGCCTCCGATCACCTGCCAACTTTGTGGCATTTATGGGCACGGGGCGCGCACGTGTAGAAAATTCCCAAATCCGAGTGCCAACTTTGCAGCTTCGCCATCGGCAATAATATATTCAAGCCTAAGGTCCTTCATCTCGTCACCGAACATCCGGTAGTTGGTTCCATGGAACCAACTTGTGCGACTCAGGCTATGACTGATCCGAAGTGGCGAGCGGCCATGGCAGAGGAAATCACTGCGCTCACAAAGCATGGCACGTGGTCCTTAGTTGCGCCACCTGCTGATCGTGGAATTATTGGCTCCATATGGGTGTTTCGCATCAAATGACATCCTGATGGGACTATTGACAAATACAAAGCACGCCTTGTGGCGATAGGCTTTCATCAGTGTCCTGGCATCGACTATGAGGAAACGTTCAGCCCGGTCGTCAAACCAGTAACTATTCGCAATATACTTTCCTTATCTACTATGAATCAGTGGTCTCTTTGTCAATTGGATGTTAGTAATGCATTTTTACATGGTGATATATCTGAGACTGTTTACATGCGCCAACCATCCGACTTTGTTGATAAGGCCTTTTCCGATCATGTTTGTCTTCTTCATAAGACTATATATGGCCTTAAGCAGGCCCCACGCACCTGGTATCTCGCCCTCAGTGCTGCACTCAACTCATTTGGTTTTGTTCAAACCAAATCTGATACATCATTGTTCGTGTTCTCTCGTGCCTCTATTCGCCTCTTTGTGCTTGTATATGTGGACGACATTATTGTGACTAGCTCTTGTGATTCTACGATAGCTTCTCTTGTGTCACAACTTGCCACCAAGTTTGCGGTTAAGGATATGGGTGCTCTTTCCTATTTCTTGGGCGTTGAGGTTATACAATGTCGCGAAGGGCTGTTTCTATCTCAGCAAAAGTACATTCACGACTTGCTCTCCCCCCACAAGATGGATGGTGCTAAGCCACTCGCTACACCTATGGCGACCAATCCTCCTATCTCGTCGTCCTCATCCTCAGTTGATGCCAACGAATTTTGGCAAGTTATCGGGGGTCTAAGGTATCTTGCTATTACACGCCCCGACATTGCATTTTCCGTTAACCGCTTGGCTCAACGTATGACTTCTCCGTCTGACGCGGATTGGACCGCTCTCAAATGTATCCTTCACTATCTTAAGGGTACTCTTGCTTTCGGTATTCTTTTTTGAACAAAGAAGTCTCTTGGCCTCACGGCCTTCTCGGATTCGGACTGGGACGGTGACACTAGAACCGACACCTCTACTTCGGCCTATATTATTTTCCTCGGTCCCAATCCAATCTCTTGGTCTTCTCGGAAGCAAAACGCCGTTGCTCGTTCTTCCACTGAAATAGAGTATCGTGCACTCGCTAATGTGTCGGCCGAAGTACGTTGGCTACAACATCTCTTTGGCAAAATTGGTGTCTCGCTTCCTTCGCCGCCGCTTATTCGCCAACATGGGCGCCCTTCGTCTGTCTCTCCATCCGGTCCAACACTCTCGGATGAAGCACATCTCTGTTGATATCCACTTTATTCGGGACCTTGTTAACAAAGGACTTATTCGAGTCTCTTATGTTAACACTCTCGATCAACTTGCGGACTTTCTCACCAAGCCCCTTGCTCGCTCTCGGTTTTGCCTTCTTCGTTCCAAAATCTCCGTTGATGATGGAACGTCCATTTTGCGGGGGGCGTATCAGATAACATTATTATTAGAATATATTTTCCTTATTTGTAATTATACTTTTCTTAGTTCTTAAATAGCATTTATTCTTTTCCTTATTTGTATTTATTCTTTGCTTAGTTCTTAGATAGCATTTATTCTTTTCCTTATTTATTATTATTCTTTCCTTAGTTCTTAGATAGAATTTATTCTTTTCCTTATTTGTAATTATACTTTTTTTAGTTTTTTTTTGTAACCTGTATATATGTTGTACTCTTGATAAATAAAAGTCATTCACTTCCATTTACATTATAATCCTTATATGATATCAAGACGCCACAATCTCTCACGAGATCTTGATCCATGACTAATCTGACGGATTCCGCCACCTCCCCGTCCGACTCCAACACCGACGACCCCACCATGGACGGCTCCTCGTCCGCGATTCAGTCGCGCCCGCTTCCCATTGCGGCAGGCCCCTCCGCGGGCACTCAAGCGTTGATTCCGATCAACGCTCACCAACAACTCCCGCTTCAACTTACCGGGTGTAACTACGCTTCATGGCGTTCACAAGTCCGTCATCTCCTCTTTGGCTATGGACTATTCGGTTTCTTGGATGGCACGACACCATGTCCTCTTTCGGGTTCCACACCGGAGAGCTTGGCGGCTCATTCTCACTGGTTGCGACAAGACTCGCTTCTCATCTCCGCCCTATTTGGTTCGATTTCGCTGGAAATCGTTCAACTCATCTCCAACGCCAAATCCTCAGCTGATGTGTGGGGTATTCTTCAACGTAGCTACGGTAATCGCTCTCGCCGAGAGTCATGCAATTGAAGGATGACTTGACCTCCCTCAAATTGGGTTCAAAATCAGTCTCGGAGTTCCTCCACTTGGTGAAATCAAAAACGGACGAACTCGCCATCATCGATGGTCCATTGAAAGACGACGATATCACTCTCTACATTCTTAACGGCCTCGAATCTACCTATAAGGATATTGACGGCTCTAATCGTGCACGGGAAACCACTATTCAATTTCAAGAACTTCACGACTTGTTGGAGGGTCATGAAACCTATTTGCGTCGACTGGAATCCGACGCGGCGACCTTTGTTGCCACCGCTAATATGGCATCCGCGCAGCAGAGCGCGTCCGCGCAGCAGCAGCAGCGCTTGGGTCGGAACCATGGCCAACAACACGGCCACGGCCGTGGCTTCTCTCAGCATTCCCGTGGACCGTCCCGCGGACAGCCTCGACCCTCCTGTTCCAACAACAATAGGCCTCCGATCACCTGCCAACTTTGTGGCATTTATGGGCACGGGGCGCGCACGTGTAGAAAATTCCCAAATCCGAGTGCCAACTTTGCAGCTTCGCCATCGGCAATAATATATTCAAGCCTAAGGTCCTTCATCTCGTCACCGAACATCCGGTAGTTGGTTCCATGGAACCAACTTGTGCGACTCAGGCTATGACTGATCTGAAGTGGCGAGCGGCCATGGCAGAGGAAATCACTGCGCTCACAAAGCATGGCACGTGGTCCTTAGTTGCGCCACCTGCTGATCGTGGAATTATAGGCGACAAATGGGTGTTTCGCATCAAACGACATCCTGGTGGGACTATTGACAAGTACAAAGCACGCATTGTGGCGATAGGCTTTCATCAGTGTCCTGGCATCGACTATGATGAAACGTTCACCCGGTCGTCAAACTAGTAACTATTCGCAATAAACTTTCCTTATTTACTATGAATCAATGGTCTCTTTGTCAATTGGATGTTAGTAATGCATTTTTATATGGTGATCTATCTGAGACTGTTTACATGCGCCAACCATCCGACTTTGTTGATAAGGCCTTTCCCGATCATGTTTGTCTTCTTCATAAGACTATATATGGCCTTAAGCAGGCCCCACGCACCTGGTATCTCGCCCTCAGTGCTGCACTCAACTCATTTGGTTTTGTTCAAACCAAATCTGATACATCATTGTTCGTGTTCTCTCGTGCCTCTATTCGCCTCTTTGTGCTTGTATATGTGGACGACATTATTGTGACTAGCTCTTGTGATTCTACGATAGCTTCTCTTGTGTCACAACTTGCCACCAAGTTTGCGGTTAAGGATATGGGTGCTCTTTCCTATTTCTTGGGCGTTTAGGTTATACAATGTCGCGAAGGGCTGTTTCTATCTCAGCAAAAGTACATTCACGACTTGCTCTCCACCCACAAGATGGATGGTGCTAAGCCACTCGCTACACCTATGGCGACCAATCCTCCTATCTCGTCGTCCTCATCCTCAGTTGATGCCAACGAATTCTGGCAAATTATCGGGGGTCTAAGGTATCTTGCTATTACACGCCCCGACATTGCATTTTACGTTAACCGCTTGGCTCAACGTATGGTTGCTCCGTCTGACGCGGATTGGACCGCTCTCAAATGTATCCTTCACTATCTTAAGGGTACTCTTGCTTTCGGTATTCTTTTTTGAACAAAGAAGTCTCTTGCCCTCACGGCCTTCTCGGATTCGGACTGGGACGGTGACACTAGAACCGACACCTCTACTTCGGCCTATATTATTTTCCTCGGTCCCAATCCAATCTCTTGGTCTTCTCGGAAGCAAAACGCCGTTGCTCGTTCTTCCACTGAAATAGAGTATCGTGCACTCGCTAATGTGTCGGCCGAAGTACGTTGGCTACAACATCTCTTTGGCAAAATTGATGTCTCGCTTCCTTCGCCGCCGCTTATTCGCCAACATGGGCGCCCTTCGTCTGTCTCTCCATCCGGTCCACCACTCTCGGATGAAGCACATCTCTGTTGATATCCACTTTATTCGGGACCTTGTTAACAAAGGACTTATTCGAGTCTCTTATGTTAACACTCTCGATCAACTTGCGGACTTTCTCACCAAGCCCCTTGCTCGCTCTCGGTTTTGCCTTCTTCGTTCCAAAATCTCCGTTGATGATGGAACGTCCATTTTGCGGGGGGCGTATCAGATAACATTATTATTAGAATATATTTTCTTTATTTGTAATTATACTTTTCTTAGTTCTTAAATAGCATTTATTCTTTTCCTTATTTGTATTTATTCTTTCCTTAGTTCTTAGAGAGCATTTATTCTTTTCCTTATTTATTATTATTCTTTCCTTAGTTCTTAGATAGAATTTATTGTTTTCCTTATTTGTAATTATACTTTTTTTAGTTTTTTTTTTGTAACCTGTATATATGTTGTACTCTTGATAAATAAAAGTCATTCACTTCCATTTACATTATAATCCTTATATGATATCAAGACGCCACAATCTCTCACGAGATCTTGATCCATGACTAATCTGACGGATTCCGCCACCTCCCCGTCCGACTCCAACACCGACGACCCCACCATGGACGGCTCCTCGTCCGCGATTCAGTCGCGCCCGCTTCCCATTGCGGCAGGCCCCTCCGCGGCACTCAAGCGTTGATTCCGATCAACGCTCACCAACAACTCCCGCTTCAACTTACCGGGTGTAACTACGCTTCATGGCGTTCACAAGTCCGTCATCTCCTCTTTGGCTATGGACTATTCAGTTTCTTGGATGGCACGACTCCATGTCCTCTTTCGGGTTCCACAACCGGAGAGCTTGGCGGCTCATTCTCACTGGTTGCGACAAGACTCGCTTCTCATCTCCGCCCTATTTGGTTCGATTTCGCTGGAAATCGTTCAAATCATCTCCAACGCCAAATCCTCAGCTGATGTGTGAGGTATTCTTCAACGTAGCTACGGTAATCGCTCTCGCCGAGAGTCATGCAATTGAAGGATGACTTGACCTCCCTCAAATTGGGTTCAAAATCAGTCTCGGAGTTCCTCCACTTGGTGAAATCAAAAACGGACGAACTCGCCATCATCGATGGTCCATTGAAAGACGACGATATCACTCTCTACATTCTTAACGGCCTCGGATCTACCTATAGGGATATTGACGGCTCTAATCGTGCACGGGAAACCTCTATTCAATTTCAAGAACTTCACGACTTGTTGGAGGGTCATGAAACCTATTTGCGTCGACTGGAATCCGACGCGGCGACCTTTGTTGCCACCGCTAATATGGCATCCGCGCAGCAGCAGCAGCGCTTGGGTCGGAACCATGGCCAACAACACGGCCACGGCCGTGGCTTCTCTCAGCATTCCCGTGGACCGTCCCGCGGACAGCCTCGACCCTCCAGTTCCAACAACAATAGGCCTCCGATCACCTGCCAACTTTGTGGCATTTATGGGCACGGGGCGCGCACGTGTAGAAAATTCCCAAATCCGAGTGCCAACTTTGCAGCTTCGCCATCGGCAATAATATATTCAAGCCTAAGGTCCTTCATCTCGTCACCGAACATCCGGTAGTTGGTTCCATGGAACCAACTTGTGCGACTCAGGCTATGACTGATCTGAAGTGGCGAGCGGCCATGGCAGAGGAAATCACTGCGCTCACAAAGCATGGCACGTGGTCCTTAGTTGCGCCACCTGCTGATCGTGGAATTATTGGCTCCATATGGGTGTTTCGCATCAAACGACATCTTGATGGGACTATTGACAAATACAAAGCACGCCTTGTGGCGATAGGCTTTCATCAGTGTCCTGGCATCGACTATGAGGAAACGTTCAGCCCGGTCGTCAAACCAGTAACTATTCGCAATATACTTTCCTTATCTACTATGAATCAGTGGTCTCTTTGTCAATTGGATGTTAGTAATGCATTTTTACATGGTGATATATCTGAGACTGTTTACATGCGCCAACCATCCGACTTTGTTGATAAGGCCTTTTCCGATCATGTTTGTCTTCTTCATAAGACTATATATGGTCTTAAGCAGGCCCCACGCACCTGGTATCTCGCCCTCAGTGCTGCACTCAACTCATTTGGTTTTGTTCAAACCAAATCTGATACATCATTGTTCGTGTTCTCTCGTGCCTCTATTCGCCTCTTTGTGCTTGTATATGTGGACGACATTATTGTGACTAGCTCTTGTGATTCTACGATAGCTTCTCTTGTGTCACAACTTGCCACCAAGTTTGCGGTTAAGGATATGGGTGCTCTTTCCTATTTCTTGGGCGTTGAGGTTATACAATGTCGCGAAGGGCTGTTTCTATCTCAGCAAAAGTACATTCACGACTTGCTCTCCCCCCACAAGATGGATGGTGCTAAGCCACTCGCTACACCTATGGCGACCAATCCTCCTATCTCGTCGTCCTCATCCTCAGTTGATGCCAACGAATTTTGGCAAGTTATCGGGGGTCTAAGGTATCTTGCTATTACACGCCCCGACATTGCATTTTCCGTTAACCGCTTGGCTCAACGTATGACTTCTCCGTCTGACGCGTATTGGACCGCTCTCAAATGTATCCTTCACTATCTTAAGGGTACTCTTGCTTTCGGTATTCTTTTTTGAACAAAGAAGTCTCTTGCCCTCACGGCCTTCTCGGATTCGGACTGGGACGGTGACACTAGAACCGACACCTCTACTTCGGCCTATATTATTTTCCTCGGTCCCAATCCAATCTCTTGGTCTTCTCGGAAGCAAAACGCCGTTGATCGTTCTTCCACTGAAATAGAGTATCGTGCACTCGCTAATGTGTCGGCCGAAGTACGTTGGCTACAACATCTCTTTGGCAAAATTGGTGTCTCGCTTCCTTCGCCGCCGCTTATTCGCCAACATGGGCGCCCTTCGTCTGTCTCTCCATCCGGTCCAACACTCTCGGATGAAGCACATCTCTGTTGATATCCACTTTATTCGGGACCTTGTTAACAAAGGACTTATTCGAGTCTCTTATGTTAACACTCTCGATCAACTTGCGGACTTTCTCACCAAGCCCCTTGCTCGCTCTCGGTTTTGCCTTCTTCGTTCCAAAATCTCCGTTGATGATGGAACGTCCATTTTGCGGGGGGCGTATCAGATAACATTATTATTAGAATATATTTTCCTTATTTGTAATTATACTTTTCTTAGTTCTTAAATAGCATTTATTCTTTTCCTTATTTGTATTTATTCTTTGCTTAGTTCTTAGATAGCATTTATTCTTTTCCTTATTTATTATTATTCTTTCCTTAGTTCTTAGATAGAATTTATTCTTTTCCTTATTTGTAATTATACTTTTTTTAGTTTTTTTTTGTAACCTGTATATATGTTGTACTCTTGATAAATAAAAGTCATTCACTTCCATTTACATTATAATCCTTATATGATATCAAGACGCCACAATCTCTCACGAGATCTTGATCCATGACTAATCTGACGGATTCCGCCACCTCCCCGTCCGACTCCAACACCGACGACCCCACCATGGACGGCTCCTCGTCCGCGATTCAGTCGCGCCCGCTTCCCATTGCGGCAGGCCCCTCCGCGGGCACTCAAGCCTTGATTCCGATCAACGCTCACCAACAACTCCCGCTTCAACTTACCGGGTGTAACTACGCTTCATGGCGTTCACAAGTCCGTCATCTCCTCTTTGGCTATGGACTATTCGGTTTCTTGGATGGCACGACTCAATGTCCTCTTTCGGGTTCCACACCGGAGAGCTTGGCGGCTCATTCTCACTGGTTGCGACAAGACTCGCTTCTCATCTCCGCCCTATTTGGTTCGATTTCGCTGGAAATCGTTCAACTCATCTCCAACGCCAAATCCTCAGCTGATGTGTGGGGTATTCTTCAACGTAGCTACGGTAATCGCTCTCGCCGAGAGTCATGCAATTGAAGGATGACTTGACCTCCCTCAAATTGGGTTCAAAATCAGTCTCGGAGTTCCTCCACTTGGTGAAATCAAAAACGGACGAACTCGCCATCATCGATGGTCCATTGAAAGACGACGATATCACTCTCTACATTCTTAACGGCCTCGGATCTACCTAAAGGGATATTGACGGCTCTATTCGCGCACGGGAAACCTCTATTCAATTTCCAGAACTTCACGACTTGTTGGAGGGTCATGAAACCTATTTGCGTCGACTGGAATCCGACGCGGCGACCTTTGTTGCCACCGCTAATATGGCATCCGCGCAGCAGCAGCAGCGCTTGGGTCAGAACCATGGCCAACAACACGGCCACGGCCGTGGCTTCTCTCAGCATTCCCGTGGACCGTCCCGGGGACAGCCTCGACCCTCCAGTTCCAACAACAATAGGCCTCCGATCACCTGCCAACTTTGTGGCATTTATGGGCATGGGGCGCGCACGTGTAGAAAATTCCCAAATCCGAGTGCCAACTTTGCAGCTTCGCCATCGGCAATAATATATTCAAGCCTAAGGTCCTTCATCTCCTCACCGAACATCCGGTAATTGGTCCCATTAGGGGTGAGTTGGGCCGGATTCCCGCGGGGATCGGGAATCCGACCCTCGGGAATCGGCGGTGGTCGAGAGCTCGCCGCGGCTCCCGATCCGCGCCGCGGAGTGCGAAACTCCCGCAATCGCGGGAGTTCCGTGGATTACGGGATCCTGCTCGGGATTCCGCTTCAACTACGTCGGAGCAACGGAGGTGTGTGTGTGTATGTGTGTGTTGACTGTGGAGGTGTGTGTGTGTGTTGACTGTGGAGGTGTGTTTGTGTGTGTTGACTGCGGAGGTGTGTGTGTGGGTTGTTTGAGTTTGAGAGAGGTGGAGGAGAGGAGATGAGCTTGGTGACGGCGAAGGTGGTGGTTGTGGCGGCGGATGGTGAGGGAGGAGGAGCGGCGTACCTGGATTTCAGATCCAGCACCGAACACTCAGATTTCCGATTTCAGATCCAGCACCGCGAACCTAGTTGTGGCGGCGGATGGTGCGTGTGTGTGTGTGTGTGTGTGTTTTGGTGGTGAGTGGTGACTGACCGTCGTGGTTTTGGGGGTTAGTGGTGACTGGTGGTGGTTTTTGGGGGTCGAAATCCGCAGCTATGGCTGGAATAAGGAATCCGCGGATAGGATCGGATTCCAACCCCAACGTTCGATCCGATCCGCGGTAGTTGCTGCGGGAGATAATTTCCGCAGCAACGGGTCGAGAAGATGATCGGATTTTTCCCGCTCCGCGAAAAATCCGATCGGGTCGGGTCGGGTTGCGGGAATCCGACCCCGCCCTCCCACCCCTAGGTCCCATTGAACCAACTTGTGCGACTCAGGCTATGACTGATCCGAAGTGGCGAGCGGCCATGGCAGAGGAAATCACTGCGCTCACAAAGCATGGCACGTGGTCCTTAGTTGCGCCACCTGCTGATCGTGGAATTATTGGCTCCAAATGGGTGTTTCGCATCAAACGACATCCTGATGGGACTATTGACAAATACAAAGCACGCATTCTGGCGATAGGCTTTCATCAGTGTCCTGGCATCGACTATGAGGAAACGTTCAGCCCGGTCGTCAAACCAGTAACTATTCGCAATATACTTTCCTTATCTACTATGAATCAGTGGTCTCTTTGTCAATTGGATGTTAGTAATGCATTTTTACATGGTGATCTATCTGAGACTGTTTACATGCGCCAACCATCCGACTTTGTTGATAAGGCCTTTCCCGATCATGTTTGTCTTCTTCATAGGACTATATATGGCCTTAAGCAGGCCCCACGCACCTGGTATCTCGCCCTAAGTGCTGCACTCAACTCATTTGGTTTTGTTCAAACCAAATCTGATACATCATTGTTCGTGTTCTCTCGTGCCTCTATTCGCCTCTTTGTGCTTGTATATGTGGACGACATTATTGTGACTAGCTCTTGTGATTCTACGATAGCTTCTCTTGTGTCACAACTTGCCACCAAGTTTGCGGTTAAGGATATGGGTGCTCTTTCCTATTTCTTGGGCGTTGAGGTTATACAATGTCGCGAAGGGCTGTTTCTATCTCAGCAAAAGTACATTCACGACTTGCTCTCCCCCCACAAGATGGATGGTGCTAAGCCACTCGCTACACCTATGGCGACCAATCCTCCTATCTCGTCGTCCTCATCCTCAGTTGATGCCAACGAATTTTGGCAAGTTATCGGGGGTCTACAGTATCTTGCTATTACACGCCCCGACATTGCATTTTCCGTTAACCGCTTGGCTCAACGTATGACTTCTCCGTCTGACGCGGATTGGACCGCTCTCAAATGTATCCTTCACTATCTTAAGGGTACTCTTGCTTTCGGTATTCTTTTTTGAACAAATAAGTCTCTTGCCCCCATGACCTTCTCGGATTCGGACTGGGCCGGCGACACTAGAACCGGCACCTCTACTTCGGCCTATATTATTTTCCTCGGTCCCAATCCAATCTCTTGGTCTTCTTGGAAGCAAAAGGCTGTTGCTCGTTCTTCCACTGAAACAGAGTATCGTGCACTCGCTACTGTGTCGGCCGAAGTACGTTGGCTACAACATCTCTTTGGCAAAATTGGTCTCTCGCTTCCTTCGCCGCCGCTTATTCGCCAACATGGGCGCCCTTCGTCTGTCTCTACATCCGATCCAACACTCTCGGATGAAGCACATCTCTGTTGATATCCAGTTTATTCGGGACCTTGTTAACAAAGGACTTATTCGAGTCTCTTATGTTAACACTCTCGATCAACTTGCGGACTTTCTCACCAAGCCCCTTGCTCGCTCTCGGTTTTGCCTTCTTCGTTCCAAAATCTCCGTTGCTGATGGAACATCCATTTTGCGGGGGGCGTATCAGATAACATTATTATTAGAATATATTTTCCTTATTTGTAATTATACTTTTCTTAGTTCTTAAATAGCCTTTATTCTTGTTAAAGTAGAGAATATTTGTGTGAATGGCTTGATTATTCAGCCGTGGATTGTATTCAATTTATAGGATACAAGAAGAAACAAGAAAGGTAAGATTACACTAATTATGTAAACTGATCTACCAACCCCTAATTGATCCTCTAACTAATCTAATTACATAAATCATGGATATGATTACACTATCTAAGGAAGGTTAATATTCTACACTCCCCCTCAAGCCAGAGCATATAAGTCATATGTGCCGAGCTTGTCACATATATACTTAATTCGAGGACCTCGTAGTGACTTCGTGAGAAAATCAGCAAGTTGCTCGTCTGAGTTGGCAAATAGGGTTACAATCTCTTTAGCGACCAACTTCTCCCTTATGAAATGACAATCAACTTCGATATGCTTCGTTCTTTCATGAAAGACGGGGTTCGAGGCAATGTGCAAAGCTGCCTGATTGTCACAAACTAGCTTCATAGGTTCAGTATTTCTCAATCGCAACTCATCTAACAACTGCTTAAGCCATATAAGCTCACATGTTACCAAAGCCATAGCACGATATTCAGCTTCTGCACTTGATCTAGCCACTACAGCTTGTTTCTTGCTTTTCCAAGATATAAGATTTCCACCAATGAGGACACAATATCCGGAGGTAGAGCGTCTATCAACAGGTGACCCAGCCCAATCAGCATCAGAGTATCCAATGATATCCATGTGCCCATTGTCAGCGTACAAAAGTCCTTTTCCAGGTGCCCCTTTAATGTATCTCAAGATACGAATAGCCGCATTCCAGTGACTGTCACATGGGGAATCCAGAAATTGACTAATAGTGCTAACAGAAAATGATATATCAGGTCGAGTTACCGTGAGATAATTCAATCGTCCGACGAGTCGTCGATATTTTCCTGGATCAGATAATGGCTCCCCATCTTTAGGTAGCAACTTGATGTTTGGGTCCATTGGAGTATCAACAGGTTTGGCATCCAACATCCCTGTTTCTTTAAGAATATCCAAGGCATACTTTCGTTGCGATATAACTACACCATCTTTAGATTGAGCTACTTCAATACCCAAGAAATATCGAAGTTTCCCCAAATCTTTTGTCTCAAAGTGACGAAAGAGATGTTGTTTTAATTGGATGATTCCTTCTTCATCGCCTCCAGTGATAACGATATCATCAACATACACAACCAGATAAATACTTTGCCCTTTTGACGAATGTCGGTAGAATACAGAATGATCTGCCTCACTTCGTATCATGCCAAAAGCTGTCACAATGTCACTGAAACGACCAAACCAAGCACGAGGTGATTGTTTTAAACCATAAAATGCTCGTTTTAAGCGACAAACCATATGAGAAGACTCCCCCTGAGCAACAAAACCAGGTGGTTGCTCCATATACACCTCTTCTTGTAATTGGCCATGAAGAAATGCATTCTTGATATCCAATTGATAGAGAGGCCAATGATAGATAGCAGCTAAAGAGAGAAGAAGTCGGACGGATGCCATCTTAGCCACTGGTGAGAAAGTATCCCCATAATCAAGTCCAAAAATCTGAGTGTAGCCTTTAGCGACGAGGCGAGCTTTAAGTCGGTCAATTTCACCATTCAGACCAACTTTTACTGTGTATACCCAACGACATCCAACAATTGTTTTTCCCGATGGCAGCGAAACCAAATCCCAAGTACCACTAGAGTGAAGAGCATCCATTTCATCAACCATTGCCTTATGCCATCCTGGATGTGCCATAGCCTCACCTACAGATTTAGGAATGGAGACAGAGGACAAAGATGCAAGGAAGGCAGAATATGGAGAGGATATGCGATGATAACTCAAAAAATTGTAAATTGGATTTGAATTCCGAGTAGCTCGTGTACCTTTACGTAAAGCAACAGGGAGACAATCATCATGTGGCGAGGTCGAAGTCGGTAATGGAGTTGGAACAACGCATGAATCGTCATTAGCCTCCACCGGTATACTTGAGCAATCAATAGAATGACTCCGTCTAGAATATGTAAGGAGAGGCGCATGTGGTGGAGGACTCGTGGATTCAGGAGAGGTAGGGGCAATCTCAGAAATAAAAAAAGATGGAAGGGTCTCTGAAACCAGAGACGAGTCTGAACTAGCGTTAAAAAAGGATGTAGACTCAAAGAATGTAACATCTGCAGAGATTATATAGCGTTGAAGATCAGGTGAAAAACATCGATACCCTTTCTGGTTGCGAGGATAACCTAGGAAGACACATTTTAGAGAACGAGCAGATAACTTATCCTTACCCGGAGTGAGGTCATGTACAAAACACGTACAACCGAAAACTCGAAGAGGGACAGAATAGTGATCTTGACTCGGATACAAAATGGAATGAGGTACTTGATTTTGGAGAATAGAGGATGGCATTCGGTTAATTAAATAACACGAAGTAAGAACTGCATCCCCCCAAAATCGAAGTGGAACATTCATATGTATAAGAAGAGTGCGTGTTGTTTCTATTAAGTGTCTATTCTTTCGTTCGGCTATCCCATTTTGTTGTGGGGTGCGGGAGCATGATGTTTCGTGTAAGATACCTTGAGATTTCATAAAATTTTGAAAAGACGTAGAAAGATATTCACGAGCATTATCACTACGCAAAATTTGTATAGAAGTACGAAATTGAGCACGAACTTCAGCCACAAAATTTTGAAATATAGAGAAAACTTCAGATCTATTTTTCATCAAAAAAAGCCAAGTGCAACGTGAATAATCGTCAATAAAGGTTACAAAATATCGATATCCCAAAGTTGAAACAACACGACTCGGACCCCAAATATCAGAATGAATAAGAGAAAAAGGAGAATCGACTCTACTAGTTACTTTTCGAGGAAAACTGCTACGTAAATGCTTTCCTAACTAACATGACTCACAATTTAAGGAAGATAACTTTGATAAAGAAGAAACCATGTTCTTAAGTTTATTTAGACTTGGATGACCTAACCGACTATGGATGACAGATGGTGCTTCAGTTGCAGAGCATGCTATTGTTGCCGGTGACAGATGGTAAAGACCTTGAGATTCATGCCCTGTGCCAATCGTCCATCCCGTACTTCGATCCTGCACATGAACGAACTTGTCATCAAAGGTAACTGAACAATTAAGGGAACGACATAACCGATAAACAGATACTAAGTTGAAAGGGGAGCTTGGTAAGTATAAGACAGAATCAAGGGGTAAAGAGGGAAGAGGATTAGCGTGACCAACGCCTTTAGCTTGGGATCGTGAACCATTTGCTAATGTAATAGATGGTAGTTGTCCAATATTTGTAAACGAAGAAAAAAGTTCTTTATTACCAGAGATATGATTTGTGGCACCAGAATCGAGGACCCATGGTCCAAGTGATGGAGATTTTGAGGCACAAGCTACAACATTCTCCGTGTGAGCAATGGAGGCACTGGGAGATCGTTTGGATGCTAACCACTTTAGAAAGTCCTCATAATTTGGTTCCCCTGACATTAGGCTTGAAGAATTGTCATATTGGGCGGCAGGGGTTGTGTAATCGGAAGCAACTGTCACCGGAGAGGGACGACCATGCAAGGAGTAACAACGGTCTATGGTGTGTCCAATCCTATTGTAGTGGGTGCATTGAGGACGAGATCTATTATTGTTGCGACCACCACGACCTCCTCGTCCTCCTCGTCCTCCTCGTACACTAGATTGAGAAGCTAAGACAGAAGAGTTAGATGTTGACACATCAATAACAGGTACCTGAGGAGGCACTCGCAAGAGGCGAGAGAATGCTTGTGATAATGTCGGGACTGATGGACTTGCAAGGATTTGATCACGAATTGCGCTAAATTCTGATGGAAGACCAAAGAGCGCCAACAACATAAAGAAAGTTCCTCGATGTGATAACTCATCTTGTGGTGTGTTATCAGGGGGAAGCAATTCGTTGAAATCTGCCAAGAGTCCTTGAATCCCGCCGAGATAAGATGTCATCGGCATATCCAGTTTTTGTGGGCCTACAAGGTTCATTAGATCCGAACAGACAGAATACATGCGAGAAATATCATTCGTGTAGAGGGCCTTAGCTTGTCCCCAAACGCTAAAACAAGTCTTATAAGAACGAAAGATTTGTTTTAGGGAGGGATCAATAGTTTGCCATAACATGCTACATAGTTGTGCATCTATCTTTTCCCATTTAGATTTGTCATCACTAATATCTTCAGCTTGTTTAATTAAATGATCTTTGTAACCTTGACCCATAAACCATAATTCAACGTCCGCAGCCCAAGTAGAATAGTTTGAACCATTTAACTTTTCGCTAGTAATCAAAGTAGAACCAGAGATAGTTGGAACGATCATACCAGTGGTAGGAGGATGAGTAACTTTGTCCGACATTGTGAAAATAGAGAGGGACAATCTGCAAATAAATATACTTCTTTCTTTCTTTTCTTTTTCTTTTTTTTTTTTTCTTTTTTTTTTTTAATAATAATATATATAAAGAAACTGGACCAGAATGTAATAATGGTCCAGAAAGTGAACCAAAATGTAAAATAGGTCTGTTGACCAGACGATATTATAGAATATAATATATATATATATATATATTATAGATATAGATATATATCAGAATATAGAGAAGAGAAGGATCGGCCGAATAGAAGAATAATCGGCGGCGGCGCACAGCTGATGGTATTCTGTGTGCGCGATTGAACAGGGGGTGACACGGCGACGCGACGGAAAGGGAGCAAAGGTCTGCGCGGCGGAGATCGGCGTGACGAAGGGCAAGGGTGCGCTGGGAAGAAGCGCTGTGAGAGGTTGTGGTGCAGCGGAGTTACCACCGGAAAAAGGATTTGGGCACGGTGGCTGATTCAGGTCACCGGAAGAGCACGGTGCCTGATGGAGATTGCCGGAATTGATGCGCGGCAGTGCGTAACTTAAACGCAGAGAAAGAATAGAATAGGCTCGATACCATGTTAAAGTAGAGAATATTTGTGTGAATGGATTGATTATTCAGCCGTGGATTGTATTCAATTTATAGGATACAAGAGGATACAAGAAAGGTAAGATTACACTAATTATGTAAACTGGTCTACCAACCCCTACTTGATCCTCTAACTAATCTAATTACATAAATCATGGATATGATTACACTATCTAAGGAAGGTTAATATTCTACAATTCTTTTCCTTATTTGTATTTATTCTTTCCTTAGTTCTTAGATAGCATTTATTCTTTTCCTTATTTATTATTATTCTTTCCTTAGTTCTTAGATAGAATTTATTCTTTTCCTTATTTGTAATTATACTTTTTTTAGTTTTTTATTGTAACCTATATATATGTTGTACTCTTGATAAATAAAAGTCATTCACTTCCATTTACATTATAATCCTTATATGATATCAAGACGCCACAATCTCTCACGAGATCTTGATCCATGACTAATCTGACGGATTCCGCCACCTCCCCGTCCGACTCCAACACCGACGACCCCACCATGGACGACTCCTCGTCCGCGATTCAGTCGCGCCCGCTTCCCATTGCGGCAGGCCCCTCCGCGGGCACTCAATCGTTGATTCCGATCAACGCTCACCAACAACTCCCGCTACAACTTACCGGGTGTAACTACGCTTCATGGCGTTCACAAGTCTGTCATCTCCTCTTTGGCTATGGATTATTCGGTTTCTTGGATGGCACGACTCCATGTCCTCTTCCGGGTTCCACACCGGAGAGCTTGGCGGCTCATTCTCACTGGTTGCGACAAGACTCGCTTCTCATCTCCGCCCTATTTGGTTCGATTTCGCTGGAAATCGTTCAACTCATCTCCAACGCCAAATCCTCAGCTGATGTGTGGGGTATTCTTCAATGTAGCTATGGTAATCGCTCTCGCCGAGAGTCATGCAATTGAAGGATGACTTGACCTCCCTCAAATTGGGTTCAAAATCAGTCTCGGAGTTCCTCCACTTGGTGAAATCAAAAACGGACGAACTCGCCATCATCGATGGTCCATTGAAAGACGACGATATCACTCTCTACATTCTTAACGGCCTCGGATCTACCTAAAGGGATATTGACAGCTCTATTCGCGCACGGGAAACCTCTATTCAATTTCCAGAACTTCACGACTTGTTGGAGGGTCATGAAACCTATTTGCGTCGACTGGAATCCGACGCGGCGACCTTTGTTGCCACCGCTAATATGGCATCCGCGCAGCAGCGCGCGTCCGCGCAGCAGCAGCAGCGCTTGGGTCGGAACCATGGCCAACAACACGGCCACGGCCGTGGCTTCTCTCAGCATTCCCATGGACCGTCCCGCGGACAGCCTCGACCCTCCAGTTCCAACAACAATAGGCCTCCGATCACCTGCCAACTTTGTGGCATTTATGGGCACGGGGCGCACACGTGTAGAAAATTCCCAAATCCGAGTGCCAACTTTGCAGCTTCGCCATCGGCAATAATATATTCAAGCCTAAGGTCCTTCATCTCGTCACCGAACATCCGGTAGTTGGTCCCATTGAACCAACTTGTGCGACTCAGGCTATGACTGATCCGAAGTTGCGAGCGGCCATGGCAGAGGAAATCACTGCGCTCACAAAGCATGGCACGTGGTCCTTAGTTGCGACACCTACTGATCGTGGAATTATTGGCTACAAATGGGTGTTTCGCATCAAACGACATCCTGATGGGACTATTGACAAGTACAAAGCACGTATTGTGGCGATAGGCTTTCATCAGTGTCCTGGCATCGACTATGAGGAAACGTTCAGCCCGGTCGTCAAACCAGTAACTATTCGCAATATACTTTCCTTATCTACTATGAATCAATGGTCTCTTTGTCAATTGGATGTTAGTAATGCATTTTTACATGGTGATCTATCTGAGACTGTTTACATGCGCCAACCATCCGACTTTGTTGATAAGGCCTTTCCCGATCATGTTTGTCTTCTTCATAAGACTATATATGGCCTTAAGCAGGCCTCACACGCCTGGTATCTCGCCCTCAGTGCTGCACTCAACTCATTTGGTTTTGTTCAAACCAAATCTGATACATCATTGTTCGTGTTCTCTAGTGCCTCTATTCGCCTCTTTGTGCTTGTATATGTGGACGACATTATTGTGACTAGCTCTTGTGATTCTACGATAGCTTCTCTTGTGTCACAACTTGCCACCAAGTTTGCGGTTAAGGATATGGGTGCTCTTTCCTATTTCTTGGGCGTTGAGGTTATACAATGTCGCGAAGGGCTGTTTCTATCTCAGCAAAAGTACATTCACGACTTGCTCTCCCCCCACAAGATGGATGGTGCTAAGCCACTCGCTACACCTATGGCGACCAATCCTCCTATCTCGTCGTCCTCATCCTCAGTTGATGCCAACGAATTTTGGCAAGTTATCGGGGGTCTACAGTATCTTGCTATTACACGCCCCGACATTGCATTTTCCGTTAACCGTTTGGCTCAACGTATGACTTCTCCGTCTAACGCGGATTGGACCGCTCTCAAATGTATCCTTCACTATCTTAAGGGTACTCTTGCTTTCGGTATTCTTTTTTGAACAAATAAGTCTCTTGCCCCCACGGCCTTCTCGGATTCGGACTGGGCCGACGACACTAGAACCGGCACCTCTACTTCGGCCTATATTATTTTCCTCGGTCCCAATCCAATCTCTTGGTCTTCTTGGAAGCAAAAGGTCGTTGCTCGTTCTTCCACTGAAACAGAGTATCGTGCACTCACTACTGTGTCGGCCGAAGTACGTTGGCTACAACATCTCTTTGGCAAAATTGGTCTCTCGCTTCCTTCGTCTGTCTCTCCATCCGGTCCAACACTCTTGGATGAAGCACATCTCTGTTGATATCCACTTTATTCGGGACCTTGTTAACAAAGGACTTATTCGAGTCTCTTATGTTAACACTCTCGATCAACTTGCGGACTTTCTCACCAAGCCCCTTGCTCGCTCTCGGTTTTGCCTTCTTCGTTCCAAAATCTCCGTTGATGATGGAACGTCCATTTTGCGGGGGGCGTATCAGATAACATTATTATTAGAATATATTTTCCTTATTTGTAATTATACTTATCTTAGTTCTTAAATAGCATTTATTCTTTTCCTTATTTGTATTTATTCTTTCCTTAGTTCTTAGATAACATTTATTCTTTTCCTTATTTATAATTATTCTTTCCTTAGTTCTTAGATAGAATTTATTATTTTCCTTATTTGTAATTATACTTTCCTTAGTTCTTTTTGTAACCTATATATATGTTGTACTCTTGATGAATAAAAATCATTCACTTCCATTTACATTATAATCCTTATAGTGTCAGCATCCAAAGTCACAATCTCATCTTTGTTTAGCACTTTTATGTCTGTGGTTCAGTTTGGAACAAGGCGAGTGTTCCACATTGATCCTGAAAGGGTAAAAGCAAACATGCGTAGTTTAAATCCATTTCACGTTGTCACAGAAGCAATGTTTGTTGCACTTGCTTTTGTAGATCACGTATGCTATTGGCAAAGCTGCTTCTACGTTAAAGTCTTCAATATTCTGCCAAAAAAAGAAGTCTTCAAGATTCTGGATTTAAGTGCTCAAGTGACTGATCTCGTGCAGCACTGGATTGGTAACAATCATATCTTGGATGAACTAAGCAGGTCCCCTCTGCTTATTTATGGGTGCGTGACGAATTCGAGCTTTTATAAAGACTCCTTGTGACATAATGTGTGCCAAAACTGCTGTGATATAGTTTTGTATGACTGCCCCTTTGAACTTGAATATTACTTCTAGAAAGATTGAATTTCAGTGTACTGCTGTAAAGTTTGTTAACTTCTAAATATGCATGCTGGAAAAGATAGTATGTTGAACTGCATGGTCGATAAAGTAACTTACAAGCAAACAATAGATGCACGTAGGGTAAATACAATTTTTGCACCCTCGTATTGGGAGCAGTTGAAAGAGTGTTGTTTTATACCCTCAGATTAAGCTACCAAGAGACCTCAGTGTTAATAGTAGGGATGGCAAATGGATCTGGATTTGATGATTTACCTGGATCAAATCCGGACCCCAATCACAAGCATCACAAGCAAATCATCGAGAAAGTAACTGTTTGCTCCTTTCGAAATGATATTTCATCAATTAGAATGAAGTCCAGAATAATGAAGTGCGACCCAACTGGTTAATTTAACATGCACAGCAAATATTGGAGTCTCTAAGAGGAAATCCTCAAATAGTAAAAGCTATTTCTAAGGAAAATGAGAGACACAAACAAACACTGGCGCACTGGACGTAATGATAATAAATGGTGGCAAATTCTTGATGTCCATATCCTCATAATGCGGATAAAAGAACAAGCACATTTTTTAAGCATACAAATTGAAGATCTATTCAGGTGGGATTGAGAGTAAGGGCTCAAGATTTGCAAACCCTTCCTCATTCTCTTGAAATCCCTCTTAAGGAAAGAAAGGTGTAAATACAAAACGATGTAGTATAGGTCGCATGTACTCAAGTGACTGACTGTCCACCTGACCTGACTTGACCACTTCGAGTGATCTCCACTAGATTTTGGTAATCTCGTTGTCCTTTGTGGCACTTGCATCACAAGCAATGCAAGTGAACTACAAGAAGGTCCAATGTGGAGAAATTATTGCATTCAACCGTTTTATTAGCGACGTGGTGTAACAACTATCAATGCACGGTAGGAATATGGTGGTAGGGTAGGTTATTTCCAATATTCTAGAAAAAATGAAACTAGAAATAAATTTGGATCGTCTATTGCACCACATCAAGAGTGTAGTGGCTGCATAAAATGATTTTTCGCAGTGTAGCTGATACGGGCCGTGTATCATCAAGGCCCAAACTTGGGAAACATGCCCCAATTAAATTTAAAGATTACATTATTTAAATTTGGCCCAATTGCATTTTCTAATTATTTCCTTTTTCTAATTATTTCTTATTTAATTGTAATTCAGTTATTTATTATTATTAGTTGACTAAGTCCTATTGATTAAGTCTTAAGTCATGTGTTAGTGGCCTAAGTTCATGGCTATTGTTAGTGGGTTAGTATGTGTTTGTTTTTCTATTTAAGTCTCCATTTGTAATTCATATTTCAAGTATTCAATCAAAGTATTTTCTTTTATTAAAATTGGAGTTTTCTTATCCTTTCTCGAATAAGGATAAACGAGTTACTATCATTGGTGCTTTCATTAAGAGCAAATATGCCTCCAAAACCACAAAATACGAAAGAATCAATGCAAATGGCGGAGTCAATACGTTCACTCCAAGGTGAACTAGCTGACGTACGACTCGAAAATAGGGAACAAGAGGAACAAATGGCTGCAATTCGTCATGAAAATCAGCAACAATCAGAAAGTGTGAATTTTGCATTGGCTGAAATTCGTTCCTTGCTTCAAAAAATGCAGGAAAAAGAGGGCCCACATGTTTCTAGTGCTTCTCACCATGCTCAATCTTCCCAACCACATTATCATGTTGACAGCCCTACTAACCTAAATCAATCCAACGCCACAACAAATCCACTTTTTCAATATCATAAACCATCAAAACTTGAATTACCTATTTCTGATGGCACTGAACCTTTAGATTGGATTTTTC
The DNA here is from genome assembly GCA_948329865.1 of Linaria vulgaris. Taxonomy (NCBI): domain Eukaryota; kingdom Viridiplantae; phylum Streptophyta; class Magnoliopsida; order Lamiales; family Plantaginaceae; genus Linaria; species Linaria vulgaris. Next base: position 49,389,579 of record OX415251.1, on the reverse strand, counting down.
AAGCTGAACTATATTTTACCACTTATAATATTCCACCAGAACAGCGATTAGGAATAGCTGTCGTCCGCATGGTTGGTCGTGCTCGTTGTTGGTATAAATGGATGCATAACAATTTTCAGCTTCACACTTGGGAAGCCTTTGAGAGAGATCTGTCTCTTCGATTCAGTCCCTCGTTATGAAAATCATCAAGCAACGCTATTCAAATTGAGGCAAACTGGTTCGGTGACTGATTTTCAGGCAGAATTTGAAGACATTTGTAATTGTGTGACAGGTTTGAGCCCCAAGGCCATTCGTAATTGTTTTATAGCAGGTTTACGATGGGACATACAATAAGATTTGGCCATTCTAAAACCAACAGCGCTACCCCAAGCCATTGGTTTAGCAAAAGCAATTGAACGCAAGCTTAACAGTGCTCGCAATCGTCAATACCAACAAAGAATTGGGAACACCAATACCAACAGCAATGTGCAAAACAACACGTTGGCATTGCCTGCCCCGCGTGCTGCAAATCCTTTACCTGTTTGCAGGTTGAATCAGGCCAAAATGCAAGCAAGAAGGGCTAAAGGTCTGTGTTTTATTTGTGAGGAAAAGTATGGCCCATGCCATCATTGCAACGCTGCTCAATTTCCCACACTCATCACAAACGATTGAAGATGAGGAGTTAGGTGCTCTACCTTTACCTCCAGCCAGACTATTACCGAAATCAAGCAAATCAGAGGCACAATTCCATCTTTCACTAGCTGCGTTTGTGGGAAAGTGATGCAGTCGAGAAAGCGTTGGAGTTTATGGTGAAACGGGATCATCCCAAGATGAGAGGCTGATTTTGGCTCGGTCCGTTTTTGACGTGCGAATAGTCAAATTTTATCCGAAACGGGCCAAGGAACCATAGTAATCATCTAAAGATCATTAAGGGAGCGGATTTTAGCCAAATTCCTTCGTTTAGGCCTCGAAAAGGCCGTTTTTGCCGTTTTTAGTAATTTTTGTTTCAGTTATATCTTTATTTCTAGAACTCGGAATTGCATTCCGTTTGTTGGAGCGTGTTCCTTATGAGTAGCACTTTTAGTTTATGTTTTTATTTCGATTTTTTCCTTTTTTGGAAAAAAAATGTTATTTCCTATTTTAGTTATGCTTTTAGGGTATATATTCTACGTAAACCCTAAGAAGACATTCAGTTGATTATTGAATAAAGTTTTTGAGAGTTTCTCTCTTTTTGCATCAATTTCTTGGTATTCTTCGTGAATCAACAAGCTTTTGATTTTGTGTGTCGTTCCTATCTTTTCTATAAGCTTCCGCTACGTCAGAAAGCCATCTCCCAAAACACTTAGAGTGACAGGAAAGATCAAGGGTAAGGACATATCAATTTTAATTGATACCGGAAGTACATACAACATTATGCAACCACGAATTGCAAAATTGTTGGATTTGCCAATCATTGTGATGTTAGAAATTTCTGTTATGGTGGGGAATGGGCAAAGTATAAAATGCAATGGTGAATGTCATGACGTTAAGGTAACTATGGACTCATCTGATTTTAATATTTCGATGCTAATTCACCCAATTCAGGGAGCAAATATGGTGTTAGGGATACAATGGTTGCAAACGTTAGGTGACATAGTGGAAATTTTTTCTGTGCCCCGAATGGTGTTTATGTATCAAGGCAAAATAGTTCAATTGTGCGGTGAACCAAAGCTTAAGCCTGTGGAACCCAAACAATTGGAAAGGTTGATTCGCACGAGGTCAGTATTATCATTGCACTCTGTCTCTTTTCATCCGATATCAAATGAAAAGCAGAGAACTGAACTGTTCACACAAACCACTTCTGGACTAGAGGATTTGTTGAGTGAATTTCAACAGGTGTTTGCTACAACTGTAGCATTACCACCTAATAGAGCACATGATCATCATATACATTTTTTTCCAAATTCCCAGCCTGTCAATGTGAAACCCTACAGGTACCCACATTATCAAAAGACAGTTATGACATAAATGATTGCATAAATGTTGAAGGAGGGTATTATCAGACCCATCAGCAGTCCATACTCTTCTCCAGTTTTACTAGTTAGGAAGAAGGATGGAACATGGAGATTTTGTGTTGATTTTCGGGCACTGAATGCAATCACTGTTCGAGATCGATTTCCAATTCCAACAATTGATGAGTTGTTGGATGAATTACAGGGTTCTAAAATTTTTACAAAGCTGGATTTAAGGTCGGGATACCACCAGATTCGAATGGCAGCGGATGATGTTCACAAAACTGCATTCAGAACATGCGATGGACACTACGACTTCTTGGTTATGCCCTTTGGGCTAACTAATTCACCGTCTACCTTTCAAGCTGCGATGAATGATCTTTTCAGAAGGTACTTGCGAACATTTGTTCTTGTCTTCTTTGACGATATATTAATTTATAGTCGTGACATGGTTGAGCATGAAAGGCATTTAAGATTGGTTTTTTAGTTATTAGCACTAATCAATTTTATGCTAAGATGGGAAAGTGTATTTTGGCGGCATCTACTGTTAATTATTTGGGGCACATTATTTCTAAGAATGGAGTTCAAGTTGATCCGGATAAAATTCTAGCTATTGTGGCGTGGCCAAATCCGAAAACCGTAACCGAATTGCGTGGGTTTTTGGGTCTCACTGGTTACTATCGACGCTTTGTGCGCCAATACGCCTCCCTCGCCGCTCCTCTCACAAATTTACTAAAACATCAGATGTTACATGGGATGACGCCGCCTAGTCGGCTTTCAACAAGCTTAAGGAAATTATGACATCTGTTCCGGTTTTAGATCTACCCGATTTTACAAAATAGTTCAATCTTACAACAGATGCATCAGCAGTTGCTATAGGCGCAGTATTGTCCCAAAATGACCATCCAATTGCGTTCTTTAGTCGCAAGCTCTCACCCCGTATGCAAACCCAATCAGCTTACAATCTGGAGCTCTTTGAGGTGACTGAGGCGATGAAAAAGTGCAGCATTATTTTCTGGGCCGCTCTTTCCGTATCTTCACGGACCAACAAAATTTGAGGCACATCGTAAAGCAAGCCATCCATACGCCTGAACAACAAAAGTGGATCTCAAGATTAATTGGATTTCAGTACGAGGTAATCTATAAACCCGGTAAAGATAATAAAGTTGATGACGCATTATCTCGTATTACCTTACCTGAGTTTGCAGTGTTAACTGTTCCGGAACTTCTATGCATTTGATCCAAAGGGCCTGAAAATTATGAATACGGTCAAATCTGATCCAAAGTTTGTTGCTTATTCAGTTCTGAATGGACTAATATATTGCAAATGACGCTTGTACATACCTGATTTTGCAGAACTAAGGCACAAACTGATGGCTGAATTCGACAATTCACCCGCGGGCGGACATTCTAGTGCAAAATCAATGCTGGCCCGACTCACAGCAACATTTTATTTGCCTCGCATAAAAATTCATGCGAAAGAATATGTTAGAAGCTGCACGGTTTGTCAACAAATCAAATATCCAACGGCAAAACCATACGGACTACTAACACCACTGCCAATACCAGAAAATACATGGGAAGATCTAACAATGGATTTCATTACAAGTTTGCCAAATTCAAATGGTAAAACTACGATATGGGTCATCGTGGATCGCCTGAATAAGTTCGCTTGGTTCATCTCCCTACCCTCTCGTTTTAATGCAGCACTATTGGACTTGGTTTTCATCACTGAAATTTACAGCATACATGGCTTACCAAAAATGATAGTGTCGGATCGAGATCCTCTGTTTATCAGTCACTTTTGGGAAGAACTGTTTTCACAGGTAGGTACAACGCTGAAATTTAGCAGCGCGTACCATCCTCAAACAGATGGTCAAAGCGAAGTTGTTAAGAGAACAGTCGAAGGTTATTTACGATGTGTTTGCACAGATGAACCAAAAACATGGGCTCGATATCTACCACTAGCTCAATTTTGGTATAACTCGTCCAACCATTCGAGTATCGAAATGTCGCCATTTGAAGCATTGTTCGGGCGCAAACCTCACTCTATACCAGTCTACACGCAAGGACAATCACCACATGCTTCAATCGACTCGACTTTAACAACACATGCTCGGATCTTGCAAGTATTAAAAGACACTTTGCACTCAACCCAACAAAAAATGAATCACCAAGCCGACAAACACTGAAGGGAACATTCATTTAACGCCGGAGATCTAGTTCTAGTCAAGTTGAGAACTTATTACCGACAAACCACCGCGAAGGATCAGCCTCACAACAAGCTCAATCGAAGGTTTTTTGGGCCGTTCCTCATACTCCGCCGCATCAGAGAGGTTTCTTTCGAGCTCGATCTCCCCGCGCTATCACGGATCCACCCCGTTTTCCATGTCTCTTTGCTCTGCCCGTTTTACGGCGACCCAACGGTGGTGACCCCAGCGATTCTGGCGACCAACGACGATGGCAAAGTGATTTTTCTCCCGGCGACTATTTTGGACAAGAGAGAGATTTGGCGAAATGGACGGAGTGTTGTCCCAGTTTTGGTTAGTTGGTCTACTAATTCAAGTGCTGATAATACCTGGGAGGATTTAGAGCCGTTGATCAGCCTTTACCCTCATCTGGACGGCTCACAATTGGCTGCACAAACCCTAGTTGATGCTGATATGGGAGCTGGACCTAAGTTGGTGGACCAGGCTTCTTCTCAAGTGGGTGGGAGTGATACGGGCCATGTATCATCAAGGCCCAAATGTGGAAAACAGGCCCCAATCAGATTTAAAGATTACATTATTTATATCTGGCTGAGTTGCATTTTCTTATTATTTTCTTTTTCTAATTATTTCTTATTTAATTGTAATTCAGTTATTTATTATTATTAGTTGACTAAGTCCTATTGATTAAGTCTTAAGTCATGTGTTAGTGGCCTAAGTTCATGGCTATTGTTAGTGGGTCAGTATGTGTTTGTTTTTCTATTTAAGTCTCCATTTGTAATTCAGATTTCAAGTATTCAATCAAAGTATTTTTTTATTAAAATTGGAGTTTTCTTATCCTTTCTCGAATAAGGATAAACAAGTTACTATCAGTACACACCTCGACATTTGTTCATCTATATCCATTATTATAGACAAGGCGGACTACCGCCTATATTATAATTAGATGAAAAAAGAAAAATCTTAATAACTTCCTCGAAACCATATCTAAGACATTGCATTATCTATATTTTTTCTTTGAAGTCATACTTCGATGTATTTGAGAGAACAACTATTTTAGTTTGAACATCTATAGTGCAAGTGCGTCGAACGACCAAAAGTAATCAAGATTTTCCGGAGCTCTCATTCAATTTGACTTGCCGGTTCAAGTGCCGAAAGATCCGAATCGCACACATTTAATGAAATACTTTGAATGGATTAAAATTATTAGTTATAGATACAACAAAAATAAATATTAAGACATTATATTCATATAATGACATATGATATACTCATAATATAATGTCTATTTCTCTCTCCCGCGTGGTTAGGCGGATCTTTTGAGGTGAAACTATTAGATGCAGTTGATGGACGATGAAATGTTACATCAAATTAGTTATTAGTATTAATACACAGCATGGATGGGATTACGAGTGTTTAACTCTTATAATTTAGAAATTCTTTTTAATCTTCACTTTTACACTATCTCATCAAGCTCAAATGTGAATAAATTGAAATTTAAAAATTAGGTTAACACACATATTTAATGAAATACGTTGAATGGATTAAAATTGTTAGTTGGAGATATAACAAAAATAAATATTGCGACATTATATCCATTACACTTTTAGACTTGTAAGGCTATTGTCCAATAAAAACTACAGGCGAGGGCAATTGTCAATTGAAGATAACCGAGGGATGGTTTATGACATATGATATACTCATAAGTAAATGTCCATTTCTCTCTCCCGCGCGTTAGGCGGATGTGTAGTCGCTTTTGAGGTGAAATTATTAGGTGCAGTTGAAGGACGATGAAATGTTACATCAAAGTGGTCAATCCACGACATGGATGAAATTACGAGATTAATTCTCATAATTTAAAAAATATTTTTAATCTTCACATTTACACTACCTCATCCAGCTCTAGAATCCAATGAAAAATGAAGTTACTCATAGAAAGGCACCAATTGCATTTTTGAATGGCAAAATCAATGAGCTAGGAGATCCAATTTTGAGCCTAATTTTGCCGACAAAAATGCAATTGGAACCTCAATTCTCTCCACCAGGTGGATTAGCTTAATCTTCATGAGACAATTCCATCAATACAAGTTTGTGTTGCCGATTTTGTGGATAGATTGTTGAATGTAACCTTATCCAACGTGCAATCGGTTGAAAACATTATCCGTGCTGCAGTACCGCTCAATGTTGTTCTCAAAGTATCTCTTTATGAGTCAAGGGTCTTGATAGCTCTCATCTAGAGCATATTTCATCCACTACTAAGAAAACGATTTAATTAAACGCCTATGTGATGACACTCATCTCGAAGCGACTAGTGACACAAAGGAAAATAGAGTTTCCTAGTTCCTAATCTCTATCTAATTGTAAAATAAATCCCGCTCAAGCCCCTCCCCCCCCCCCCAAAAAAAAAAAGAACACTCATCCAATTCTGAATTTCCTCTCTCTCCCTTTCCCCATTTTTCTCTCATGAAAAAGATCTCCCTCCTCTTCGCCAGAATTGGAGATTACTTCATTCATTTACATAATTTTTTTCCTTTTTAGAATATAAATTAAACGGATCAAGTCATCAACTCCGAGATCACTATCCTGCATTGGGGTGTAAATTAGTCCTCTTACGTTCAACAATTATTCGTCAATTTCATTTATTGGTATGTGTATAATATGTTATAGATTGAGGATTTGTTAATGCTTGTTTATATTGTTTGAGTACATTGTATGTACATAGCCCTAATATTTATTTATATTTGGATTTTTGGGTGTTTTGGTATAAAGGTTGAATCTCTAGTTGACTTTCATAGTTTCTCCTACATTCTCTTGATTTTGAGTCCTTTGGAGTTTTTTTTCTTCAGGGAATTCAATGGGCTAACGAGATGCAAGTGTTTAGATCTTTAACGAAGGCATTTTACTAAAATTGTTCTGTTCATTAGTGTATACTGAATGTTTTTCATTTTCATTAGATGAATTTATGAGCTCTTGAAATTTTTCGAAAGCATAGTATGTTTTAATTGTTTAGGTTCCAATTGAGATTGGTAGTTCAAAAGTTAAATAAATATAAAGTTTTATTTGATAATTCTTATGTTTTCCAACTTTCTCCATGTTTGCTATTTAGGAATTTCTAATAGTACAGTGTTGTAGTTGATATGACTATATTAATTTGCTGGTTTTTGAAAAGGAGGCAGAGCGCAAGCGTACGACGTTGAGTTTTTACTAATACATGTAACTTATATTCATACATATTTGTTCATCGGTTGAAAAAATTGGACCAAATGTTGGACAAAGGTTTGTTACTAGAAACTTGAAGGTATGTTTTTCAAGTCATTTTTTAAGCATGTGCCTTTCGTCATCGTTTTTTCTCTTGAGGAAAAAATAGTGAGATAACATTTTCATACTTTCTTAATCAGGTAAATGAAAATAAATCCTGAAATGTCATTAGTGGCAGAGAGCTGATAGAAGAACCGTTGTTCCATGTACGAACTGTAAAGAGAAATTATTCTGCATTAATGCGTCAAGCAATGGTAAGACTCTTACCTTCTAAAGAATCTACAGGTTTTGGTAATAAGGAACCTAACAATTGTTTGTCTATGCATAAGTGTATAAGCCAGCACAATAATGCACATCTTGGTTGAATCTCTTTCAAATCATTATGTTGTGGGCTATAGATGCATGAGACTGGTTACGTTTGTTTATACTACTTTGTTTGACTGGCTTGTGGAAAATATCAACTTTTCACTTGCAACAGGCAAGCGACTAGTTACGATCTTGTCCAAGTTTTATGTAGTTTATGCTAAAAAAATTAAAAATTTTAATCTGATTCTATCTTTATTTTTTCTCTAACAAGATAGCTTTGAACCAACTTTGTACAAATTATGCAAACGAATGCTCCAGCAACATGACATCTTTTCAAACTTAAGCAAGAGGGAAGCATCCTAATACTTCAAAGAAGTTGAGCAACGATATTATTTTGTCTTTGAACTTATACTTTGAAATATTGTAAGGATGATTTTCTTATCTTTGAGTTTATACGTCATAATCTGTTACAACGCTATTTAGTTACCACGCAATTTAGTTTTGGTATTACTGGTGATTGAAATCTTGCATAGAATTTTGTAGATTTCGATGATTTTTTTCCCATAAAACTGCAATTAGCTTGCCCTGGTGGATAAAGACTTTATCACATTGTAAGAAGACTTATTTTCTTCATAGTCTTATAGATACTTTTGGTTGTGAATGCCATTAACAAGTTGTTACGTTTGTTCAACTTTACGTATGGTGTACGCTTGAGGCTTGACATGACTCTCTAATGTTTGGAATGGACTATAAGTTTAAGAGTATTGTTCTTCATACTGAAGATAGAAATGTAACTCAAGTTTTCGTTTGGTCTTGTTTGATATAGAGCTCATGTTTGCTTTTCTCGAAAGTTAATGGCGTGTTGTATTGGTGATTTTCTTGAAATACTTCTTATCTTATTAATTATATGTATGTTTATTAAGAGTTTAAATGCTAAGGTGTATGTTATAAGTATTTTGTTCTTGTTCATGTCTCTACTAAACATGACTTCAATCTTCTATATCTTTTATATTTGTAGGTATGGTTTGGATGAAGTGCATAAGCTGATGTATATTAATGAGCCTAAACTGATTTGCGTAGTTTCGTTGAAGCTTTTTTTATTATCAAACAAACTTAGATTTAAATAATTTACATAGACTTGTAAGTTCTTTTTAAACTAGTTTATACAAGTTAAGTTTGATTTACTGTAGTAGATGTATTTGCTTTGGAAACTTCAAGTTTGTAATACTTTTTCAATTGTTATAAAATTGTAATCATTATGATTGCTTGGTTTTTGAATGAGTTGGATTGTTGTCTATACGAACCTTCTTAAGAATTTAACATTCAAGCATCTCAATGACATATTTATAGTTATATACATATTAATTTACTTGTAGTGATGCTTTGTGTAGTCTCAAAAATAAGTGGTTAAAGTAGTTAAAAAAATGGATTACATCTCAGAATATATTAAACAATTAGATAATTAATTTTATATTCGGGTATATGTAAATATAAATACTCATTTTCTATTTCATTTTTATTCACTTAACATAAGATGATTCCAGATATATGTTTTAGGGTTTCCGCCTCCCTTTTCTCTCTCTCTGTAAAATCCAACATCATGAACAATTTTTCGATTTCAGTTTGTTAATATGGTATCAGAGCCTACCCAAGTTGATGTGGGTCTTGCCCACTATCTAACCCACGTGTTAGGATCCGATGCTCATTCTGGCCTACACGTGAGGGGGCGTCTTGAATTATCTATCCCACATTGCTTGGGGAATGATCTTGGCTTCTGTTTATATATACCATGCCCCTCTCCCTCTAATAAGGCCTTTTAGAGGGAAATATGGGGGATCTAAGTTCTAATATTACATGACAAGTGAAAGCATCACCACAATATTCTGTTGAGACAATACTATGCGTTACTAAATGATATTTAAGAGATGCACCAAAGCGTCACAATAAGCTATAGTCACACACACCTAAGTGACGCTATTTGGAGGAGTCACTAAAGCAAATGCGTCACTACATACTTTTGTAGTGATGCATTTCAAGATTCATTAAAGTCTGCTTTTTTAGTAGTGATCTTATTTTTGGTAATCGTATTCGATATCATAAACGTGAAATGATTATCTTTTGTTTATACGTACCCCAATATCTTCGTCAAATTATGTGGTGCAAATTTTCATGTTACTGCGGGATGATTAGAATGCTAGTTAGGGTATCTTCATAATGAAAATTAGATTAGTTGTTCAGTCAAACACCTATCTTTTGTATATGCTACTACTCTTATGATAGAGTTGTAGAAGTTCCACTTTTGGGATTAGATTTAAGACCTTGTTTAAATATGAAGTAATTAAGACAAAGGTGTGCTATTTATACGGGTAAAAGATAAGAGTATCATTACAGAAATACGTCAAATGATTTTAGACTGTTGTAGTCTTTATTAAGTACTTCACAGTTTCTTCAACTTTCTTGCAGGATTTGTATCTTTCTTCTTTGTTGCAGCATGTGTTTCATAATTTGATGCAGTTATCACTTGGTTGCATTCACTAGTCAATATTGGCACGTTTATTGCAGATTGCGCCTAACCTTGAACATCTCGCGATTGGTGAGGTATAAAATTCTGTGTGTACGTAAACTTTATTCTACCTATGATGATCTTCCAATGAAATTACGTAAGCAAAGGAAATGGTCCGTCTACCGTCTTCTGAAGGCACTATACCATGGATTCTCTTTAAACTTAATACGAATTTGTGCTCGTATCGTAATTTCACTTGAGTACATGCAACGTACATCGTTCTTTCTTTTCTTAACAGGGATTTCAAGAGAATGAGGAGGGATTCGCATCTTTTGAGCACTTACTGCCAATCCCACCTGATTGTTTGGTATTCCATGTGAAGAATATAGAATTTTGGGAAATAGAAGCTAAGGCAACGAAGATGAAATAAAGTTATAGTAACGTGTACTTGTAAGATAAATTATAGTATTTATCTTTCCATAATTGTGGTATAAGGAATCCTAGTTTTCTAGGAATATATGTTAATTCTATATTCTAGTTACCTAATTATATTATAATTAATTATAGAATTATTTCCAATTAAGACTCTTCCGTGATGGACGGTCGAGATTAAGTCCTAATTAAACCTTAACTGGAACTTGGTCCTCTCTTCACCTATATATACTATGACTTTACTCATCATAAATCATACGCAAGAAACACATAAATAAGGTGTATGACTTTCTATCAATTGTTCGTTGACGGTTCGTGCTCACGCCTAGCTGCTTTCTACCACAACACGATAAACGGAGGTATTTCTTCTTTTCTATTTACGTGTGAATCTATTTGTGACGTCATGTAGTTCAAAACGATTAAAGTCATGTAAAATTATATCTAACATGTGGTATCAGAGCTTAGGTTTATGAACGCATGATTGTCCTTTAAATATATAGATTCAAATTATAACGAAGCAAGTTTGGGATTTGAGTTTTTCTTGTATGTATCTCGTTTATAATAATTAATATCCTAGAACATGCAAAAACGCTCCGGATTTTACTTTGATGGCAGTACGGATAGAATTTTGTAATTATGTTCCTTAATTATGTCAAGCATGTAGTAGATGTACTTTGATTTTTATGTATGCTAATATTACGTGGTAAAGGGTATCTTGAATTATCTTAATTTTGCACGAAGAAGCAGAGCTTATTTATAAATCCAGATTTATTTTGCTATACTATCATTGGTATGATGACGTCTTGAGGTGACAGTTACTCTTATGGTGAAATAAGTTAATGTCGTTGCTTATTATTTTGTTTTATCCTGTAATTAATTACTTGTTAACATGATGTAATTAATGACTTGTTACCTGTAATTATGCGTTCTCTGTTATACATATGTGTACTCTTGTACAGAATATTTTAATTGTCAAACCTTATGCGATCTGCTCTTGCTTAGAGATCTAGGTATTTTGCCTTAGATTTAAGGATATGCATAACTTCGCATATACAGTAACGTTCAATTCACGGCATAATTGATTTTTCTCTAATTCAGTAAAAAATATATGAACAACTTCCTTAAATATAATGATACGGATATTACATAATCTTTCATAATGTACCTAAGGCGAAGTCGATTCCACTTCAGAACTCAATATCCATCAATATTATATGAACAAATCCTTAATATTAAGGGATTTAAGTAATAAATTACGTTTTATTAAGGTTAGAGATCACCACAGTGACTTTAACACTAAAAGATAAAAGATTTTCAAATCACAAATTATACTACCATTATCAAGATAGTTCATGAACCTTATGAATTAATTGGTTGACCCACAGGCAATCAAAAAATCATATTAATTTTCAACAATAAAATAAGTAATATATACGTAAACCAAAGAAATCCACAGATTTCCAATGTTTTATTAAAGTTAGTATATTACTTAAATCAAGAATATTAAATATTACGACTCTTAATGGTATTATGTGTAGAATTTATAGTGACTGCCCACAGGAGCGCTATATTTTCTTGTCGTAAATATTTCAAAAATTATGTGTTGTTTATGTCTTACACTTCAATTAATAAATTTATATCTCGATAAATTGCAGCAATTTTTCCCGCACAATTGCCATCATGCGTCTCAGTTGTCCCACTTCTCACGGGAACCAACTTCTCAGAATGGAAAGAGAAAGTTGAATTCACCTTGGGGGTACTTGATTTGGATTTGGCTCTCACAACTGTGAAGCCAGATCCCATTATGGATACAAGTACTACTGAACAAAAGGCTCTCCTTAAATCTTGGGAGAAGTCTGATAGACTGAGCATTATGTTCTTACGAATGACAATTGCTACCAACATCAAAACTTCCCTACCCACACCAGTAAATGCTAAGGGTAACTTAACCTCAATAGAAGAACGCTTTAAGACTGCGGACAAGTCTCTTGCTGGGACACTTATGGCAGAACTTACAACGATGAAGTTTGATGGCACACGCTCTATGCATGACCACTACATTGAGATGACGAACCTTGCAGCTAAGTTAAATAATTTAGAAATGATGGTGGATGATTCTTTTCTCGTCCAATTTATTCTAAATTCTTTACCTCCTCATTACGGACCTTTCCAAATTCATTACAACGCTATTAAGGAAAAGTAGATTGTTAATGAATTGGCTAACAAATTGGTTCAAGAGGAGGGCAGGCTGAAGAAACAAGGTATTAGGGTTGCACACTTTGTCTAAGGAGCTGGATCTAAAGCTGGGAAAAGGCACAACTCAAGCCATAAAAGAGCACCACCTAGAATGAATGACTCTATCAACCCACAGAGAAAAAGGCAAAGAAAGACGACCGGTGCAAATTTTACAAAAAGACTGGACACTTTCAGAAAGATTGCCATAAACGAAGGGAATGGTTCAAAAAGAAATGTAAACCTATGGGTTTCGTAAGTTTTTCTGAATCAAATAATTTCTATGTTTCTCCTCATACTTGGTGGATTGATTCTGGTGCTAATGTTCATGTTTCAAATTCCATGCAGGGATTTCTTACGACCCAAACCACAAACCCAAGTGAAAACTTCTTATTCATGGGAAACCGAGACAAAGTCCCAGTTGAAGCTATTGGAACTTATCGTCTTATTTTAGATAGTGGATTTCAGTTAGATTTATTTCAAACTCTTTTTGTTCCTTCTATTTCTCGTAATTTAGTTTCAGTAAGCAAACTTGATAGTTGTGGTTTTAAAGTTAGTCATGGAGATGGTTGTTTTAATTTAATTTTGAATTCTGATTATGTTGGTTCTGGAATTCTAATTGATGGGCTTTATAGATTTAATATTGCTACTAAATCTTCTGAAACTCATCTCACCCTGCATGCTAATGGTGAAACAAAACATAAGTCGTCTAAAAACGACTCTTATTTCTTGTGGCATAAAAGGCTGGGACATATTTCCAGTGAAAGAATCAAAAGATTAGTAAAAGATGAAAGTCTTCCAAGTCTTGATTTTACTAATCATGAAGTATATGTTGATTGCATTAAGGGTAAGCAAACAAAACACACAAAGAAAGGAGCCACAAGAAGTACCCAGCTTCTTGAAATAATACATACATATATTTGTGGAGCTTTTGACATTCTAACTTTTGGTGGTGAAAAATATTTCATTACCTTTATTGATGATTTTTCACGTTATTGTTATCTCTATTTATTGCATGAAAAATCTCAGTCAGTTAATGCTGTACAATTATTCATTACTGAAGTCGAAAGGCAATTAGATAGAAAAGTGAAAATCATAAGGTCAGATAGAGGTGGTGAATTTTATGGAAGGTATGATGAAACAGGACAACATCCTGGATCCTTTGCAAAACTTCTCCAAAGTATTGGAATTGTTGCTCAATATACTACACCTGGTTCTCTATGGCAAAATGGTGTAGCTGAAAGGCGAAATCGTACTTATATGGAAATGGTTAGGTCTATGATGAGTCATGCTAATTTACCAATATCCTTGTGGATGTATGCCTTAAGAACAGCTACATATATTTTAAACCGAGTTCCTAGCAAAGTAGTTCCAACGACCCCTTTTGAACTATGGAAGAGCTGGAAACCTAGTTTAAAACATCTTCAAATTTGGGGATGCTCGGTTGAAGCATGAATCTATAACCCACATGAAAAGAAATTAGACTTTAGAACGATTAGTGGTTTCTTTATTGGTTACCCAGAAAAGTCTAAAGAATATATGTTTTATTGTCCTAACCATAGTACGAGAATTGTAGAAACGGGTAATGCTAGATTCTATGAGAATGGCAAAATCAGTGGGAGGGATAAAATACAAGATGTAATCATTCAAGAAATAAGGGTGCCTATCCCTTCACCCTCTTTTCCTAAAGATGTTGGGAATCTTCCTATTGTCGAAGGTTTAGACAATGAAGAGCATCCAAATAATGATACACAACTCCATAATGAGATTACTGCCAATAATGATGATATTGATGAAGAACTAGAGGAACATGCATTAAGAAGATCAACTCGTAAGAGGAGATCTGCTATTTCCAATGATTATTTGCTTTATCAAGTAGAATCTGATATTGGGATTCTTAAAGACCCGATTTCATACAAACAAGCCATTAAAGACATTAATTCTAATAAGTAGATTGATGCCATGAAAGATGAAATAAAATCTATGGATAAAAATGAAGTATGGGACATTGTTCAATTGCCTCAAGGATACAAAGCAGTCGGGTGTAAGTGGGTCTTCAAGACCAAACACGACTCTAATGGCAACATTGAACGTCATAAAGCTAGACTTGCAACCAAAGGTTTTAATCAGAAAGAAGGCATTGACTACACCGAGACTTTTTCTCCTGTGTCAAGAAAAGACTCTCTTAGAACTATCTTGGCATTAGTAGCTCATTACGATCTTGAGCTATATCAAATAGATGTGAAAACCGCCTTTCTTAATGGAGACTTGCAAGAAGAAGTCTATATGCGTCAACCTGAAGGCTTCATTATTGAAGGTCAGGAAGACATGGTCTGCAAACTTAAGAAATCACTTTATGGACTGAAACAAGCTTCGCGGCAATGGTATCTAAAGTTCGATAAAACCATTACTGACTTTGGTTTTAAGGAAAATATTGTTGATCCATGTATATACCTCAAGATCAGTGGGAGTAAGTTCATATTTTTGGTTCTGTATGTTGATGATATTCTATTAGCCAGTAGTGATCTTTGTCTTTTATCTGAGACTAAGTGTTATCTATCTAAGAACTTTGAAATGAAAGATATGGGTGAGGCGTCCTATGTGATTGGAATAGAAATATTTCGTGATAGATCACTTGGGATTTTAGGTATGTCTCAGAAAGCATATATTGATAAAGTTCTAGAGAGATTTGGCATGATGACATGTTCTTCTAGTGTTGTTCCATTGCATAAAGGAGGCAAGCTTGATCTTGATCAATGCCCGAAAAATGAACTGGAACGTAAAGTTATGGAAAGTTATCCTTATGCTTCACTTATTGGGAGTTTGATGTATGCACAAGCCTGCACCAGACCCGACATTAGCCATGCAGTTGAGATGCTAAGTAGATTTCAGAGTAACCCAGGACTCGCTCATTGGAAAGCTGCAAAGAAAGTACTAAGATATTTAAAAGGAACAAGAAATTTTATGCTCACGTATAGAAAGTCAACACATCTACAGATGGTTGGATTTTCTGATTCAGATTTTGGTGGATGTTCAGACTCTAGGCATTGCACTCTTGGCTATACTTATCTTTTAGCTGGCGGTGCAATATCATGGAAAAGCCAAAAATCCGAGTTGCTCTACACATCTACAATGGAAGCTGAATACGTGGCATCTTTTGAGGCTGCAAATCAAGGAGCATGGTTGCGGAATTTTGTTTGTCAATTTGGGTCATTGAGCTTTATTTATGGGTCCTTGACTGTTTACACTGACAATAAAGCTGCAATTCAATTCTCTACTCATGACAGGATATCTAAGGGATCAAAACACATAGACCTTAAATATCTATCACTGAAACAAGATGTTAGACGAGGAAAGATTGTCATTGATCATTTAGGTACAGATGAGATGGTTGCAGATATATTTACGAAATGACTACCTCCAAAACCATTTCAGAAACATGCTAGCAGTATGGGTCTTGAAGATAGCTCATAGTTGATTTCTGCAATTCATTATGCATTATTATTGTATTTGACATTTTATTTTGAGCTCTTATTGGACTTGTACATCTTTTCTATTCTGTTTTTCCATTGTGTACACATATTATTGTTGGATTTATGATAACAAAATTTGTCTTTTGTTTTAAGACATTATGGGACCATTACGAAAACTCTTACTAATGGCCTAATTATGATTGTTGCTAATATTGTGGTACGTGGAAGGAATCATGTTGCAAAATAATGTGCCCGCCATAACTCTTATTAGCTTACTTGATTAATCAATGCACTTATGACAACTAGCTAAAGAAAAGTTTTAACATTTTTATGCGCGCCTTATGATTTCCAAATGAAAACACTAATGAGTATTCCTATCGACCAAGTGGGAGACTGTAAGATAAATCTTTATAGTATTTATCTTTCCATAATTGTGGTCTAAGGAATCCTAGTTTTCTAGGAATATATGTTAATTCTATATTCTAGTTACCTAATTATATTATAATTAATTATAGAATTATTTCCAATTAAGACTCTTTCGTGATGGACGGTCGAGATTAAGTCCTAATTAAACCCTAACTGGAACTTGGTCCTCTCTTCACCTATATATACTATGACTTTACCCATCATAAATCATACTCAAGAAACACATAAATAAGATGTATGACTTCCTATCAATTGTTCTTTGACGGTTCGTGCTCACGCCTAGTTGCTTTCTACCACGACACGATGAACGGATGTATTTCTTCTTTTCTATTTATGTGTGAATCTATTTGTGACGTCATGTAGTTCAAAACGATTAAAGTCATGTAAAATTATATCTAACAGTACTTTCTGAAGAATGAGGAGTTCTGCGAAATCTTATATAGCATTGGCTTCCTCCAGTCAATATGTTTATTTTGACACGATTGCTTATATTGCCGTGTGAGACAAAGATGTGCCAGATCGAGTGTAGACTGAAAAGGAAATGGGTGTATAATTTTGCAGTTCCAATGCTTCTCTGTAGTGGCAAATGTTACTCTGGCAATGTGATGATTCGAATAGTAATATGTATTTTATGATTTACGATCTGTTTCTAATTTCTCTATGATGTATGATGATGTAACTATTTTTGTTTTATTTCGTTCGGGTTATAATACACAATAAATGATCAAAAATGAGCCTGACAATGCCAAAATAATTCTAGTCCAATATAATAAACGTACTAACTTGGTCTGGATAACCTACTGTCTATTACAGGTATTGGACTGTTCCAGATATTAATAAGACAAATAAATGCGTAGATCGAATAGAGGGTGTTTGATGCGTGCCTCGAACGCTACTGGTTCGATACTGTCGTAAGTCGAACCCGACTAGTTCGAGAATGTGTCGGTCGAATTGATGAAGTGTCGAATGGTGTTCGTTCGATGTTGGTGTGTCGAACTGAGTCGATTCAATACAGTAGAATCTTGAACGGGGACCGGTTCGATGCTATAGAAACTCAAATGGAGATCGATTCGATCTTAGTCAACGAAAAATAGGTTAAGATCGAACAAAGCGCTACGTCGAACAGGAAAGTATATCGAACCCTTGCGTTCGATGTGATGTTGTGTGTTGTGTGTGTGTGTTCTTCTCTCTCTAGAAGGTCAATGGGCGGGGTATTTATAGACCCCGTCCCGTGGGACCCTCCAAACGCAGGAGAGTCAGCATCGGACCCGCATTTATAGAAAAGGTGTGGTTCGATGCAGAACCCGCATCGAACCTCTTCCGTTCGATGCTCTCGTATCAATGGGTCTTTGCTGCTGGGCCAGCCCAATCTTGGATTTGGGCCTACCTTAAATCATCCCCATCATATCGTCCCTCCAGTTTGGGAGACGGTGTCGATGAGAGAGCGGTTTCCAAACTTAGAAATTTTTGTGTTCTGTTTAATATTGAGTGACAAAATCTTGAGCGTGCCGAACTCTGGCCGTTCGATGTATTAGGTGACAGCATTGAATTTTGAGAATTCGATGTGGGCGCATCGAACGAGCGCAGTTCGATGCACGCAGGTGTAAACATTGAATCTGGTGAATTCGATGCAGGCGCATCGAACGAGATCTGTTCGATGCTGACGTAATGGAACTGGAGATAAAGGCGGTGGGTGGGCCTATATAAGGGGCCAATTTCCACCTCATTGTCATTTTCTTTTCCAGTGGAGTTTTTTAACCGCTCTTTAGGCTGCATCGAACAGTGAGGGTTCGATAGACTTAACATCGAACCGTCAGTGTTCAACTTTTCCAATCGCATCAAAATTCCAAGGATTCAATGCTGATATAATTTTTCCTTGCTTCAGTGATCCAAATATCATTCTATAATTGACCTGAAATGGCAATGAAAAAATCTAAAAATCGGAGTAAGCCTGTATTGTCACCCGAGAATATATATGGTGATCGGAAAAGGAGCGAGGAAAATGAAGCCTCAGATGTGGGCCCATCATTTGCCAGTGTTTCCCCAGAAGGATCCCCAAGTGAGGCCACAAGAACTGAATCTGCAATTAGGGCCCCTGGAGCTCTATCCGATAATTGGGGTATAGGTCACTCCGCTGCTCCACCAGTTGATCGTTCTACCATGAGGCTCGGTTGCATCAGTGCTGGTACTCGGGTGCCTATTGTGAGCAACTTCGAGCATCATGAGGATTTTGTCTCGCATAGATTGGTGATGACGCCAACTGCCACTGGTGGATGCGTTAAGGTTGGGACTAATTCTCAGATCCGAATTTTGGAAGAAATTGATGCGGAAGATGAGAGGATTCCTGCCCATTTGGCTAGATTCAATGCAGCTAATCCCACGTTTAGGAGCGTGCGAAGTAATGTTGGAGCGGGTTCCTCTCGTTCAACGGGTGAGCATTGATACACCGCCGCTAGAAGGAAATTAGATGAGGAAGAGTCTGCTCGAGAAGCTCAAGACATCTCTCCGCCCCCATTTAGGCGACCTCGACCTTCAGGTAATCTGAGACCGGCCCCTCTTGGAAGTCTCATTCATTATGATTTCCTTAATGACGAGAATTCAGAATCTTTGAGCGCTACTTGGGGCAGATATCGATTGAGAGAAGAACATGCGGCAGAGATTATGCCGGGCCTATGGCCTTAACTGGATCGTCAAGCCGTAATTGATAGGTTAGGATACCGTGATCTGGCACGATTTGGTTGTTTACTTTTTGCTACCATTACTGTAAGAGTGTATCGACTGTGTCGGGATTACATTGGTTTGACTGAGGTACAGGGTCAACATAATTCAGTCGTCGACAGGCTATGCGCAAGTATTTGTAGTGGTGATAACAGCCGATGTAATGCACTGAAACGCGCCAAAGAATCTGAGAAAGTGGCTCCTAAGGCTGTTCGTGATGTCCACGATGCTGGAGTAATGGCCAAGAAAACCGAGGAAAGTGTTATCGCATTACGTGCAGAAATAGTTGCATTGAAGAGAGAGAATGACTCTTTGAAGCATGAGAATTCTTCTCTTAAAGTGTCGAACGCCGCCGCGGATAGTGTCATAGCCGATTTGGGTCGCTGAGTCCAACATTTAGAATTGGAGGATTACAAGTGCTCCATTGCCAAATCTTTCATGCAGAGTAATGTTTATAAATTTCTTGAGTTACTTCATAGCGCAGCGGACATGAAATATGGCATGGAGCTTGGCGTCGATCAGGCTGGTTATCTCGGATATCTTGGAGAGGGTTTCCGAAAAGATATGATGGATGCTAGTTGTGGCCCTAGGATGGAGATCCCGGAGCCTAGCGGCGATGACGACGATAATTTACAGGACCCTAGACCTGGTGATCCGTTTTACGACGTATGGCTGGATCGTAAGGGCAAGAGTGCGACTGGTTCCAGTTCTTTGAATCCGAGTCCCCCTTTAATATGGTAGGGAATAGATAAAGGTGCTCCTAGCGCTGCTTTGAGCGAGTTGGAGAGAGTCAATAAAGCCCTTCATGCCGCTTTCAGTCAAAGTGACGATGAGGTTGAACTGTCTCCAAAAATGTCCAGGCTACGATTTTTCTGCCAAGTCCTCCTAGGGCGTCGAATTTTCGACACATGCCTGTTGTGGTTGTGGATAAGGGAAAGAAAGTAATGCCCGTATCCAATATTCCTGGTCCGACAATGATTCTGCCAACTGGAATGTACTCTTCTCGGGATCCTTCTCGAGATCGTGGAACTCCTGTTATTGAAGTTGTCGAGCCCGAACGATCATTCAATGACCAAAAGTTGATTTCTCCTAGCATATATCAGCTTGGCGAAGCCTCCAAAAGAGATGAAGTTATTCTGCCCGAATGTTGCGCACAAGCAGAGGAATTGGTGCTCACGGAGGATCAAATGCAGAGAAATTGTGTCAATTATGCACGTTCTGTGGGTGTGATCCTTCGTCCTGAGTCTAGGTGATACCATTTTGATGATATTAGGATTTTTGTTCTGTAAACAATTTCTGTATCACTTGGAACGGTTCTTGAATGAGATCGATTTTGCAGCTTGATATTATAGTTTTTTGATTTATACTCTATTTGTGTAATTCATTCTCTTTTTAACCACGTTTAGTGCACGTTCAGTTGCTCTTTGCCTGGTGTCAATTTTATAACTGTGTTGTGCTTTATACACATTATCAATCTTGTGTTGCATCTCCGTCATGGCGCTCGTGCCATGCATGTGGGGTTTGACCACTTTGGGAGATGTGTACCGCTGTCATGACGCTCGTGTCGTGCATGTGGGGTTTAGCCACTTTGGGCAATTTATACCGCCGTCATGACGCTCGTGTCGTGCATGAGGGGTTTGGCCACTTTGGGAGATTTATACCGCCGTCATGACGCTCGTGTCGTGCATGAGGGGTTTAGCCACTTTGGGCGATTTATACCGCCGTCATGACGCTTGTGTCGTGCATGAGGAGTTTGGCCACTTTGGGTGATTTATACCGCCGTCATGACGCTCGTGTCGTGCATGAGGGGTTTGGCCACTTTGGGCGATTTATGCCGCCGTCATGACGCTCGTGTCGTGCATGAGGGGTTTGGCCACTTTAGACGATTTATTATAATAAGACTCCACCTGCGTAATTCGACGGATAGAAAATCTAATTAGTTATTTGAAATGGGTTGAGTTCGATTATTACCGAGGCGCCTATGTTATCCCAGTTTGCATGGGACTCAAGCCTTCGTAGTTCATACAATTATTTGGCTACCGGGTGGTATTTTTTCAACTCCTATGCATAGTAGCATCTAAGATGTAGCACATTCCACGGATGCTTCTGCTGAACACCCTGCATAGTCTCCAAGTAATAGTATTCTCGTGAACTTGCTCGTATGATTTTGAAAGGCCCCTCCCATTTCGGTTCAAGCTTCCCAACGTGTTGTTTTGCCGCAATGCTTCTCAGCACCAAATCACCTACTTCGAATTTTTGGAACTGAACTCTTTTATCATAGCTTTTGGCCATTGTTGCCTTAAATGTGCGTTGGTACGTATCCTCCCTTGTCGAGCCTATCATATCCAGATCCATCTGTCTTAAGCGAGCCGATTGTTCAGGGTCATAATCATTAATCCTGCACATCGATATTACTATTTCTGCAGGCAAAACAGCCTCGGTGCCATAAACCAGAACAAATGGAGTCTCTCATGTTGATGTTTTTGGAGTTGTTCTATATGCCCACAATATTCCTTGAAGCTCTTCTGGACATGTTTTTCATGTGCTTCTCACCGTCATTTCAAGATAATCCTTCAATGTTTTATTGGTGGATTCTGTTTGACCATTTGACTGGGAGGATAGACTGAGGTCAGATTGTGAGATATCTTTAACTCCGTGAACCAAGATTTAATCTCCTTTCTGCTGAATTTTGTACCATTGTCACATATAATATACCTCGGAATTTCAAAATGGCATACGATGTATTTCCAGATAAACTCAATCATATTCTTCTCAGTGATCGACGACATAACCTTTGTTTCGACCCATTTGGTATAGTACTCAACTGCCACCACCAAATATCTATTTTGACCATTAGATGGGGGAAAAGGTCCTACGATATCGATTCCCCGTTGATCAAATGGACACGCCACGTCGATGGGTTGTAGCAGTTGTGCAGGTCTATGGATGAGACGAGCGTGGTATTGACAGCTGTCACATCACCTCGAAAAAGCTGTTGCATCTTTTAATAGAGTTGGCCAATAATATCCCTAGCGTAAAATTTGTTGAGCCAAAGCTCTTCCCCCGGAATGATTTCCACACCACCCTGCATGAATTTCTTTCTTTACGTATTCGGCCTGGGTTGGAGTCAAATATCTCAGAAGTGGTCCTTCGTAAGATCGTTTGTAAAGCTCTCCATTATGGATAGTAAACCTATAGGCCTTATATCGCATTATGCACTGTGCATTTGGATCTGTCGGGAGGATACCCTCCCGAAGATGAGTTATAATTTCGTCCTTCTAAGACGGGTCTTCCTGTATTGCCATTATAAATTCCATCCGCGCCTTCATAGCGTTATATTTTGATATCCTGATTGAGGGCTTGTTTGCAGCCATAAATGTTACTCTCTTCTTTACCAGGATCTCCGACGAGCTCACGAATTTAGAAAGCGCATTGGCTTTCGCATTGTCGTCCCTCGAGATCTGAGTAATATCAAAGAATTTGAAACTCCTTGCCAATTCTTTTACCTTTGTGGCATACAATTTCGTCGTCTCTTCTCTCGTCTCATATTTTCCTGAATAATGATTTGCCACTAAGAGCGAGTCGATAAATATGTCCAAATGTTCAACATTGAGCCCGAGAGCCATTTTGATACCGACAATCACTGCTTCGTACTAGGCTTCTTTGTTTGTCACCATGTAGTTTAGACTGATAGCGAATTCAAACTCCCTTCGCTCTGGGGACAGAAAATGAATCCCAACCCTCCCCCATAAGTGGTTGCGGACCCGTCTGTGTGTAGTATCCATGTCGTGGTTACTCTGCTGGTTTTGGCTTGATCTGATATAGTAAAGATACAATTCGCGGTATCGGCCACACTGTTTCCCAATGTCTCAGCCATTAAATCCGCTAAGGCATGTGCTTTAATCGCAGTTTGTGGCTTGAACTCCAATCCGAATTCACTGAGCTCAATTGCCCCCTTAACCAACCTGCCAGAAGTTTCGGGCCTCTCCAGCACTTATTTCAAAGGCTTATCAGTCACTATTGTGATTGTGTGAGATTGAAAGTATGGTCTCAATTTTCGTGCGGTGGCCACGATTGCCAGTACAAACAATTCTATCACCAAACAGTTCATCTTTGCCCCTTGCAGAACTCTACTCACATAGTGAATGGGTAACTGTTGGGTTCCCTTCTGCCTGACTAGTACCATGCTGATGGCATGTGAGGATACCGCTAGGTATGGATATAACATTTAGATTTCTTCTAGTTTTGCTAACAGTAGCGGGCTCACCAAATAATTCTTCATTTTGTCGGAAAGCTTCCTCACATTCCGGCGCCCAAACAAAATCCTTGCTTCGTCTCATGACTTTAAAGAAGGGGAGGTTCTTTTCTGCATAAGTAGATATGAACCTCCCCAAGGCTGTCAATCGACCCACCAGACACTTCACATCCCTCACTGTCTTTGGTGATGGTAGATCCAACACCGCCCTTATCTTATCTGGATTGGCTTCTATTCCTCTTTCATTCACCATATAGCCTAGGAACTTTCCCGCTGTTACCCCAAAAGTGCATTTTTTAGGGTTCAACTTCATTCTGTAGGTTCTCATGATGGCGAAAGCCTCATCTAAATGATGCACATGTTCTTTAACCTTGAGACTTTTCACGAGCATATCGTCAATATACACTTCCATTGACTTATCAATTTGATGGTAAAATATTTTGGCCACCAATCTTTGAAATGACGCTCCTGCGTTCTTCAACCCGAAGGGCATTACCCTGTAACAGGATACTCATATATCCGTGACAAAAGCTATTTTGCTCTGATCTTGTACCGCCATGGAGTTCTGGTGGAAACCACTTTTTGCATCCATCATACTCAACAACGCGCATCATGTGGTCGAGTCAACCAGTATATTTATCCTAGGCAATGGAAAAGGATCCCTAGGACAATGCTTGTTCAAGTCGGTATAATCCACGCACATTCTCCATGTCACTCCTTTTTTCATAACCAACACGATATTGCTCAACCATTCTGAAAACTTTAATGCAATGTGCCGTGCCGCTAAGAGTTCATGTACCTCTTTTTCGGTGGCTTCATTTTGCTCCTTGCTAAAATTCCGCTTCTTCTGTCTTATCGGTTTTGCGCTCTTGTCTACATTCAATCGATGTACTATGATTCTGCAGCCTATTTCGTGCAAATCGTAATTAGACCAAGCAAATATATCTGAATAACGCTTGAGGCAATCCACCAAAGTTGCCTCTATCATTTGTTCCAATCCTGCTCCAATCTTTAGTACCTTCTCGGCACTTTCCTCAAACTGTTGTACAATCTTAAATTCCCCTAACAGCTCCATCTTACATTCTTGCCACTGCTTTAGTAGCTAATTTTTAGCTTTTTTCCGTCCTTGTTCCTTGGGCTCGGGTTGCTTTCCATTCTCATCTCTCACGACCTTGGTTTTATTTCTTGCGTTTACCGTTCCATCTGATCGCATACAACGTCTCTTTGTCATCCTAGCTATTTATACCTAAAAACAATTTAACGGTTTTCCCACAGACGACGCCAATATTTTGGTCTTATTTCGTTCGGATTATGATACACCAGAAATGATAACAAATGGGCCTAACAATGCCAAAATAATGCTAGTCCAATATAATAAACGGACTAACTTGGTCCAGATAACCTACTGTCTATTAGAAGTATTGAACTGTTCCAGCTATTCTAATAAGACAAAGAAATGCGTAGATCGAATAGAGGGTGTTTGATGCGTGCCTAGAACGCTACTGGTTCGATACTGTTGTAAGTCGAACCCCTTCTAGTTCGAGAGTGTGTCGGTCTAATTGATGAAGTGTCGAACCATCTTGGTTCGATGTTGGTGTGTTGAACTAAGTCGATTCGATACAGTAGAATCTCGAATAGGGACCTGTTTGATGCTATAGAAACTCGAATGGAGATCGGTTCGATCTTAGTCAACGGAAAATAGGTTAAGATCGAACAAAGCACTACGTCGAACAGCAAAGTATATCGCACCCTTGCGTTCAATGTGGTGTTGTGTGTTGTGTGCATGTGTTCTTCTCTCTCTAGAAGGTCAAGGGGCGGGGTATTTATAGACTCCGTCCCGTGGGACCCTCCAAACGCAGGGGAGTCAGTATCGAACAGGTGTGGTTCGATGCGGAACCAGCATCAAACCTATTCCGTTCAATGCTCTCGTATCAATGGGCCTTTGCTGCTGGGCCGACCCAATTTTGGATTTTGGCCTACCTTAAATCATCCCCATCAGTAACTTTGAATTTCTATGCCAGAAATTCTTGCTTGTTCTTTTTGCCGTATTACGAGGATGTGAACAACATGAAGTTGCCACCATTGATTATCTTTACCTCCATGCTTCAGTCAGAGTCACAAATTTTTTATAGTGACTGAATCACATTCTAATGCTGTGAGTTTGAAGTTTCTCACATTAAAAGCTTATGTTCATGGGAAGTTATCTTTTTTGTACCATAATCACATTTCAATGAACTTGTGTGTTAATGCTTTCCTTTCTTTGTCCTTTCAGAAAACATATCTCTAGCACTTGCTTAGAAAGTTGGATTGAAATAATAAAATAAAATTTTAGCATCTGTGTTTTCCGATGATTTCTGTTTTCTGGTTATTTTGATATTCAATCAAATAACCCAAATTATAATTGCATGGTAATAAAATCACGGCCAAGTGACTTGACAAAGTTTGTTGAAATGATTGACTTCTATATTGCGCTTTTAACCATATTACGCAAGATGTACCAAAAGTATTCATATTTTTCTTCATCTCAAATTCGTACTATGTTATACATATACTATCATAGATTCGCACTTATTCATGCTTCAAGATTTAATCCTAATGACTCGGCAAAAAACTAGACTCAAAAACAAGATAAATATATACAATTAATTAAACAAACAAAGCATAGCTCCCACCACCACCACCCCCCACTTAAATCATGCGATGTCCTCATTAGAATTAAACTAAAGATCAAATAACTCATGATCGAGCTCAAAGGACACTCGTCGGATTTTCAGTGGTGTGACTTTTTCGTTTGTTATACTCTCCTCAATCTCTCGCGTCTCTCTCCAGTTGAGATCGTTGATGAAGTGGAACTGGTACGTAATCTCCTCCAATTGATCAGTATTAGTCTTTTCTACCCGTTCTTTCAACTCTAGCCATTGCTTATATGCCATTCTCTGTCTCTTCGGCAAGGGTGATAGAATTTATTCGATTTCTTCTGTTGCTGATGACTTGTCAGGGTTGAAAGTTATTTCTATCACTTGCCTCGCAATGTGATTTATGGAATATGTATTTCGGTGGTGTATGTCTCGCGAAAAGAGAGAAAGTGGAAATGTGATTTCAAGCCGTTATTCGGTGTTTAAGAAAGAGAATGTTTATAGAGGCCTCATGGCTAATGATGGGCTCACATTGAACCCATGACAATGCAAGAAAATTACAACTTGACAAGACAACAATGCAAGGTGCAAGAAGGCGATGAAACACAAAAAAGTGACCATCTGAGAAGACAACATTCTCGAGAAGACATCCATTACCTTAGATCCCTGTCTATTGAGAGACTAGAACAAGACCAAGAACACTTATGAAACTTGATTGTCCGATATGGTACGTACATTCGACATGTTAATAGAACAAAATGTTATTCGATATCAGAGATGTGACCATATCTTAATATAAGCATTTTGAAGCTTAGCAATTGCTTTAATCCTCATAATATCAACTTCCAATTAATTTAAAATGCACAATAGATAACATTACCATTACACCAATACATACAACCACCACTGAAGAACAAATTGGTATTCGGTTTATAAAGCAAATGAAAAACAGATACAGCTAGTTGTTCACATCCTCATATTGCAGTAAAAGATAATGTAAGAGTTTCTGGCATACAAATCAAAGATACATCAGAGGTGTAATGCATAAAATATATATTACTTACTCGAATAAACAATGCGCTGGAGTTACATTCGCCATAGACAAAATGAGGTGATTCTCTATTCCATTATACACTCGATTTGGCAAGTCTTTGACTGCTTCGGCAACATATTTTACGTTGTTGACCGAGAATGTTTCTAAACTTTTTTTATGATAGATGAAACAAATGATGTATTGTATGTGAGTCAACAACGTTTTTAAAATATATTATCAAATAAGTGTCATTAAACACTTCATACACCTTATTCATATTTTAAGTAAGCTTTATGAGAAATTGTGCAGAATGACAAAATCTTGCTCTTAAATTTATGACCCAATAGATATCACGCGAATAAGAATCAGTAATTAGCAGCTAATTTGGTATATTTTGCACAACAAAAGTAATTCTATTAACGTATTATGTGTACAATAATATTATTGACATATGATGGTATTCATTTGTAAATAAGATTACTAGCCAATGGGTGGTTTTAGCAATATACTCATAATTATATACTATGTCCAGTTTTTCTTTTCTTTTTTGATTTCATGTAAGATTCTCCTCAACGT
Organism: Linaria vulgaris; assembly: GCA_948329865.1. Taxonomy (NCBI): domain Eukaryota; kingdom Viridiplantae; phylum Streptophyta; class Magnoliopsida; order Lamiales; family Plantaginaceae; genus Linaria; species Linaria vulgaris. The sequence goes on along the minus strand of OX415251.1, from coordinate 49,361,554 downwards.
AACTCCCTTTCTTTTTCTTCTCGGTCAGCCCTCAGTCGCACTGCTTTTGAATTTGGTATTTGTGGTTTCTCAGTAAGTTTTTGTTCTTTCTTAATTTGTATGAAACTTACTCCTGATCAATGCAGTCCAATCCAATAGAAAAGAGTGTGGAAAATGAAGAAATTGATCGAATTAGCGATTTGCCCGATTTGATTTTGAGTAAGATTTTATGTAAATTGCCAACAAAAAATGCAGTTGGTACCTCAATTCTCTCCACCAGGTGGAAAAATCTCTTTCCCTTAGGGTTCATGCCTATTAAACTTGATTTTGATGATTCATTGCTCTTAAACCCTAATAGGGCAGATAACAATGATTCCAACAATACCCCTTCTGTTACTTTTATCAAATTTGTTGATAAATTGGTTAATGTTACTTTGTCGTCTAATGCCAATTCTGTGGATGAAATTATTCTTCATTGTCACAAGAAATATGGTCAACACAAGGTTGCATCTTGGATTTCTGCGGCGTTACGCATTAATGTTCAACATCTTGATCTCAAGGCTAAACTTAAAAAGTCAAAGACCTTGTTTCGCAGCCTCAATGGCTGTACGACATTAGTGACGCTGCGTCTTTGGGTGAAAAGTGTTTTGAAGGTTCCAGATGAATTTAGTTTACCCAATGTGAAAACTCTAGACCTTGTAAAGCTGAGATTCGATGATGATGAAGGTGACCAGGTGAAGCGGTTTATGGAAGGCTTTCCTGCACTAGAATACTTATCTTTGTTGCGGTGCAGATTTTGGTATGATATTTGCATTAAGTGTCCTATGTTGAAGAAGTTGGTCATAGAAGGTTATTGGGAACAGCCTGGACCCAATCTCACATTCCATGCCCCTAATCTTGAATCGTTGATATGTAACGGATCTCTTGCTACTCACAATTTTGTCTGTGACTTCAAATCTCTTCACATGGCGCACATTGGCATTTGTCCCGGTGAATACTTATTTGATTGGTTATCAATAAAGGACACCCGTCGGTATTTTAATGATACGGCCATGATTGTTGCTTGCTGCTCAAGCACCATCCGTCTATATTTATCTCATTGTGCAATTGACGTAAGCTTTCTTAAGTTATCTCCATTTTGTTTCTTAATAACTTACATCATGAGTTTGAACTGCAATGTTTTCGACAACCAAAAAGCATGACTTATTCTAAGTTATTTTTGTGATTTAAGAAAGCTATTTTGTATCATAATGTGAAAGGCTTATGCGCTTATTATTCCTTCGCCCTGTGCAATCTTCAAGTTTTCGTAAATAGATTTATTTTTATGATGTCATCTTTGGTATCTTCATAAAGAAAATTAAAGTGACGTGATCATTTGTCGCTCTTAGCAGTAACATAATATTCTTGGAATCTAGTGTACTCATAATTAGATTTATTATTTGTGCAAACACCTAATTACTTTGTATATGATATCTATGGTGATGGCTGTGCAAGCTCCACTTTAGAGACCAGATGACAAGGCTTAATAAAACCCCTATTACCTTCTGTCTTAGCCTACGAAAAAAATAAATAATTGAGGGAATGGTGTTTCCATGTCTTCAAGTGCCTAGGAGATTGTTCTTACAACTGGTGTCCTAACTGCTAAAGATGCGCCAAACTAATAATGAATTAATCCAGGGATTGTTTCAGTAACTTTAATATTTGACAAGCGACAATGGGCACAATGCTTGTCAAGTGCAATAGCAATTATGGCTCGCTGCAGTTTAGTTTAGTATGACACCGGCATGAATTTTTGTTCATCTATGGATCATATTTTTTTGTTCCGTGTTTTAGGAAGACTTTCTTGCAAGTTTTATGGGTAAAACTTAGAGTATCATAAAATTATGTCAAATTATTTGAAACCTTTGCTGCTGCATTAAGTGGTTAACAGTTTTTCTAAGTTGGTTGCAGGCTTTGTATTGTTCCTCCGTTCCGCTGCCCTTATTTCCTCATTTGACATGGTTATCACTTGATCGCCTCTACTGGCCGATGTTGGCACACCTACTGCAGATTGCGCCTAATCTCGAACAACTTATTATTAAAGAGGTGTGGCGTTCTTTATCTTATATTTTGTATAAACCTGATTTCAGTTTTATTCTGCCTATGGTGATTCTTCCCGATAAAGTTGCGAAAGAAAAACAAATAGTCCATGAACCGTCTTATGAAGACCCTTATCTTTGAATTTTTCATTAAATCTTTATCAAACAAGTGCTCTTATTGTAAGTTTCACCCACTACAAAAAAAACCGAGCAATAGCGATGTTAGTTTCAACAAAGAGTTATGGTTCACAGATAGAAATAGATAATTTCCAAATAGTAATGTGTCGTTGGAATTCTGTAAATATTGCTCGGCTTATTGTAGTGACTATAGTGCATCGAACTTACAACATTTTAAATTAAGCCATTCCTACTTAACAGGGATTTCGAGAATATTCCGGAGGCTTTCATAACTTTACAAGTTTACTGCGGATCCCGCCTGAATGTTTAGTACTCCATGTGAAGAGAATTGAATTTTGGGAATTTGAAGGGCAGGAAGAGGAAATTAAATTAGTAGAGTACTTTTTGAGGAATGGAGAAGTTCTGCAAAACCTAATACTCCATTATGTTTCTCCTAATGATGTGAGTATTTTGAGAAGATTGCATATGTTGCCGAAGCAGTCAAAGACTTGCCAAATCGAGTGTATAATGGAATAGAGAATCACCTCATTTTGTCTATGGCGAATGTAACTCCAGCGCATTGTTTATTCGAGTAAGTAATATATATTATATGCTTTACACCTCTGATGTATCTTTGATTTGTATGCCAGAAACTCTTACATTATCTTTTACTGCAATATGAGGATGTGAACAACTAGCTGTATCTGTTTTTCATTTGCTTTATAAACCGAATACCAATTTGTTCTTCAGTGGTGGTTGTATGTATTGGTGTAATGGTATTGTTATCTATTGTGCATTTTAAATTAATTGGAAGTTGATATTATGAGGATTAAAGCAATTGCTAAGCTTCAAAATGCTTATATTAAGATATGGTCACATCTCTGATATCTGCGTACTTTTATTTTAATGTTTTTTTTTTCAGAAATCATATCTCACAGAGCATGCAATTGAGGTTGGAATTTTCCACCATGTTGCCAAAAAAAAAAATATAAATTAATAAGCCCGTTACTTGTGATTTTTCAAATGTTTCTGATTATTATTATATTCAATCAATGTTTGAAAAAAAAAATCACAATAAAGTTTCATTTCCTTAAAAATCTTTCGAACGAAATATTTGGATTGCACTTAATGCTAAGCTTCCGCTGTCGGTCTGGCCGGAAAAGGACGGATTTCTGATAAGTTTTTGTGACCACGCACGGTAGACGAAGGAGCTATTTTCAACAAATCGGGGCCCTTAATTGACCAGCAAGCATAAAGTTTGAACGCACTTCTTGATCCGTACTTTCCATCAGAGGGATGACCGGCCTGTCAACTACTATTCCCTGTCTTCGGCACCTCTGACATATCAAGCTCTTTTATTCTCGGTAGGTGCCGTCAACTCGACGTCGTCGTCAAGGTCGGACCGGTGGATCCAATCGGATAGCTGAGGTGATTTCGGTAAACTTAGGCATGAGCTATAATTAGCCACAAATATGTTTAATTATTCTCCATCAATCAAACTCTTGGATTGTGTGTTGGTATTGTGGGAATATTTGTGTACTTGGAAAGGAGAAGGTTTACTCTGTATTAGAATATTAGGCACACCGACCATTAGGTAAAGTTGAGTTTTCTCCAAAAGTATGAGTACACTATTTAGATTAAAACATTAAAAGTAACTTCAAATCAAAGTGGACGCCTAACGTAATTCACCTAGTGTTTCTCTTTCCGATTTGTGTTTAATTCACCTAGTCTGAGTTGTGACCACCTGGCGGTCGCAATTAGCTTGAATATTATTTGTAACCCTCATTTGCAACTGCCCCACGATTGCAATTAATATTCAAATTTTTCGTTTGTGATTTATTTTAGATCTTGATGTGTTTGTGATTTTTAAAAAAACAATCTCATTTTACATGTGAATTAAAGTAATATATAGTTAGTACACTAGTAATTGAGTTATCAAAATAGTAAATTATATGTGATAAAACGAGTTATTAATGATTCAACTATGTTTCATGTTCTACAACTATTCATAATTAGTAATTATGTTATCTATATCTGTATATAGGCATATTACTTTCATCGTCATTAAAATTAGTTAGAAGTTTTATTATGGACCGTCCCCTATAAATGATGGTTGATTGTGCAACGAAACATTTGATTTGGCTTATTTTAACTTATTAGTACCTATTATATATTGTTATAACTAACAATTAATAAACAACACGCCTTTAACTATTATCCGAAATGCGTAAATTTGTATGATAAACATTATTAGCAACCACGGAGCGGTTGCAAACCCGGCCAAGCCGAATGGCTAATGGTATAGCCGTTGGGCGGTCGCCAACACTAACGGCTAGTAGCACTGGCGATCGCCAGGCGATCGCAAATGTTGTTTTTCCCCCTTATAAACACCCTCCTCCATTCAGTTTCATAATTCATACTAGGCTTCACAAGTTCTTACGGTACCCCCTAACCTATTGGCACTTTTGTGACTTGCCCCCTAAACTATTTTTTTCATCACCATAACCCCCTAACCTTTGCCAACTTCTGTCATTTACCCCACTGTTGTATTTTAGGCCATTTTTCACAGGAATATTCTCCTCCTTGTGACTCATACCAATTGTACAAGATGCATTTTGTTAGTTATTGCAAAAAACAGACAAAAAAACACCCCAAATTGTAATTATTACGATCAAAAAAGGTCAAAAATACACTTGTGGGATAATTAGCACAAGCTCGAAAAGGTTAGGGGCTATAGTGGTGAAAAGGATTCTCCGAGGACACTGTCAAAAATACTCCATAAGTTAGGGGATTTGATTCTTTATCCCTACAATACATCATTCATTCTCAATTTTCAATAAATTCTAGAAACATTCTTGGTTACTGAATTTTCATATTTAGGAGTGAACATTTGACGATCAAGTTTCATAAATAATCCAGGTTTTGCTCTAGTATCTCAATAGACAAGGATCCGATCCAAGGTGGGTGTTTTCTGGCGATTGTCTTTTCTCATATGGTCGTTTTTCGCGGTTGTCGCCTTTGTGCCCTGTCGCCATCTCGCACGGTTGTCTTCTCAAGTTGTAGCTTTCTTGTATTATCGTTGGTTCAGTACGAACCCACGCCATATGGCCAAGATCATTAGCTGGCTGGAGGCACCTATAAAATTTCTCCGTCTTAAACACACAATGATACTTTATATTCATAATTTTACTTTCTAACTTTTGTTTTAGATTTTATTTTCCAGTTTCTTAGTAGTCGGACCCTGATGTAGTTCACTTGCATTGATAGTAGTGCAAGTGTGTCAAATGTCAAAAAGTAACTAAGATCTACCGGATATCTCATTCAACTTCAAGTTCTTAACGCAACACCAACTCCCTCAGAAAATGGACCTTCATTTTGAGCTACTTTCTTTTGGAGGGGCTTGGACTTAATCTTTATCTTCCCATACTAACCACATAATATTATTGGCATAAACTAAACAGAAATACTAAAAACATAATATAATAAGTAGCATAAACTAAACAGAACTATTACCAAAAAAGAAAGCAAATGTACAAGCTTTAGACAAGTTACCTGACCCACAATTTTGTCCAAATTTAGGCCTCTAGTTACACCACGACCACATTTGTTAGCATTAGTTCCTACAAAGGAGCATCATTTGGGTCGCGAGGAATAAATGCGTGTTTAATGACGAGGAGCATCATGTGGAAAGAGTTGTGTTGCTGAATTCGGTCTTGACTGCATTACCTGTTTACTTTTTAGCAGTGTATAAGGCGCCAAAGAATGTTATCAATAAACTTAATTCAATGCTTAGGAATTTCTTGTGGGGTGCAAATGAAGGTGGTCGAAAAATTACTTGGGTTAGTTGCGACGATGTGTGCAGGAAAAAGGAAAATGGCGGTTTACAAATAAAAAACTTGGAACTTTTTAACATGGCAATGTTGGCTAAATGGAGGTGGAGATTCTTAACTAAAGAACATGTTTTATGGAGAAAATTTGTTAAATCAAAATATGGAGAGTGTTGGGTCAGCGGATAGCGGGATTCTAATGCAACTAGAAGTGGATTGCAATCTATTTGGATGAGGGACTTACAGTTTATAATGACAGATCTGAATTATGATGTTGGTTTGGTAAAATTTTGGGGCGTAGTATTGGAAATGGCCATACAACCCGATTTGGACTGAAGCATGGGCTAATGAAAGACCTCTTTGTCTTTGTTTTAGTAGACTGTTCCAGATTACCATAAAAAAAAATGCGACGATTGCGGAGCAAGGGGAATGGAGTAGCGGTGTTTGGACATGGAAATGGCAGTGGAGGAGAAATCTATTTGTTTGGGAACAAGAACTTGTGTATGAATTAGAAAAACTTTTACAAGACTTTGCCCTGAGGGAAGGTGAAGCTGATAAGTGGTTCTGGAAATTGGATTCTTCGAAATCTTACTCAGTTAAATAGGCCTACAATGCCCTTTTAAAAACAACGTTTTTAAAATATATTATCAAATAAGTGTCATTAAACATCCACGCCAATGTTTTTGGACCAACTCAGACACCATCACTAAACGACAACAGTTACTTCCTTCTGTTTGTCGATGATTATACAAGAATGATGTGGATATACATTTTGAAGCAGAAATCAGAAGCATTTCCCAAGTTCTTGGAGTTCAAGGAAAAAGTCAAAAATCAAAGTGGCAGAAAAATAAAGACCCTCAGAACTGATCGAGGTGGAGAGTTCATTGGAAGAGACTTCATGAACTATTGCAAAGAGAAAGGCATCCACAGGCAGTGAACAGTTCGCTATAGCCTACAACATAATGGAGTTGCCGAATGGAAAAACCGTACGATTGCTGGAAGTGATGAAGCAATTTTCTTCGAAATCTTACTCAGTTAAATAGGCCTACAATGCCCTTAGAAAAGAAGAAACTGGAAGTGATGAAGCAATTTTCTTTGATATGTTTTGGAGATTTCGGTTCCTCTAAAGGTGAGGATCTTTTGTTGGAGAGCCTTATTGAACAAATATCCAACGAAAGTGAACTTAAAAAGAAGAGGTGTGTCTGAAGTGGAGGCAAATATAGCTTGCATTTTCTGCCACGAGGATGAGTAGACGAACAACCATTTGTTCTATAGATGTTGGGTGGTGTACAAAGTATGGATGAAGATTTACAAATGGTTTGGTTTGATCACAACCATTAACAGCGGCCTGCTCAATCAGTTTTGGCAACACTTGGAACTTTTTCCTTGGTCCAGGGGTACGGAAGAGTGGGGTGCAATATTGTTTTTTACGTTATGGTCCATTTGGAGCACTCGAAACAATATTATTAATAGAGGAGAAAATCTAGATATCGATAAACTTGTCGTGGTTATTCAAGTTCGGACATGGTGTTGGATTAAGCCTCGTAGGAAGGATTTCATTTTCTCGTTTTATGATTGGTATTGCTCACTGGTGACGTGCTTGAGGTGAACTGGTCGGTTTGTGATATGTAGCTAATTCTCATTAGCTGGTGTATTTATGTATCGTACTCTTTCTCTTTATTTTTCAATAAAATTGCTTACCAAAAAAAAAAATCACGGCCAAGTGACTTGACAAAGTTTGTTGAAATGATTGACTTCTATATTGCGCTTTTAACCATATTACGCAAGATGTACCAAAAGTATTCATATTTTTCTTCATCTCAAATTCGTACTATGTTATACATATACTATCATAGATTCGCACTTATTCATGCTTCAAGATTTAATCCTAATGACTCGGTAAAAAACTAGACTCAAAAACAAGATAAATATATACAATTAATTAAACAAACAAAGCATAGCTCCCACCACCACCACCCCCCACTTAAATCATGCGATGTCCTCATTAGAATTAAACTAAAGATCAAATAACTCATGATCGAGCTCAAAGGACACTCGTCGGATTTTCAGTGGTGTGACTTTTTCGTTTGTTATACTCTCCTCAATCTCTCGCGTCTCTCTCCAGTTGAGATCGTTGATGAAGTGGAACTGGTACGTAATCTCCTCCAATTGATCAGTATTAGTCTTTTCTACCCGTTCTTTCAACTCTAGCCATTGCTTATATGCCATTCTCTGTCTCTTCGGCAAGGGTGATAGAATTTATTCGATTTCTTCTGTTGCTGATGACTTGTCAGGGTTGAAAGTTATTTCTATCACTTGCCTCGCAATGTGATTTATGGAATATGTATTTCGGTGGTGTATGTCTCGCGAAAAGAGAGAAAGTGGAAATGTGATTTCAAGCCGTTATTCGGTGTTTAAGAAAGAGAATGTTTATAGAGGCCTCATGGCTAATGATGGGCTCACATTGAACCCACGACAATGCAAGAAAATTACAACTTGACAAGACAACAATGCAAGGTGCAAGAAGGCGATGAAACACAAAAAAGTGACCATCTGAGAAGACAACATTCTCGAGAAGACATCCATTACCTTAGATCCCTGTCTATTGAGAGACTAGAACAAGACCAAGAACACTTATGAAACTTGATTGTCCGATATGGTACGTACATTCGACATGTTAATAGAACAAAATGTTATTCGATATCAGAGATGTGACCATATCTTAATATAAGCATTTTGAAGCTTAGCAATTGCTTTAATCCTCATAATATCAACTTCCAATTAATTTAAAATGCACAATAGATAACATTACCATTACACCAATACATACAACCACCACTGAAGAACAAATTGGTATTCGGTTTATAAAGCAAATGAAAGACAGATACAGCTAGTTGTTCACATCCTCATATTGCAGTAAAAGATAATGTAAGAGTTTCTGGCATACAAATCAAAGATACATCAGAGGTGTAATGCATAAAATATATATTACTTACTCGAATAAACAATGCGCTGGAGTTACATTCGCCATAGACAAAATGAGGTGATTCTCTATTCCATTATACACTCGATTTGGCAAGTCTTTGACTGCTTCGGCAACATATTTTACGTTGTTGACCGAGAATGTTTCTAAACTTTTTTTATGATAGATGAAACAAATGATGTATTGTATGTGAGTCAACAACGTTTTTAAAATATATTATCAAATAAGTGTCATTAAACACTTCATACACCTTATTCATATTTTAAGTAAGCTTTATGAGAAATTGTGCAGAATGACAAAATCTTGCTCTTAAATTTATGACCCAATAGATATCACGCGAATAAGAATCAGTAATTAGCAGCTAATTTGGTATATTTTGCACAACAAAAGTAATTCTATTAACGTATTATGTGTACAATAATATTATTGACATATGATGGTATTCATTTGTAAATAAGATTACTAGCCAATGGGTGGTTTTAGCAATATACTCATAATTATATACTATGTCCAGTTTTTCTTTTCTTTTTTGATTTCATGTAAGATTCTCCTCAACGTAACTCCCTTTCTTTTTCTTCTCGGTCAGCCCTCAGTCGCACTGCTTTTGAATTTGGTATTTGTGGTTTCTCAGTAAGTTTTTGTTCTTTCTTAATTTGTATGAAACTTACTCCTGATCAATGCAGTCCAATCCAATAGAAAAGAGTGTGGAAAATGAAGAAATTGATCGAATTAGCGATTTGCCCGATTTGATTTTGAGTAAGATTTTATGTAAATTGCCAACAAAAAATGCAGTTGGTACCTCAATTCTCTCCACCAGGTGGAAAAATCTCTTTCCCTTAGGGTTCATGCCTATTAAACTTGATTTTGATGATTCATTGCTCTTAAACCCTAATAGGGCAGATAACAATGATTCCAACAATACCCCTTCTGTTACTTTTATCAAATTTGTTGATAAATTGGTTAATGTTACTTTGTCGTCTAATGCCAATTCTGTGGATGAAATTATTCTTCATTGTCACAAGAAATATGGTCAACACAAGGTTGCATCTTGGATTTCTGCGGCGTTACGCATTAATGTTCAACATCTTGATCTCAAGGTTAAACTTAAAAAGTCAAAGACCTTGTTTCGCAGCCTCAATGGCTGTACGACATTAGTGACGCTGCGTCTTTGGGTGAAAAGTGTTTTGAAGGTTCCAGATGAATTTAGTTTACCCAATGTGAAAACTCTAGACCTTGTAAAGCTGAGATTCGATGATGATGAAGGTGACCAGGTGAAGCGGTTTATGGAAGGCTTTCCTGCACTAGAATACTTATCTTTGTTGCGGTGCAGATTTTGGTATGATATTTGCATTAAGTGTCCTATGTTGAAGAAGTTGGTCATAGAAGGTTATTGGGAACAGCCTGGACCCAATCTCACATTCCATGCCCCTAATCTTGAATCGTTGATATGTAACGGATCTCTTGCTACTCACAATTTTGTCTGTGACTTCAAATCTCTTCACATGGCGCACATTGGCATTTGTCCCGGTGAATACTTATTTGATTGGTTATCAATAAAGGACACCCGTCGGTATTTTAATGATACGGCCATGATTGTTGCTTGCTGCTCAAGCACCATCCGTCTATATTTATCTCATTGTGCAATTGACGTAAGCTTTCTTAAGTTATCTCCATTTTGTTTCTTAATAACTTACATCATGAGTTTGAACTGCAATGTTTTCGACAACCAAAAAGCATGACTTATTCTAAGTTATTTTTGTGATTTAAGAAAGCTATTTTGTATCATAATGTGAAAGGCTTATGCGCTTATTATTCCTTCGCCCTGTGCAATCTTCAAGTTTTCGTAAATAGATTTATTTTTATGATGTCATCTTTGGTATCTTCATAAAGAAAATTAAAGTGACGTGATCATTTGTCGCTCTTAGCAGTAACATAATATTCTTGGAATCTAGTGTACTCATAATTAGATTTATTATTTGTGCAAACACCTAATTACTTTGTATATGATATCTATGGTGATGGCTGTGCAAGCTCCACTTTAGAGACCAGATGACAAGGCTTAATAAAACCCCTATTACCTTCTGTCTTAGCCTACGAAAAAAATAAATAATTGAGGGAATGGTGTTTCCATGTCTTCAAGTGCCTAGGAGATTGTTCTTACAACTGGTGTCCTAACTGCTAAAGATGCGCCAAACTAATAATGAATTAATCCAGGGATTGTTTCAGTAACTTTAATATTTGACAAGCGACAATGGGCACAATGCTTGTCAAGTGCAATAGCAATTATGGCTCGCTGCAGTTTAGTTTAGTATGACACCGGCATGAATTTTTGTTCATCTATGGATCATATTTTTTTGTTCCGTGTTTTAGGAAGACTTTCTTGCAAGTTTTATGGGTAAAACTTAGAGTATCATAAAATTATGTCAAATTATTTGAAACCTTTGCTGCTGCATTAAGTGGTTAACAGTTTTTCTAAGTTGGTTGCAGGCTTTGTATTGTTCCTCCGTTCCGCTGCCCTTATTTCCTCATTTGACATGGTTATCACTTGATCGCCTCTACTGGCCGATGTTGGCACACCTACTGCAGATTGCGCCTAATCTCGAACAACTTATTATTAAAGAGGTGTGGCGTTCTTTATCTTATATTTTGTATAAACCTGATTTCAGTTTTATTCTGCCTATGGTGATTCTTCCCGATAAAGTTGCGAAAGAAAAACAAATAGTCCATGAACCGTCTTATGAAGACCCTTATCTTTGAATTTTTCATTAAATCTTTATCAAACAAGTGCTCTTATTGTAAGTTTCACCCACTACAAAAAAAACGGAGCAATAGCGATGTTAGTTTCAACAAAGAGTTATGGTTCACAGATAGAAATAGATAATTTCCAAATAGTAATGTGTCGTTGGAATTCTGTAAATATTGCTCGGCTTATTGTAGTGACTATAGTGCATCGAACTTACAACATTTTAAATTAAGCCATTCCTACTTAACAGGGATTTCGAGAATATTCCGGAGGCTTTCATAACTTTACAAGTTTACTGCGGATCCCGCCTGAATGTTTAGTACTCCATGTGAAGAGAATTGAATTTTGGGAATTTGAAGGGCAGGAAGAGGAAATTAAATTAGTAGAGTACTTTTTGAGGAATGGAGAAGTTCTGCAAAACCTAATACTCCATTATGTTTCTCCTAATGATGTGAGTATTTTGAGAAGATTGCATATGTTGCCGAAGCAGTCAAAGACTTGCCAAATCGAGTGTATAATGGAATAGAGAATCACCTCATTTTGTCTATGGCGAATGTAACTCCAGCGCATTGTTTATTCGAGTAAGTAATATATATTATATGCTTTACACCTCTGATGTATCTTTGATTTGTATGCCAGAAACTCTTACATTATCTTTTACTGCAATATGAGGATGTGAACAACTAGCTGTATCTGTTTTTCATTTGCTTTATAAACCGAATACCAATTTGTTCTTCAGTGGTGGTTGTATGTATTGGTGTAATGGTATTGTTATCTATTGTGCATTTTAAATTAATTGGAAGTTGATATTATGAGGATTAAAGCAATTGCTAAGCTTCAAAATGCTTATATTAAGATATGGTCACATCTCTGATATCTGCGTACTTTTATTTTAATGTTTTTTTTTTCAGAAATCATATCTCACAGAGCATGCAATTGAGGTTGGAATTTTCCACCATGTTGCCAAAAAAAAAAATATAAATTAATAAGCCCGTTACTTGTGATTTTTCAAATGTTTCTGATTATTATTATATTCAATCAATGTTTGAAAAAAAAAATCACAATAAAGTTTCATTTCCTTAAAAATCTTTCGAACGAAATATTTGGATTGCACTTAATGCTAAGCTTCCGCTGTCGGTCTGGCCGGAAAAGGACGGATTTCTGATAAGTTTTTGTGACCACGCACGGTAGACGAAGGAGCTATTTTCAACAAATCGGGGCCCTTAATTGACCAGCAAGCATAAAGTTTGAACGCACTTCTTGATCCGTACTTTCCATCAGAGGGATGACCGGCCTGTCAACTACTATTCCCTGTCTTCGGCACCTCTGACATATCAAGCTCTTTTATTCTCGGTAGGTGCCGTCAACTCGACGTCGTCGTCAAGGTCGGACCGGTGGATCCAATCGGATAGCTGAGGTGATTTCGGTAAACTTAGGCATGAGCTATAATTAGCCACAAATATGTTTAATTATTCTCCATCAATCAAACTCTTGGATTGTGTGTTGGTATTGTGGGAATATTTGTGTACTTGGAAAGGAGAAGGTTTACTCTGTATTAGAATATTAGGCACACCGACCATTAGGTAAAGTTGAGTTTTCTCCAAAAGTATGAGTACACTATTTAGATTAAAACATTAAAAGTAACTTCAAATCAAAGTGGACGCCTAACGTAATTCACCTAGTGTTTCTCTTTCCGATTTGTGTTTAATTCACCTAGTCTGAGTTGTGACCACCTGGCGGTCGCAATTAGCTTGAATATTATTTGTAACCCTCATTTGCAACTGCCCCACGATTGCAATTAATATTCAAATTTTTCGTTTGTGATTTATTTTAGATCTTGATGTGTTTGTGATTTTTAAAAAAACAATCTCATTTTACATGTGAATTAAAGTAATATATAGTTAGTACACTAGTAATTGAGTTATCAAAATAGTAAATTATATGTGATAAAACGAGTTATTAATGATTCAACTATGTTTCATGTTCTACAACTATTCATAATTAGTAATTATGTTATCTATATCTGTATATAGGCATATTACTTTCATCGTCATTAAAATTAGTTAGAAGTTTTATTATGGACCGTCCCCTATAAATGATGGTTGATTGTGCAACGAAACATTTGATTTGGCTTATTTTAACTTATTAGTACCTATTATATATTGTTATAACTAACAATTAATAAACAACACGCCTTTAACTATTATCCGAAATGCGTAAATTTGTATGATAAACATTATTAGCAACCACGGAGCGGTTGCAAACCCGGCCAAGCCGAATGGCTAATGGTATAGCCGTTGGGCGGTCGCCAACACTAACGGCTAGTAGCACTGGCGATCGCCAGGCGATCGCAAATGGTGTTTTTCCCCCTTATAAACACCTTCCTCCATTCAGTTTCATAATTCATACTAGGCTTCACAAGTTCTTACGGTACCCCCTAACCTATTGGCACTTTTGTGACTTGCCCCCTAAACTATTTTTTTCATCACCATAACCCCCTAACCTTTGCCAACTTCTGTCATTTACCCCACTGTTGTATTTTAGGCCATTTTTCACAGGAATATTCTCCTCCTTGTGACTCATACCAATTGTACAAGATGCATTTTGTTAGTTATTGCAAAAAACAGACAAAAAAACACCCCAAATTGTAATTATTACGATCAAAAAAGGTCAAAAATACACTTGTGGGATAATTAGCACAAGCTCGAAAAGGTTAGGGGCTATAGTGGTGAAAAGGATTCTCCGAGGACACTGTCAAAAATACTCCATAGGTTAGGGGATTTGATTCTTTATCCCTACAATACATCATTCATTCTCAATTTTCAATAAATTCTAGAAACATTCTTGGTTACTGAATTTTCATATTTAGGAGTGAACATTTGACGATCAAGTTTCATAAATAATCCAGGTTTTGCTCTAGTATCTCAATAGACAAGGATCCGATCCAAGGTGGGTGTTTTCTGGCGATTGTCTTTTCTCATATGGTCGTTTTTCGCGGTTGTCGCCTTTGTGCCCTGTCGCCATCTCGCACGGTTGTCTTCTCAAGTTGTAGCTTTCTTGTATTATCGTTGGTTCAGTACGAACCCACGCCATATGGCCAAGATCATTAGCTGGCTGGAGGCACCTATAAAATTTCTCCGTCTTAAACACACAATGATACTTTATATTCATAATTTTACTTTCTAACTTTTGTTTTAGATTTTATTTTCCAGTTTCTTAGTAGTCGGACCCTGATGTAGTTCACTTGCATTGATAGTAGTGCAAGTGTGTCAAATGTCAAAAAGTAACTAAGATCTACCGGATATCTCATTCAACTTCAAGTTCTTATCGCAACACCAACTCCCTCAGAAAATGGACCTTCATTTTGAGCTACTTTCTTTTGGAGGGGCTTGGACTTAATCTTTATCTTCCCATACTAACCACATAATATTATTGGCATAAACTAAACAGAAATACTAAAAACATAATATAATAAGTAGCATAAACTAAACAGAACTATTACCAAAAAAGAAAGCAAATGTACAAGCTTTAGACAAGTTACCTGACCCACAATTTTGTCCAAATTTAGGCCTCTAGTTACACCACGACCACATTTGTTAGCATTAGTTCCTACAAAGGAGCATCATTTGGGTCGCGAGGAATAAATGCGTGTTTAATGACGAGGAGCATCATGTGGAAAGAGTTGTGTTGCTGAATTCGGTCTTGACTGCATTACCTGTTTACTTTTTAGCAGTGTATAAGGCGCCAAAGAATGTTATCAATAAACTTAATTCAATGCTTAGGAATTTCTTGTGGGGTGCAAATGAAGGTGGTCGAAAAATTACTTGGGTTAGTTGCGACGATGTGTGCAGGAAAAAGGAAAATGGCGGTTTACAAATAAAAAACTTGGAACTTTTTAACATGGCAATGTTGGCTAAATGGAGGTGGAGATTCTTAACTAAAGAACATGTTTTATGGAGAAAATTTGTTAAATCAAAATATGGAGAGTGTTGGGTCAGCGGATAGCGGGATTCTAATGCAACTAGAAGTGGATTGCAATCTATTTGGATGAGGGACTTACAGTTTATAATGACAGATCTGAATTATGATGTTGGTTTGGTAAAATTTTGGGGCGTAGTATTGGAAATGGCCATACAACCCGATTTGGACTGAAGCATGGGCTAATGAAAGACCTCTTTGTCTTTGTTTTAGTAGACTGTTCCAGATTACCATAAAAAAAAATGCGACGATTGCGGAGCAAGGGGAATGGAGTAGCGGTGTTTGGACATGGAAATGGCAGTGGAGGAGAAATCTATTTGTTTGGGAACAAGAACTTGTGTATGAATTAGAAAAACTTTTACAAGACTTTGCCCTGAGGGAAGGTGAAGCTGATAAGTGGTTCTGGAAATTGGATTCTTCGAAATCTTACTCAGTTAAATAGGCCTACAATGCCCTTTTAAAAACAACGTTTTTAAAATATATTATCAAATAAGTGTCATTAAACATCCACGCCAATGTTTTTGGACCAACTCAGACACCATCACTAAACGACAACAGTTACTTCCTTCTGTTTGTCGATGATTATACAAGAATGATGTGGATATACATTTTGAAGCAGAAATCAGAAGCATTTCCCAAGTTCTTGGAGTTCAAGGAAAAAGTCAAAAATCAAAGTGGCAGAAAAATAAAGACCCTCAGAACTGATCGAGGTGGAGAGTTCATTGGAAGAGACTTCATGAACTATTGCAAAGAGAAAGGCATCCACAGGCAGTGAACAGTTCGCTATAGCCTACAACATAATGGAGTTGCCGAATGGAAAAACCGTACGATTGCTGGAAGTGATGAAGCAATTTTCTTCGAAATCTTACTCAGTTAAATAGGCCTACAATGCCCTTAGAAAAGAAGAAACTGGAAGTGATGAAGCAATTTTCTTTGATATGTTTTGGAGATTTCGGTTCCTCTAAAGGTGAGGATCTTTTGTTGGAGAGCCTTATTGAACAAATATCCAACGAAAGTGAACTTAAAAAGAAGAGGTGTGTCTGAAGTGGAGGCAAATATAGCTTGCATTTTCTGCCACGAGGATGAGTAGACGAACAACCATTTGTTCTATAGATGTTGGGTGGTGTACAAAGTATGGATGAAGATTTACAAATGGTTTGGTTTGATCACAACCATTAACAGCGGCCTGCTCAATCAGTTTTGGCAACACTTGGAACTTTTTCCTTGGTCCAGGGGTACGGAAGAGTGGGGTGCAATATTGTTTTTTACGTTATGGTCCATTTGGAGCACTCGAAACAATATTATTAATAGAGGAGAAAATCTAGATATCGATAAACTTGTCGTGGTTATTCAAGTTCGGACATGGTGTTGGATTAAGCCTCGTAGGAAGGATTTCATTTTCTCGTTTTATGATTGGTATTGCTCACTGGTGACGTGCTTGAGGTGAACTGGTCGGTTTGTGATATGTAGCTAATTCTCATTAGCTGGTGTATTTATGTATCGTACTCTTTCTCTTTATTTTTCAATAAAATTGCTTACCAAAAAAAAAAATCACGGCCAAGTGACTTGACAAAGTTTGTTGAAATGATTGACTTCTATATTGCGCTTTTAACCATATTACGCAAGATGTACCAAAAGTATTCATATTTTTCTTCATCTCAAATTCGTACTATGTTATACATATACTATCATAGATTCGCACTTATTCATGCTTCAAGATTTAATCCTAATGACTCGGTAAAAAACTAGACTCAAAAACAAGATAAATATATACAATTAATTAAACAAACAAAGCATAGCTCCCACCACCACCACCCCCCACTTAAATCATGCGATGTCCTCATTAGAATTAAACTAAAGATCAAATAACTCATGATCGAGCTCAAAGGACACTCGTCGGATTTTCAGTGGTGTGACTTTTTCGTTTGTTATACTCTCCTCAATCTCTCGCGTCTCTCTCCAGTTGAGATCGTTGATGAAGTGGAACTGGTACGTAATCTCCTCCAATTGATCAGTATTAGTCTTTTCTACCCGTTCTTTCAACTCTAGCCATTGCTTATATGCCATTCTCTGTCTCTTCGGCAAGGGTGATAGAATTTATTCGATTTCTTCTGTTGCTGATGACTTGTCAGGGTTGAAAGTTATTTCTATCACTTGCCTCGCAATGTGATTTATGGAATATGTATTTCGGTGGTGTATGTCTCGCGAAAAGAGAGAAAGTGGAAATGTGATTTCAAGCCGTTATTCGGTGTTTAAGAAAGAGAATGTTTATAGAGGCCTCATGGCTAATGATGGGCTCACATTGAACCCACGACAATGCAAGAAAATTACAACTTGACAAGACAACAATGCAAGGTGCAAGAAGGCGATGAAACACAAAAAAGTGACCATCTGAGAAGACAACATTCTCGAGAAGACATCCATTACCTTAGATCCCTGTCTATTGAGAGACTAGAACAAGACCAAGAACACTTATGAAACTTGATTGTCCGATATGGTACGTACATTCGACATGTTAATAGAACAAAATGTTATTCTTTTTACGTTGTTGACCGAGAATGTTTCTAAACTTTTTTTATGATAGATGAGACAAATGATGTATTGTATGTGAGTCAACAACGTTTTTAAAATATATTATCAAATAAGTGTCATTAAACACTTCATACAACTTATTCATATTTTAAGTAAGCTTTATGAGAAATTGTGCAGAATGACAAAATCTTGCTCTTAAATTTATGACCCAATAGATATCACGCGAATAAGATCAGTAATTAGCAGCTAATTTGGTATATTTTGCACAACAAAAGTAATTCTATTAACGTATTATGTGTACAATAATATTATTGACATATGATGGTATTCATTTGTAAATAAGATTACTAGCCAATGGGTGGTTTTAGCAATATACTCATAATTTATATACTATGTCCAGTTTTTCTTTTTTTTTTTGATTTCATGTAAGATTCTCCTCAACGTAACTCCCTTTCTTTTTCTTCTCGGTCAGCCCTCAGTCGCACTGCTTTTGAATTTGGTATTTGTGGTTTCTCAGTAAGTTTTTGTTCTTTCTTAATTTGTATGAAACTTACTCCTGATCAATGCAGTCCAATCCAATAGAAAAGAGTGTGGAAAATGAAGAAATTGATCGAATTAGCGATTTGCCCGATTTGATTTTGAGTAAGATTTTATGTAAATTGCCAACAAAAAATGCGAGTTGGTACCTCAATTCTCTCCACCAGGTGGAAAAATCTCTTTTCCCTTAGGGTTCATGCCTATTAAACTTGATTTTGATGATTCATTGCTCTTAAACCCTAATAGGGCAGATAACAATGATTCCAACAATACCCCTTCTGTTACTTTTATCAAATTTGTTGATAAATTGGTTAATGTTACTTTGTCATCTAATGCCAATTCTGTGGATGAAATTATTCTTCATTGTCACAAGAAATATGGTCAACACAAGGTTGCATCTTGGATTTCTGCGGCGTTACGCATTAATGTTCAACATCTTGATCTCAAGGTTAAACTTAAAAAGTCA
This sequence comes from Linaria vulgaris, assembly GCA_948329865.1. Lineage (NCBI taxonomy): Eukaryota > Viridiplantae > Streptophyta > Magnoliopsida > Lamiales > Plantaginaceae > Linaria > Linaria vulgaris. The sequence continues at coordinate 49,342,314 of OX415251.1, read as the reverse complement.
AAGACCTTGTTTCGCAGCCTCAATGGCTGTACGACATTAGTGACGTTGCGGTCTTTGGGTGAAAAGTGTTTTGAAGGTTCCAGATGAATTTAGTTTACCCAATGTGAAAACTCTAGACCTTGTAAAGCTGAGATTCGATGATGATGAAGGTGACCAGGTGAAGCGGTTTATGGAAGGGCTTTCCTGCACTAGAATACTTATCTTGTTGCGGGTGCAGATTTTGGTATGATATTTGCATTAAGTGTCCTCTGTTGAAGAAGTTGGTCATAGAAGGTTATTGGGAACAGCCTGGACCCAATCTCACATTCCATGCCCCTAATCTTGAATCGTTGATATGTAACGGATCTCTTGCTACTCACAATTTTGTCTGTGACTTCAAATCTCTTCACATGGCGCACATTGGCATTTGTCCCGGTGATACTTATTTGATTGGTTATCAATAAAGGACACCCGTCGGTATTTTAATGATACGGCCATGATTGTTGCTTGCTGCTCAAGCACCATCCGTCTATATTTATCTCATTGTGCAATTGACGTAAGCTTTCTTAAGTTATCTCCATGTTTCTTAATAACTTACATCATGAGTTTGAACTGCAATGTTTTCGACAACCAAAAAGCATGACTTATTCTAAGTTATTTTTGTGATTTAAGAAAGCTATTTTGTATCATAATGTGAAAGGCTTATGCGCTTATTATTCCTTCGCCCTGTGCAATCTTCAAGTTTTCGTAAATAGATTTATTTTTATGATGTCATCTTTGGTATCTTCATAAAGAAAATTAAAGTGACGTGATCATTTGTCGCTCTTAGCAGTAACATAATATTCTTGGAATCTAGTGTACTCATAATTAGATTTATTATTTGTGCAAACACCTAATTACTTTGTATATGATATCTATGGTGATGGCTGTGCAAGCTCCACTTTAGAGACCAGATGACAAGGCTTAATAAAACCCCTATTACCTTCTGTCTTAGCCTACGAAAAAAATAAATAATTGAGGGAATGGTGTTTCCATGTCTTCAAGTGCCTAGGAGATTGTTCTTACAACTGGTGTCCTAACTGCTAAAGATGCGCCAAACTAATAATGAATTAATCCAGGGATTGTTTCAGTAACTTTAATATTTGACAAGCGACAATGGGCACAATGCTTGTCAAGTGCAATAGCAATTATGGCTCGCTGCAGTTTACTTTAGTATGACACCGGCATGAATTTTTGTTCATCTATGGATCATATTTTTTTGTTCCGTGTTTTAGGAAGACTTTCTTGCAAGTTTTATGGGTAAAACTTAGAGTATCATAAAATTATGTCAAATTATTTGAAACCTTTGCTGCTGCATTAAGTGGTTAACAGTTTTTCTAAGTTGGTTGCAGGCTTTGTATTGTTCCTCCGTTCCGCTGCCCTTATTTCCTCATTTGACATGGTTATCACTTGATCGCCTCTACTGGCCGATGTTGGCACACCTACTGCAGATTGCGCCTAATCTCGAACAACTTATTATTAAAGAGGTGTGGCGTTCTTTATCTTATATTTTGTATAAACCTGATTTCAGTTTTATTCTGCCTATGGTGATTCTTCCCGATAAAGTTGCGAAAGAAAAACAAATAGTCCATGAACCGTCTTATGAAGACCCTTATCTTTGAATTTTTCATTAAATCTTTATCAAACAAGTGCTCTTATTGTAAGTTTCACCCACTACAAAAAAAACCGAGCAATAGCGATGTTAGTTTCAACAAAGAGTTATGGTTCACAGATAGAAATAGATAATTTCCAAATAGTAATGTGTCGTTGGAATTCTGTAAATATTGCTCGGCTTATTGTAGTGACTATAGTGCATCGAACTTACAACATTTTAAATTAAGCCATTCCTACTTAACAGGGATTTCGAGAATATTCCGGAGGCTTTCATAACTTTACAAGTTTACTGCGGATCCCGCCTGAATGTTTAGTACTCCATGTGAAGAGAATTGAATTTTGGGAATTTGAAGGGCAGGAAGAGGAAATTAAATTAGTAGAGTACTTTTTGAGGAATGGAGAAGTTCTGCAAAACCTAATACTCCATTATGTTTCTCCTAATGATGTGAGTATTTTGAGAAGATTGCATATGTTGCCGAAGCAGTCAAAGACTTGCCAAATCGAGTGTATAATGGAATAGAGAATCACCTCATTTTGTCTATGGCGAATGTAACTCCAGCGCATTGTTTATTCGAGTAAGTAATATATATTATATGCTTTACACCTCTGATGTATCTTTGATTTGTATGCCAGAAACTCTTACATTATCTTTTACTGCAATATGAGGATGTGAACAACTAGCTGTATCTGTTTTTCATTTGCTTTATAAACCGAATACCAATTTGTTCTTCAGTGGTGGTTGTATGTATTGGTGTAATGGTATTGTTATCTATTGTGCATTTTAAATTAATTGGAAGTTGATATTATGAGGATTAAAGCAATTGCTAAGCTTCAAAATGCTTATATTAAGATATGGTCACATCTCTGATATCTGCGTACTTTTATTTTAATGTTTTTTTTTTCAGAAATCATATCTCACAGAGCATGCAATTGAGGTTGGAATTTTCCACCATGTTGCCAAAAAAAAAAATATAAATTAATAAGCCCGTTACTTGTGATTTTTCAAATGTTTCTGATTATTATTATATTCAATCAATGTTTGAAAAAAAAAATCACAATAAAGTTTCATTTCCTTAAAAATCTTTCGAACGAAATATTTGGATTGCACTTAATGCTAAGCTTCCGCTGTCGGTCTGGCCGGAAAAGGACGGATTTCTGATAAGTTTTTGTGACCACGCACGGTAGACGAAGGAGCTATTTTCAACAAATCGGGGCCCTTAATTGACCAGCAAGCATAAAGTTTGAACGCACTTCTTGATCCGTACTTTCCATCAGAGGGATGACCGGCCTGTCAACTACTATTCCCTGTCTTCGGCACCTCTGACATATCAAGCTCTTTTATTCTCGGTAGGTGCCGTCAACTCGACGTCGTCGTCAAGGTCGGACCGGTGGATCCAATCGGATAGCTGAGGTGATTTCGGTAAACTTAGGCATGAGCTATAATTAGCCACAAATATGTTTAATTATTCTCCATCAATCAAACTCTTGGATTGTGTGTTGGTATTGTGGGAATATTTGTGTACTTGGAAAGGAGAAGGTTTACTCTGTATTAGAATATTAGGCACACCGACCATTAGGTAAAGTTGAGTTTTCTCCAAAAGTATGAGTACACTATTTAGATTAAAACATTAAAAGTAACTTCAAATCAAAGTGGACGCCTAACGTAATTCACCTAGTGTTTCTCTTTCCGATTTGTGTTTAATTCACCTAGTCTGAGTTGTGACCACCTGGCGGTCGCAATTAGCTTGAATATTATTTGTAACCCTCATTTGCAACTGCCCCACGATTGCAATTAATATTCAAATTTTTTGTTTGTGATTTATTTTAGATCTTGATGTGTTTGTGATTTTTAAAAAAAACAATCTCATTTTACATGTGAATTAAAGTAATATATAGTTAGTACACTAGTAATTGAGTTATCAAAATAGTAAATTATATGTGATAAAACGAGTTATTAATGATTCAACTATGTTTCATGTTCTACAACTATTCATAATTAGTAATTATGTTATCTATATCTGTATATAGGCATATTACTTTCATCGTCATTAAAATTAGTTAGAAGTTTTATTATGGACCGTCCCCTATAAATGATGGTTGATTGTGCAACGAAACATTTGATTTGGCTTATTTTAACTTATTAGTACCTATTATATATTGTTATAACTAACAATTAATAAACAACACGCCTTTAACTATTATCCGAAATGCGTAAATTTGTATGATAAACATTATTAGCAACCACGGAGCGGTTGCAAACCCGGCCAAGCCGAATGGCTAATGGTATAGCCGTTGGGCGGTCGCCAACACTAACGGCTAGTAGCACTGGCGATCGCCAGGCGATCGCAAATGGTGTTTTTCCCCCTTATAAACACCTTCCTCCATTCAGTTTCATAATTCATACTAGGCTTCACAAGTTCTTACGGTACCCCCTAACCTATTGGCACTTTTGTGACTTGCCCCCTAAACTATTTTTTTCATCACCATAACCCCCTAACCTTTGCCAACTTCTGTCATTTACCCCACTGTTGTATTTTAGGCCATTTTTCACAAGAATATTCTCCTCCTTGTGACTCATACCAATTGTACAAGATGCATTTTGTTAGTTATTGCAAAAAACAGACAAAAAAAACACCCCAAATTGTAATTATTACGATCAAAAAAGGTCAAAAATACACTTGTGGGATAATTAGCACAAGCTCGAAAAGGTTAGGGGCTATAGTGGTGAAAAGGATTCTCCGAGGACACTGTCAAAAATACTCCATAGGTTAGGGGATTTGATTCTTTATCCCTACAATACATCATTCATTCTCAATTTTCAATAAATTCTAGAAACATTCTTGGTTACTGAATTTTCATATTTAGGAGTGAACATTTGACGATCAAGTTTCATAAATAATCCAGGTTTTGCTCTAGTATCTCAATAGACAAGGATCCGATCCAAGGTGGGTGTTTTCTGGCGATTGTCTTTTCTCATATGGTCGTTTTTCGCGGTTGTCGCCTTTGTGCCCTGTCGCCATCTCGCACGGTTGTCTTCTCAAGTTGTAGCTTTCTTGTATTATCGTTGGTTCAGTACGAACCCACGCCATATGGCCAAGATCATTAGCTGGCTGGAGGCACCTATAAAATTTCTCCGTCTTAAACACACAATGATACTTTATATTCATAATTTTACTTTCTAACTTTTGTTTTAGATTTTATTTTCCAGTTTCTTAGTAGTCGGACCCTGATGTAGTTCACTTGCATTGATAGTAGTGCAAGTGTGTCAAATGTCAAAAAGTAACTAAGATCTACCGGATATCTCATTCAACTTCAAGTTCTTATCGCAACACCAACTCCCTCAGAAAATGGACCTTCATTTTGAGCTACTTTCTTTTGGAGGGGCTTGGACTTAATCTTTATCTTCCCATACTAACCACATAATATTATTGGCATAAACTAAACAGAAATTCTAAAAACATAATATAATAAGTAGCATAAACTAAACAGAACTATTACCAAAAAAGAAAGCAAATGTACAAGCTTTAGACAAGTTACCTGACCCACAATTTTGTCCAAATTTAGGCCTCTAGTTACACCACGACCACATTTGTTAGCATTAGTTCCTACAAAGGAGCATCATTTGGGTCGCGAGGAATAAATGCGTGTTTAATGACGAGGAGCATCATGTGGAAAGAGTTGTGTTGCTGAATTCGGTCTTGACTGCATTACCTGTTTACTTTTTAGCAGTGTATAAGGCGCCAAAGAATGTTATCAATAAACTTAATTCAATGCTTAGGAATTTCTTGTGGGGTGCAAATGAAGGTGGTCGAAAAATTACTTGGGTTAGTTGCGACGATGTGTGCAGGAAAAAGGAAAATGGCGGTTTACAAATAAAAAACTTGGAACTTTTTAACATGGCAATGTTGGCTAAATGGAGGTGGAGATTCTTAACTAAAGAACATGTTTTATGGAGAAAATTTGTTAAATCAAAATATGGAGAGTGTTGGGTCAGCGGATAGCGGGATTCTAATGCAACTAGAAGTGGATTGCAATCTATTTGGATGAGGGACTTACAGTTTATAATGACAGATCTGAATTATGATGTTGGTTTGGTAAAATTTTGGGGCGTAGTATTGGAAATGGCCATACAACCCGATTTGGACTGAAGCATGGGCTAATGAAAGACCTCTTTGTCTTTGTTTTAGTAGACTGTTCCAGATTACCATAAAAAAAAATGCGACGATTGCGGAGCAAGGGGAATGGAGTAGTGGTGTTTGGACATGGAAATGGCAGTGGAGGAGAAATCTATTTGTTTGGGAACAAGAACTTGTGTATGAATTAGAAAAACTTTTACAAGACTTTGCCCTGAGGGAAGGTGAAGCTGATAAGTGGTTCTGGAAATTGGATTCTTCGAAATCTTACTCAGTTAAATAGGCCTACAATGCCCTTTTAAAAACAACGTTTTTAAAATATATTATCAAATAAGTGTCATTAAACATCCACGCCAATGTTTTTGGACCAACTCAGACACCATCACTAAACGACAACAGTTACTTCCTTCTGTTTGTCGATGATTATACAAGAATGATGTGGATATACATTTTGAAGCAGAAATCAGAAGCATTTCCCAAGTTCTTGGAGTTCAAGGAAAAAGTCAAAAATCAAAGTGGCAGAAAAATAAAGACCCTCAGAACTGATCGAGGTGGAGAGTTCATTGGAAGAGACTTCATGAACTATTGCAAAGAGAAAGGCATCCACAGGCAGTGAACAGTTCGCTATAGCCTACAACATAATGGAGTTGCCGAATGGAAAAACCGTACGATTGCTGGAAGTGATGAAGCAATTTTCTTCGAAATCTTACTCAGTTAAATAGGCCTACAATGCCCTTAGAAAAGAAGAAACTGGAAGTGATGAAGCAATTTTCTTTGATATGTTTTGGAGATTTCGGTTCCTCTAAAGGTGAGGATCTTTTGTTGGAGAGCCTTATTGAACAAATATCCAACGAAAGTGAACTTAAAAAGAAGAGGTGTGTCTGAAGTGGAGGCAAATATAGCTTGCATTTTCTGCCACGAGGATGAGTAGGCGAACAACCATTTGTTCTATAGATGTTGGGTGGTGTACAAAGTATGGATGAAGATTTACAAATGGTTTGGTTTGATCACAACCATTAACAGCGGCCTGCTCAATCAGTTTTGGCAACACTTGGAACTTTTTCCTTGGTCCAGGGGTACGGAAGAGTGGGGTGCAATATTGTTTTTTACGTTATGGTCCATTTGGAGCACTCGAAACAATATTATTAATAGAGGAGAAAATCTAGAGATCGATAAACTTGTCGTGGTTAGTCAAGTTCGGACATGGTGTTGGATTAAGCCTCGTAGGAAGGATTTCATTTTCTCGTTTTATGATTGGTATTGCTCACTGGTGACGTGCTTGAGGTGAACTGGTCGGTTTGTGATATGTAGCTAATTCTCATTAGCTGGTGTATTTATGTATCGTACTCTTTCTCTTTATTTTTCAATAAAATTGCTTACCAAAAAAAAAAAATCACGGCCAAGTGACTTGACAAAGTTTGTTGAAATGATTGACTTCTATATTGCGCTTTTAACCATATTACGCAAGATGTACCAAAAGTATTCATATTTTTCTTCATCTCAAATTCGTACTATGTTATACATATACTATCATAGATTCGCACTTATTCATGCTTCAAGATTTAATCCTAATGACTCGGTAAAAAACTAGACTCAAAAACAAGATAAATATATACAATTAATTAAACAAACAAAGCATAGCTCCCACCACCACCAACCCCCACTTAAATCATGCGATGTCCTCATTAGAATTAAACTAAAGATCAAATAACTCATGATCGAGCTCAAAGGACACTCGTCGGATTTTCAGTGGTGTGACTTTTTCGTTTGTTATACTCTCCTCAATCTCTCGCGTCTCTCTCCAGTTGAGATCGTTGATGAAGTGGAACTGGTATGTAATCTCCTCCAATTGATCAGTATTAGTCTTTTCTACCCGTTCTTTCAACTCTAGCCATTGCTTATATGTCATTCTCTGTCTCTTCGGCAAGGGTGATAGAATTTATTCGATTTCTTCTGTTGTTGATGACTTGTCAGGGTTGAAAGTTATTTCTATCACTTCCCTCGCAATGTGATTTATGGAATATGTATTTCGGTGGTGTATGTCTCGCGAAAAGAGAGAAAGTGGAAATGTGATTTCAAGCTGTTATTCGGTGTTTAAGAAAGAGAATGTTTATAGAGGCCTCATGGCTAATGATGTGCTCATATTGAACCCACGACAATGCAAGAAAATTACAACTTGACAAGACAACAATGCAAGGTGCAAGAAGGCGATGAAACACAAAAAAGTGACCATCTGAGAAGACAACATTCTCGAGAAGACATCCATTACCTTAGATCCCTGTCTATTGAGAGACTAGAACAAGACCAAGAACACTTATGAAACTTGATTGTCCGATATGGTACGTACATTCGACATGTTAATAGAACAAAATGTTATTCTTTTTACGTTGTTGACCGAGAATGTTTCTAAACTTTTTTTATGATAGATGAGACAAATGATGTATTGTATGTGAGTCAACAACGTTTTTAAAATATATTATCAAATAAGTGTCATTAAACACTTCATACAACTTATTCATATTTTAAGTAAGCTTTATGAGAAATTGTGCAGAATGACAAAATCTTGCTCTTAAATTTATGACCCAATAGATATCACGCGAATAAGAATCAGTAATTAGCAGCTAATTTGGTATATTTTGCACAACAAAAGTAATTCTATTAACGTATTATGTGTACAATAATATTATTGACATATGATGGTATTCATTTGTAAATAAGATTACTAGCCAATGGGTGGTTTTAGCAATATACTCATAATTATATACTATGTCCAGTTTTTCTTTTTTTTTTTTATTTCATGTAAGATTCTCCTCAACGTAACTCCCTTTCTTTTTCTTCTCGGTCAGCCCTCAGTCGCACTGCTTTTGAATTTGGTATTTGTGGTTTCTCAGTAAGTTTTTGTTCTTTCTTAATTTGTATGAAACTTACTCCTGATCAATGCAGTCCAATCCAATAGAAAAGAGTGTGGAAAATGAAGAAATTGATCGAATTAGCGATTTGCCCGATTTGATTTTGAGTAAGATTTTATGTAAATTGCCAACAAAAAATGCAGTTGGTACCTCAATTCTCTCCACCAGGTGGAAAAATCTCTTTCCCTTAGGGTTCATGCCTATTAAACTTGATTTTGATGATTCATTGCTCTTAAACCCTAATAGGGCAGATAACAATGATTCCAACAATACCCCTTCTGTTACTTTTATCAAATTTGTTGATAAATTGGTTAATGTTACTTTGTCATCTAATGCCAATTCTGTGGATGAAATTATTCTTCATTGTCACAAGAAATATGGTCAACACAAGGTTGCATCTTGGATTTCTGCGGCGTTACGCATTAATGTTCAACATCTTGATCTCAAGGTTAAACTTAAAAAGTCAAAGACCTTGTTTCGCAGCCTCAATGGCTGTACGACATTAGTGACGTTGCGTCTTTGGGTGAAAAGTGTTTTGAAGGTTCCAGATGAATTTAGTTTACCCAATGTGAAAACTCTAGACCTTGTAAAGCTGAGATTCGATGATGATGAAGGTGACCAGGTGAAGCGGTTTATGGAAGGATTTCCTGCACTAGAATACTTATCGTTGTTGCGGTGCAGATTTTGGTATGATATTTGCATTAAGTGTCCTCTGTTGAAGAAGTTGGTCATAGAAGGTTATTGGGAACAGCCTGGACCCAATCTCACATTCCATGCCCCTAATCTTGAATCGTTGATATGTAACGGATCTCTTGCTACTCACAATTTTGTCTGTGACTTCAAATCTCTTCACATGGCGCACATTGGCATTTGTCCCGGTGAATACTTATTTGATTGGTTATCAATAAAGGACACCCGTCGGTATTTTAATGATACGGCCATGATTGTTGCTTGCTGCTCAAGCACCATCCGTCTATATTTATCTCATTGTGCAATTGACGTAAGCTTTCTTAAGTTATCTCCATTTTGTTTCTTAATAACTTACATCATGAGTTTGAACTGCAATGTTTTCGACAACCAAAAAGCATGACTTATTCTAAGTTATTTTTGTGATTTAAGAAAGCTATTTTGTATCATAATGTGAAAGGCTTATGCGCTTATTATTCCTTCGCCCTGTGCAATCTTCAAGTTTTCGTAAATAGATTTATTTTTATGATGTCATCTTTGGTATCTTCATAAAGAAAATTAAAGTGACGTGATCATTTGTCGCTCTTAGCAGTAACATAATATTCTTGGAATCTAGTGTACTCATAATTAGATTTATTATTTGTGCAAACACCTAATTACTTTGTATATGATATCTATGGTGATGGCTGTGCAAGCTCCACTTTAGAGACCAGATGACAAGGCTTAATAAAACCCCTATTACCTTCTGTCTTAGCCTACGAAAAAAATAAATAATTGAGGGAATGGTGTTTCCATGTCTTCAAGTGCCTAGGAGATTGTTCTTACAACTGGTGTCCTAACTGCTAAAGATGCGCCAAACTAATAATGAATTAATCCAGGGATTGTTTCAGTAACTTTAATATTTGACAAGCGACAATGGGCACAATGCTTGTCAAGTGCAATAGCAATTATGGCTCGCTGCAGTTTACTTTAGTATGACACCGGCATGAATTTTTGTTCATCTATGGATCATATTTTTTTGTTCCGTGTTTTAGGAAGACTTTCTTGCAAGTTTTATGGGTAAAACTTAGAGTATCATAAAATTATGTCAAATTATTTGAAACCTTTGCTGCTGCATTAAGTGGTTAACAGTTTTTCTAAGTTGGTTGCAGGCTTTGTATTGTTCCTCCGTTCCGCTGCCCTTATTTCCTCATTTGACATGGTTATCACTTGATCGCCTCTACTGGCCGATGTTGGCACACCTACTGCAGATTGCGCCTAATCTCGAACAACTTATTATTAAAGAGGTGTGGCGTTCTTTATCTTATATTTTGTATAAACCTGATTTCAGTTTTATTCTGCCTATGGTGATTCTTCCCGATAAAGTTGCGAAAGAAAAACAAATAGTCCATGAACCGTCTTATGAAGACCCTTATCTATGAATTTTTCATTAAATCTTTATCAAGCAAGTGCTCTTATTGTAAGTTTCACCCACTACAAAAAAAACGGAGCAATAGCGATGTTAGTTTCAACAAAGAGTTATGGTTCACAGATAGAAATAGATAATTTCCAAATAGTAATGTGTCGTTGGAATTCTGTAAGTATTGCTCGGCTTATTGTAGTGACTATAGTGCATCGAACTTACAACATTTTAAATTAAGCCATTCCTACTTAACAGGGATTTCGAGAATATTCCGGAGGCTTTCATAACTTTACAAGTTTACTGCGGATCCCGCCTGAATGTTTAGTACTCCATGTGAAGAGAATTGAATTTTGGGAATTTGAAGGGCAGGAAGAGGAAATTAAATTAGTAGAGTACTTTTTGAGGAATGGAGAAGTTCAGCAAAACCTAATACTCCATTATGTTTCTCCTAATGATGTGAGTATTTTGAGAAGATTGCATATGTTGCCGAAGCAGTCAAAGACTTGCCAAATCGAGTGTATAATGGAATAGAGAATCACCTCATTTTGTCTATGGAGAATGTAACTCCAGCGCATTGTTTATTCGAGTAAGTAATATATATTATATGCTTTACACCTCTGATGTATCTTTGATTTGTATGCCAGAAACTCTTACATTATCTTTTACTGCAATATGAGGATGTGAACAACTAGCTGTATCTGTTTTTCATTTGCTTTATAAACCGAATACCAATTTGTTCTTCAGTGGTGGTTGTATGTATTGGTGTAATGGTATTGTTATCTATTGTGCATTTTAAATTAATTGGAAGTTGATATTATGAGGATTAAAGCAATTGCTAAGCTTCAAAATGCTTATATTAAGATATGGTCACATCTCTGATATCTGCGTACTTTTATTTTAATGTTTTTTTTTTTCAGAAATCATATCTCACAGAGCATGCAATTGAGGTTGGAATTTTCCACCATGTTGCCAAAAAAAAAAATATAAATTAATAAGCCCGTTACTTGTGATTTTTCAAATGTTTCTGATTATTATTATATTCAATCAATGTTTGAAAAAAAAATCACAATAAAGTTTCATTTCCTTAAAAATCTTTCGAACGAAATATTTGGATTGCACTTAATGCTAAGCTTCCGATGTCGGTCTGGCCGGAAAAGGACGGATTTCTGATAAGTTTTTGTGACCACGCACGGTAGACGAAGGAGCTATTTTCAACAAATCGGGGCCCTTAATTTACCAGCAAGCATAAAGTTTGAACGCACTTCTTGATCCGTACTTTCCATCAGAGGGATGACCGGCCTGTCAACTACTATTCCCTGTCTTCGGCACCTCTGACATATCAAGCTCTTTTATTCTCGGTAGGTGCCGTCAACTCGACGTCGTCGTCAAGGTCGGACCGGTGGATCCAATCGGATAGCTGAGGTGATTTCGGTAAACTTAGGCATGAGCTATAATTAGCCACAAATATGTTTAATTATTCTCCATCAATCAAACTCTTGGATTGTGTGTTGGTATTGTGGGAATATTTGTGTACTTGGAAAGGAGAAGGTTTACTCTGTATTAGAATATTAGGCACACCGACCATTAGGTAAAGTTGAGTTTTCTCCAAAAGTATGAGTACACTATTTAGATTAAAACATTAAAAGTAACTTCAAATCAAAGTGGACGCCTAGTGTAATTCACCTAGTGTTTCGCATTCCGAGTTGTGTTTAATTCACCTAGTCTAAGTTGTGTTTGAGTTTTTCCGTAATTTCAGTGTCTTTTGCGACCGTCGGGCAGTTGCGAAAGACCCCATGCCAAGAACTTGCGACCGCCTAGTGGGCGCAACAGTTATACAAATGTTATTTGCGACCACCTGGCGGTCGCAATTAGCTTGAATATTATTTGTAACCCTCATTTGCAACTGCCCGACGATTGCAATTAATATTCAAATTTTTCGTTTGTGATTTATTTTAGATCTTGATGTGTTTGTGATTTTTAAAAAACAATCTCATTTTACATGTGAATTAAAGTAATATATAGTTAGTACACTAGTAATTGAGTTATCAAAATAGTAAATTATATGTGATAAGACGAGTTATTAATGATTGAACTATGTTTCATGTTCTACAACTATTCATAATTAGTAATTATGTTATCTATATCTGTATATAGGCATATTACTTTCATCGTCATTAAAATTAGTTAGAAGTTTTATTATGGACCGTCCCCTATAAATGATGGTTGATTGTGCAACGAAACATTTGATTTGGCTTATTTTAACTTATTAGTACCTATTATATATTGTTATAACTAACAATTAAAAAACAACACGCCTTTAACTATTATCCGAAATGCGTAAATTTGTATGATAAACATTATTAGCAACCACGGAGCGGTTGCAAACCCGGCCAAGCCGAATGGCTAATGGTATAGCCGTTGGGCGGTCGCCAACACTAACGGCTAGTAGCACTGGCGATCGCCAGGCGATCGCAAATGGTGTTTTTCCCCCTTATAAACACCCTCCTCCATTCAGTTTCATAATTCATACTAGGCTTCACAAGTTCTTACGGTACCCCCTAACCTATTGGCACTTTTGTGACTTGCCCCCTAAACTATTTTTTTCATCACCATAACCCCTAACATTTGCCAACTTCTGTCATTTACCCCACTGTTGTATTTTAGGCCATTTTTCACAGGAATGTTCTCCTCCTTGTGACTCATACCAATTGTACAAGATGCATTTTGTTAGTTATTGCAAAAAACAGACAAAACAACACCCCAAATTGTAATTATTACGATCAAAAAAGGTCAAAAATACACTTGTGGGATAATTAGCACAAGCTCGAAAAGGTTAGGGTCTATAGTGGTGAAAAGAATTCTCCGAGGACACTGTCAAAAATACTCCATAGGTTAGGGGATTTGATACTTTATCCCTACAATACATCATTCATTCTCAATTTTCAATAAATTCTAGAAACATTCTTGGTTACTGAATTTTCATATTTAGGAGTGAACATTTGACGATCAAGTTTCATAAATAATCCAGGTTTTGCTCTAGTATCTCAATAGACAAGGATCTGATCCAAGGTGGGTGTTTTCTGGCGATTGTCTTTTCTCATATGGTCGTTTTTCGCGGTTGTCGCCTTTGTGCCCTGTCGCCATCTCGCACGGTTGTCTTCTCAAGTTGTAGCTTTCTTGTATTATCGTTGGTTCAGTACGAACCCACGCCATATGGCCAAGATCATTAGCTGGCTGGAGGCACCTATAAAATTTCTCCGTCTTAAACACACAATGATACTTTATATTCATAATTTTACTTTCTAACTTTTGTTTTAGATTTTATTTTCCAGTTTCTTAGTAGTCGGACCCTGATGTAGTTCACTTGCATTGATAGTAGTGCAAGTGTGTCAAATGTCAAAAAGTAACTAAGATCTACCGGATATCTCATTCAACTTCAAGTTCTTATCGCAACACCAACTCCCTCAGAAAATGGACCTTCATTTTGAGCTACTTTCTTTTGGAGGGGCTTGGACTTAATCTTTATCTTCCCATACTAACCACATAATATTATTGGCATAAACTAAACAGAAAGACTAAAAACATAATATAATAAGTAGCATAAACTAAACAGAACTATTACCAAAAAAGAAAGCAAATGTACAAGCTTTAGACAAGTTACCTGACCCACAATTTTGTCCAAATTTAGGCCTCTAGTTACACCACGACCACATTTGTTAGCATTAGTTCCTACAAAGGAGCATCATTTGGGTCGCGAGGAATAAATGTGTGTTTAATGACGAGGAGCATCATGTGGAAAGAGTTGTGTTGCTGAATTCGGTCTTGACTGCATTACCTGTTTACTTTTTAGCAGTGTATAAGGCGCCAAAGAATGTTATCAATAAACTTAATTCAATGCTTAGGAATTTCTTGTGGGGTGCAAATGAAGGTGGTCGAAAAATTACTTGGGTTAGTTGCGACGATGTGTGCAGGAAAAAGGAAAATGGCGGTTTACAAATAAAAAACTTGGAACTTTTTAACATGGCAATGTTGGCTAAATGGAGGTGGAGATTCTTAACTAAAGAACATGTTTTATGGAGAAAATTTGTTAAATCAAAATATGGAGAGTGTTGGGTCAGCGGATAGCGGGATTCTAATGCAACTAGAAGTGGATTGCAATCTATTTGGATGAGGGACTTACAGTTTATAATGACAGATCTGAATTATGATGTTGGTTTGGTAAAATTTTGGGGCGTAGTATTGGAAATGGCCATACAACCCGATTTGGACTGAAGCATGGGTTAATGAAAGACCTCTTTGTCTTTGTTTTAGTAGACTGTTCCAGATTACCATAAAAAAAAATGCGACGATTGCGGAGCAAGGGGAATGGAGTAGTGGTGTTTGGACATGGAAATGGCAGTGGAGGAGAAATCTATTTGTTTGGGAACAAGAACTTGTGTATGAATTAGAAAAACTTTTACAAGACTTTGCCCTGAGGGAAGGTGAAGCTGATAAGTGGTTCTGGAAATTGGATTCTTCGAAATCTTACTCAGTTAAATAGGTCTACAATGCCCTTTTAAAAACAACGTTTTTAAAATATATTATCAAATAAGTGTCATTAAACATCCACGCCAATGTTTTTGGACCAACTCAGACACCATCACTAAACGACAACAGTTACTTCCTTCTGTTTGTCGATGATTATACAAGAATGATGTGGATATACATTTTGAAGCAGAAATCAGAAGCATTTCCCAAGTTCTTGGAGTTCAAGGAAAAAGTCAAAAATCAAAGTGGCAGAAAAATAAAGACCCTCAAAACTGATCGAGGTGGAGAGTTCATTGGAAGAGACTTCATGAACTATTGCAAAGAGAAAGGCATCCACAGGCAGTGAACAGTTCGCTATAGCCTACAACATAATGGAGTTGCCGAATGGAAAAACCGTACGATTGCTGGAAGTGATGAAGCAATTTTCTTCGAAATCTTACTCAGTTAAATAGGCCTACAATGCCCTTAGAAAAGAAGAAACTGGAAGTGATGAAGCAATTTTCTTTCATATGTTTTGGAGATTTCGGTTCCTCTAAAGGTGAGGATCTTTTGTTGGAGAGCCTTATTGAACAAATATCCAACGAAAGTGAACTTAAAAAGAAGAGGTGTGTCTGAAGTGGAGGCAAATATAGCTTGCATTTTCTGCCACGAGGATGAGTAGGCGAACAACCATTTGTTCTATAGATGTTGGGTGGTGTACAAAGTATGGATGAAGATTTACAAATGGTTTGGTTTGATCACAACCATTAACAGCGGCCTGCTCAATCAGTTTTGGCAACACTGGGAACTTTTTCCTTGGTCCAGGGGTACGGAAGAGTGGGGTGCAATATTGTTTTTTACGTTATGGTCCATTTGGAGCGCTCGAAACAATATTATTAATAGAGGAGAAAATCTAGATATCGATAAACTTGTTGTGGTTATTCAAGTTCGGACATGGTGTTGGATTAAGCCTCGTAGGAAGGATTTCATTTTCTCGTTTTATGATTGGTATTGCTCACTGGTGACGTGCTTGAGGTGAACTGATCGGTTTGTGATATGTAGCTAATTTTCGTTAGCTGGTGTATTTATGTATCATACTCTTTCTCTTTCTTTATCAATAAAATTGCTTACCAAAAAAAAAAAAATCACGGCCAAGTGACTTGACAAAGTTTGTTGAAATGATTGACTTATATATTGCGCTTTTAACCATATTACGCAAGATGTACCAAAAGTATTCATATTTTTCTTCATCTCAAATTCGTACTATGTTATACATATACTATCATAGATTCGCACTTATTCATGCTTCAAGATTTAATCCTAATGACTCGGTAAAAAACTAGACTCAAAAACAAGATAAATATATACAATTAATTAAACAAACAAAGCATAGCTCCCACCACCACCCCCCACCCCCCACTTAAATCATGCGATGTCCTCATTAGAATTAAACTAAAGATCAAATAACTCATGATCGAGCTCAAAGGACACTTGTCGGATTTTCAGTGGTGTGACTTTTTCGTTTGTTATACTCTCCTCAATCTCTCGCATCTCTCTCCAGTTGAGATCGTTGATGAAGTGGAACTGGTATGTAATCTCCTCCAATTGATCAGTATTAGTCTTTTCTACCCGTTCTTTCAACTCTAGCCATTGCTTATATGCCATTCTCTGTCTCTTCGGCAAGGGTGATAGAATTTATTCGATTTCTTCTGTTGCTGATGACTTGTCAGGGTTGAAAGTTATTTCTATCACTTGCCTCGCAATGTGATTTATGGAATATGTATTTCGGTGGTGTATGTCTCGCGAAAAGAGAGAAAGTGGAAATGTGATTTCAAGCTGTTATTCGGTGTTTAAGAAAGAGAATGTTTATAGAGGCCTCATGGCTAATGATGTGCTCATATTGAACCCACGACAATGGAGAAAAAATCAAGTTTGGTACCTTAATTTGGCTTCCGTTTCTTTTTGGTACCTTAATTTGTCACGCAACATTTTTGGTACCCTATGTTTCCAAACTTAATCACGTTTGGTACCTCCCTAGCGGCGTCCCCAATTTAACCACCGCGAATCCTATGTGGCTCACCGTTGACCACCCCAGACTCGATTTTGACCCAATTTTACACACGTGGACAAGCTGACTGGAATAAAAAAAATTAAAAATGAAAAGCAAATAAAACTATTAAATCTTATATCACAATTTCTAGTTTTTATATTTCTTTATAATTAATTTCATTATATAAAATTTTGTAATTAACTTTAAAGTTATAAATATTAAAGCTATAACTATTAAATTATATAACTATTATAAATATAAGTTTTTTTCTTCACAAAAAACCAAAAAAAAATCCCAAATCTAAAAAAATAATTAAAAAAGAAAAAAAGAAAAACCTATCATCTTCACTCCCCCCCCCTCCCCCGCCAGCCACCACCATCACCCCCACCACCAATACCCACTACCGCCACCCACCACCCCCCACCACCAATTCATCACCCCCACCCACCCACATCACTCCCACCCCCACCACCACCATCAATTCATCATCCTCAACAACCCTCCCCCACCCGCCGCCGCCCCCGCTCATAGCCACCCACCACCACCATCAATTTATCATCTCCAACAAAAACAAGAACACATTATATAAAGATCGAAGCTTTACAAAATAATAATTGGAAAAAGAAAGATAAAGTATAAGAGGATATGAGTCATGGTGAAACAACGCCGCCGCCGCCGCCGGAGTCGAGGAAGAGAATCTAGAGAGAGAAAGGGATGGGGGTGGGTGGGGGTGAGCGGGGGCGGGGGCGGGTGGGGGTGGGAGTGATGGGGGTGGGTGGGGGTGATGAATTGGTGGTGGGGGGTGGGGGGTGGCGGTGATGGCAGGTGGGGGGGTGATGGGTGGCGGGGGGTGGGGGTGGGAGGGAGGGAGGGGTTGGGGATGTTGAAGAAGATGATGCATTATCATATTTTTTAACTTTTTTTTGTTTTAATTTCTTTTGTTTTATTTTTTTTTGTTTTTCTTTAAAATTCATTAGTTATAATTTTTTTAAAACATAATTATATAAAAAGTTTTTAAATTTTATATAATAAATTAATTATAAAGAAATATAAAAACTAGAAATGATAATTTATTAGGAGGGAGAAATAATTTTTTATTTTTTTTTATCCAGTCAGCATGTCCACATAGACTTAATTGGGTCAAAATTGAGGGTTTACGGGTCAACGGCGAGCCACGTAGACATTAAGGTGGTGAATTTGGGGACGCCGCTAGGGAGGTACCAAACGTGATTAAGTCTGGAAACATAGGGTACCAAAAATGTTGCGTGACAAATTAAGGTACCAAAAAGAAACGGAAGCCAAATTAAGGTACCAAACTTGATTTTTTCCCCACGACAATGCAAGAAAATTACAACTTGACAAGACAACAATGCAAGGTGCAAGAAGGCGATGAAACACAAAAAAGTGACCATCTGAGAAGACAACATTCTCGAGAAGACATCCATTACCTTAGATCCCTGTCTATTGAGAGACTAGAACAAGACCAAGAACACTTATGAAACTTGATTGTCCGATATGGTACGTACATTCGACATGTTAATAGAACAAAATGTTATTCTTTTTACGTTGTTGACCGAGAATGTTTCTAAACTTTTTTTATGATAGATGAGACAAATGATGTATTGTATGTGAGTCAACAACGTTTTTAAAATATATTATCAAATAAGTGTCATTAAACACTTCATACAACTTATTCATATTTTAAGTAAGCTTTATGAGAAATTGTGCAGAATGACAAAATCTTGCTCTTAAATTTATGACCCAATAGATATCACGCGAATAAGAATCAGTAATTAGCAGCTAATTTGGTATATTTTGCACAACAAAAGTAATTCTATTAACGTATTATGTGTACAATAATATTATTGACATATGATGGTATTCATTTGTAAATAAGATTACTAGCCAATGGGTGGTTTTAGCAATATACTCATAATTATATACTATGTCCAGTTTTTCTTTTTTTTTTTGATTTCATGTAAGATTCTCCTCAACGTAACTCCCTTTCTTTTTCTTCTCGGTCAGCCCTCAGTCGCACTGCTTTTGAATTTGGTATTTGTGGTTTCTCAGTAAGTTTTTGTTCTTTCTTAATTTGTATGAAACTTACTCCTGATCAATGGAGTCCAATCCAATAGAAAAGAGTGTGGAAAATGAAGAAATTGATCGAATTAGCGATTTGCCCGATTTGATTTTGAGTAAGATTTTATGTAAATTGCCAACAAAAAATGCAGTTGGTACCTCAATTCTCTCCACCAGGTGGAAAAATCTCTTTCCCTTAGGGTTCATGCCTGTTAAACTTGATTTTGATGATTCATTGCTCTTAAACCCTAATAGGGCAGATAACAATGATTCCAACAATACCCCTTCTGTTACTTTTATCAAATTTGTTGATAAATTGGTTAATGTTACTTTGTCGTCTAATGCCAATTCTGTGGATGAAATTATTCTTCATTGTCACAAGAAATATGGTCAACACAAGGTTGCATCTTGGATTTCTGCGGCGTTACGCATTAATGTTCAACATCTTGATCTCAAGGTTAAACTTAAAAAGTCAAAGACCTTGTTTCGCAGCCTCAATGGCTGTACGACATTAGTGACGCTGCGTCTTTGGGTGAAAAGTGTTTTGAAGGTTCCAGATGAATTTAGTTTACCCAATGTGAAAACTCTAGACCTTGTAAAGCTGAGATTCGATGATGATGAAGGTGACCAGGTGAAGCGGTTTATGGAAGGCTTTCCTGCACTAGAATACTTATCTTTGCTGCGGTGCAGATTTTGGTATGATATTTGGATTAAGTGTCCTCTGTTGAAGAAGTTGGTCATAGAAGGTTATTGGGAACAGCCTGGACCCAATCTCGCATTCCATGCCCCTAATCTTGAATCGTTGATATGTAACGGATCTCTTGCTACTCGCAATTTTGTCTGTGACTTCAAATCTCTTCACATGGTGCACATTGGCATTTGTCCCGGTGAATACTTATTTGATTGGTTATCAATAAAGGACACCCGTCGGCATTTTAATGATACGGCCATGATTGTTGCTTGCTGCTCAAGCACCATCCGTCTATATTTATCTCATTGTGCAATTGACGTAAGCTTTCTTAAGTTATCTCCATTTTGTTTCTTAATAACTTACATCATGAGTTTGAACTGCAATGTTTTCGACAACCAAAAAGCATGACTTATTCTAAGTTATTTTTGTGATTTAAGAAAGCTATTTTGTATCATAATGTGAAAGGCTTATGCGCTTATTATTCCTTCGCCCTGTGCAATCTTCAAGTTTTCGTAAATAGATTTATTTTTATGATGTCATCTTTGGTATCTTCATAAAGAAAATTAAAGTGACGTCGTGATCATTTGTCGCTCTTAGCAGTAACATAATATTCTTGGAATCTAGTGTACTCATAATTAGATTTATTATTTGTGCAAACACCTAATTACTTTGTATATGATATCTATGGTGATGGCTGTGCAAGCTCCACTTTAGAGACCAGATGACAAGGCTTAATAAAACCCCTATTACCTTCTGTCTTAGCCTACGAAAAAAATAAATAATTGAGGGAATGGTGTTTCCATGTCTTCAAGTGCCTAGGAGATTGTTCTTACAACTGGTGTCCTAACTGCTAAAGATGCGCCAAACTAATAATGAATTAATCCAGGGATTGTTTCAGTAACTTTAATATTTGACAAGCGACAATGGGCACAATGCTTGTCAAGTGCAATAGCAATTATGGCTCGCTGCAGTTTACTTTAGTATGACACCGGCATGAATTTTTGTTCATCTATGGATCATATTTTTTTGTTCCGTGTTTTAGGAAGACTTTCTTGCAAGTTTTATGGGTAAAACTTAGAGTATCATAAAATTATGTCAAATTATTTGAAACCTTTGCTGCTGCATTAAGTGGTTAACAGTTTTTCTAAGTTGGTTGCAGGCTTTGTATTGTTCCTCCGTTCCGCTGCCCTTATTTCCTCATTTGACATGGTTATCACTTGATCGCCTCTACTGGCCGATGTTGGCACACCTACTGCAGATTGCGCCTAATCTCGAACAACTTATTATTAAAGAGGTGTGGCGTTCTTTATCTTATATTTTGTATAAACCTGATTTCAGTTTTATTCTGCCTATGGTGATTCTTCCCGATAAAGTTGCGAAAGAAAAACAAATAGTCCATGAACCGTCTTATGAAGACCCTTATCTATGAATTTTTCATTAAATCTTTATCAAACAAGTGCTCTTATTGTAAGTTTCACCCACTACAAAAAAAACGGAGCAATAGCGATGTTAGTTTCAACAAAGAGTTATGGTTCACAGATAGAAATAGATAATTTCCAAATAGTAATGTGTCGTTGGAATTCTGTAAGTATTGCTCGGCTTATTGTAGTGACTATAGTGCATCGAACTTACAACATTTTAAATTAAGCCATTCCTACTTAACAGGGATTTCGAGAATATTCCAGAGGCTTTCATAACTTTACAAGTTTACTGCGGATCCCGCCTGAATGTTTAGTACTCCATGTGAAGAGAATTGAATTTTGGGAATTTGAAGGGCAGGAAGAGGAAATTAAATTAGTAGAGTACTTTTTGAGGAATGGAGAAGTTCTGCAAAACCTAATACTCCATTATGTTTCTCCTAATGATGTGAGTATTTTGAGAAGATTGCATATGTTGCCGAAGCAGTCAAAGACTTGCCAAATCGAGTGTATAATGGAATAGAGAATCACCTCATTTTGTCTATGGCGAATGTAACTCCAGCGCATTGTTTATTCGAGTAAGTAATATATATTATATGCTTTACACCTCTGATGTATCTTTGATTTGTATGCCAGAAACTCTTACATTATCTTTTACTGCAATATGAGGATGTGAACAACTAGCTGTATCTGTTTTTCATTTGCTTTATAAACCGAATACCAATTTGTTCTTCAGTGGTGGTTGTATGTATTGGTGTAATGGTATTGTTATCTATTGTGCATTTTAAATTAATTGGAAGTTGATATTATGAGGATTAAAGCAATTGCTAAGCTTCAAAATGCTTATATTAAGATATGGTCACATCTCTGATATCTGCGTACTTTTATTTTAATGTTTTTTTTTTTCAGAAATCATATCTCACAGAGCATGCAATTGAGATTGGAATTTTCCACCATGTTGCCAAAAAAAAAAAATATAAATTAATAAGCCCGTTACTTGTGATTTTTCAAATGTTTCTGATTATTATTATATTCAATCAATGTTTGAAAAAAAAAATCACAATAAAGTTTCATTTCCTTAAAAATCTTTCGAACGAAATATTTGGATTGCACTTAATGCTAAGCTTCCGCTGTCGGTCTGGCCGGAAAAGGACGGATTTCTGATAAGTTTTTGTGACCACGCACGGTAGACGAAGGAGCTATTTTCAACAAATCGGGGCCCTTAATTGACCAGCAAGCATAAAGTTTGAACGCACTTCTTGATCCGTACTTTCCATCAGAGGGATGACCGGCCTGTCAACTACTATTCCCTGTCTTCGGCACCTCTGACATATCAAGCTCTTTTATTCTCGGTAGGTGCCGTCAACTCGACGTCGTCGTCAAGGTCGGACCGGTGGATCCAATCGGATAGCTGAGGTGATTTCGGTAAACTTAGGCATGAGCTATAATTAGCCACAAATATGTTTAATTATTCTCCATCAATCAAACTCTTGGATTGTGTGAAAGACCCCATGCCAAGAACTTACGACCGCCTCGCAACAGTTATACAAATGTTATTTGCGACCACCTGGCGGTCGCAATTAGCTTGAATATTATTTGTAACCCTCATTTGCAACTGCCCGACGATTGCAATTAATATTCAAATTTTTCGTTTGTGATTTATTTTAGATCTTGATGTGTTTGTGATTTTTAAAAAACAATCTCATTTTACATGTGAATTAAAGTAATATATAGTTAGTACACTAGTAATTGAGTTATCAAAATAGTAAATTATATGTGATAAAACGAGTTATTAATGATTGAACTATGTTTCATGTTCTACAACTATTCATAATTAGTAATTATGTTATCTATATCTGTATATAGGCATATTACTTTCATCGTCATTAAAATTAGTTAGAAGTTTTATTATGGACCGTCCCCTATAAATGATGGTTGATTGTGCAACGAAACATTTGATTTGGCTTATTTTAACTTATTAGTACCTATTATATATTGTTATAACTAACAATTAAAAAACAACACGCCTTTAACTATTATCTGAAATGCGTAAATTTGTATGATAAACATTATTAGCAACCACGGAGCGGTTGCAAACCCGGCCAAGTCGAATGGCTAATGGTATAGCCGTTGGGCGGTCGCCAACACTAACGGCTAGTAGCACTGGCGATCGCCAGGCGATCGCAAATGGTGTTTTTCCCCCTTATAAACACCCTCCTCCATTCAGTTTCATAATCCATACTAGTCTTCACAAGTTCTTACGGTACCCCCTAACCTATTGGCACTTTTGTGACTTGCCCCCTAAACTATTTTTTTCATCACCATAACCCCCTAACCTTTGCCAACTTCTGTCATTTACCCCACTGTTGTATTTTAGGCCATTTTTCATAGGAATAGTCTCCTCCTTGTGACTCATACCAATTGTACAAGATGCATTTTGTTAGTTATTGCAAAAACCAGACAAAAAAACACCCCAAATTGTAATTATTACGATCAAAAAAGGTCAAAAATACACTTGTGGGATAATTAGCACAAGCTCGAAAAGGTTAGGGGCTATAGTGGTGAAAAGAATTCTCTGAGGACACTGTCAAAAATACTCCATAGGTTAGGGGATTTGATGCTTTATCCCTACAATACATCATTCATTCTCAATTTTCAATAAATTCTAGAAACATTCTTGGTTACTGAATTTTCATATTTAGGAGTGAACATTTGACAATCAAGTTTCATAAATAATCCAGGTTTTGCTCTAGTATCTCAATAGACAAGGATCCAAGGTGGGTGTTTTCTGGCGATTGTCTTTTCTCATATGGTCGTTTTTCGCGGTTGTCGCCTTTGTGCCCTGTCGCCATCTCGCACGGTTGTCGTCTCAAGTTGTAGCTTTCTTGTATTATCATTGGTTCAGTACGAACCCACGCCATATGGCCAAGATCATTAGCTGGCTGGAGGCACCTATAAAATTTCTCCGTCTTAAACACACAATGATACTTTATATTCATAATTTTACTTTCTAACTTTTGTTTTAGATTTTATTTTCTAGTTTCTTAGTAGTC
This sequence comes from Linaria vulgaris, assembly GCA_948329865.1. NCBI lineage: Eukaryota > Viridiplantae > Streptophyta > Magnoliopsida > Lamiales > Plantaginaceae > Linaria > Linaria vulgaris. The sequence continues at coordinate 49,317,754 of OX415251.1, read as the reverse complement.
GGACCCTGATGTAGTTCACTTGCATTGATAGTAGTGCAAGTGTGTCAAATGTCAAAAAGTAACTAAGATCTATTGGAGATCTCATTCAACTTCAAGTTCTTATCGCAACACCAACTCCCTCAGAAAATGGACCTTCATTTTGAGCTACTTTCTTTTGGAGGGGCTTGAACTTAATCTTTATCTTCCCATACTAACTACATAATATTATTGGCATAAACTAAACAGAAATACTAAAAACATAATATAATAAGTAGCATAAACTAAACAGAACTATTACCAAAAAAGAAAGCAAATGTACAAGCTTTAGACAAGTTACCTGACCCACAATTTTGTCCAAATTTAGTCCTCTAGTTACACCACGACCACATTTGTTAGCATTAGTTCCTACAAAGTACATAAAAATTAAATGATTCATATAATTCATGTGTGTAGCCCCGGTCTATCTCATGAAGCATAGGGCAATGTAAATATAGCAAAAACCATGTAAAAAAGAAAATATAACAAATTTATTCATAACTTTTCTGATAAATATAACAAAAAAAGAAAATAGAGTTACTAAATATTTGCACCAGCCACCAGATGATTAACAGTTATGGAAAAAGACATTCACAGAGAAAATAAAAGAGGAATTCTTACCATATAGTATAGGACTAGAAGGACTTCCATGCTCCAAACTATTATTTGGATCTTGAAAATCAGAAAATGGGGATGCAGGATTTGATTTGATTCCATTCCCAGAATTAGAGCTTGTTTGATTTGTAAAGTTTGTAGTCGATGTTGATGGACGACCACTTGACAGTCTACTGCCATTTGTTGCATTTTTGTTGCCATTTGTGGTATTGCGGTTGTCATTTGTTGCATTTCTAACACCATTTGTTGTACTTCTAATGCCATATGTAGTATTCCTGCCTCCCACGGGAAACAGTGGTGAGCTACCATTAGATGCACTTCCACTTGAGCCACCTCTGTTCGCTTGTCTTTGCAATTTGCGGATCTTCTTAAACTGTGGTCTTGACGACATCTAAAAAAGAATAATACATGTATTATACAACCTCTATAAACAACATAGTTAATTAATTGACTATCACAGCATAAGAATGTCAAAATCACAAATAAAATTATAACACGTTAGGCGCGAAACAAAATTATAACACGTTAGGCGCGAATGTCACAACACATATCTCTTTTGCAGCGAATTGTAATTCGTCCCATAAGAAGGCATTTATTGTGACAAATTTACATTTTGTCCCAACAAATTGTCACATAAGATTTTTCTAACATGGCTTTTTGGAAAGGTTTATGGTGTCTCGTAGCTTGGTCGATTTGGCATTCAAGAAATAGAGCAGTGTTTTATGGTGAAGAGGTTAATATTTACAAGATATTGGACTCAATTAAGGTGAGATCATGGGTTTGGGCAAAGGCCAAGATTAAGAATTTTTGCTTTCCTTTTTGTGAATGGAGCAGTAACCCAAAGTCTTGCTTCTCTGTTTTGTAAATTCGATCCTTTTATGTAAGGGTTACAAGCACCCTTTTGCTTGACTTTTTTTTTCCTTCTATGAAACTCAGTTCTGATCAAAAAAAAAAAATTTGTCACATAAGATGTTTTTTTTTGTAGTGTTTAAGGTAAAACCTTTTTAAGTTCTTAAAAATAATGTGATAAAGTTATGCATCAAGCAATTCAATTATTTCCCATTAAAATCTAATTACCTCAATTTATTTTCATGCGTACTAATCAAATTATTCCTAATACAAGTCTCGTTATTTTTGCGATAAAGAATAATGTTGCATAGTTATGGTAAGCATCCAACTTTCGCATCACGTAAATTTTAAGTTAAAGTTAGTTATTTTTTTTCTTGATAACATATGTGACGTCCCGTCTTGCAATAATCTTTTTCTAAAATTTATACAAGTTTTTTTCAAACGGGAGCATTGTGTTGGGCGGTCACTAGTCACTAGTCCGCGACCGCTGGGCGGTCGCGGACACCAGTGGCGGGATTTTGCCCGCCCTGGCGTTCGCGACCGCCGGGCGGTCGCGGATGCCACTCTTCCGCGACCGCCCAGCGGTCGCGGACGAGTGGCATCCGCGACCGCCCGGCGGTCGCGGATGGGAGGGGGTTTTCTATATAAACCCCCCTCCTCTCTCTCATTCCTTACCTCCTTCTCCTCTCTCAATCCTTATCTTTGTAAGTCCTCTCCTCTCTCTCTCTTAAATATTTATCTTTCTAGTTTTTTAATTATGTTTTATATTTAATGTTTTAGTAATAGTTTTAATTGTTTAATTATAAGTTTATTTTTATTAATGTCAAACTTAGAAATAATGCCTTTAGGAAATCTTTATAATTTAGGAATAGTGCCTTTAGGTGTTTTTTATAAGTTAGTACAAATGATCTTTAAGGAACTTTATAACTTAGAAATGATGCATTTAGAGAATCTTTATATTTTAGAACAAATAATCTTTAGGGGTTCTTTATAACTTAGTACAAGTGATCTTTAGGGAACTTTATAACTTAGAAATGAAGCCTTTAGGGAATTTTTATATATTAGAACAAATAATCTTTAGGGGTTCTTTATAACTTAGTACAAATGATCTTTAGAGAACTTTATAACTTAGAAATGATGCCTTTAGAGAATATTTATTTAATATTAAATTGTTAGTTTAGGTAATTTAATGTATTATTATCCGTCGCGGTAATTTAATGTTAAACTATTATAACTTAGAAATAACGCCTTTAGGGAATTTTATAACTTAGAAATTATGCCTTTACAAAATCTTTATATATTAGAACAAATAATCTTTATGGGTTCTTTATAACTTAGTACAAATGATCTTTAAGGAATCTTTATAACTTAGTAACGACTGAATTTTAGAGAATCTCTTAGAATCGTCTAACTTAGATAATTTCTCGTAGTTTTCTAGCATATAATCGATATGGCAGGCAGTCGTCGTCGTCGGGGTGGTAGTGGTCAACAATGTTCAAATGTTTCTGATGTTCCTGATGATGCGGATGTTCCCGATGTTCCCCCTACTGCTAGTGGGCGAGGTAGTCTTGGACCTCGTATAGTTATCACACGTGGCAGTCGTAGTCACGATGCCACAATCCCCAACGCGTCTACATCGTTGACGCCTTTACTACAGCGCCGACTTTCTTTTGATGTCGCTGCCGTGCCCGATGCCGCACCGACTGCATCTGGATCTAGGGCTAGAGCACCATCTTCCGCTGGTTCCACCGGAGCTGGCCCGAGCGAGAGGCCGAGTGATACTCCAGCATCGGGAGTATTCAATGACACGCAACAGCGCCCAACTAGAGGCACCTCCAAAGGTGCACAACAACCCAATGACGAGACTCAAAGGCAGATCATCAAATTGTGTCCTCTTGGCTTGTTTATGAACCCCTCTAGCAACGAGGTTGCGACTACGATCACAGAGTTGATCAGACAGTTCATGAAGGAGTTCTGGCCTACCTACTTGACGATGCCCGCAACTGTGCGAGGAAAAATGTTTATTAAATTTACGGTGAGGAATTATTTCACAACTATATCATATTATTTAATTTAATATATTCATAAATCGAATTTTATTAATTGGCAGAAAATATATGGTATTCGTGAGAGAGAAAAACACGCAGTACAGCGGGCCTACGAAACGAAGGCGAAGTTGTGTTATAAGAATTTGATTTACAACACGAAGAAACAATACTTTGAGAGGGTTGTGGATCCAAAATGGACCGGAAAAGACAAAACTTGGATGCACGACGGGTTAGAGGTGGCGGCGATTAAGCATTGGGCCACTGAGGATCATCAAGAGGTGTCGCATAAGTCTAAGAAAAACAGGAGAGGAGGCAAGGAGCCAATTGAGGGGGTGAAGGCACCTCCCACTTTTTTTGGTGGATCCCGCGACCTAGAGGAGCTCAGACGTCTGCTGGTATGAATTATGAAAATTAACAATATGGGTGTAATTTAGTAATCTTAATATATGCGTAAGCCAATTTTAACGTACTCTTTCTTGAAATGTGTAGGCTGAGGAGGACAAAACACGAACAGACCCTATTCGATATGATGAGGCCTACAGACGTGGTCACACGCAGCGGGTGAAGGGGACGGGCGGTAACACAGGAGTTCCAGCTCGGCGGACTTGGGTAGATGCTGCGACGAAAGCGCAATATGTAAGTTATTTCAACCGCATACTCCTTTTTATCTTCCTCAACTAGCTTTAAATTATTTATTCCAATATAAGTACTGATTCTTTCAAATGTTAATGCAGAAAAATTACATGGAACTATTGAGGAAAAGATATGCCCGCCCAGCTAAGCTCCCGGTGTTCGATCCCGACTGTTGGACCGAGGCATTTGGTCCTGTGAAGAAGGGGAAGGCGAAAGGCTTGCCGAGGGATGCACGCCCGGAGGCGTTCAAGATTAAATACAGGAAACAAGAAGATTATTCACAGGCCTGCATCGACGACTTACAAACGCAGAATGACCGCACTATCTATCGCAGTGATCAAAGGATGACTGATATGAAAGCCACTATGGAGCTATGGAGATGCTTGCTTAATGAGAAGGTGGACGTGGACCTTCCACCGATATCAGATTCTATATTCATGGGGCATGCACGTAGGACCGGAGCTGTGATTCCACCGGTTCGTATGCCGCGTCGTAGGCCAGATCCATTTGCTCCAAGTTCTTCCGTTAGGCCTGCGTATATCGAGGAGTACTCTGATGACGATGGTGACGACGATGTCGATGATATTATGGCGTCTTTGCAGACTGACGATTATGTGGAGCTGGGTGTTGAGGATGGTGTTGGGAGTGGTGAGGATGATGGGGAGGATGATGGTGAGGATGATGGGGAGGATGATGACGGGAATGGATGTGGGTTGGATGATAGTTCGGATGATGATTAGTTGTATTTTCATTATTGTAATGTTGGACTGTTAAATTTTCATTATTGTAATGTTGTACTGTTAAATTTTCATTATTGTAATGTTGGATTGTTTAATTTTCATTATTGTAATGTTGGACTGTTAAATTTTCATTATTGTAATGTTGGATTGTTTAATTTTCATTATTGTAATGTTGGACTGTTAAATTTTCATTATTGTAATGTTTGACTGTTAATTTTTCATTATTGTAATGTCTTTTACAACACTACCAAATCGTTACAATTAAAGTGCGTCACAAAGTAATGTTTTAAATTATTACAAAACACTTGAACTATTCAGTATCACTAGTTAGCTCCACGTTTTCACTTTCTTCGTCTTCCTCTTCAGCTTCTTTTTCTCCTCTATCTTGTACATCTTCGACGATCTCAAACTCATTTGCCCACCCCAATTGTATATCCATATCAAATGCGCTAAAGTCTACGAACATATTAATTCCTACAGATGCGTTCTCTTGGAACACTTCCGCTGGCATCCCTATTTCTGTTTCTGTGTCGCTGGAATCACTTAGTGACGACATGTCGATCACGTGCCTAGCCGGTATAGTAGATACAGCCATCCATCCATTTTGACCTGGTCGACCATTCGTAAGTTGTGGATACGGGGCGTAGTACGACTGAAGGGCCTGATTGGCAAAAATAAAAGGCTCGTTGGTTGTGAGAGACCATCGAGGGTTAATATCAACGAGTTTGTACGTCTCGTGAACACGAGTCCCTCGAGCTCTAATATCATACCACCTACACTTGAAGAATACAATGTATAGCGGTCTTCTGTGCCCCCAATATTCCACCTCTATGATTTCGTTCAATGTCCCATAGAAGTTGGTGGCGTGGGATCCTCCCATGTCCCCCTCCACATAAACCCCACTACAATCACTCTTCTTAGGGCCCAAACGCATATCTGTGTGAAATCGGAACCCATTCACAATGTACCCTTCATAGTACAACACTGAGTTGAGAGGACCTGCGAGCAACGGCTTAACACGATCGTCTGTCATGTACTTGCCACTCGAGTAGGTCTGCTTGAACCATGCCACGTACTCGCAGTTTCTCTTCTTTTGTACCTCCATGGGAGTAAGTCCATTACACTCCTCCTCAATAAACAACCTGTGAGTTACACACAAAATAAGTTAGAAATACGTGATACATACAAGTTATCCTTAATAAAGAGCGTTTGCACGTAAAATAAAGAATATTGACTTACTCGACCCATCCATCCAGCTCTTCACAATTAAGAAGCGTGTACAGTTCAATTTGCTCCAACTCTTCGGACGACAACCGCCTCTTCTTGTTTAGTGGCCCAAGGGCCTTCCCTTTCTTTCGAAATAACATCAGCTCATCATCCCACTCTGAACTCTCAAAAGTCTCGTTCCTATTGAGACGATTATATCTAGTACTCGCGGAGATACCTAGATATTGTGCACACATATTGGATAGCTCTGAAAGGAGGTAGGAATTCGCTATGCATCCTTCTACCCTTGCTTTGTTCATCACTGACTTTTTAAAATCAAACATACGCCTGGGAATACCGAAAAGTCAATAACATATAGAATAACAGTAGCGAATTAAACTCATTAAACATTGTGTACCTCTCGAATGGATACATCCATCTGTAGTGAACCGGGCCGCCTACTTTAGCCTCGTATGGTAGGTGTATGGCCAAATGCTCCATAGAATCGAAGAAGGAAGGAGGGAATATCCTCTCAAGCTTGCACATCGTGACTATAATGGATTCCTCAAGACTTCTCATATCGGTGGCCGAAACCTCTGAAGCACAAATTGCCCGGAAGAATAAACTAATCTCCACCAATGTTTCCCAAATGTTGGTGGGCAGGAAGTCGCGAAAAGCAATGGGGATCAATCTCTGCATGAAGACGTGACAATCATGACTCTTCATACCAAAGAGCCTATGTTGTTGCTTTTGTACGCATCGTCCCAAATTTGACGCGTATCCGTCCGGAAATTTCAGATCGCCCAACCATTTCAAGACCTTGACCTTTTCATCCCGCTTGAGACAATAGGTTGCCCTTGGCTTCACATATGCGCCTCCTCGTGTTTGTTCTAAAAATAGCTCTTCACGGATAGTCCAAATCTTCAAATCATGTCTAGACTTGATGTTGTCCTTAGTCTTAGAGTCATCCAATACTGTGTTGATGATGTTATCGAAAAAGTTCTTCTCACAATGCATGACATCTAAATTGTGACGAATCAAGTTTGTGGACCAATAGGGAAGTTCCCAAAATATGCTCTTCCTCAGCCAATTATGATCCGTATGAAAACCCGGTAGATTGTTCACTTTGGCCCCAAAACCAACATCCCCAAGTCCCTCCACAATTTCCCTCATTTCGTCGCCCATTTTCCTGCAAATAGGTTCTTCTAGTGACTTTTCCCCTTTTTTGAATGAATTCTTGTCATGCCGCCACCTATGATTTTTGGGCAAAAAACGACGATGGCAATCGAACCAACACGGTTTACCACCATTCTTCAACGTAAATGAATTCGTATCTCCCATGCAATAAGGGCACGCTAACTTCCCGTGCGTACTCCACTGAGACAACATTCCATACGCTGGAAAATCGCTAATCGTCCACATCAGGGCCGCTCGTAATTGAAAGTTTTCCTTCCTTGAGCTATCAAACGTCTCCAAACCAGTGCTCCATAAAGCATTAAGCTCGTTAATTAGTGGTCTAAGATAAACATCCAAGTTCTTCCCGGGACTATCTGGACCGGAAATGATAAGGCTCAAAAATATGAACTCCTGCCTCATGCAAAGATCGGGGGGGAGGTTATATGGGGTTACCATCACTGGCCAACAAGAGTATTTTTTCCCAGATGAGCCATACGGTGTGAATCCATCCGTACATAAGCCGAGTCGTACGTTCCTAGGCTCAGCTGCAAAATCCGGATGTGTCCGATCAAAGTGTCGCCATGCCTCACTGGAAGCCGGGTGAATCATTCGATCCGTAGCCTCTCGACACTTCAAATGCCAAGTCATATGCTTTGCAGTACCTACGGTATAATACATCCTCTGAAGACGAGGACCTAGGGGGAAATACCACAAATGCTTCTTTGCGACCTTTGACTTCCTACCTTCCTCGTATCTATCAACCCCGCATATCGGGCATTTTAGGAAGTCATTGCTCGCCGCAAACCCGTAAAACAGAAAACACTGATTTGTGCAAACATCGATCTTCTCGTACCCTAACCCCAAGGTTCGCTCCATCTTATGCATCCCTTTCGTGTCTTTAGGTAACAACTTCTCAATCTCAGGGTCGAACCCATCTTTGGACATCTTTAAAAAATGGTCAGAAACGATGTTACTCGCCTTGTGAATAGTTTTGTAATTCACCCACTCTCCAATCCACTGCAGGACGGTTTTGCTCTTCTTAGGGTGCATCTTCACCTGACCTAGACGCATCAAGTCGTAAAAATCTCTTGCATCGGGATTCGGATCCTCGTTACGCACAGCGTCCTCATCAAATCGGCCTCCATATGCATCCACGACCATCTGTCTAAACGAATCGTCAGCACGAATAGGGCTGTTAGGAATATTGGCGTGTGATGGTTCGAGAGGTTCGTCGATAAACGTCATAGAAGTGGTGGTAAACTGCTCTCCATGCAAAACCCACTCAAAATATCCAGGCGTAAATCCCGACTTATGAAGATGATCACGGACTTGGTATCGATCGAAAAACTTTGAATTGTTACATTTTTTGCACGGGCACCTAATACGCCCCCCTAGATCTAAATAGCCATCTTGTCGCGAAGCAAATTCTATGAATGTGCGAACCCCAACCACAAAACTATCTCGCAAATAACCACTGCTCTCGAATCTATCGTACATCCAATTCCTATCTACTTGATAGTCCATTATTTATCTAAGATGTAAATTTTAAAGGAAATAATTAATTACAATTAATACTACAAACAATTAATAATTAACAATTTAAAATGTAACAATTATCATGCACGATAAGGTTGAAGAGTGATAAATTGATCAACTTACTTCTTGAAGCGTAAAAAAACGATCTTCAAGAATCTTGTGTCCTCTACGAGTACCCTCGATGTGTTTACGTCAATATCTATCAAGAAATGAATAAACAAGTTAACATATCATACCAATATTTAGTATTTAAAAATATAGTTGACCATCTAAATGAAAAAAAACGAGAATACCTTAAGAGAAATGGTGAAGATTGTTGTGAATTAGAAAAGTAAGGGAAATGATATTTATAAATGAAAATCTGGCAGTTTGTGACCGCCGGGAGGTCGCGAATGCCAACTAGCCGTTGGCGTTCGCGACCGTCGGGCGGTCGCGAATGCCAACTAGCCGTTGGCATTCGTGACCGCCCAGCGGTCGCGAATGACAACTAGCCGTTGGCATTCGTGACCGCCCAGCGGTCGCGAATGACAACTAGCCGTTGGCATTCGTGACCGCCCAGCGGTCGCGAATGCCAACTAGCCTTTGGCTTTCGTGACCGCTGGGCGGTCACGAAAGACCCTCATTCGTGACCGCCCAGCGGTCACGAATAATATTCATAAAAAAAAATTTGATTTTATGGATTCATCTTGATGTGTTTATGATTTTTAACAATAAGTCTCATTACTACATGTAAATTGAAGTAATAAATTAGTACAACATTAGTAATTAACATATTAAAATAGCGAATTAGATGTGATTAGGCGAGTTATGAACGAATAACCTATTTTATGTTCTACAACTAATCATCATATACACTTAGTTGTTTTAGATGTAATGTGTAATTTTGTGATAAACTCTCTTTTAATTTACTTAGTAGTAAGTATTTTATCAATTTAACAAACATCGCACCTTAATTAAACAAACGAAAATCAAAACTTTTGAATGAAACTTATTCGTGACCGCTGGGCGGTCACAAATAAGGGTCTTTCGTGACCGCCCAGCGGTCACGAAGTATGTTCGTGACCGCTGGGCGGTCACGAAGTAGGGTTCGTGACCGCCGGGCGGTCACGAAAGACCCTTATTCGTGACCGCCCAGCGGTCACGAATAACATTAATAAAAGAAAATTTAATTTTATGGATTCATCTTGATGTGTTTATGATTTTTAACAATAAGTCTCATTACTACATGTGAATTGAAGTAATAAATTAGTACAACATTAGTAATTAACTTATTAAAATAGCGAGTTAGATGTGCTTAGGCGAGTTATGAACGAATAACCTATTTTATGTTCTACAACTAATCATCATATACACTAAGTTGTTTTAGATGTAATGTGTAATTTTGTGATAAACTCTCTTTTAATTAACTTAGTAGTAAGTATTTTATCAATTTAACAAACATCGCAACTTAATTAAACAAACGAAAATCAAAACTTTCGAATGAGACTCATTCGTGACCGCTGGGCGGTCACGAATGAGGGTCTTTCGTGACCGCCCAGCGGTCACGAATAATATTCATAAATAAAAATTTGATTTTCGAATAAGGGTCTTTCGTGACCGCTGGGCGGTCGCGAATGGGGGTCATTCGTGACCGCCCGGCGGTCACGAATAACATTCATCGCGAAAATTTTGAATTTTCAAAAATTTTGAATTTCCCACCAAGTTCGTGACCGCTGGGCGGTCACGAAAGACACTCATTCGTGACCGCCCAGCGGTCACGAATAATATTCATAAACGAAAATTTGATTTTCGAATAAGGGTCTTTCGTGACCGCTGGGCGGTCGCGAAAGAGGGTCATTCGTGACCGCCCGGCGGTCACGAATAACATTCATCGCGAAAATTTTGAATTTTCAAAAAATTTGAATTTCCTCCCAAGTTCGTGACCGCTGGGCGGTCACGAAAGACACTCATTCGTGACCGCCCAGCGGTCACGAATAATATTCATAAACGAAAATTTGATTTTCGAATAAGGGTCTTTCGTGACCGCTGGGCGGTCGCGAAAGAGGGTCATTCGTGACCGCCCGGCGGTCACGAATAACATTCATCGTGAAAATTTTGAATTTTCACCAAAATTTGAATTTCCCCCAAATTCCGAGGTCTTCCGTGACCGCCCGGCGGTCGCGAAAGACCTTGGAATTGGGGGGAAATTCAAATTTTTTGAAAATTCAAAATTTTCACCAAAATTCTATATATACCCACCATTCCACCCATTAATTTTTCATTACACTCACATTATCTTCTCTAAACCCAACACTTTCTCCTCCCTTTCTCATTTCCCAATCCAAAACATAAACACCAACAATTTTTCTTCTCCTCTTTTCTTATATCTCCAAAAAACAAAACACCAACTCTTTTATTTTCTTCTTTTCCTTACTTATAACACAAATCATTCTCTTAAATGATGTTTATATAAAAAACCGTCCAACCATACATTATATTCGTAAGAAACAAATATTTATTCCGGTATTTTACCGGAATATTTTTTTTATTTCGTATAATGTCATCCGTGACCGCCGGGCGGTCACGGATGACTTGAATATTATTCGTGACCGCCCGGCGGTCACGGATGGTTTAAATATTATCCGTGACCGCCGAGCCGTCGCGGATGACCCCGGGGTCATCCGTGACCGCCGAGTCGTCGCGGATGACCCTGGGGCCATCCGTGACCGCCAGGCGGTCGCGGTGGTTGGCGCGACCGCCGAGCGGTCGCGGATGACCCCGGGGTCATCCGTGACCGCCGAGCCGTCGCGGATGACCCTGGGTCATCCGTGACCGCCAGGCGGTCGCGGTGGTTGCCGCGACCGCCGAGCCGTCGCGGATGACCCCGGGGTCATCCGTGACCGCTGAGCCGTCACGGATGACCTCGGGGTCATCCGTGACCGCCAGGCGGTCGCGGTGTTGCCCGCGACCGCCGAGCCGTCGCGGATGACCACGGGGTCATCCGCGACCGCCGAGCGGTCACGGATGACTTCCGTGACCGCTGGGCGGTCGCGGATGTCCCCGGGGTCATCCGTGACCGCTCAGCGGTCGCGGATGACTACCGTGACCGCTCGGCGGTCGCGGATGACTTCCGTGACCGCCGAGCGGTCGCGGATGACCTCCACGACCGAGGGCATCCGCGACCGGTCATCCGCGACCGCTAGGCGGTCGCGGATGACCATCCGCGACCGGAAATGGGTCATTCGCGACCGCCCGGGCGGTCGCGAATGACCCTTTTTTCTTGTAGTGATATTGTAACGTCTTCTCTATTTTATATTAATGCTTATGACGACGAAAGCTACTATTAGTCTTTAAAAAAATAGTAAGTTATGTTTTGTTATCTTACACTTTTTCACTTTTATAATGCTAATGAATGTTTTTTCTATTCATATCACTAGTTCTTAGAGATTTGTATCATCTTTAACAATATAATAAGTTATTTAAGGAGTTATGAGTTACAAAGTCTGATTTTAGAAATTAAGTGCAATGGCCCCATATTGGACAAGAATTAAGAAAACTTGAATTGATGCCACTTAATAAATCTTTTTTTATGATTTGGGAACCCTCAGCCGCTATTGTTCGGGTGCGAACTGGGTAAACCCTCGGATCAACAAAATAGTCTGCAAACCTCGCCAACCAGATAAATTACTAGGCTAACCATGTGTGTAAGGCTCAGACCTAGAAGGCATACAATCAATTCGCTTCCCCAGTAGGATTCGAACTTGAGATCAAGGAGAGGAGAACCCTCCTCTTTAACTAACTAGGCCACCCCAAGGTGTGATGCCACTTAATAAATCAATTGTTCCATTTTCTTAATCATCATCCTCTTCATTATTATCATAAGCTTAAGAGATATAATAAGTGGGTCAAAGCGTAGTCATGTGAGAAAGACTTTTAACAATTTTATTAATAGACATACTAATCGACTCGATTTACCCGAATCTTATCTTTGGGAGATATGAATTACATGATAAACATGCTGCCTCTTAAACCTTTTGGGTTCCACCTGTCAACTTGAGCTGCAAACACCTTTCATGCTACCCACGTGTACTTTCTACATAAGAGTACTCTTACGTAAACGCCATATATTAGCGGGACAACCACACTTAAGCTAGCGTTTGATCTACCAATTTCAACTCCCAAAACAAGAGGTTTCTTTTGAGTTTGGGACGTTAAGTAATAAATTTAGAAATGGATTAGAGTACGTACACTTGAGGGGGAAAAAAAGGCGCATGCTTTTAGTGGGAAACTCCGAATTGTGAAGGGTGGATCGACAATCGTAGCATGCCGCTCAGGTTGTACTTAATTTCAAATTTATTGTCTTATTTCTTATAAGAGTTCAGGATTAGAAGTGTGTTTGAGAAATATTAGCAATCGTTTTCACTGAAACTGAAGTTGAAGGGATTTGACATATTGATTTCATTTTCGCTAAGAGTTGTGGCTTAGTCACCAAATTAGACTTCATAATTCAATAAGGATTCTTAATTAGATGTTTTTTAAAAATTTCATAACTTACAGGAATACATAGTTTATTACGATGAATCCTATACGTTCAGTTGGATTGATAATTTTTTATCAACTCTAATGATTTAAAATATAAAGTAAAATGTCTCACTTTCTTAATTGTACATCATTTTAGCTAACTTGGGGGCGCCTTTATGTTTGCAACACGCCCACATGTAAAATAGTTTATAATCTAGCCCCTAATTTCACAATAATGCGGAAACCATCTTAATCTTTCTATAAAACTTCATGAAAATACACTTAATTAATCCATATGTAACTATAATTAATGAGAGCATTAGAACTTGAGCGATAATATGATGTTCTTCCTTAATCTACTCCGATCACACATAGTCGAAACAAGAAGGGAGAAAGAACGATGGTTCCAAAGAAGAAAGTAGCAGCCATCAGAATCTCGAAAACCTTGTTGCGAACGGGAATCATTCCAATGGGTAAAGATAGATTTTGCGTATAATCATTATTTTATAGAATGTTAATTAGAAGTTTACTATTGTATGATTGGGGTTTAGCATGAGAGTTATATTCACGTGAATCAATCATGCATGCAGAAAAACATAAAGTTTGGAAGAGCCATAGATGTAATATCAAAAGTGTATCGTGGTGTTTTAATTTTGTAAACACAATTAGTTAAACTGCAAAAGAAGATTTATTGGAGTTCAATGAGTCAGCAATGACATACTTTGATAACTAATGTAACCATGTAATTGAAGTCATAAGGCGAACTTGCATGTCCGTTTAAAATATCTTGAAAAGGAACTGCTAAGAATTAATCATAATACTCCAGGTGATTATTTCATCTCAATTTTGTTATGACAGATAATTAGTATTCCATATTAATTGTGAACTCTCAGAGCTGTTAGGTCATTAAGAACTGTTTGTTATAGCGTGTGGGGTGATAAGGACTGTGATTGGGTTGCTAAAGGTGCTTTGGGGAGCGCAGGTGGCATTCTCTCAATTTAGCCCAAAGGCGTCTTTTTCCTAGAGTATTATATTGAGGAAGATGGCTTTGTTTTTCTGAAAGGAAAATGGGGTGCTGACAGTGTGGAGGTGTGCATATCGTTAACGTTTACACACCTTGTTCTCTTCAAGAGAAACGTTTGTTGTGGGTGTTAAAAATAATAATTCATAATTCCTCCATTTTCTAGCAAAATCTAGACGGCTCGTGATCTAGAAATGTCTAATTATTGTTTAATCAAATAATTGTAAGATTTCTCTAGAAAAGTAACTATTAACTAAACAATAAGGAAAGTGGGGGTTGATATTTGCCTATAAATAAGGCATATATAGGAGTTGAAATTGTAATCAAGCTAAGAAGAATAGCATCAGTCGTGTATAAAGCACTTTGCATTAATAAATACTAGCAAATGTAGCACGCGGTTCCCGCGAGCATAATTGTTTTTTCAATGTCATTCGATGTGGGTTAAAGAAGCAGATTATGGGAAAAGTAAGTCATTAATTATAATTAGTAATATAATTAATTAGTCTAACTTAATTTGTAAGGCTATTTTTGGAGATTTAATAAGAAATTTTCACAATATAGCTAAAATACAAAGGTTAAAGTTGAAAATCAAAAGATTGGTGTCACAATGGGTTTTTTTATATAATAGTATATAGATTGCATTGTTATATTGCATAAAAATCCTCCAAGTGCTTCATATTCCTTATAAGCCCCAAAATATTTTTAATATCTTCCTAAATATCCCTAACACCCAACATATTGTGGTATCAGAGCCACCTCTGACTCGATATCTTCTGTAAAAATAAAAAATGAATTCAAACCCTTCCAACGAGCTCGCCTTCGCCTATTCCCAACAAGGAGTGTCTATCTTTGTTGGACAAAATTATGAATTATGGAGCGTCCTACTGCAGACATTATTCCAGTCCCATGAGCTATGGGATGTTGTCGATCAAGGTTACGACAAGTATACGCCGGAGGAAGAAGCAGCATTGACGGCGGCAAAAAAGAAGGAGCATAAGGAGAACAAGACCAGAGATGCTAGAGCCTTGTCTTTTATGCACCAGGGGGTAAGTCGATCCATACTTTCGCGCATAATGGGTGTTAAAACATCAAAAGATGCATGGGATGTTTTACATAAACAGTTTTGTGGCTGCGATAGAGTTATGTCCATTAAATTTCAAAATTTATGGCGTGTGTTCGATAATATTTTCATGAAAGAAAATGAAAAAATTCAAGAGTTTTTTTCAAGGGTCACAATAATTGTGAACCAAATACGTGCATACGGAGATAACGTTCAAGACTGGAAAATTGTCGACAAAATGCTACGGAGCTTGCCAGCTAAAATTGAGCACGTCGTCGCAGCCATAGAGGAATCTAAAGATTTTTCAAAATTGTCTTTACATGAACTCATGGGGTCATTAGAATCTCATGAAAAAAGAATGAGCCGGTTTGCGAATCAAAACTTGGAACAGGCTTTTCAAGTCGAAGCCACTACAGTCGAAGCCACTACAGGCAACAGAAAAAATGATGATAGCCACCAAGAAAGGAAAAATGCCTCAACATCAAGAGGGGGTCGAGGCAGAGAACAAGGTCGCGGCAGAAACCAAAATATCCAGCGATGCGATCCATACAAAGGAGGTGATAATCAAAATTCAAATTATGAGCCGAGTTGCAGAATATGCAGAAGAAATAATCATGCCACAAAGAATTTTCGATTCAAGTGCAAAAGGTGCAAAAATGCCAACCATTTCGACATAGATTGCTGGCATAAAGACGATGATAATTGTTAGGGATAGGGTTTTATTCGAGCTAGAACGAGCTCCGAGAATTAATTAGGAGAGAAGAGAGAATAAAAATTAAATTTAACTAAGATTTATTGTTCTTGAATGAATAAAAATTACATAACTCAAACTATTTATAATAAGACTAATAATCCTTAACCAAATAAACCTAGACTATTAAAGGAAATAGAAATCTAATATTACTCTAATTAAATATAAATTCCTAATTTAAAACCAAGATAACTTAATTAGCTAATTTCCAAAATCCCTAAGCCATGTGGGTTTATTCTTTATCCGACTGGGCCTCGCACTATTCATTGTACGTTGTTGGGCCGTATCAATGCCCGCCTCTGAAAAGGAGGCCTTGTCCTCAAGGCCCAGTTGCAGCTCTTCACGGCCCAAATCGCCTTGGCTTGATGATATAGAGCCTTGAGTGGCATTAGGGTTCTCATTTGTTTCTCCAACAAGAATAGTCGGCCGCCCCACATTTTTTGCCCTAGGGTTTTCATCCTCATTTTTGTTCTTAACCAGCTCGGCCGTCCTCCCCATTTCGCCACCCATCTCCATGTCCACCCTCAAAGGAAGTTCTTCCACCCGATCCGCCCGTCCGCCATCTTTCTCTCCCAAAAACCTCTCCAAATCCCCTTCCTCAACCCAAGACGCGTCCGCAATAGACGAGCCCATTCAAGCTACCAAGCACTCTGTTACCTTTTGCCTATTTCGCCATACCACCCGTCGATCTAACACCTGCTCGGGCGGAGAAATCAACACATCCTCCTCGGTCAACGGCGGTAGCGCGGCGGTGATGTCCGGTGGAGGCCCGTGGTGCGGTCGAAGGAGCGACACGTGGAACACACGTTGGATTCGCGACCCGACGGGCAAATCGAGCTTGTACGCCACTGCTCCGATGCGTCGGACCACGCGGAAAGGCCCGTAGAAGCGGCGAGACAGCTTGTGAAAGTCCGCACGACGAACCGAGATCTGTCGGTAGCTGCGCAACTTCAGGTATACCCACTGACCGCTTTCGAACGTTATGTCGGATCTATGTTTGTTAGCTTGACTCGTCATTCGTTGTTGTGCGGTGTGCAAACTACTCTTGATTTTGTTGAACATGTGAGTCCTAACTGTGAGTGTCGTGTCAATTGCTTGATTAGTAGATGTACCTGTTATGTAGATCGGAATAGTATATGGACTTCTTCCAAAAAGTACTTAATATGGTGAAACTTGTGTACTTGAATGTTTGCATGAATTGTACCAAAATTGTGCCAGCGGAAGAAATCTCGACCACTGTTTTGGTTCTTCCATACTAAAACAGTCGAGATAACATTCCAAAGATCGATTCACCACCTCAGTTTGGCCATCTGATTCGGGATGATAGGCTGAACTGTAATGTAGATTTGTACCTGTTTGCTTGAAAAGTTCTGCCCAAAATTTACTTAAAAAAATGGGATCTCTGTCTGAAACAATGGAACGAGGTAAGCCGTGCACACTATAGATATCAGTTAAAAAGATGGAAGCCAAATAAGCAGGAGTAAATTTTGTAGGTAGAGCTGTAAAACGAGCAAATTTGGTCAATCGATCAACAATAACTCATATCGCTGTTTTTCCATGAGACATTGGTAAATGAGTTATGAAATCCATGCTTACGTCACACCAACCTTGTTCGGGAACTGGCAATGGATTTAACAGACCATAGGGCTTTGTGGTGAGATATTTTTGTTGTTGACACACTTGACAAGATTTTATAAATGCTTGAACTGTCTTCTTCATGTTTTTCCAATAAAAACCCCATGTAAGGTGGGACAACGTACCTGAAATACCCGAATGTCCACCTTGAGGTGTAGAATGAAATTCACCAAGTAGGGTAGGGTATAGGCCACTAGAGTCTGGAACAAATATTCTATTCTTGAAAAATAGTAAGCCATCGTGCACCTTATATGCTAGATCTGTGTTTGCCAACTGTTCATACTCCTTGACTAACTGTTTGCCATCTTGCAGGGATGTGAAAAATTGGCGCAACTCATGGAGCAAGGAAGAAGTGGGGTAAGATATCGCCAGGAGAGCACTAGCATCAACTCGAGACAAAGCATTTGCCACGACGTTGTCACGTCTAGGTTTGTAACGAACCTCATAATCAAAACCAATTAGTTTAACTATCCACCTTTGTTGGGCTGGTGTGTGCATACTCTGGTTAAGAAGGTGTCGTAGACTTTGCTGATTGGTATAGATAATGAATTTACGACCAAGTAAATAATGGCGCCACTTCTTGACAGCTTCTGATAATGCATAAAATTCTTTATTGTAGGCGGAATCTGCACTCATGCGCGGGGATAATTTCTTGCTGAAGAACGCCAACGGCCGCTGATTTTGAGAAAGAACTGCACCAACTGCAACTGCGGAGGCATCAGTAGTTAGTTCAAAAGTTGTATTAAAATCTGGCAATGTTAGCATAGGTAGTTGTTGCATTTTCTTTTTTAGCTCGTCAAAGGCTTGCTGAGCCTGTGTACCCCATGTAAACCCGCCTGACTTTAATAAAGATGTGAGGGGAGCGGCGACGGTAGCATAGTGATGAACAAACCGACGATAGTATCCCGTAAGCCCCAGAAATCCCCGTAGGGCCGTGAGTGACGTTGGCACAGGCCAAGCAACCATTGCATGCACTTTATCTGGATCAACACAAACACTACTAGAACAAATGATATGACCCAAATAATGAACTTGATGGACCGCAAAAACACATTTAGAGAGTTTAACAAAATATTGGTTAGTCAACAGTAGCTGGAAAACCAATTTTAGATGATGGTAATGACTTTCTAAAGTGTCGCTATAGATCAATATATCATCGAAAAATACCAACACGAATTTACGCAAATGCTCACGGAACAGATCGGTCATGGCCGATTGGAAAGTGGACGGTGCATTCGTTAGGCCGAAAGGCATAACGACAAATTCATAGTGCACGTCACACGTCCGAAATGCGGTTTTGTGAATGTCTCGTGCAGCAACACGGATTTGGTGATAACCCGATCGTAAATCCAGCTTGGTAAATATCGTTGCCCTTTTTAATTCGTCCAATAATTCGTCAACGGTGGGAATGGGAAACCTGTCTTTGATAGTGATAGTGTTCAAACCCATGTAGTCAACACAAAATCGCCATGTTCCATCTTTCTTGCCCACCAATAAAACAGGGGAGGAAAATGGACTGGTACTCGAACGAATTTGACCTGCGGCAAGCATTTCTGAAATTAATTCAGTCGTGATTGCTTTTTGATAATGAGGGTAACGGTAAGGTCGGGAGTTCACCGGCTTTGATTGCGGGTCAAGGTGAATATGATGATCATGTATTCGGTGAGGAGGCAAACTCTTAGGTTCATAGAATATAATGTCAAAGTCCTGAATGAGTTTGGTTAACTCCGGCATAACGTCCGAGGTTGTGTTGGGCCGATGACTAACAGTCTCTGGATTGGGAACCACCGATAACATGTGAATAGAAGCAACAGAGTCTGTTTGTAGCATGCGACGTACCTGTGACGGCGTGGCTTCTGAAACAGGAGAGTGTCCCTCTAGGACAATCTGTTGCCCTCCCCATTCGAAGGAAATTCTAGGTATTGCAAAGTTGGCCGTGATTTCTCCCAACTCACGCAACCACTCAATGCCTAAAACCAGATTTGCACCTTGGATTGGTAAAACCAGCAAAGGAACACAGAAGTCAGTGTTCTTGAGGCGTAGCTTTGTGTTGGCACAATGACCCTCACATTGTAGAAACGTTCCATTACCAACCATTACTTTGATTGGAGTTGCTTCCAAAATAGGCAACTGCAACTGAGTAGCGAAGCGGGGCTGGATAATATTATGAGTACTACCAGTATCTATTAAAATGGTTAGGGGCTGACCTTTAATATAGCCTACTAAACGCAATGTTTGTGGTGAAGCGAGTCCCAGATATGCGGCCAGTGACAGGTGAAACTGGCCGACGGGTGAATCCTCTATCACAGCATGTATGTTGTCGTGCTCTGGTAAGGAATAAGTAGTACTATCATGATCCATGACATCCCCTGGGGAGCCCTCCTCCTCCAGCAACATTAAAAACTGGGGAGTCTTACACCGATGTAGGGGTCCAAACTTTTCATCACAATTAAAACAAAGGCCCTTTAATATGCGTGCCTGCATCTCACTAGGAGATAAACGTCGGATTGGTAAAGGAGGCTTAGGTTGGGGTGGGGGTAAAGCAAGTGTCGGGGTAGGCAAAATCGGTTGCGAAGCTGCTTGAGGTCTAGGGACAAAGCGGGGTCTGCTTTCCAAAATTGTTTTCTCAAATAATTTAGCCAAACCAACAGCATGATGCATGGAATGTGGTTTCATAACTGCCAATTCATTACGAATATCTGTTCGCAACCCGGAAATAAAACAATTCATGCGCGCTTCATGAGATAAACCTGTGACAAAGTTAGAAAGTTGTTCAAATTCCTTCTGATAATCCATAATTGTCCCAACTTGACGTAGTTTAAAAAGCTCAGCCTGATGATTCTCGAAGGATGATGGGCCAAATCTCGAAAATAAATCTTGAACAAACGCCTCCCATGTACTGATCATCTCGTTATTAGTCATCCAATTAAATCAACTCAGGGTTGTACCTTGCATATAGAATGAAATATGCGAAATACGATGTTCGTGCGGAACATGGTACAGTCTGAAATAGTGTTGGGCATGTGCAACCCAATCCCTAGGGTTGGAGCCATCAAAGGGCGGCAGATGCACCTTAGGTGGCTTGGGCAGCGAATCTGTGTTAGGCGCATACGAATTAAAATCTCGTGAATGAGATGGACTATGAACCTGATAGGATTGATGTTGTTGCCCCCATTGTAGCTGGTGTACTCTTGGTTTGTTCCATGGCTGTTTTCAAGTCAGCAATCATCTGAAACATGGAATCAACTTTTGCTGATGTTGCTTTGAATTCTGCCATATCGGATTGTATTTGTCGAACCGACTCCACGAGGTTTGAATCTTCGGACGGAGTTGTTCCATCCTTTCGAGGAGCCATGAGCACAAGCACAGATTAAAGAGTTCAAAAGATGAAAGCACCAATTGTTAGGGATAGGGTTCTATTCGAGCTAGAACGAGCTCCAAGAATTAATTAGGAGAGAAGAGAGAATAAAAATTAAATTTAACTAAGATTTATTGTTCTTGAATGAATAAAAATTACATAACTCAAACTATTTATAATAAGACTAATAATCCTTAACCAAATAAACCTAGACTATTAAAGGAAATAGAAACATAATATTACTCTAATTAAATATAAATTCCTAATTTAAAACCAAGATAACTTAATTAGCTAATTTCCAAAATTCCTAAGCCATGTGGGCGTATTCTTTATCCGACTGGGCCTCGCACTATTCATTGTACGTTGTTGGGCCGTATCAACAACACTAAAGAATCCAACTTTACCGAAAAGGCCAACAATAACCAGGTACTCTATTCATGTTTCAATTCACAACAAAAAACTGAAAGTGTTGGTATGTTGATAGTGGCTGCAGCAATCACATGTCCGGAAATAAAAATATATTTGTGGAGCTGGACGACTAATATACATCAGAAGTAAGGCTCGGTGATGGCAAAGAGCACAAAATTATCGGAAAAGGCACGGTTGCAGTAAAGACAAGAAAGGGCGAGACGAACTACATCAAAGATGTCTTCTATGTCCCAGGTTTGACCCAAAATC
The DNA here is from genome assembly GCA_948329865.1 of Linaria vulgaris. Taxonomy (NCBI): domain Eukaryota; kingdom Viridiplantae; phylum Streptophyta; class Magnoliopsida; order Lamiales; family Plantaginaceae; genus Linaria; species Linaria vulgaris. The sequence goes on along the minus strand of OX415251.1, from coordinate 49,295,933 downwards.
TACTCAGTGTCGGCCAATTGCTACGAAAAAATTATAAAGTGGAGTTCAATAATGACCACTGTGTTATTATTGATAAAAAGAAAAGTTGTTGTGGCAAAAATAAAAATGACTGCAAATAAAGTGTTTCCACTTACCTTATCGTTGACGAAGAAGATGGTACTTCAAAGAACCACCGATGATCACATGATTTGGCATTTGAGGTACGGACATCTAACTATAAAGACTTAAATATGTTGAAAAATAAAAATATGGTTCTTGGCCTTCCAGATATATTGAAAAATGCATCGCGTGCCATTCCCAAAAGTTTCTAACATAGCCAAAGCTCCTTTCGAATTATTCCACGCCGATGTTTTTGGACCAACTCAGACACCATCACTAAACGACAACAGTTACTTCCTTCTGTTTGTCGATGATTATACAAGAATGATGTGGATATACATTTTGAAGCAGAAATCAGAAGCATTTCCCAAGTTCTTGGAGTTCAAGGCAAAAGTCAAAAATCAAAGTGGCAGAAAAATAAAGACCCTCAGAACTGATCGAGGTGGAGAGTTCATTGGAAGAGACTTCATGAACTATTGCAAAGAGAAAGGCATCCACAGGCAGTGAACAGTTCGCTATAGCCTACAACAGAATGGAGTTGCCGAACGAAAAAACCGTACGATTGCTGAAATGGCCCGGAGCATGATGACAGGAAAAGGACTTCTTAAAAGTTTTTGGGCGGAAGCTGTGACAACGGTAGTTTACATCTTGAACCAGTCACCAACTATGGCCTTACCAAGCAAGACGCCATATGATGTGTGGTTTCATCGAAAGCCACAGGTACATCATCTCAAAGTTTTTGGATGCATTGCTTATTCTCATATTCCTTCCCAGCGACGTGAAAATTTTGATAGTTAATATTCATTGGTTATAGTGACGAATCCAAGGGATATCGTTTACTAGACCCAAGAACAAATAAGCTTATCATTTCTCGAGATGTTATCTTTGATGAAAAGCAGTCGTGAAACTAGGAAGAGAATACGAAGACAAATAATGTCTATCAACCACCGCCATCTTCATTTCAACAAAATGAATCCATGTACCAGTCCAAGTGCAAGTCTAGACCAAGGTCCAAGTCTAGGTGCTGTAGGACCATCCGGAGAATTCTATACAGAATCAGAAAGTCCTATCAGAAGGGTACGCAGCTTACGAGACATTTATGAATCATGTGATGTAGCATTCTTCACCGTTAAGCCGCAGACATTTGACGAAGCTGCTAAAGAAGAAATCTGGCTAAAAGCAATGGACAAAGAAATGGCGAGTATTGAAAAGAACAAAACATGAGAGCTCGTAGATCTTCCCGAAGGAAAAAGAGTTATTGGCCTTAAATAGGTGTACAAGACGAAGTATAAGGAAGATGGCGCAATTCAGAAACATAAGGCACGCCTAGTAGCAAAAGGATATTCACAGGAGCCAGGCGTCAACTTCAATAAAACATTTGCTCCAGTTGCATGCATGGAGACTATAAGGCTCGTGCTAGCTCTAGCTGCTCAACTAGAGTTACCAATTTATCAACTGGACGTGAAATCAGCTTTCTTGAACTGAGATCTAGAAGAAGAAGTCTATGTCGAGCAATCGCAGGGCTACATTATCAAAGGAAAAGAAGACAAAGTCTATCAACTCAAGAAAGCGATATATGGCTTAAAGCAAGCACCAAGGGCGTGGAATAGCAAAATTGATAGCTATTTCCATAAGACTGGATTCACCAGAAGCCAGAGTGAACCATCGTTCTACGTAAAGAAACAAGGTACTAAATATTTTCTCATTGTTTGTCTTTACGTGGATGATTTGATATACACAAGCACAAGTGCATAAATGATGAATAAATTTAAAAAGGCAATGATGCAAGAGTTTGAAATGACTGATCTCGGGCTTATGAAATATTTTCTGGGAATTCAAGTCCGCCAATCCAAATGAGAAATATTCATTTCTCAAGAAAAATATCTTGAAGGAATTTTGAAGAAATTCCATATGCAGAACTGCAAGCCAATATCCACACCACTTGCAGTCAATGAAAAGATGATGACGAATGACGGTGCTAAAAAGGTTGGTCAGAAAATGTACAGTAGTTTAGTAGGCTCCCTGATTTATCTAACGAACACAAGGCCAGATATTGTCTATTCAGTCAACCTGATATCAAGGTTTATGCATGATCCAAGCAAATTGCACTATGCAACAGCAAAAAGGATTCTACGATATCTCCAAGGTACAAAGAAGTTCGGCATCAAGTATGTCAAGGAAAAAGAGAATAATCTCATCGGCTATACTGACAGTGATTGGCCTAGATCAGTTGACGATTGTAAAAGCACGTCATGATACGTATTCTGTCTTGGATCAAAAATAATATCGTGGACGTCAAAGAAGCAGAAGACGGTATCACTTTCATCAGCAGAAGCAGAATACATCGCCGCTATAGATGCAGCGTGAGAAGCAGTTTGGCTCAGAAGAATTCTTGAAGATTTACAGCAAAAGCAAGAAGCTCCAACAGTAATCTATTGCGACAACATCTCAACAATTGCAATGACGAAGAATCTAGTATTTCACGCAAGATCGAAGCATATCGAACTTCAACATCATTTCATCAGAAGTCTTGTGCAAGACCAAGAAATTCAGTTGGAATTCATAAACACTAAGGAACAACTCGCGGACAGTTACACGAAGGCAGAGACCACAGAGAAAATCGTGCAACTTCAAAATGAAGTCCGAATTATGAATTAAGGGAGAGTGTTAAAGATAATAATTCATAATTCCTCCATTTTCTAGCAAAATCTAGACGGCTCATGATCTAGAAATGTCTAATTATTGTTTAATCAAATACTGTGAGATTTCTCTAAAAAAAGTAACTATTAACTAAACAATAAGGAAAGTGGTGGCTGATTTTTGCCTATAAATAAGGCATAGGAGTTGAAATTGCAATCAAGCTAAGAAGAATAGCATCAGTCGTGTATAAAGCACTTTGCATTAATAAATATTGCATTGTTATATTGCATAAAAATCCTCCAAGTCCTTCATATTCCTTATAAGCCCCAAAATATTTTTTATATCTTCCTAAATATCCCTAACACCCAACAGTGGGCAAGGGTGATTGAATTGAAAAATCAGATCGGGGCGAAAAGTGGTGCATCGCGGGTGATTTCAATGCAATTATGGAACCCGATGAGAGACAGGGAACTTCAATTAACCGGGGTCAGAGGGAGATGGCAGACTTTGAGAATTTCATTCATTGTATGGAGGTATCAGACCTCCCAATGGTGGGTCGTAGATTTACGTGTTACAGTCGCAACGGGTCAGCAAGGAGTCGTCTTGATAGGTTTTTTCTTTCGCGAGGATGGCTTGATGAATGGATCAACATGGAACAATGGGGTTTAGAAAGATCATTTTCCAATCATTGTCCCGTTTTGCTTAAGACAAAATTACAAATTGGGGTGCGAAGCCATTTAGGGTCCTTGATGGCTGGGTTGATCATAAGGAGTACCATGCGTTCGTGGAAAATGAATGGAAGGCGCTTGAAATCAGAGGGAGAGGGTCATATGTGTTAAAGGAAAAACTTAAAGCTTTGAAAGATAAATTAAGAGTCCAGAATAATTGTGTGTTTGCTAATGTGGTGCTTAAACTTACTGAAACAAAAAAAAATTGATAAACTGGATAAAAAAGAAGAAACTGGTCAGTTAAGTGATGAGGAAATTATGGAGAGAAAAGAGAAGTTCGCATTGTTATGGCAAATGGCAAAAAATAAATAAAGCTTAGCGATACAGAAGGCGAGAATCAAATGGGCACGGCAAGGTGATTGTAACTCTAGATTCTTTCATAAATGTATCAATGGGAGGAGACGAGAAACTGAGATCATTGGAATTCGCATTAATGGTGAATGGATGGAAGAACCTGATGTGATTACGGGAGGTGTTAAAAGTTTCTTCGACGAACGTTTTAAGGAAGTCGAGGGGGAAAGGCCAACAATTGGCGATATTGAGTTTAGGTGTATTTCTGCTAAGGATAATGAAATGTTGATATGGGCCTTTACGAAAGAAGAAGTGATTTAAACAGTATGGATATGTGACGGTACGAAAAGCCTAGGGCCAGATGGGTTTAATTTCAATTTCCTATAGAAGTTTTGGGAAATTTTGAGGAATGAGGAACTTCATGAATGAATTTCATACATATGGAAGACTAGTATGAGGGGCCAATCCATCTTTTATTGTTTTGATACCCAAGAAAAAGAACCCATAGGGGTTAGAATAATATAGGCCCATCTCGTTGATTGGGTGCATATACAAAGTGATGGCTAAGGTTCTGGCGGAGCGACTTAGGAGAATTATGAATAAGATTATTTCACATGAACAAGCAGCTTTTCTTGGGGGACGACAAATATCAGATTGTGTAATGATAGCTAATGAAATTATTGACGAGGTTAGAAGCAAGAACATACCGACCTGGGTGTTCAAGCTTGATTTTGAAAAAGCCTATGATTGTGTGAACTAGGATTTCCTTGATCGGATGTTGAGCTTGACGGGTTTTGGTGGAAAGTGGCGCGAGTGGATGAAAGAATGTATTAGAACCGCTTATGTATCAGTGTTAGTAAATGGCAGCCCTACGAATGAGTTTATCCCTGAGAGGGGTTTTCGACAAGGTTATCCTTTGTCGCCGTTCATTTTTTTAATTGTGGTTGAAGGTCTGAACGGTCTCATTCGTAGAGCTCGTGAAGAAGGGTTGTTGCATGGGGTCAAGATAGGGCAAAGGGAAATTGAGGTTACCCACAATCAATTTGTTGATGATACTATCTTTTTTCCAAAAGTAGCGTGGATAATGTGCGGGGGATCAAGGGCATCCTTAGAATGTTTGAAATGGTGTCAGGCTTGAAAGTGAATTTTGCAAACAGTAAATTTGTGGGTATTAATGTGGAGGAACAAATCATTGTTGAATATGCTAGTATCTTGAACTGTCAGATTGGTTCGATCCCCTTTATTTATTTGGAAGCTGCGGTGGGTGCAAATCCGAGAAGGAAATCTTCTTGGAAATCTTTCGAACTTAGTGCAAAAAATAAATTATCAAGGTCGGATTGTCTTGACTAACACAACTCTTGCATCTTTACCGTTATATATGCTTAGATTCTTTAAAGTTCCTAAAAGTGTTCTTACAAATTTGATAAGAATCCAAAGGAATTTCTTATGGGGTGGTAAAGAGGAGCAACGTAAGATTGCGTGGGTTAGATGGGAAAAAGTATGTAAAAGTAAGGAAAACGGAGGTCTAAATATTAGAGATCTTGAGGTGTATAATTTTGCTTTGTTGGGGAAATGGTATTGGAGATTCATGGTCGAAGAAGAAGCATTATGGAGGAAAATTGTTGAGTCTAAGTATGGGAATCTAATATCAGGGCCCAGAAATAACAATGAAGAATCTTCGTGGAGAAGAGATATGAGGAGTCTCAGTAACTCAACGATTACAAATGAATGGTTCCTGAAGGGGATCAGAAGGGAGGTTGGTGATGGCAATAGGACGTCGTTTTAAGAAGACTTATGGATTAGGGATAGCCCATTAAGCTTAAAGTTTAGTAGACTTTTTTCGGCTGCTCAAAACAAATCTATAACAGTGTATGATCAAGGTGAATGGAACGGGAACGAGTGGAGGTGGAAATGGGTCTCGAGAAGGAATATTTTTCAATGGGAGATAGAGTTGTTGAACGAAATGGAGCAGCTTCACCTTCAGTTTCAGCCACGCGAGGGACAAGAAGACAAATGGATTTGGTTGATGGATAAGTCAGGAGTGTACTCAGTGAAATCTGCGTACAACTATCTTCGAAATGAAGTTTACAACACTGAAGATTCCATTATTTGTAAGACTATGTTAAAGCTCCTCTTAAATCAAAGGTGTTTGTGTGGAAGGTATTTTTTAACAAGTTTCCGACTAAATATAATCTGGAGTCGAGAGGTGACACCGCTGTCCAACAGAACATACAATGTGTTTTCTGCCACAACGAGAATGAAGACACGGATCATCTGTTTTACGTCTGTAAGACCACTTATGAGGTATGGATGTTGGTGTATTGATGGTGGGGGTTGCAAACAACTGTTGTTAAAGGGGTGAAGAACCATTTTCAACAACATCTCTATCTTCTTCCACCTAAGTTTGGTAAAAACGAATGGGCTAGCGTTTGGTATATCACTATGTGGTCCATTTGGGTTGCGAGGAATAAATGTGTGTTTAGTGACGAGGAGCATCATGTGGAAAGATTAGTTGACATAATTATGGCAATATCGTGGATTTGTATTAAATCGATTAGGAGAGGCTTTTGTTTTTCATTTTCAGATTGGTTTCAGAACCCTGTAGAGTGTATTCGTAATCTGTAACTCATCTTTCTCCTCCCTTGAGTGTGTCTTTGTAATTTTATTTACATACCAATGGCTCCTGGTTTAGAACTCTCTAAATCTCAAGATGAGAAGTGTGTCAATGAGCAAGATTACATCCTTACTGCCCGGCAGTAACTCGACTCAATCCTTGGGCCCAACTTTCCAAAGGTGTCCCAATGGGTATAACAAATAAACAAAAAAGCTAGTAAATCGGATAATATCCGTTGCTCCTTGAGCTACATGTCCCGAACATAGTTCGTTGCTCTTTGCACAACTCAAGAACCAGCAGATGAGATTACAATATTGGAGAATTATCATGATTGTGAATAGATATGATAAATAATAAATGATTGGATATGATTTATCGATGAGTAAGAAAAGCATGTTATAAGATGAGATGCCAAACAGGATTATGATGAAATATAGGTTGTTCGAGGTTTGGTAATGGAATGGTGACTTTTCAGTCCAAGTTCCTCAGGGCCGGATGCCAAACGGGGCTAGAACAAATCATAAATAGAACCTCACCTTAACTCGTACGGGGAACCTTGATGGCTTTGATTAGTTCGTCAAACCTTTAACAAATTTAAATAATATTAATCAACTGAATTTATAATTCACCACAACAATTATTAGTACTTTTTCTTCAATTCTCATGTTGGTGAAATTGAGAACGTTCTTATTAAGAATGCTAGTTATAATGTAAATCTTAGTAAATAACACATAAGCTTAATTTATGTCATTACACTAAACATGAAAATTTTAGATGATGAATTTAAAGAAAAACATATTACTTAACTAACTCTAGGAAAACTCATCTTTTTAGTCTTTAATCAATTTCAGACTTTTAATAACCATACACCAAATCATATGAAATAACACCTTAAAAGGTATAACTTAGTCATTTATTACTTTATTTTACATAGTAAGTTTAAAAATGCATATAGTCGTTTTATAACTTAAATATAAAGATATAAACATGAGAGGTTTATCAAAACATGTGAAAAGAGATGATAAATAATCTTATTTGATGGTTAGGTCATGAAATGGCAAGAATAATCTTGTAAGACTTATGAAAATAATATGTTAAACATGATAAATCTACCATTTAAATGCTATAAATAAGATCACAAAAATGTCAATTCATGATTATAAATCATAATAATATAATTATAACTAATACTATATCATGTTAAATTTATGTGTGTGATAAATACATTGAATTATGATGGCGATTAAACTTATAAATTAAGAAAACAAAGATTGTGCCAAACAAACTGAAAAATCACCGCAGTTTTGGTTTTACCTTTGATCGGACATCCAAATGAACTTGGTTTTCAAATCTTTTTATGATTTATGGTTTTCTAGCATCATGAGAGATTTGGGAATCCAAGATTTTGTGAAAACACAACAGTTTGTTATGCTAAATAATTCTTGCAACATAAAGTTGCTATCGGATTTCCTGGCAGCAGTTTACGATTTATGGATTATGTCCTTCTAGATCATATTATTGGAGAAAGATGTCTTAATACAAAAGATAGATGACACCAAGGAGAGTATTCAGCCGTTGCCCTTGATCAAAAAGGAGTTTTCTACAATTAGTTATGATTTTTCTAAGGTGCAGAATCGGCATTTCATGCGCAGTAAAAGTTTTGGCATCTTTTTTGGTAGAACATAGCAAGATAAAAATCTGGAAAAATTATTTTTTGAACGAGAACATAAAAAGGAACAACTTTTATTTCTTCTTACTTTTGCAGAATCGAATTATTTTGGGCTGTAAAAAATGGTGAAGAATGGTGAGTATTTGTAGGCGAAAATAGTAGTTTAATCATACTTATTTAGGTCCCACCTTGATTATTTTAAATTAATTCACAAAAAATCTGAATTTAATCATGCTCTTAAGGATGTCATGGCTTAGCTCATCAAAAATATGTCATGGCTTACTTCATCAATTGGTTAATTGCACATCAAGTCCCTCAATTATTTATAATTAAAATTCAAAGTATAATTAGATTTCTTTGTTACATACATATTTATTCATGTAATTTTTCTAGATAATTCTATCATCTTTGTTAAGATTTAAAATTGAAATATATGTTTTAGGATTAGAGATCTATGAAAATTATAAAAGACTGAATTTTAAGTTTATGGACCAAAATGCAAATTTTTCTAAACATTTAGGGTCAAAAATAAGAAATTTCAAAAGTTCAAGGACTAAAGTATAATTTTATTTTCTTCCTAATTTTTGGGGTGTTACAGCGATAGTAGTCATTGTGTAGACGTAGATGACGGAAACATGTCATATTTTTTATCTCAATGAGTGTCCCATTACATTATGTTCACAAAAAGCAACAAGTGGTGGCGCTATCTTCCTGTGAAGCAGAGTTCAATAGTTCATGGCAGCGACTGAGGCGGCAAAACAAACCATTTGGCATCAGGAACTCCTTACTGAAGTTACTGGAACAGTATGCAAACAGGTGACAATTAGAGTTGACAACAAATCTGCAATTGCACTCACCAAAAATCCAGTGTTTCATGGCCGCAGTAAACACATACATCGAAGATATCATTTTATAAGAGAGTGTGTTGAGAATGATCAAGTCGAAGTGGAGTATGTTCAAGGAAGTAAACAGAAAGCAGACATTTTAACTAAGGCGCTTGGAAGAGTTAAATTCATAGAGATGAGAGATCTCATTGGAGTTCAAAGTATGTCAAAAGAAGACTTCAAGCTTAAGAGGGAGAATGTTGGGATAAGCTTGAAGAAAGAAGACTAAAGGAAATACTAATCCTATTCAAGTTGTTATTTCTGTAGATATTAGAAATAGATATATTTAGGAGTTATCTAAATATATATGTGGTGTTTGAATAGGATTAGGATTTGTGGATGATCTCTATATAAGGAGAAACCAATGTGTGGTTTAACTTATGAGTTTTAGAGAGATCCAAAGAGATTAAGTTTTGAGTTATTTTCTTAATCAATAACAGAGAGTTATTCTTTAATCTGTGTGTTATTCTAAAACTAGATTTGGTACCAGAGTTCCAGGATCGATATTCATACAAGAGCGGTCACAAAGCTTTTGTTTTTGAACCATGAGTGAATTAGTCGCGACGACTAAACCAAAGGAAGAAGGACCTTCACACATACAATGTCTGATGCTAAACATTACTAACTACACAGTTTGGTCTATGAGGATGAGGGTTATGCTTCGAGTGAATAAAGTTTGGGAGACAATTGATCCAGGATTGAATGATGAAGAGAAGAACGATCTAGCTCAAGCTCTCCTGTTCCAATCAATACCAGAGTCGTTGATTCTACAAGTTGGTGACCTAAAAAATGCCAAAGCTATCTGGGATTCCATAAAATCAAGAAATCTCGGTGCAGACAGGGTAGAAGAAGCAAGACTGCAAACACTTATGGCTGAATTCAATAGGTTGAAGATGAAGGAAGACGAGACAATTGACAATTTCGTCTGCAAACTTTCAAAAATCTCTACAAAATCGGCATCATTAGGAGCAAACATCGAAGAACCAAAAATTGTGAAGAAATTTCTAAATAGCTTGCCACGGAAGAAGTACATACATATAATTGCAGCTCTTGAGCAAGTTCTCTATCTCAAAACAACGACCTTTGAAGATATTGTCGAAAGATTAAAAACCTAAAGAATGAATCTGTGACGAAAAAGAATCGCAAGAGGATCAAGGGAAACTTATGTATGTAAACACGGATTCAGTCGTATTCAGAAGGAGGCAGAGGACGAGGACGAGGTCGTCGTGGAAGAGGTCGCGGATGCTTCAGCTATCAACAGAGAGAATCAGATTACCAATATCTGATTATCAATAGAGAGAATCATATTCCCTGCGTGCAAAAACTCAAACGCCACTGAAAATTAAAAGATCTCAGTCATGCAAGAATAACGCGAAAGAAAATTGTTAGAATAAGAAAATTACAAGGCGACACAGCGCCAGTACAAAAAAGTTCATTGTTCGTACCACTCAAAAGCCTCTCAAGGAGGGGCTACCTCATCATCATGACCATAATTGTCAACGACAGCTAGGTTGTCATCTTCCTCATCAAAATAAAGGAACAGAAGCGGAAGAGCAGGCGTTAGAGACATACCAATCGTTACGAGATCACGATTTTTCGACAAGCTTGCAAACTCGTCGTGCCCAACATTGCCTTATTTTCCCTTGGAGTCGTTGATTGGCTTCATAGTCAGGGCCCAATCCCAAATTCAGTTGCCTCGCATCGAATCCACCCCTCAAGTAACCCAAATGATGGATCTGCCCAACAATGGTCACTTGCGCCTTCTTCGAACCTTCAACACCTCTATGTATGTTGATCTCCTGAATGATACGACTTTGTACAAACCCCTCCGCAATGGCCAATCTCTTTTCAGCAGTAGGAGGCTACATTCGAGAACAAATGGTAAGTAATCAGCGAAATAAACAAGAACATCGAGGTCTTTCACCTTGGTCTCTAACTCCGATTGCTCATTTTTGAGTTTGATGACCTTCTCTTTATATTTCTTCTCACCATTCTAAATAACCACACGGCTTCCCGATTGGCGACGGCTTCCTGCAACGCTTCCTTGGACTAGTCCAATGCCTTATTCTTCTCGTCATTGGCAGCCTTGATTGCTTTTAAATTACTGTCGGGATACTCAGCCCTTACCCGAGCAATCTCTTCTACCAACTACTTCAGTCCTATCCAAGCTCCATCCCATTGCATCGATGACCTCGCTGAACTAAGATATACAAAATAAGGATCAATTATCTGATTCTGAACACAATAAAGAAAAATAGGCATACGAACTTTCTTATCGCATTCATCATCATGAGCGCGACCCGCTCTAGCTCCTCCCTTCTGTTGGCTGAAGATGAGGCTCGGGTTGCCAAGATAAGAAACAGTTTGCGAAGGGCGTCTAGCTCCTCGTCCTTGGACAAGCTGAGCCCCACAAATTGGACATGCGGTCCACTGCCCTCTGAGTTCTAGAAGAGCCCGAGCCACTGAAAAATTTGGAACTAGTTTTGGGTTGCGCTAGTGGGACTGCCGCTTGACTCTGAGCCACCACCAAGTTTTCCAACAACGACAGGAGTAGTCCGGTGACCAATATCAAGCACTTTGGGCCTGGACGCATCACCGCGTCTCCTTTTGGATTCAGCAAGCCGACATCTTTGGCATCGTCATCTAGCTCGATCATATTTTCAAGATCATGTACCTCAAAACTCGCAGCCATTCCTTCATATCTACGGACTGGGGACTAGTCACCTCCACGATGAACAATTTCCTTGACCTTGGCCCTCTGATTAGCTCCTTGTCCAACGGTCCCAGTCATAATCTAAGCATGTGTGCTCGGAAACCCTGATTAGCACCTTGTCCAACGGCCCCCTCATTAGCACTTTGTCCAGTGACCCTAGTCATGATCTAGAGCCGGTGCTTATCCAGCGGCACCAGCATGCGTCTGTGTAGCATCATTCACAATCATCTAACGCATACGCGCGTGATGGCCCATGATCAAAGATTCTGCAAAATGGAGTTGATGCAGAGTTAGATACATCGGGAAAAAAAAAATCAAAACCAACATTAGATATAAATCGGCATCGCAACAATGCTATATATACCAATAGTTGCGTTATCTGCATAAGGCACAAGTGATAAAACCCTAGCCCTCAAAAATTTATGACTTGCCCACCGAAGAGGAATTTATAATTCTTCAAGGACTTTATATGGAAGAATCCCATCCCTTTTTATGAACTTCGAATATGGCCCAGAATTCGTCTGGTCCATGGGGGCATATTTTGAAGCAAAAAAATACATATGGCACCCGATCTTTCGGATTATGGCTCCCAAATAGGGGGCATATTTTGAAGCCAAAATTACAGTTGGCACCCGGTCCTTCGGATTACGGTCAAAATGAGGGGCATATTTTAACGTATGAAAAACTTCAATCACTCATCAAAAATTCTCACATACAAGAATAGTAGATTTGGTACTCGCTCTTTCACAAGAACAGGTCCCAAATGGGGGACTATGGTATGGGCTAAATAGGTTGGCCCAAATCAAAGAATTGCGCATGTATGCTCAACTAGAGGCCTAGCGGAGAATGTCTCTTAAGATTATTTCGAGACATTGTTGCAGATGTACCAAAAGATTATTTCGATACTGAAATCTTTCGATGTTATTCTAAAAAATCTAGAAAAGGGGCCTGCAATTCGAGGCCTATAAATACTCAGGATCCGGAGAAGCACACACGTCATTAATATTGCAGCAACTAACCGCCTTGTATCAAACGCTTAATGTGAGACTAGATGTGAGAGTCACTTTGAGACAAATCATTCGATACACCTGTTGAGATACCTTGGTCCTACCTGTTCAGCATCGAGACTCAGCATTTCGACACTTCCATATTTTGATAGTGAAATCTTTTGACACATGCAGAATTTGACACTCCCTTATTTCGACATAGGCCAGTTTCGAGACTATTGGTGGTTCGAGTCCTTTTAGCTATTCTTAAATGCTTAAAGGGTATTCCAGACATAGCTAATAATTTCCTGTAATAGATGAGCATGGTTTGATGTAATTTAGGCATGTTTGTACTTTTGTTCTATTTCGTATACACAGACAAAATTATACCAAAATAGTGTATAATTAAATGGTAAGTTACGGTTGATTTCGGGTATCTTCGGGTAGGGTACCCTATTTTTCATGAGTGAAAAAAGTGTACTAAAAGAGGAAAAAATGAAGACGGAATGATAGTATTAATTAGGTGACAAAGCCTCTTTTCTTCTGCTTTTTTTAGTCAGTGGGGGCCTCGGGCTTATTGGAGAACTTCATATAAAAAGGCTGGTGACCGTGAGCATGTGTTTGACTGAAAAAAAGAAAGAAAGACTGAATAGAAAAGGGAAAAAAAAGGAAAAGAAAGGAAAAAAAATAATAAAAAAAAAGTAATATTCAATTTGGGTACCCGAATTGCTTTAAAACCCCTACCCGAATTCGTACCCGAAATACCCTAATCGGATAGGATACCCGAATTTTCAGGTACGATTCGGGTAGTAAAACCCGAAATTCGGGTAATACCCAATCGGGTAGGGTAGGGTACCCGAATTTCGGGTTCGATTACCCACCCCCATTGGTAACAATACAAAAGACCGAAAATACGGTTGTAGGGTAAATGAAATAGGCGTGCAAAGGTTGGAAAGCTTGATGATATGTAATGAAATGTGAATGAAATGTGAGAGGTTGCATAAACAAGTCTAAAATTCTTCTAAATAGAGAAATGAAAAGGATAAATTCGAAGAAGCGCCTACGAACTGTCCACGTATAATATTTTATTTATTATCTCTCTCCCGCGCTCTATGAGAAAAGACTATACTGCCCGTGCCTCGCTTCTTCCCCACAAACCGACAACTCTAACAGTAGCCAGTGCAGAGCTGCAACAATGGCGACTGCTACTTTTTTAAGCTGCCCCATTTTTCACCCAAAATTCGATTCTACATCTAAACGCAGCAGAGCACTTCACTACAAAAAGCCATCATGCCGGCCGCGTATGTCATTTACCTTCTCACAAACCACCAACGGAAACCCTAGAAATTATTATACTGATAACAAGATGTATAAAAGGCGCGACTCTTGTTTGGTAATACCTCCACCCAATGGCAAAAAACCAAAGGCTCTCATCAAATTCCTCGGCGGCGCTTTCATCGGAGCCGTTCCCGAAGTTACATACAGGTTTATATATATATATATATATATATCTATATCTATATGTGTGTTTTGTATTTTCCTGTGTGTATTGTGTTAATATGTTTGTTGTTTGTTTGTTTTTATGGATAATGGATGGATTACTTGACAGTTACTTACTCGGGCTTTTGGCTAATGAAGGGTACTTAATCATATCTGTGCCCTACAATGTCACTTTTGATCACGAAAGAGTTACTAAAGAAATATTCCAGCGCTTTCACGGTTGTTTGGATTCGGTTTTGATTTCTGGATTGCCTGAGAATGGAATTTCAGGCCCCGAGATTGCTCTTCTTCCGTTTTACTCCGTTGGACACAGGTGACTTTGGAATACTTCTTGTTATTCGTTGGCCTATGAATTTGAGTGACAAACTATTCATGTGTCTTACGTGTGTTTTCTTCGGATGCTATACTATTATTTATGATTGAATTGCGTCAGCCTCTTTTGTTAATAACTCAATAAGTGATCTTTTTGATTTTATCTTATCTCGCTGATATGGATCTGCAGCAATGGCGCACTTCTTCAAGTTCTTACCGGGAGTTACTTCTGTGAAAAGATACCAAAGGTTTCATCATTGTGATCCATTGTTGTTCATCTAGCTATGTATGTGTTAGTCGTTTGATGAATAGAAAATTATCATATTTGACACTCTGCTTGTTGTTGAAGGCTAATGCAATTGTATCATACAACAACAGGCCTGCATCAGAGGCAGTACCATACTTTGAGCAGGTAGCATTTTTTTAGCTTTCTAAATTGGTAACTATCATTCTGAAATGTTTGTTCTAAACTAGGTGACTATTCTTGTGTAGTTATCTTTCTTTTTGCAATTGTACCATAAAACTCTTCAAGTCTTTTCTCTAAAGATTTCTGTAGTTTTCAGTAAAGGGCCTTCTGATATAAAGGTTTTGTACTAGTGGTTTGGTTGAGGACCTCTTGCTTAAAACGGTGAAGTTACAAGGTTTAGTGAATAAAGAAATTTAGTTGTTTAAATGACAATAAGACTGCAGAGCAATCAGAACTATGAATTTTGTATCACCGCTCACTAGGAACGAAAGGATCTAATATATTTTCTTTTATGGTCTTTGATAAATTCTTGGTGCCTTGACAAAGCCGTCTCTCACATTTAAAAGTGTCCATTGATGTTGTATTGCAGTTGGGTCCCCTAGTCAATCAGATGATGCCAGCTCTTGAGGCGTCTCCTGTGATTTCAATGGCTCAGAGTGTCTCCGGTAAATTATGTTCATATACTTCTTATGCCCATTACCCATCGTACTTTGTAATATTAGATAATATCTCAAATTCTTATACATCAAGATATAGCTGCACCTTCTGGCTAATCCATGCATTAGTAAACAGTATTTCAACAGGTAAAATAATGTTTTCCTGGTCAACAAAAATCTTTTGTCCAGTTGCCCAAGTCTGGAGTCAGGGACAGACATTGTAAGGAGAATCAGAATTCTGGAGGCAAATTAGAATTGTGATTGAATTTTTTGTTTTAATTGTTATTGAGAGTTTCAGTATCAAACATTGTAATGACATTAAGATTTACGTAATTTTTGGGTCAAAGCTTTTGCATACAGGGAGAGTACAACATACAGTCAATGAATTTTTAATATATTATATAATTTTTAATTTAACCAAAGAAAACATATTGAAAACCACAACAATAATTGAATTCCTCATGTGAGGAATTCGGTGCCAACTGCCAACAACTAACTCTCTCACATTAATTCTGCAATCCATTATTTCACAATTATATCTTCTCAACAAAACACACACACTCACATAGTAAAAAAAAAAAATGGTCGAGAACAAGTCCAAGATAGCCTTTTTCGACATGGAGACCACAATTCTGACCCGGCCCGGTCAGGGATTCTCTATTCTCGAATTCGGAGCCATTCTGGTCTGCCCCAAGAAGCTCGTGGAGCTTTGTAACTACTCCACAGTCGTCCGACCCGCCGACCTCTCCCACATTTCATCCTTGTCCGTTCGATGCAACGGCATTAGCAGAGACGCTGTCCTTACCGCCCCCAGGTCGAAGAAGGCTATCTCGGAATTGTGGTCTCCAGGTCGAAGAAGGCTATCTCGGACTTGTTCTCGCCCACTTTTGTTTTTACTATGTGAGTGTGTGTGTTTTGTTGAGAAAATATAATTGTGAAATAATGGATTGCAGAATTAATGTGAGGAAGTTAGTTGTTGGCAGTTGGCATCGAATTCCCCACATGGGGAATTCAATTATTGTTGTGGTTTTCAATATGTTTTCTTTGGTTAAATTAAAAATTATATAATATATTACTGTCATAAAAATTCATTGATTGTATGTTGTAATAAAAATTCATTGACTGTATGTTGTACTCTCCCTGTATGCGAAAGCTTTGACCCAAAAATTACGTAAATTTTAATATCATTACAATGACCTCAATGACGACTTTGTTATTAGACTATCTTAGAAATAGTTCTCTTATAAACATCTTTCTAGAGTGAATATCTTGTTTTCCTCATTAAGGTGCTTCTCTTTTTGAAGCGCGGTCAAGAGTTAGTTACCTATTTGGGCGTTGAAGATATATTAGATAATATCTCAAATTCTTATACATCAAGATATAGCTGCACCTTCTGGCTAATCCATGCATTAGTAAACAGTATTTCAACAAGTAAAATAATGTTTTCTTGGTCAACAAAAATCTTTTGTCCAGTTGCCCAAGTCTGGAGTCAGGGACAGACATTGTAAGGAGAATCAGAATTCTGGAGGCAAATTAGAATTGTGATTGAATTTCTTGTTTTAATTGTTATTGAGAATTTCAGTATCAAACATTGTAATGACATTAAGATTTACGTAATTTTGGGGTCAAAGCTTTTGCATACAGGGAGAGTACAATATACAATCAATGAATTTTTATGACAGGAATATATTATATAATTTTTAATTTAACCAAAGAAAACATATTGAAAACCACAACAATAATTGAATTCCCCATGTGGGGAATTCGGTGCCAACTGCCAACAACTAACTCTCTCACATTAATTCTGCAATCCTTTATTTCACAATTATATCTTTTCAACAAAACACACACACACACTCACATAGTAAAAAAAAAAAATGGGCGAGAACAAGTCCGAGATAGCCTTCTGCGACAGGGAGACCACAATTTCGACCCGGCCCGGTCAGGGATTTGCTATTCTCGAATTCGGAGCCATTCTGGTCTGCCCCAAGAAGCTCGTGGAGCTCTGTAACTACTCCACACTCGTCCGACCCGCCGACCTCTCCCACATTTCATCCTTGTCCGTTCGATGCAACGGCATTAGCAGAGACGCTATCCTTACCGCCCCCAGGTAGAGACGCTATCCTTACCGCCCCCAGGTCGAAGAAGGCTATCTCGGAATTGTGGTCTCCAGGTCGAAGAAGGCTATCTCGGACTTATTCTCGCCCATTTTATTTTTTTTACTATGTGAGTGTGTGTTTTGTTGAGAAGATATAATTGTGAAATAATGAATTGCAAATGTGAGGGAGTTAGTAGTTGGCACCGAATTCCCCACATGGGGAATTCAATTATTGTTGTGGTTTTCAATATGTTTTCTTTGGTTAAATTAAAAATTATATAATATATTATTGTCATAAAAATTCATTGACTGTATGTTGTAATAAAAATTCATGTCATCAAAATTCATTGACTGTATGTTGTACTATCCCTGTAAGCGAAAGCTTTGACCCCAAAATTACGTAAATCTTAATATCATTACAATTACCTCAATGACGACTTTGTTATTAGACTATCTTAGAAATAGTTCTCTTATAAACATCTTTCTAGAGTGAATAACTTGTTTTCCTCATTAAGGTGCTTCTCTTTTTGAAGCGCGGTCAAGAGTTAGTTACCTATTGGGCGTTGAAGTCTATGATTTATGTCATGTTCATGCCCATTTATGTGTGTTTATATAGTAATGGATTTTAATTAGCTATGCTTGGTCATGTGATACATTCTTACCTGATTTGGAGCTTTGGAAATATAGGAGATGGATTGAAGGCTCTAATCGACATGGCCGAAAGAATAGTCCCAGACTATGATCCAGAAGCCACTGTGTCTTTGACCAAATTTGTTGACCAGTTGCCCTCAGTATTTAATCAGGTATATGCTGTATAAAAAACATGAGACAATTCTCGGATTTTCAAATCTTATAGTTGTTTATTCTACTTCTCCCTGAGGACTTGAAGTGAGCTGCTCTTGTTTCTGGCCTGACGTTTTATCAAACTCTCCTCAAACTTAAAATGATATTCCTAAAGTTTCTAATACTGTTTTTTGTTTTCTTCAGGTTGCTCAAGGGATTTCTGAATTCAGGCCGACACCCGCAGAGAATCTTGATTGTTTTAAGAAGTTATATAATGTTCAGCACACATTATTGGTACTCATGAACTTGATAAGACTCGTTGAGAAAAATGTGTTCTCGTTGTTGTCTTATACGAGTTTCAATATTTGTTTCAGATAAAATTTGATTCAGACGCAATTGATGAGACTGACCTGCTCGAAGAGACACTAAAGCCTCGTGTTCAATCTTTTGGTGGAAAACTTGAGAAATTTGTTTTACGCGGTAACCATATAACACCATGCGCACAGGTATTGCAAACCATTTATAATTTAGTTTCAACATTTTAATGAGAAATTTTGTGTTGACTATCTCTAGTATCTTTCGAAAAACTTGCAACATGAGTTTTGTCCTACAGGAAATATTCCATAAGTCGTCATAGACTCTGCCTTCAAGTTCACACTGAGAAGTGTTAACTCAAAGTAGCCACAAAAGGTGGATATGGGGCAAGAAACTTTAACTTTGCATCTTCTTTTCAGGAACCAAATTGGCAAGTAGGAGCAGTGTACACTCCAGCAGATGCTATTGCTCAAGGATTTAAGGCTATTTCATTGAATGACACCAGAGTGCTAGCCAGAACTATCAGTAGCTGGTTTAGCAACATCAGAGAGTAAACTATTGTGAGTAGGGTATGATTTTGTTTGCTCGTTTGAAATAATTATTTGCGTGGCTTTCCCTTGCGGAAATATGTTGATATTTGTTCAATAGTGAAAAGAAAGAACATTATAGTAATAATATAGCTTTCTTCGATGTGGTATATTGAATTATAGTCGTCAATGGGTCTTGCGTTGTTGAGTGTTTCCTGTCATGTGAATTACCGGCCTACGTATGTATACCTGGCAGTCTGACTAATAGAGAAAAAAGAAATGAAATTTTGGAATGGGAAGGTACGAGTTACGACGAGAAGCTACACAATTCTGTTATAGTTCATAACTAGTGAAAGCCCCAGTGTCACACTTTTTTCAGGTAAGTTTGAACAATGTAAGTCATTTCGTCTTTCTTGGCTTTTTAGATGCATTAGGAACAGCTAAATAATTTTGAGATTTACGAAAAATCTATTTATATTTGTTTTCAGGTAGGTACGACTCGTTCGTGCGCTGAACTACTTTTTTGTTCGCAAACTCCTGTGACATTAGGACAAATAATAATTTAAAGGAGCTTATTCTCCACTTGTGAAAAAAAGTCTAGAGTTACGTAGAGAAAATCTCAATATCATAATAGCGCAGCACGGAGATCATTAAATTGTAAGAAGGCAGGCCCGTGATCGGATCTATTAGGTGGTTACATCTCACATTTCTTTTCTTTCTTTTTTTCCTTTTTTTTGGTGGACAGCAAGGGAGTACGCAATACTTGCCGACATGCATGGTATGAACTAATATGAGACTCGAGTACAGAAATGGGGGGACCAATAATAATGAGTTGTTTATTCACAGAGTGAAAAAAATCCGAGTTGAGTCCTCTTAGTTGTAAATGTGAAACATGAGGTGTCTTCGTTTCGGTCAACCATTTCTTTTGATTCTCGGTGCTACTGTATCCGATGGACAAGGATTTTAGGTCAAAATACCAAATGGAAGTATGTTTTTTTCTCTCTTTCTTGATGAAGTGCGTCTCACTTGAATCCTATTTCGTAATGGCACGGAACAATAGAAGATATATTCACAAATGATTCCTTGCATTAACATCACAGCAACAAAGGCAAGTCTTAGGTGTCGAAGGAAAATAAGATTAATCAGCTCGTTGGGGCAATTATCGTTGAACTGGAAGAAAAGAATCTGTATGTATAAACCTTCCAACTCGACCACGCTGCTAAAACCAAAAGGAAGACAAATATACGACAACATTTCCTTTAATAGTTCGATACTCAAAGCATATTTTCTCTTAGCGCAAAAATACAAGTCAATGTACGCCCAAAAAGAGTAGAAGGATTTCCTTTTAAATTTTTATAAAGTTGAACTTATAGGAAATGTCAACATTTTCTCCGACATCATCTTTTACTTCATGATTTGGCTACTTTCAAACAGTAGCCACGTTTCCAAAAACTTGTAATGTCGTGTTTCACTGTTGTAAAATTGCCAAAGTTCTTATCCTAAAGGATATACATATCACACTTTACAAATGTTAATTGTCATAATTCACTAATCCAGGTTTAAAAGAGCAGGATAATTCGCAATTAGTACAATAATCAAGTACAATTATCTCATTGAACTTGTGTAAGATTTGCGATGCCACAAAAGCCCCATGACATGCATGTAATTTTGGTCTGTCCTCTGCTTAACCTCATACTTAGGCATTTCCGTCACTTCAATGAGTAAACTGTATTACTGAAGGACATGTCTTCCATCGCGGTTCAACCATCAGGAAATTCCGTCAAAAATTATACTTTCATCGATATCACTCTGCACGTACATAATTCCACAGAAATCGCTTACAAGTTATAATATTACAGCCTCGAAACTGTAATCCACCTGGATTAAGAGGAATGACTTCACCAAAAAGACAAATCGATATACCATCAGTCAACGGATAATAGATTTACGACTAGCAAATGCAAAGACTGAATCAGATCAGCTTACTATCAAAAATTCTTAGTGGTGTAATGTTTAATAACTATCCAACTCTATTTTGCCACATAACTAGATTTCAACGTGATTAGATTTGTGGCTGAAACGAAATAAAAATTTCACCTGTTGTGAACTCTGTACCTGACCGACCGGCCACTTTATTCAGGAGGAGAACTTGAGTATAGTTTGGGTCTTCGCCTTTAATTGGCAAATGATCATTGACATCTTATCTGAATTATTGCTTAGAACTCCATGTTCACTCCTTTAGGATGCTCAAAACCAAAACAAGTGTTGCCAAATGGGGATAGTGAATGTAATAATAATAGGTTGGAAGACAACACTACGTTGCAAAGTAGATGAAGACTCCACGCACTACAAGCAGTTGATAAAATACAAACAGTGATGAAAGATTGTTAAAATAAAATCAAATAATAAATGTATCCCTGGAAGTCAAGAAACAAAAGTTTGATGGAAAGAAATTAGCTGCCTTTGTAACGAAAGCATATGCACAATGCAAAATCTATATTAACATGCGCCTCATTCAGCATTCACACAACTCATTGTAAGTAAACGAACATTGAAACAACAATATGACACTAAAGGAGCGAGCGAGTCTGTAGACATTAAATAGTATGTCGTGTATAATTTACTTAATAATTCATATGCTCTATAAGTTGCTGAAAGAGAGATTAATAACAATAGCCAAGAGAATGGGGTGAAGATTGTGTGTCCTACTACCCCATACCTTATTACTAATTAAGAAAGGCATGACCACCCACCCTGCTAAACTAGTTATCACACCAATACATACCTACACCAATACATACCTACATATGTACAGTAGCAAGCATAAGTAAATAGCAACAAGAAGACTATGACATGACGACTCCTGATAAAGATGGCCACTACTCATTTTCAATCAGAAATGAACAATGGAACAACAACTCATGCAATCCTTAAACCATCAATTTATTCAAAAAGAATAAGTAACCAAATAAAGCTATGGGCTTTACTAAAACAGCCAAGAAAACGAAGAAAAAAGGATTGGTTTTTAAGCAACTAAAATTATAGAGATATTAGTAAGAAAGAAAACAAATTGATTTTCAATTCTATTTTGCTCCATACAAGTGGAAATGAGTTCCCTTTTGATGCTAATATTTGATCAACAAAACTTAAGTGCTGTGTGAATCTTAAATACACATAATCAATCATTCATGAGGCCAATAGAGCTAAAAGAAGCAATAATCAATCATGAGAAAACAATTAAAAGAAATATTCTTGTAAGCTACAAGGAGATCAATCAATCAATATATATATATATATATAAACTAATTAATTAATTAATAGGGAAAACGGGGATACTAGACCCAAACTATCGCGTTTTTGCGATGTTGTACCCAACCTTTCATTTTTTACCGCGCTGTATCCAACCTTTCATTTTTAAAACATGTTGTACCCAAACTAATTTTCCGGTCAAAATTGGGAATTTGCAGGGGTAAAATCGGTACTACACTCAAAAATTAAAAAAAAATAATAAAAAATAAGAAAAAGCAAAAACCCCCCCACCCACCCCCCTTCCCCGTCGCCCCCCCCCCCCCCACCCCACCCCACCCCACCTCCCCCACCCCGATTTTGCAGCAAAACCGCTGCAAATCGCGGTGAATCACCGCGATTCGCAGCGGTGTTGCTGCAAATCGCGGTGATGACCGCGATTTGCAGCCGTGGTGGCTGCAAATCGCGGTCACCACCGCGATTTGCAGCGGTGGTGGCGCGATTTGCAGCCACCACGGCTGCAAATCGCGGTCGTCACCGCGATTTGCAGCAACACCGCTGCGAATCGCGGTGATTCACCGCGATTTGCAGCGGTTTTGCTGCAAAATCGGGGTGGGGGAGGTGGGGTGGGGTGGGGTGGGGTGGGGGGGGGCGACGGGGAAGGGGGGGTGGGTGGGGGGGTTTTTTGCTTTTTCTTATTTTTTATTAATTTTTTTTAATTTTTATTATAAATAAATAAAATGACTATTTTGCCCTCGTGCAAATCGGATTGCCGATGTCACAAGATCAGAATATGACGTTTTTTGGCCGGAAAGTTAGTTTGGGTACAACATGTTTTAAAAATGAAAGGTTGGGTACAGCGTTGTAAAAAATGAAAGGTTGGGTACAACATCGCAAAAACGCTAATAGATTGGGTCTAGTATCGCCTTTTTCCCTAATTAATATGCACAATTGTTACTGTTAAAACATCAAGTCTCGGTGTTTAGTAACAGAGACAGATCCAATACATAACAGCATTAATCAGCCGAAATTAATATCAGATCTGATCTGATAAAATTCATTTCACCGCGGTCTCCGATTCAGTTGATGCAAGGCGGGAACCAAATTGAACGCCAACAAATCTCCATCTTCAGTAACACAAATTAATTAAGTTCCCGACCTGCACCAAGCGAATTAGAGGCCGCCGTAACCTCCAACCACCATACACATATACATATACATACAGTTGAAGATGTGTAGCAGCTTTAAATGCCAGTGAATGAGTGTGTGAGGGTTTGTAGGTTGGCCGCTATTTTATAAGTAGAATACACGGAGAGGATGTTGCCACGTGTTGGACGCTTAACGGGCCGATTAAACCGTGAGGGATACGAGGGTTTGGGTTTTGGGCCTGGGGTTCAACTTAATTACGGAATGTACCACTTGTATTGCACCTACAGTAACGGCACGTGCTCGTGGGCACGCGGACCAGACAAATCACTGACTGATTATTATTATTCTTCATTAGTCATTACCGGTTGGTGAAAAAGATACTTACCCATTTTTCCAAATAAGAAACAAGAAAATCATACTTTTTTTAAATTAAACGAATATTTTATGGGAATGAAAGTAACTTAACCATCACTTCACACTAATCATATATTATATGTAATTTCCGACAGCAAGGATGAGTCATGTTTTCACATTGGATACGAGATGAATAAAAAGCTAAATTAGTGTCACATGTAGCAAGTCTTTACAAAAAAAGTAGAATATAACAAAGGTTGATCGAATAGAAGTTAGTTGTGAGTTGCTAAATTGTTCTTTAATTTATTCTTTTAACAATAGACATAGCTTTATTTATTTACGTCGGCCGAGATCAAATAATTTAGGAGGGGTGCAGAGCCAAGGCTAGCGTGATAGTTGCGAATATGTACAGATAATAACACACATGGCAAAAAGATTAATTCCCTTGCGGGCAACTTGTCCAACTCGCTTAGTAGGATGGCTGTGTTGTGCAGTCTAGCAGGGCTCGGTTGAGTCTCGTCGGGCCAACACGTCTGCGAAACTTTAGACTCTTTATATATACATGAGATGGCCAATTCCGTGAAGTCTCCATACCACCGGAAGGAGAGGTTGCATCACACAGCCGAGGTCATAGCGTCCCGCGTTTGGATCAGACTGCGAAAAATAAACTCATAATCAGTTTTAATAATGAGTATAGACACTAGAAGTTGTAAAGCAAAAAGTACTATATGGCGAATAGTCCGAAGTTCAGCCATAGAGTTAATGCTCGTTCTTGAATTATTTAAAATGTGGGAGTTAGTGACTTAGGCTCATGGGTATTTTCATAATTCTACCAGCTTAGACGTAGTTGCAAATGTGGAAGCTTGTGTAGCTGTTGCAACTGGGCGGCGAGAGTTAGTTCGGTCAGGAAGTTAAATCACGTGGGTCTTGGGCAACACGTGAGTTTGTTATAACGGCTTGTAGTATATATACTCTGTTACGCAGCCGATTTTCTCAACGGTTTTTTGTTACCCTTTGTACTCTATTCTCCTCAATAAAAATTGAATCTCGATTTCTCTCTTGGATTAGGGTTCATCATCACATTGATGAGAGAACACCGAACCAAGTAAATTGCATGTTGTTCTTCGTAATTGTTTACTTTTCATGTTGTGTTGTTATTCAAATTTGGCCGTTAACACTTTGTGATTTGTGTAATTCAATTGGCAGTTGAATTAGGATAAATTTTGCGTTCATATTCACATATTCCACTACAAATTGGTGCGGTGAACGTCGAATCAATCATGGCGACGAAAAATTTGATGTAAAAAAGTTTACGAGGAAAAACGATTTGGTTTGTGGCGGTTGAAGATGCGAGCAATGTTAGTTCAACAAGGATTGGTTGATGCACTAGATGAGACGAACATCGATAAGGATCTCGATGAAAAATCGAAGAAGGTTATGATGGAGAAGCCTCATTGTGTTGTGATTTTGAGCTTGGGCGATAAGGTGTTGCGATAGGTCTCGGAGGAGAAAATTGTTGCTGGTGTTTGCATGGTTGAAGCTGGAAAGCTTGTACATGACCAAATTATTGGTAAATCATTTGTATCTTAAACATGCTATGTATTCTTTTCGTATGCAAGATGACAAATTGATAGAGGAATGATGTGTTTAACAAGTTGATTCTGGATCTTGAGAACATTGATGTTGCAATTAATGATGAAGATCAGGCGTTAATGTTGTTAAGTTCACTACCTACATCTCATGATAAGTTTAAGAAAACTCTTACATATGTAAGGGATTCTTTAACATTCGATGAGGTGCAATCTTCTCTATATTCAAAGGAATTGAATGAGAGGGGAAATGCAGTGAAAGAACAAGTAGGTGATGTTCTAACAAGTAGGAAAGTAGGAAGGAGAAGAAATCCATAAAATGGAGTAGGAATGGGAAGAAAATGTTCATTTGTTATCATTGTGAACAGGAGGGGCACACTAGGAGGTTTTGTCCTAAAAGGCAAAATGGTGGTGGTGACATGACTGAGGAGTCTATCAATGTTGCAACGGTGCAAGAGAGGTATGAGTCTCTTGATGCTCTATTAGCTTCTGTGAGAGACTCAGAGAATGTGTGGGTGTTAGATTCTGGTTGTTCTTTTCACATGACTCCACATCAGTCTATATTTGAAGAATATAGTGAGATTGATGGTGGAACTGTGTTCTTGGGAGACAATAAATCTTGTAAGGTTCAAGGTATAGGATATGTGAGGTTCACCCTTCATAATGGATCTCAGAAACTGTTGAGATTGGTGAGATATGTCCCCGGTCTCAAGAGTAACTTGATATATCTTGGTTTATGAGAGAAGACTAGTTACAAGTTCTTGGGAGAGAATAGTATGGCAAAGGTTCTCAAGGGATCACTTGAGGTGATGAGAGGAACCTGGGAGAATGGCCTTTACATACTAGAAGGAAAGTGTCATGGGTATTGTATGGCCATAATTTGAGCATGCCACGTGGCACCAATAGAATACAACACTTCATCGAAGAAGACACGTAAGAAAACACAATAACAAGGACTAAGCGAGGTTCACTCAAAAGTTATATAGAAATATGTCCCTAAATCTCACTTTCTTGATAATATTCCGGGTTAGAGGTACTTTTGGGACAATGCTTCGGGTTAGAGATACTTTCGACACAATGTTTCGAGTTAGAGGAACTTTTAGGACAATGTTTCAAGTTAGAGTACTTTCGGGACAATGTTTTGGGATAACTTAATTTCGAGACAGTGTAATTTTGACATAAGCAATTTCGGGTTAGGCATAATTGGTGGAATCATGGCAGATTTGGTGGCTTAATTTATGGGCCTCATATAATATATAATCTCCTCATCTCTACTCAGAAGGGTACATTCATTTTTTACTTGTGCTAGACCAGAGCGCCACCTATAACTCGAAACCTCTCACCAGTTTCGAGATTCGACTTAACTCAAATCTTATCTCTTGCGCCAAAGGGGAATTTCGAGAGATAGAGCTATTTCGAGACAACTTTGTTTCGAGATAGATAAGTTTTGGGTTAAGCTCTTTCGACACACTACCTATCACCCGAAATTCGAGACACTTCGAGGTTACCCGAATTTTGAGACACTTTAAGGTCACCCAAAATTTGAGATACTCTGGGATAACCCAAAATTTGAGACACTCTTAGGTCACTCGGATTTCGAGATACTCTACGATAAGCTAAATTTGAGATCAAGTTCTACAACTTGCATACTACATACAACTTCCGCATACTGACTTGAGCGCTGGAATGCCTTCACGGGATCAGCCCCTATCTAGTTCACGTACCGTGTTTATAGTGCAGTTTTCTCGAACTCAAAGCTAGCTTGGGACCAATCAGGAGCTCGGGCTAGTCTGACGTGGAGTGATTATTCTCTCGTGCCTAAGGGAAATTTTGAGAGATAGAGCTATTTCGAGACAACTTTGTTTCGAGATAGATAAGTTTCGGGTTAAGCACTTTCGACACACTGGTAATCATCCAAATTCGAGACACTTCGAGGTTACCCGAATTTTGAGACACTTTGAGATCAACCGAAATTCGAGACACTTTAAGGTCACCCGAATTTTGAGATACTCTGGGATAACCCAAAATTCGAGATACTCTACAATAAGCTATATTTGAGATCAAGTTCTACAACTTGCATACTACATACAACTCCGGCATACTGACTTGAGCGTCGGAGTGCCTTCGCGGGGTTAGCCCCTACCTAGTTCACGTGTCGTGTTTCTAATGCAGGTTTCTCGAACTCAAAGCTAGCTTGGGACCAATCAGGAACTTAGGCTAGTCTAACGTGGAGTGACTAGTCATCAGACAAAATTACCCCGCATCATGTATAGTTGCAATAGCTGCTTTTCAGAGAGTGATTTCTAAGTCTGAGTTGGAGCACAAGAGATTAGCAAATGTGAGTGAAAGAGGTTCATTAGAGCTGGAGAATCATTGTATGTCGGGAGATGAAAAGTTGATGGAGATTAGTTGTTGTGAACATTGTGATTATGTTCTGTTGATGTGTTGAGACCCTTGAGAACTGCTTCAAACTATGTATCAAGGCATTTCTTGTCACTTGTGGATGGTTATTCTAGGAAGATGTGGTTATTTGTGGTAAAGACCAAGGAACATACAGTTGGAACACTCAAGAACTGGAGGACCATGATAGAAAAGACTGGATTGCAACTGAAAAGACTGAGAACAGACAATAGTCTGGAGTTTTGTTCAATTGACTTCAATGAGTGTTGCAAGGTAAATGAGGACACTATGGATATTAAATGTAGTGGTGGTTTACTTGGGCAAGCTGTTGAGATTAACAAAGGTATTAACTCATGAAACAAGGAAGATAGTGGTTATCAGTTTGAGGTGGAGCATATGGCTGATAGTGAACCAGCTCATCATGGGTACTATTTACTTGAAGAAGAGCTAGTTCCAACTGAGTCTGTTGATCAGGCTGAATCCAACTACATGCTGACCAAAGAAAGAGTTAGAACGCAGAGTAAGGTACGAGAGAAGTATGGTTATAATGACTTGGTAGTGACAGTAAGGAGTGTATTGGGTGACGATCCAAAGGAATACAAGGCTGTAGTGAATAGCAAGGATAGATATGATTGGCTAAAGTCTATTTCTGAAGAAGTGAAGTCTTTGACGGATAACAATACTTGGTATCTTAGTGAAAGACCAAATGACACATGGTTGGTTGGATGTAGATGGATGTAGTTAGAACAAATGGATGTTATAATTTCTTAACTTAGTTGAAATCAAAGGCAAGAAGAATTATATGAATAAATCTCTGGATGTCCTGAAGAAATCTCCTAGGTTGTGGAATTTGAGACTTGATAAGTTTAGGATGATGGTTGTCTTTGTGAGGAGTAAGTATGACAAGTGTGTCTACTTTAAGTTCAAGAAATAAGAGCAATTTATATTTTTTTTTTTAGATATTGATGATATTCTGATCATCAGCAATACCGAGATCGAAGTTGCAACTGTGAAATCCAAACTTAAAGGAAAGTTTATAATGAAGGATTTAGGAGCAGCTAAGAGGATTCTGTATATGGAGATAAGAAGAGATAGAACAAAAGAGTTGTTGTACTTGTCTCACGTGGAGTATTTTGAGAATATACTGGAAAGATTTAGAATGTCTGGAGCAAAGGGAGTTGAAACTCTATTGTCTAATGAATTTAGTTTGAGTGGTGATTAGTGTCATAACATTGATGAAGATAAGGAGGTTATGGCTGAGATTCCTTATGTAAATGCTATTGGAGTATTGAGGTATGCTAAGGTCACCTGATTTGGCATATTCAATTAGCATGATCAGTGGATTCATGGATAATCCTGGAAGAGTGCATTGGAAGGCATTGAAATTGATTATGAGATATGTGAAACATATTATAAACAAGGTTCTGGTGTTTGGTGAGTTGCAATATCTGACGGAGAATCGGCTTGACATTCAAGGATTTATGAATTCTGATTGTGTTGGATGTTTGGACACCAGGAAATCAGTTATTGGTTGTGCCTTTACACCATTTGGAACTAATGTTAGCTGGAAAGCTAGTTTGCAGAGAGTAGTTGCATTATCAACTACTGAGGTAGAGTATGTTGCACTGACAGTTGCAACTGAGGAGAATTCAACAGATTTGATCAACATGGTTATGCCCAACATGAAGGTTGATCATTGCTTGGATTGGATTCAACTGAGGAGTTGTTAGTCCTCTGGATTAGTTGGAGGAGTTGAGTTGTTGGTTTGTTGTGATGAGGTAGAGTTACAGAAATAAGGTGGAGAATTGTGGGGAGTTAGTGACTTTGGCTAAGTGGTATTTCCATAATTCTACCAATTTGAAACATAGTTGCACCTGTGGAAGTTTTCGTAGTTGTTGCAACTGGGCGCGCGAGAGTTAGTTAGGTCAAGAAGTTAAGTCACATGGGTCGTGATGTGAGTTTGTTATAACGGACGGAGCCTATATATACTATGTTATGCAGCCACTTTTAACAACGATTTTTTGATACCTATTGTACTCTGTCTTGGATCTTGATATCTCCCTTGGATCACATTGATGAGAGAACGCCGAACCAAGTAAATTGCGTGTTGTTCTTCATGATTGTTTACTTTTTCTGTTGCGTTGTTATTCAAATTTGTTCGTTAACTCGTTGCGATTTGTACGATTCAATTGGCGGTTGAATTAGGGTAAATTTTGGGTTCCTACTGAGCGATTTCACTAAAAAACTAAAAACTAAATAAAGTTTTGAGAGTACTATCCTACGAAGAAGTAAAATTTATGTTAAGAGGTATCTCCGAGACTGTGACATGACTTCTGCGTTTCCTTGTTTTTCTTTTTACATCAGAAGCACATTAAGCAATACTAACACTTTTTAAGTGACGACTATGTTAATTAAAAATCTGATAGGATGGTTTTGTAATTATACACACACGTCTGCTAATATTGTAATTGGTGTGAACAAAATTAAATAGTCATTGAAATCAACTAGTAGTCACACGTAGTGAAAGTCAGCAAAGCAGAAAAATGGCAGACGGATTTTTTGAAATATAAGCTTTGTGACAGTAAAGAATGGGGTGGTAGTCTAGTTTTCTAATATCCAGTACTGTGTTTTGTCATTGTGTGGACTTTGCTAAAATTGAGAATATTTGGATTCGCATGTTATTTTTAGTGGCTTAGACTTTTTGGGCATTGGGTGGTTCATTTGGAATGGAATCCGATTTTGTGCTTTTGTTCTTTGGCCATTATTAAAAAACAATATATTCTTTTCAATGATAAATTGATAATACATAAATCATAATAGTAGGAAAGGCAATCGGCAAAAACATAGGTTAGGTAGGTTAGGTTTTCTTCTCCTCAAAATTTTAGTAGGGTCACCGGCAAATTAGGAGCAAGTATTAGCAAGCTTTACTTAAAGTGACAATTAAAATACTAGTAAATCTCATGTTTAAATAAAATAAAACGACTACTCTATCATCCTCAATCTAATAACTAGAATTAAACTAATATGATGACACTCAGTTTGAAATTTTCCCAGTCAAATATAGGGAATTTTGCACCGGACGTCCTTTATGTTAACCACTTTTCAAAGAAGGTCCAGTATGTTGACATGTTGCAAAAAGAGTCCTGTATGTTGGCATCATTTGTAATTTTCGTCCTATATGTTGACATTAACAGAAAGCGTCTTATATGTTGACATCATTTGTAATTTTCGTCCTATATGTTGACATTAACAGAAAGCGTCCTATTTGCATTTTAATCCCTAAATAATTTATATAATTACATTCACACTTAAAAATTTCAACAAACTTAATTGCATTCTTTTAAGACACATTCTTTTAAGAAAAAAATGATGATATTATATTTTTAGAAAATTAAAAATTTCAACAAACTTAATTAATAATTTCTTAAGCTTGATTTTATTAATTATTTGATAATTTTATTTTATTTTAAAAAAAATTATAAATTTCGAAAAATTGAAAAATATAATTTATCAATTTCGAAAATTGCTACCCAAAATCGTTCGAAATAGTTTGAATTTTTTTATCAATTTCGAAAATTTTAAAAAATATTATCAATTTAGAAATTTTAATATTTTTTTAAAAAATTCAAAATTTCATAATTGTTTTTCAAACTATTTCGAACGATTTTGGGTAGCAATTTTCGAACTTGAAAGTATTTTTTTTTAAATTTTCGAAATTTTAATATATTTTTAAAAAAAATCGAAATTGATAATTTTTTTTCAAACTATTTCGAATGTTTTGGGTAACAAATTTTCGAACTTGAAAGTAATTTTTTTTAAAAATTTTCGAAATTTTAATATTTTTTTAAAAATTTTCGAAATTTTATTTTTTTTTAAAAAAAATTCGAAATTGATAATTTTTTTCAAACTATTTCGAACGATTTTGGGTAGTAATTTTCGAAATTGAAATTTTTTTATTTTTTCAAATTTTCGAAATTGATAAATTATATTTTTCAAATTTTCGAAATTTATAATTTTTTTAAAAATAAAATAAAATTATCAAATAATTAATAAAATCAAGCTTAAGAAATTATTAATTAAGTTTGTTGAAATTTTTAATTTTCTAAAAATATAATATCATCAATTTTTTCTTAAAATAATGTGTCTTAAAAGAATGCAATTAAGTTTGTTGAAATTTTTAAATTTTTAAGTGTGAGTGTAATTATATAAATTATTTAGGGATTAAAATGCAAATAGGACGTTTTCTGTTAATGTCAACATATAGGACGAAAATTACAAATGATGTCAACATATAGGATGTTTTCTGTTAATGTCAACATATAGGGCGAAAATTACAAATGATGCCAACATACAGGACTCTTTTTGCAACATGTCAACATACAAGACCTTCTTTGAAAAGTGGTTAACATAAAGGACGTCCGGTGCAAAATTCCCGTCAAATATATGTTAGTTTCTTAATATTTCTATGTCAAAATAAAATAAAAAGAAGTACTTTATTCCATATTTTAAGGATCAATTGATGCTAGCTGTTACTTAAATCAGCATGTGCTGTAGTCTAGAGCGCACATTTTGAGTTGCAGATAAGATCTTCATTGAGGTGAAGTTATCGAATTGAGCATAATTATTTAGAGTTTTTTTTTTTTTTAATAACTAATTATTTAGAATTAGGTCACGTACCCAAGTAGCTAATAACCTGAGAGTTAGCTTCTTTCTTTTTTTTTTTTCTTTGATACGAAAGCTTCTTTCTTTTCACATACTAAAGATAGTAAGATGTAGCACTTCTTAATTTGTGCCTCAAAGACAGGAGAATTTGGATTTTTGCTAAAAGTTGTAAAGAATCCAATTCCACCCAAGTAAATGTGTTTAGGTGCTCCTAATTGTGTCTCAATTAAATTTTACTCTTTTTTTCACAAACCACAAACTTAAGAATCGTGAATCATGTATGTAATACAGATTTCTAAGTCCCTTAAAATCAAAAATCAAAGGAAGTCTGGTTCAAATAAAGAAACTTAAATAAATTTGGAGTTAGTGTTCTAATTCATTTCTAAATATATAATTCTTAAAACTGGTAAACTCTAAGGAAGAGTTGATTTCAATTTCCTTGCAAAACATTGACTATAGCATTCAATGACTTTGAGTTTGATCTTGAACCAACAGTCAACTTGATTTAAGTGTTTCAACGTACAATATGATTTGTCTTGAATTCTTTAATTTGACAAATCTCGATCTTCTTTGGAGGAATCTCAAAACATAGTTTTTCGAGGGTCTTGCGGCTTAATCTCAATTAAAAATAGAGTTTTCATTTAATCTTGTGATCATGAGCAACTTGAATCTTGCTTTGTGCATTTGAAAGGTTTTCTTGTATTTATGTCAACCTAGTTTCTTGATTCACGATTGTTGTCTCTTTCAAGTCTTGAAAGTATTTGGGACTTTGGGTTGCTGGGTCATGTTAACAAAATTAGAGCTACCATAAAATTCACCAAAGTATCTAGCATCTTGAAGTGCATTAAATTCTAACGAGATCACTCATTTTTTTCTGTTAGCATATGTTTACTTCTCTTTTTTCAAGAACTCTAATTTGATACTTTCGATTTGTTAGAAGTACTTTATGGTTCTCTATCATTTAGGTTGGTTGATGTCGATTCTGATTTAGTATGTTAACGAACGGTTTGTCGTTTTCATATATTATAATATACACATCCGATCCCCGTTTGTTTTGCAGACAACTTGTTTTCTATTGCCTTAATTTGTATTGAACTTCTTACTGTCATTTGCTATATGGATTAACTCTACGTGTTCGGGGTGAAATTAAGACCACTAGAGTACATTATCATGAGCATATATTTGTTTGTGCCATATACGTAAGCTTTGCTTATAGTTGTGTGAATTAGCGAGGAGCATAAATGGTAGTGTAGTTATATGCATGCTTTCATCTATAATATTTTTGTAGTTCTTTTTTTTTGTTACCTTAGATGGAAATTGTTGGTTTGGGCTTATACATACTTTGTATCGATGGGTTTTCCTGACATTTCTTACTTGCTCAACGTGGATGTTTATCATGGTGATCATGAATCGAGATTTGGCTGATCCAGTGTTTCTGTTACTTTATTTAAGTCGTCTTAGTGCTATATTTAATACAAATGCTTCAACTGCTTTCATTCTTAGTGCTATATATTTAATGTGAAGCCCTAATATAACGCAGTTATGAGTGTCAGTCGTTCTTTTCTGTCTGCGTTTATTGCGCTACTCTTTTCTCTGTATTATCAACCACTTGTTACATTCTCTGTTGCAGTTTACAACTGTATGGGCAATGAAGGAAGGCGGTTTAGAGACTAGTACAATGCTTAACCGAAACTGGTTGTTGAAACGAAAACGAAGAAAGCTTCCTGCTGGTGCCGGACGGTCGAGTGACAGAGAGAAGAATCACAAACCCATAAAAACAAGCTAGGGTTAATTCTCTTGAATACAAGGTGAAGTCAAACTGAATAGGATAAATTCAAATGATAACTTTCGTGTCTTATAAGAAAACTTGTGCATGCATTATTGATAGCTTACTCTGTTTATTTGTCGTCTATTAGTAGGGTTAAGTAATGTAGTTCTTAAACATTCATGGCTTCTACTGCACTTTGTTTTAGCACTACAATTTATGAAAGTTTTTGACTTAAAAAACTGGAACAGTCATACAAGCTCTTATAAGCTGGCCTCGACCTTTACCTGGTGTCCTTTTTTTTCAGTATTATTATGAATGTGTGGTTTGTGAACTTGGTGGAAACTTGCTGTGTTGTGATTACTGTCCCCGTACCTATCATCTCGAGTGTTTGGATCCCGCATTACAGGTTTGTTTTCTTGTTGATATTCTTGGTTGTCTGTTTCAGGAAGTCGTTATTCTTTTGTTCAATGTTATTAAATGTTATCTTATTTTTCTTAAGAGTATACCAAAGGGGAAGTGGGAATGTCCAAGCTGCCGTAAGCAACAATGTCAGGTCTGTGAACTTGGTGGGAAGTTGCTGTGTTGTATTTCCTGTTACCAAGCTTATCATTTTGATTGTTTAGATCCCGCTCAGCAGGTATGGATGATGCATTTCCGCTTTGATACTTTTTGGTTTTACTTTACATGAGACATGTAACTATCATTAAACTGTCCTTCAGGAACATATTCCGGTGGAGAGTTGGGAATGCCCACTCTGCTCTTCAGAACGTGCCAATCCAGAGGGGCTGAACGATCTGGATCCCATTGCAAAACGAGCAGGCACAATAATTGTTATTAGAAGACCAAAAGCTGAAACTGAACCATCTAAAACCGACGGTGTACCCAAGGCCGGTAAAAATTC
This sequence comes from Linaria vulgaris, assembly GCA_948329865.1. Taxonomy (NCBI): domain Eukaryota; kingdom Viridiplantae; phylum Streptophyta; class Magnoliopsida; order Lamiales; family Plantaginaceae; genus Linaria; species Linaria vulgaris. The sequence continues at coordinate 49,260,802 of OX415251.1, read as the reverse complement.
TAATGTTGGGAGGAAGAGGCCTTCAAGCAAAGAAAAGTTGTCTGCATCACGCCGTGGAACAAAGGTCGGAGAGTTGGATCCTTTATAAAATGATGATTACATTAGTGATCAAATTCATTTCACTCAAGATGGTTGTCCTGATGGAATAAGGAAAAAGACTGTCCCTGCTAAGGGATCTTCTTCGTTGTCTAAGAAGAGAAGTTCAATTGTTAATGAGGAACCTTCTGAGAATGTGCCTGAAGCATCTACTGAAACTTATTTACCTGGAAATGAACCTGTCCTAGCATTGGAAGCTGGCACACGTGCAGCCAGACAAAGAAAGCATAGCATTTTTGGCACAAATAAACAGAAGACTGACACTGACAGGAATAATTCAGATATTGGCCGAAAGGTTCCGTCCAAATCAAGTGCACTTCGTACAGGAACTTCAAAATCCCTTGGAAAACGGAGGATCCCTGGCCATAAATCTCGCGCACCTTTTCCAAAGAAGGATCCCAAAGCGGATATTGTTGATATCCAACCAAATGATACGGTATGTTCCCTTCTTTCGACCTTTATGTTTACTTTTGGTTCTTATTCAAGGCTATTTATTTCCCTGTTCGGTATCCTTCCAAAGGACTTGAAATGAAAGTTCTATTTCCCATAATTAGTAACTTTTTTAGACTTGGATGATAATAGGGAAAGAAAAACAAATGGATTTTGAGTCAACACCTTTATATTCTGACCAGACGAAGACTATTATTCATTTTATACTAAAAGCCACCTTCGTCTTTGTAAGTGTAATATCTAAATCTACCACCAAGTTTAGATGTTAGTGGGCACTGACCAATCCTTCCTGTTCCTTGTAAAGTTTATGGCAAGGACATGGAACTAACTGAAAATATGGAGTGAATGTTGCATCATATTTTTTGTTCCTATATATACTGCATTAGTCACCGTTTGTATGACATAGTCTTGACCCATGTCATCTGAACATGAATTCTCATATACATGTGCAAGATGCTTGATCTTGTTGGTTCTCTTTCAGTTTTATATGCTTACTTATTGCACATCTGTTTCGGCATTTTTAGCTACTGTTACCATAATATAATTCTTTGGATACAGATGCTTTCTGAGGAAGCAGCTCATGAAACCTTGACATATAACGAGAATGCTTCTGGAACTCAGCAGGTATGAATTCTGTGCAGAGGAAAAGTTTATGTTAATTAGCCCCTATGCTATTCCTGGCCTGACCTAGTCATTCAACACAAGTGGTGCCTAATGTTCTATGTTTTTTCTATCAATTTCTAATATAACAGGTTGACCGGGTTGTCGGTTGTTGAATTCAAGGTGATAACACAGATTTCGGTTGTGTGCTGATCGATACAAATGACCAACCTTTACGGAATTCATTGGTTTCAGAAAATCTAAGTAATTTATCCGGAAAAAGTCCCAGCTGTGAGATGGCTTTGGATGAGGTTGGTGGGGGCAACTTAGCTGACTCTCAGGACCTCACCAGCTGTTCTGATGGAAGACTTAACCTAAAAAATCATATAAATAAAGACAAGCTACAAGTCTACAAAAGAGCAGTGATGAAAGAATGTAAAGAAAGAGGTTTTACTTTGAAGAGGAAAATGAGGCTTCTAGTTCTGCAGCGCTGAATACTACTAATCACGATGATGATGTCTCAGGCACCTGTACTTCGGAAACTGTTGAAAGAGATTTGTGAGCTGAAAAGTCTCAGAGGGCTGTAGAAACTTGTGACAATATTGATGGCTCGCACGACTATCAAACTCCTGGTATTTCAGAGAACTGTCAAACTGATGAGAATGGAAGCGCAATTGAGGTCAGAACGGACACTAGCACGAACATTGCTCCAAAAAAGACATTTATAGAATCTCTCCCTGTTGAATCTAAGTCCTCCACTCCTTCGTACGAGTTTTTAGTCAAGTGGGTAGGGAAATCTCATCTCCACAACAGTTGGATTCCAGAATTAGAACTGAAAGCTTTGGCAAAACGGAAATTGGAGAACTACAAGGCAAAATATGGAACAGCTACAATGAATCTTTGCCAAGAATAGTGGAAGATACCTCAGCGAGTTATTGCTACCCGGTCATCCACAGATGATTCAAGTGAAGCGTATGTAAAATGGAGAGGCCTTCCGTTATATGATGAATGCACTTGGGAAAGAATGGATGAACCTGTTATTGCAAAGTCACATCACTTGATCAATTTGTTCTTCAGATTTGAACGGCAAACATTGGATAACGATACCACCGAGCTTGCCCCAAAGCGGAGTAAACGTGACTTCCAACAAAGTGAGGTAATTACGCTCACAGAACAACCTAAAGAGCTAGATGGAGGTTCCTTGTTCCCGCATCAGCTTGAAGTATTAAATTGGCTGCGAAAGAGTTGGCACAAATCAAGAAATGTGATCCTTGCTGACGAGATGGGGCTCGGGAAGGCAGTATCAGCTTCTGCTTTTCTATCATCTTTATATTTTGAATTTAAAGTCACGCTTCCTTGTCTAGTTTTGGTTCCCTTATCCACGATGCCCAACTGGACGTCGGAGTTTGCATTGTGGGCCCCATACCTCAATGTTGTGGAATATCATGGTAACTCAAGAGCTCGTGCGGCAATTCGCCAATACGAATGGCATGCCTGTGATCCTCATAATTTGAACAGGAGAACATCTGCTTACAAATTCAATGTTCTCTTGACTACTTACGAAATGGTTCTATGTGATTCCTCTTATTTACGTGCAGTCCCTTGGGAAGTACTCGTTGTTGATGAGGGTCACCGCCTGAAAAATTCTGGCAGTAAACTCTTTGGGTTGCTGAACTCTTTCTCATTTCAACATCGAGTTCTGTTGACAGGCACTCCTCTTCAGAATAACTTTGGGGAGATGTACAATTTGCTAAACTTTTTGCAGCCAGCTTCATTTGCTTCTCTCTCTTCATTTGAGGAGAAATTTAATGATTTGACAACCACAGAAAAAGTGGAAGAACTAAAAAAACGTGTTGCTCCTAGACTTAAAAAAGATGCCATGCAGAATATCCCCCCCAAAGTTGAACAACTGGTTCCGGTTGAATTGTCATCTATTCAGGCAGAATATTATAGGGCCATACTCACCAAAAACTACCAGATATTACGCAACATAGGGAAAGGAGTTCCTCAGCAGTCGATGCTCAATATAGTCATGCAGTTGAGGAAGGTCTGCAATCATCCTTATCTGATAACAGGCACGGAGCCTGAGTCAGGATCAGTTGAATTTCTTCATGAAATGAGAATAAAAGCTTCAGCTAAGCTAACTCTGCTGCATTCCATGCTTAGAGTGTTGCACAAAGAAGGTCACAGAGTCCTTATCTTTTCTCAGATGACCAAACTACTTGATATCCTCGAGGATTACCTGAATATTGAATTTGGGCCAAAAACATACGAGAGAGTGGATGGTTCTGTCGCTGTGGCTGATCGACAAGCAGCGATATCACGTTTTAACCAGGACAAGAGTCGATTTGTATTCCTGTTGTCAACACGCTCTTGTGGCCTTGGCATCAACTTGGCAAGCGCTGATACTGTTATTATCTATAACTCCGATTTCAACCCACACGCAGATATCCAAGCTATGAATCGAGCACATAGAATTGGCCAATCAAAGAGACTTCTTGTATACAGGCTTGTTGTCCGGGCAAGTGTTGAAGAACGTATATTGCAGCTTGCAAAGAAAAAGCTGATGCTCAACCAACTTTTCGTGAACAAGTCTGGGTCGCAGAAGGTGGAAGACATCTTGAAATGGGGAACAGAAGAACTTTTTAGCGATTCATCTGCAATGACTGGAAAAGATGGTGAAGATGACAAAAATAAAGACCAAGTACTTACAGATATAGAACCTGGTAGTAGGAGAAGGACCGGTGGCCTTGGAGATGTATACAAAGATAAATGTGCAGATGGTGGTACCACGATTTTGTGGGATGAAAATGCCATTTTGAAATTGCTCGACCGCACAAAACTCCAGTCCAGTTCACCTGACAATGCCGAATCGGAGTTAGAGAATGACATGCATGCTGGGTTCAGTGAATGTGTCAACTATTTTCTCGTTTCGCCACTCTTTTTTGGCATTCATTTCTTACATATTAAACCCTGCTTGCACGTCACCACAGTGGTTCTCATAGATATACATTAATCTTGCACCAACCAATTTGTGACTCCTATGGGAATCCTTTCTTGTTACCATAAATTTCTACTTGCACATGCTCCTATAGTCATTCTCATTGATCTCGAACGTATGTTTCCAATTTAACACGTTTCATGCTTTTTCCTAGAAACTGTTTTATTGTGTTCGAATATGGACACTGTATTCACAAAATTTTCAGATATAGCTTATGTTAGTAGAACCTCCAAAATCAAACAGTAAGATGAATGAACTGATGCATTTCACCTGATACATCGGCAATTTAAAATATCTTTTTTGTCTCATTCTCTGTTGTCTCTCTTCTTTTCTTTAGTCATTTGTCAGAGGTCAGAACTGGTAGACACTGTTTGAAAAGTGAATAAATCAGTCTTAAAATTTTAATATGTTCTCTTCAGTCATTGTGTTTAAATGGGCAATTTATGCCTTCTAAAAGATGTGTATAGTGATTGGTGTTTTAAATAGGAGCCTTAAATGTTAGCGCTACTTTCTCACTTTCTGTTTTTCTTCTCTTCACTCAGTCGCTAGAATGGAACGATGAATCCACAGAAGAAGCTGGAATGGTGTCAGTTCCTGTGGAAACTAATAACACAGATGAACGAACCGGTTCAAGAAAAGAAAGATGATGAATTAGTTGTTGCTGGTGAAGAAAATGAATGGGAACGGCTTCTGCGAGTTAGGTAAGGAGTTTAATCCTGTCATATCTGTTCATTAGCTTCGTCTCACTGGCAACGCTGTCAAAGGATTTGACATTACTGAAATAGGAGAAAGATTCATGTGAGATTCTGGGGAGCTATTCCGAGTCATGAAACTTTAAGTCAGTGAATACTCTTTTTTCTATTAAAATATGAAAGTGGTCTTGAGAAGCATAAAAGTGCTTCTCCATGTAATACAGTAACACACGACAAGGTGGATATGTAATCCTTCAAATAAGCAAAGAGTAGACCTATTTATCCTTTCTGCCTCTTAATGTAAAAAGCCAATAAAAAATTACTTCTACTGAGCATCTTATAGCAACATAAACAGCGTTGATTCCTTTAACGAGCTAATCCGAATTATTTCTCGTTGCACTATACCGTTCCTCCATTGAACCTGGTATCAGTTTGTTTTTTTCTAATGTAAGTATGCAGCTGTGGTAATACTGCAGAATATGGATTCTAATTGGTGTTCTTTAATGAGTACATAGAGGTTATTCTATCCTGGAGTTGAGATCAAATTAGTAATTTTATAACCACTTACATTCTGTATAAATGAACAGGACACTGAAAAACTGAAACTTGGTTTATATATGTGGAAGCAACATCGTACAATATATTATTTGCTTAACAATCTCAAAGCAGTTTACCAGTTTTCAATTTTTATTCTTAAGGGTATGTCTTACATCATTTTTTCATGGGCTGTGTATCGATGGGAGAAGTATCAAAACGAGGAAGAAGCAGCACTGGGTCGTGGAAAACGCCAAAGGAAAGCCATTTCATACCGGGAGGCAAATGGAGCTCAGCCAAGTGAAGCATTGAATGAAGTACTTCCACACCCATTGTCTTTCTCTCTCTCTATATATATATGTATGTGTGTAGAAGAAAAACTGAATTTGTATACTTCATATGTGTGTATTATGAATTTAAGAATGAAGAAAGAAAAACGTTGATCAACTTGTAAAGCTTGTTGCACTATTTTTTTTATTGATCATAAAATGGACAATACAACGCTAGTTTATACAAATGAAGGGAGCGTATGATGATTGCAGAATCAAAGGACTTTCTATATATTTAATGGTAAGGAGAATATCTTATAATTATTTCTGACCGTTGAGCATAGTTCTCCAATTTCTCCTTGATTTACTTGCAGTTATTAATCATGAATTTATTCTGATTTCTTCCTCATCAAGCACATCACTTCTGCTGCATATTTCATCTATTTTTGGCATAGATTTAGACAGTTGTTTGATACCCTCCCGCAAACTATGACGGGGCTCGAGGCAGAGTTTGGTGGAAAAATATTGAAGTGATGTCTTGGACATAGGCTTTGTGAAGATGTCGGCAATTTGATGAGTAGTGGGAATGTATCGAGTGATCAAACGACCGAGGGCAACTTGTTCTCGCACAAAGTGATAGTCCAATTCAATGTGTTTGTTGCGACCATGAAAAACTGGATTGATAGTCATGTACAAAGAGCTCATATTATCACAAAATAGTGTTGGAGGATAATGTTGGGGAACACGAAGATCTCGAAAGAGGAAGGTGAGCCATGTGATTTCAGCAGTAGCATAGAAGTTGATTTTTCTGGAGATTCATATTCATTTTCTATCCTATGAAAATCATGTGAAGTGCTTTGAGGGGAGAGAGGTGGAATGGGGACGTAGGAACGGATTTAGAGTAATCAAGATTAGTTTCCAATGACTCTTGAGGTGAGAATGGGACATCAGGTGCTAAGATAGGGGCTAAGGTAGTTACTGGACTAATTTCAGAATGTGGAGTAATTGGTGATGCAGGTGTGTGATCTGGTGGAGAGTTAATGCTTTCTTGTTGTGAGAATACATAAGGCTTAAGTTCAGGTTCATAATGACGGGACAAAGAGAATGAAGGATTGTTACACTTTCAGCGTTGGAATGAGATACAGATCTGAGAGAGGGTTGTGTAGAATGGATACCTTCATTATTTAAGGATGCTTTATCCAACCAATCATTAAAAATTTATTCAACATTTGTTTTGCTTGGAGAACATGACTGCATATATTTAAAAGGAAAAGTAAACTCATCAAATATAACATGACGTGAAATTATAATTTTTTGACTTGGAGGATGATAACATTTGTAACCTTTATGTTGATTGTTATATCCTACAAAAACACAAAGAACACTTTTTGGATCAATTTATTTTTTAAATCCCAGGTGTATGGAAAGCATTTGGACCCAAAAACACGTAACGAAGAGTAAATAGGATGCGATGCGTGTAACTTGTAATACGGAGACTCAAAGTTTATCGAAGAGCTAGGCAATCGATTTCACAAACAAACCGCAGTATCAAACGCGTAAACCCAAAACTTAAGTGGCAAACTAGAGTGAAAAAGCATTGCCATACCTAGTTCACGAATGATACGATGTCGTCGTTCAACAATACCGGTTTGCGCAGGTGTATAAGGACAAGATATATGATGCATGATGCCTTTTTTATTGAAAATATTTTCCCAATTTATTATTTATGAATTCGCCACCTCCGTTGGAGTGAAAGACTTTAATTTTTTTCTGAAATTGTCTATCGACATACTTTTCGAACGCAAAAAAAAAACACTAACAAAATCATACTTATGTTTAAGAGGTATAAGCCATGTATAGCGCGAGTAATCATCAACAAGACACGCATAATAACGAAAACATTCAATCGAAGGTATTGGAGAAGGTCCCCATAAATCACAATGAATCTTATCGAAAATAGAGGCGCTATAGTTGATTGAAACATTAAATGGTAATTTGCTTAATTTGCCTAACTAGCAACTGTCACAAAATATTTTTTTTCTTATTAGAGTTTGTAACCGTGATAAAATCTCGATTTCGGAGCAGATTAAGGGAAGAGTCTTGAGGGTGACCAAGGTGTCCTCCTTTCCTTTATTCTGAGTTAATATTAATTATAAAGAGAGTGAATGCATGAGAGCTAGAGAAACAAATATAATGGAGGCGAACCGGAAGAGGAAGAAGCCGGAAAAAGTCGATGACGACAATGATGATAAGACGAGGGCAACGATTGTGGAGGTGGCGGAGATGTGCAATCGCCTTTGGAGGAGGAAGTCGAGGAGTTTTTTGCCATTCTAAAACGAATGTGGTCTGCAGTCAAATATTTTTGAAAAAGAGCTCTGATGGTGGTGGCGGCGTGAGATAGGTTGACGATAACATAGAAGACGGCGGCACTAGGTGGTGGTTGATGCGGGGTAATTTCGTCTACTAACTAATCACTCCACGTCATACTAGCCCGAGCTCCTGATTGGCCCCAAGCTAGCTTTGAGTTCGAGAAACCTGCACTGAAAACACGGCACGTGAACTAGGCGGGGACTGACCCCGCGAAGGCACTCCGACGCTCAAGTCAGTATACGAGAGTTGTATGTAGTATGCAAGTTGTAGAACTTGATTTCAAATATAGCTTATTGTAGAGTATCTCGAAATTCGGGTGACCTAAGAGTATCTCGAATTTCGGGTTATCTCAGAGTATCTCGAATTTTGGATGACCTTAAAGTGTCTCGAATTTTGGTTGATCTCAGAGTGTCTCGAATTTCAGGTAACCTCGAAGTGTCCCGAATTTTGGGTGATATGTAGTGTGCAAAAAGTGTTTAACCCGAAACTTATCTATCTCGAAACAAAGTTGTCTCGAAATAGCTCTATCTCTCGAAATTCCCCTTAGACACAAGAGACAAGATTCGGGTTAAGACGAATCTCGAAACTAGTGAGGGGTTTCAAGTTATAGGTGGAGCTCTAGTTTAACACGAATTTAGGGTGATAGGTAATATGTCGAAAATGCTTAACCCGAAGCTTATCTATCTCGAAACAAAGTTGTCTCGAAATAGTTTTATCTCTCGAAATTCGGGTGATAGGTGGAGCTCTGGTCTAGCACAAGTTAAAAAGTGAATCCCCTTTATGAGTAGAGGTGGAGGGTTTATATAGTAGATGAGGCCCATAAATTAAGCCACCAAATCCGCCCATGATTCTACCAATCACGCCTAACCCGAAATTCCTTATGCCGAAATTACACTGTCTCGAAATTAAGTTATCCTGAAACATTGTCCCGAAAGTACATCTAACCCGAAACATTATCCCGAAAGTACCTCTAACTCGAAATATTGTCCCGAAAGTGAGATTTAGGGACATATTTCCATATAAATTTCGAGTGAACCTTGCTTAGTCTTTTTTATTGTGTTTTCTTGCGTGTCTTCTACGATGAAGTGCCATGTTTTATTGGTGCCACGTAGCAATACAAATTATGGTACAACAGTGGTGTATTGGACCTCAACACCACTCGAAATCGAGAGGGATTAAGGAAGTGACCAGTTTAAGTGGTTTATTTTTCTTAGTTATTTAGTTGAATATAAATTATAATACATGTGTGTAGAACACTAGAACTTAACAATTGTTGCTTCAAGCTAGCTACAATACATCCAATCTTATGGAGTACGGATGTTAACACTTCATTTGCATTTCTTTTCTTACGTTTTATTTTATGTCGAGATGACTTTCAATCATATGCAATTGTGTAGTTGTTTTTTTCTTTCTATTTTCTCCCAACGAATGCACACAAGGAAGTTCATAACGTCTAAGTTACATATTAAAGGCTTTTATCAACAAATTGTATTTCATCGTGCATAACTAAATTTAGATACGGCCATAATCCGTGCTTATTGCTTCTTCTAAAATAAATTAAAAATCATCGCCTACAATAAATAAAACATTTATTGTAGTGTATATATGAGTTTATATATCTAAACTTTAAACATATAAGAAAATCCCCCAAATAGCAAAGTTTAAATGCATGTGTTAGATACGTATGAATCAGTTAGATCAAAATATCCAAACAAATGCTCTATTTCGAGCTAGAACTCCTTAGGAAAATAAAATAAGAAGAGAAATCTAAACTAAACATTTGTAAATTTTTGCATTCATAATTGTGATGCTTACAACGGATGATACTTAAATAGGAATTAGAAATGACGTCTAAGTTTACCAATAGTCCACTACTTCACTACAACATGGGACTAGGAATGAAAATAACAATAAAATAGAGAGGAGTTAAAGTACTGCAATTAAGGGAAATACTGAAATATCGATAATTGGAATTTGAGTTTCTTCACATATTGCAATCTGTATTTCAAATAAGAATTGAATCTGTAACATTCCATCCCCTCAAAAGTGTCTTGTCCTCAAAGCCTGAGTAAGAACTTCTTCTTTTTTTTGAAAGCCAAGAAGTGGGTCAAGTACAATCTGAGCCCAAGTAGCATAACCTATTACTGTAAACTTATTTTTTTTCTTTTTTCTTTTCTTTTTATTATGTGACAATGCCTTGTAACTCTCTTTGAAATTCTCATGCAACAAAGTTGAGAGTAGTGTGTTGGATAGGTCACGGTGTGGTATGCCGAACAAGGGATAGCATTGAAAAGAAGGGACATGAAAAATACTATTTAGAACGAAAACGGATCTGTAGGAACAACAAGACAATGTCTCAAAATATCGAATAGTAGCTGAGAAACAATGATAAAAGTTTAATCGTGTCTTACGTGTGAGTCTGAATACGTCGTTTGGGTTTGTGCTTTGGTCGAGTGTTGCAGATTTTTAGTAGGATTCTTTTGGGAGGATTTGTGAGTTGTGGCGTTGGACATGCACACTAATCTTCTTCAAGCTTTGACAATGTGCATAACAACGTTCGATCCGAATAAACATCTCTTCGTTGTAAATTTTTGTTGCTTCCAGAAATTTCAACGTTGTGGAGTACGACTCATCTATGTACTGTTGCATTTTGAAAAAACATACATCCATGCTTTTGTCAATTTTTTTTATTTCAAAGGTGATAGGACTCTCTCTGTGAAAGCATCAATGTTAGGATCAAAAGATCCAAAAAAATGTTCTATTTCGAGCCAGAACGGTCTCCTTAAAGAAAATAATATAAGAAAAGAAATCTAAACTAAAAATAAATAAATTTTTTTCATTCATAATGGTGATGCTTACGATGGATGATACTTAAATAGGAATTAGAAACGACGAAGTCTACCACTAGTCCACTACTTCACTACAACGTCGGACTAGGAATTGAAATAACAATAAGGGAAAAAATCAGTAAACCCCCTATGTTTTTGCCCGTTTTCCACTATACCTCATAAACTTTACCTTTTATCACTTAACCCACAAACTTTGTTAATCATATAATGTTGCCTTAGTCAGCATAACTAAGCACAAAAGTAAGGGTGAAAGAGACATTTCACCATTAAAAACAAAATTTTCGTTTCAAATCAAATAAAAATAACTTAAAATTCTATTTTTATATATTATTAATTTGGAAAAAGTCATCTTCTCCGCTCCCCAACCCCCCCCCCCCCCCCCCACCATTTTCTTTTGTTCTCACCCTCCCCTACTCTCCCCCACACACCAGCCACCAACATCACTCGTCGACAACTGTATCTCCTTCACTTTTGGTGGCTCCGTCGGCGTCGTCGACGATCAATTCAATGGAAACGTCAGGTACAACAGCTTTAACGACTGCAATTCTATGAAAACACGTGAAACTATTAATTAATGAAATACTGGAACGCATAGTTCGCAGCAATTCCCGAAATTTTTTTATGACTTCGAACGATTCTTCGACGATATTCGACAACCATTCGAGAAAAAGCGTGTTCAAAATGCTCTTTTGCCGCCCACTATGATTGGTCGTTGCGCCTCCTCGTCCTCAAAACAGCGTCGCTGAATAAATAGGATGTTCGAGAGCCATTGATGGAAGAGACAACAAACAAAAATCTCTACATTGTGCCTCTGAAAAGATTCCTTGGTGGAGGACAAGTACAATGGTTGTGGAGAAGAGAGGGGGAGGAAAAAGAAAAAGAAAAATGGTGGTGGTGGTGGTGGTGGTGGAGAAGATGGCCTTTTAATATTAATAATAATTAAAAAGATAGAATTTTAAGTTTTCTTTATTTGATTTATAATAATAATAAAAAATTACGAATGAAATATCTCTTTTACCCTTATTTTTGTGCTTAATTATGCTGATTAGGGTAATGTGATATGATTAACAAAGTTTGGAGCGTTAAGTGAAAAAATTTAAAGTTCGGGGGTAAAATGGAAAATGGGTGCAAGTATAGGGAGTTTACTGATTTTCATTCATAATGAAGTCTTAACAAAAAAATTTATAATGCTTTAGTCATTAAATGATAAAGAAATATCAACCTCAAATTATCGATTTCTCATACGAAAAAAAATAATATAACTAAAAAATTGTGTAATAAATTATTATTATATAAAAGATATCTATGTCAAAAGGTAAGTTACTATTTCAATAATTTTTGTAACCTACATATTTTTTGTGCTCTAAGTACTTTACACGTGAGCAAGAACATCGATCAATCTACTATGGAAAAGGCTTGTTACGGTGCACTGCAAGGCGGCAGCATTATTAGCATGGTGAATGGTTGTGTCTGAACTAGGCCTGTCACGGGCCGGGTATTACCCATATCTAAACAAATCTCGTGGGTTTCGGGTTCGGGTCCGGTTCTAGACCCGAACTAGACCCGCGAACCTGTCTCATTACCATAGATGCCTATATTAAAAAAATTACCAATATATGCTTCAGATAAGTTGTGAGCTTGAGTTTCACGAGATTGTTCATTCTCGAAAACTACATTGCAAAATAATGCAATTAGAAAATTATACAATCATGTTTAAAAACAATTACTGTCATGAAATAACAATGAAGACTTACAAGTCATTTCAAAAATTTTAGCGGGTTCAATCAAATCACCAGCGACTATCAATGTGCCTCCACTGCATCCCCATGTAAACAAGAACGCAACTCATCCAAGATTTGGCCTCCAATACTAAATGTTGCCTCTGAGGCAACTATAGTAGCTCGCACTGCTAAAATGTCACATGCCATCTTGCTTGAAGTTGGTCGTATTGGGCAGTTGGACTTCCACCACTCTAAAACATCATAGTCTCCTACATCACGGTCCGCATGCTCGCTTAAGTAAGTCTCAAAGTCTGATTTGTTAGAACTAGATGACTCATAAGTCGTTCTCAATCATGTTCTAAAAGCATTCTAGTTTGCATCACCATTTTCATCTTCATCTTCATCTCCATCAAGTGGACGACCGACACCTCCATAAATAACAAACATAGCATCTAAGCCTCTATGTACTCTCCTCATGTGTTGTTATAGAGCATATTCACCATATATTTTTCTAAAAAAAAAATACTCAACATGATATAAGTTGCACCTTGGATCAAGAACAATTGCAATTGCTAGCACAAGGTTATACTGTTGCCAATACCTATCAAACTTTACTTTCATCAGAGTTGCCATCCTCTTGATGTAAACATCACTATTACACCATTCAATCAATATCAAATGAATTTTACAAACATCTTTGAAGAAAAGATTAGATGTAGGGTACTTGCTACCACTAAAGTTGTCAGTAGCTTCAGAGAAAATCTTTAAGAGTCCGTGTACAGTCTCTATCACTTGCCATTCTACTGTAGACGGATTACATTTATGCCCATTATCTGATAATGCAAATCAAGTAAATACTGCACTTAAAGGCATGGCGGTACTAAGCAACCCACTAGTCGAGTTCCAACGATGTGGAACATCCATTGCCAATTCTCTGTTGTATCACGACTATTTTCTATTGACGACTATTTTCTATTGAGCTTCTAATTTCACTAAGACCATCATGAGCAATTAAGTTCAAAGTATGAGCACTACATCTTACGTGTAGTAACTCTCCACCAAGAAATATCCTAGTATACGTGAGAAACCATTTCTTCATAAGTGAAACACAAACATCGTTATTGCTAGCATTATCAACAACGACTAAACATAACTTCTCATCTAAGTTCCACTCCATAATAACACATCGTAAAAAGCTAAACAATTTATCACCGGCATGTGGAGCCTCAATTACTTTAAAAGCTTTTTTTTTTTTTTTTACAATTTCCCCTCATCATGGATGTAATGGCATGTAACACACTTATAAGCTTTGTCACTAGCAATTTCCACTCATCATCGATGTAATGGCATGTAACACACATGTAACACAATTTATCACTGGTGTATGTTTTGTAGTTTTTCTTAATATTTGAAAAAGTGAAAGCTATGGGGTATTTATAAAAGGAGCTTGGCTCAGTGAACGGTCCAAATCAATCTACTCTAACGGTTCTAAAGAAAAATTCTACACTCTTATTACAATGAAATAAATTGGACAATCCTAGCAAGGCTCTCGAGAATTCTAACATTATTATACACAATAAGAGTGGGCTTATTTACATAATATAACCTAAATTTTAGAATAATTTTGGAGCGCCCCTAGAACTCTGGTTGTTGGATCGCTCAACCCTTGTGCAGGGCGCTTGTGCGCTCCACGCACGTGTCATCTGGTCGGTTTGCGTGTCTTGCGCGCGTTGCTGGCTACATAATGCGGGCACCTGCGAGCCGAAACGAGCGAAAGCCTCGCCACCCATGAAATCCTCCACCACCGACGTCCCCGTCGCACGGGAATATCAGTGTTTGAGCTAGAATGGCTAGATAATGTAAGGGCATTCATCCTTCATTTTTTCAAATTCGTTATTCATTCTTGATAACAAAGCCACTTGCGCTATATCGACGAAGACGAAGAGGGTGGCCACAAATGTTCAAATGCTTTCGGCCATTTGGTTTGCAAATGGGCTCAAGCAGGGTGAGTCTTTTGCGATATTTTCAATTTTGGTTTGTGGTGATTTATACAGTAATTATGGATACAAGATAAAAACATTGAGAACAAACAAAATAGAGTCTCAACGAAAATTTTATAGTGCTTCAGAGTTCCGCCATAAATGATGAAAAAATATCTACCTTAAATTACGATTCCTCATACGAAAAAAATAATAGAACTAAAAAATTTGTGTAATATATTATAATTATCAAACATTATCATCTCATCTCAACTCATTTACTATATTTTTCCTACATAGTTTTGTGCACAAATACTTTACATGTGAGACTATTCCTAACAAGAACTATTCTTTTTTCTATAATATTTTTCTTTTGATAATTTTTTTTTTCTATAATCTATAAGAAGCTAAAAATAAATAAATTCTTTTCTCTCTCACAAAGACCTAAATCACCGGCGTTGTTTCCTTTGCCGCCGGAGTCCGTCTCCCGCCGTCTCTGCGACTCCTCCACCACTCGTCTTCTTCTTTACCGTCACCGTCACCCTCAGCTTTCGCCTCACATAACTGCATGGAGCCCTCCTATGCAGCTGCTCTACCGCCAAACACCAGGTCCGATTTATATACAGTCATAGTGTTTGCTCAATTAGATATTTATTAAGATTTTTTTTTCTTTTTGTATGCTTTCTCTTAGTGTATGCATTGGATGATGAATAAGTATACGAAGTCAGAATCGAACACGATTTAGCTGTTTGTTGTTTGATGCTATGAGTTAGAATCGTTCATTCGATCGATATATTGACAGTGTTCGTGACAAATGTAGTTCGCTAATATGTGTGAAGAATTTGCCAAAGTACGTCGCAGAAGACCGCCTCAGAGATTTCTTCTCCCAGAAAGGCGAAGTAACGGATGCCACGCTTATGCGAACCAAGTAAACTCCGTTTCCTTTTTTTGATCGATGTTCTTTTTGAATTTCACGATATTGGTGCTGGCGGTTTAGTTAGAGGACTGATATATGATGCACTCGTTGCAGGGATGGAAAGAGCAGGCAGTTCGGGTTTGTGGGTTTTAGGACCGAGCACGAAGTGCAGGAGGCCTTGAAGTACTTCGACAAGTCTTTCATGGACACTTGCATAATTTCTTGTGAGGTCTGGGTTATGTTTGTTGTGTAAAATTATGTGTTTTGGGTCTCATTTCAGTTTAAGTTGAGTGACTTAGCTAGCTATAAAATTTTGAGATACATTGTTGAGCAGGAAACTGTAGAAATGAATGGAAAAAGAGCTGAATTGGGGTGAAAAGAGCACTATTATTAATTTATCCGTAGCTCAGTAGTAGCTGAATATGTGTTCCAGTTAGACGTATGGTATGTACTAAGAATGATTATGCTATCCTTGGATATGACCATCTGAACTCCAGTCCTGAAAGCTGGTAGTAGTGTATGCGTGCGTAATTGAGGGCTACGGTTTCAGCCATACCATGTAGATATGCTTCTGTTAGTTCTTGAGTTCATAGCCGAATTATGTTGCGTCGTGTTTAAAATTACCTTACTGTATCAGCATGCTTTACGTGTTCTAAAAAGTCGTAATGGCTTGTTAAGAGTTGGCATTACTGTATATTCTTTTGTAAACATCGACTTAGGTAAGATATGAAAGGATGAATCGAATTCAGCCTAGGACAAGTGCCTGTAAATTGGGCCCATATGAATGCTTTATAAGAATTATTTTTCCTGAGATTGGGAATTAAGGCATTTGACTTTGGTCAACTGAGTGAAATTGCAATATGCCTCTTCCAGTTACTCTGAGTGAATATCTACTATAGATGTCTATTTTTTGCCTTAGGTGCAAAGTACCAAGGTGTATTTATTTTGAAGGGGCAAAGTACTAAATTATGTTTCCCAGTCAAACTGCTGATCACTCTAAAATCTAAACTGACGGTATATCGACTCAGAATACTGCAGTTTGCACGTGTCATATTGTAGATGAGATGGTGAAACCTTGATAGTTTTGGCAGGTAATAACCTCTATTTTTATGTAGCCAGATTGCTCGGAAGGTTGGAGATGCAAATATGCCGCGCCCTTGGAGTAGGTACTCTTTAAAGAAACATGATAACCCATCTGAATCAGAGAGAAGAGAAACTGGTCCAAATGCTTCCAAGACTGTAGCTTCAGAAGCGGAGAGCAAGAAGAATAAGCCCTGTAAGAAGGCTGATGCCAGTAGTGACCCACAATTTCATGAGTTTCTTCAGGTCATGCAGCATCGTAGTAAGTCGAAGTTGTGGGCAAACGATACAGTCGCAGCTCCTTTGCTGGAGCAAAGCGTGGAATTGAACAATAAAGTCAAGATGACTAAGGTTCCAGGAGCAAAATCAGATAGTGAGGATGTCGAGCTTGAGGAACATGAGGAAGAAGGAAATGAATTTCTTGAGAAACAAGAGGCAGATAAATCGACCATTTTGGCCCACGATGATGCTCTCTCTGATATGGATTACTATAAGAGCAAAATCAAAAAAGCCTCGTCAGACTTACAAAGTAGCAGCGATGAAGGTAGTGCTGTTGAAAGTGAACACAGTGATGAAGATGATGACAGTGATGATGGCACTAATTCTCAGGAGAAGAGCTACCATGGTCATGGCCCTGATACACTTGAATCCAATGTTGTTGAAGGGGAGGCTGAAGATGGATCTCCTGATGAACATGGAAATATTGATACAGCTGATCCTTCATCAAGTCGAGATGAGGAGGAACTTCTGGAAACTGGGTGTCTCTTTATTCGTAATCTTCCCTACACTGCCACGTATGTGTCACAATCTATCATTACTTGTGGTTCTACAGACAAATTTTAACCCATTGTGGGTCTCAGTTTTGTATCTATATGTGTAAGCACACGTGCACACAATATTCTATATAATTTCATCCCGGACCTGTCTAACATTTGCTGTTTGTTTACTATGGTTTCTATTTTTGTTATCCACACAGTGAGGAAGATCTGGAAGCTCATTTTATCAATTATGGCAGCATCTCTCGGGTGCATATAGTTGTTGACCATGAAACAAAGCGCTTTAAGGGATTTGCTTATGTTCACTTTGCTCTGCCAGAATCTGCTGCTAGGTATTTATTTCTAGCTTTGTGACATGCTCATTTTGCTCTAATCTTAGATGTGCTTTAACTGACATTTTAAGCATTGACCCTGTTATTGGTCATGTTTGTTATGTAACTTGAAGAACTCAAGTGCTGCTGATGATCTGTGTTCGAGTTACAGACCATCGGTCTTGTTTAAGTTTCAGCACTAGATCTACCTACACTTTGGAACCAACATGCATCTACTCATAGAGTACCATATCAAATTCGTATACATAAATTTGATTTACTCAGATACGATATTCTTTGTTTCTGGTTAGATTGTCGTCAGATGTTTTCATAAAATGGTGGTTTTTCAATAGAAGAAAAGTTATGAATATTGGTGATATGTTGATATTGAATCATGCTATGGTTAGATTGTCTTTAGATGATCTCACAAAATGGTGTATCTCTATGAAAGAAAAATACTCATTTCTGTTTGATGATAACTTGATATTGATTCAAGCTGAAAAATGTTTAACCTTTCTTGAAATTTAATCGTGGTTAGTCATCTATTTACAGATGTTTAATATTGCTACGATCACAAGTTTTTGTGAAGATAGTCATAATTTTGGTTTTTGATGATATGTTGATATTGAATTTTCACACCACCGTTAGATTGTCTTCAGATGATCTCTCAAAATGGTGTATCTCTCTGGAAGCAAAATAGTTATGTGATGATAAATTATATTGATTCATGCTGAAAAATGTTTAACCTTCCTTAAATTTGTCATGGTTATCTTTTTAGAGATGATTATATTATTGCTACAATCACAAGTTTTATAATGGGATATTGATTCTTTTTTCACCAGGGCTTTAAAAGAGATGGACAATTCAATTTTCCAGGGAAGATTGTTGCATGTCATGCCTGCCAAACAAAAGAATGTGCCTGATAAAGCAGAGTACGATATCCTCATAGAATTACAATTTTCACTGTTATGTTACTCTGTGGAAACGGTTGAAGCAAAAAGAAGTTTATCTTTGTGTTGTTTTGCAGGAACAATAACGACAGAGAACAGTTTCCAAAAACATTTAAGCAGAAGCGGAATGAGGAGAGAAAGTCATCAGAAGCCAGTGGAAATACACGTGCATGGAATAGCTTATTTATGCGCTCTGATACTGTAAGTCAGGAAACTGTATATGAGCTTGACTTATGTCTTTAGTTCCAAGATTGGTGAAGCCATAACTTATTAGCAGGCTTGGTACTTTCAAGAAAATGAAAAAGCATGTTAGGAGCTGAATAAGAGAACTTTGTCAATCAAGTTGAACTTTTGTATACCTGCATCGTAACTTATTTCTCAATAGTGGGATCAAGTTATTCCTGTTTAAAATGTTAGGTCCTGTATTTAGTGAAGTACACGGTGAGTAGTAGTGTCAGTGTTGAATTACAATGTTTGTTTCGTCTCTGTGGGCTTGTATTACGGCCTCATGTTCAAAGCTCTGCTTGTAACTCTGCATACATTTGTCCAACAGTTTAGGTATCCTATAACTTCTGAGTTTCCTGCCAATCGTATTGTAGGTGGTTGAGAATATTGCACGAAAATTTGGTGTCAGTAAAACAGAGCTACTGGATAGAGAATCTAACGATCTTGCTGTGCGAATTGCTCTGGGGGAGACTGAAGTGATTGCTGAGACAAAAAAATCTCTTACGAGTGCAGGAGTTAATATCGCCTCATTGGAGGAATTTGCAGCGGGAAAAACTGATGGTCAAAAAAGAAGCAACCATATTATTTTGGTGAAGAATTTACCTTATGGTTCATCTGAGAGTGAACTAGTTGATATGTTTGGGAAATTTGGCAGTTTGGACAAAGTGATCTTACCTCCTACAAAGACCTTGGCTTTGGTAAGTAGTTTCTTCTCTTATTTGAATTTGTCCTTCTGGTTTGTCCAGCTCATACAACTTTTGTTTTTGAATAATTTTTTTATGATCCAACGTTGGTGATTTTCGAAGCGATCACTAAATTATCTACATTAGACATCGCATTTTTATAGTTGAGTTTATCTATTTTTATGTGGTGGCCTAGACCCTAGAGAACTTGTGAAGAGTAAAAAATTCTTGTTGTATACAACTATTTATGACTTTGTGATTCAAAATAAAACACCTGTTATGGATTTAGGAACTTACCTCAACCATGCAATTATAACAAGTTTTAATATATAATGCACATTAATATTATAAATGACAGATTCTTGTTGTATATACTGTAGATCAATATCTTAGGAAGTAATAACATGTCAATAATTTTATTGTCTTTAAGAATACTTTTTATTAATGGTCGTGTTAAAGAATCTATATGCAGTTAGTACCTAGACAAATAATATATATTAATGTGAATTTATTATTTGAAGAACTGAAAATTGATAAACTTGGAGAAGAGTGATAATTAGAATCATGTTTTGATGAATTTGTTGAATCCTTGGTTCTTTAAGAATCCAGCTTATTAAGCACCTCTCTTGCATTTTTTTTTTCTTGAGTTCAAAAGTTGAAAATTTATTTCGTTGAGTTAATTAGGATAAAGGGTGCACTTTGCGGAGTGTAAAAGTTTTAGTACTAACTGTGAAGGAGGAGTAAAATTGCAGAAGTAAAATTGTAATTTGCCCAATTTTTGCTTGAGTAATCATTTGTAATGTTGTTGATGAATGATAATTATTTGACAGTCTTTTCTTGCTTAATAAGGGACAGAGGCCTTACCCATGTGTTATATTCAATGTCGAAACGCACTTGGTGATTATTGTATTGTATCTACTCTCTGCTGGTCATGATTTACATTTTCTTCCAAAATGTCGTGATTTTCAGGTTATATTCTTGGAACGCACTGAAGCACGTTCTGCTTTCAAAGGTCTATCATACAAGCGGTACAGGTAAGTTGATTTAGAAGCTCAATTTTACTTTCTTCTGGATGACATCCTGATTTAATTGTAATTATATAACAACTGCACATCGAATCTTGTGGTATATCATTAAATAAAGATACTTGTTAACTTGTTTGGAATGCTGGATGAAATTGGAGAAAACATGAGCGATGAAAGAAATTTTAAACCATACGCACATTTATGTAATGTTGCATTTATCCACCAACTTAGATGACATCAACATAAATCAACCCTGGTTTTCTGTGGGATGAAGAATAATGACAAAGCATCTGAAGAACTAAGAGGTCTTTCGATTTCATTGCCTCCCCCAACCCCCCATCCATCGTTTTTTGGGAGGTAGTAGGATGTATATGAATATTTGGAGCTATACATCAAATAAACACTATAATGAAGGACATTTAAAATGACACACTGTTTAAAAAGATTTCATGAGATATTTGATAAACCATCTTAAAGATTTTATAAGCGTTGCATATAGTTATGCATATTTGAAGTTACAGTGAGGTCTTGCATGCTAGTCAATTATTTCGCCATTATTGATTTTGAAAGACTATAGAAGTAAAACCTTCCGTTTTCTGGAATCGGCAATGTTGTGTTTTTGGAAAAAGTCATACTTATGCAGAAACTTTTGATTTTACTTGAATGTTAAAGTAACGAGTCAGTCTGTTGTAACTTGTGCGTACACGTGAAATCTGGGACATCGTGGGTGACTGTTTAGTGAAGATGTGAGAGAGGAACTTATCCACTCGGTGATTTAAATTAGAAATTATTGGCATTATTGCTTATGCATGGCATTGCAAGTTCAGACGTATAAGGTGCTGATGACGCTTTGGAAATGTAGTTTGATGTTAGTTGTTGCTTGGTGGGTTTTGTTGGTCCATTGTTGATTAATTATCTTATCTTACATTAGGGATGGCCCCCTGTTTTTGGAATGGGCACCTGACAATATTCTCAGTCAGACTCCGGTTGTTGGTGATAATGCGGTTGCAGGTGAATTTGAAGTCAAGAGAGCTTTACTAGAGCAGCAAGCCGAACAAATGAATGAGGACGATATTGACCATGATCGAATTGAGGTTATTTCTATATTATGTTTAAATCTTCCTTAATGTATGTTCCTATGCTCCTTGTAATAATGGGTTATCCTTAGCGGCCCACTTACACAACATGAGACCGTCAAATTTTGTACTCCCTTCGACAGGATTAGAAACCTAGAGATTACTTTTTTTCCCTCAGGCTTACGGAAACACCATAAAGGGAGGAAGCTGTGAACTTACTTGCCATTCCTTAGAAAACAATGTTTCTGATATAATTTGATTTTAGTTGAGGCTTTGCCAGTTAACGTGTATTGCTTATTATGCATAACCCCCTCCCCCCCCCCCCCCTCCAAAAAAAAACACTTGCTTTTACAGGTCAATAGTTTGATTCTTTAACTTTTCTTCACAATTCTTGGTAACGAGCACATTATTATTTTCTTCAACAAGACTATGGTATCATAATTGAAAAGGAAAAAGGACCAACCTTTCAGTAGTATATTTTTCTTACAAGTTATGTTAGGGAGCACTGTTCACCTTTCTAGTTCTTTAAGTTTTATAAAGGTGATTTTTGGAAGTTCTTATTCTGAATGTTGGTTATTGCAGTCACGCTCGTTATATGTTAAGAACCTCAACTTCAGGACATCAGATGAGGCCGTTAAAAAGCATTTCTCAGAGAACATGAAGGGAGGCAAGTTACAAAGTGTCAGGGTATTCTTTCTTGTCTCTACTTGCGTGCACTGCATCAACGTGGTAGTAGTACTAGTTTTGCGCTCACTGGATACTTACAGTTGTATATTTTCAGGTGAAGAAGCATCTAAAGAATGGAAAGAATGTCTCGATGGGTTTTGGGTTCGTAGAGTTTGATTCTGTTGATACAGCTATGAATGTTTGCAGAGACCTACAGGTAGTATTACAATGCCCGCCAGTTTTGGGTATATATATTCTCATGTGCTTTAGTTTGTTGGATCGGTTTCTTGAACTTTTCAATGTTTGACTCAGGGAACTGTTTTAGATGGACATGCCCTAATATTGCAACTTTGTCACGCAAAGAAGGATGAAGTGTTACCGAAAAAAGTAGATCAGGACAGGAGTTCAACAAAATTGATCGTCAGGAATGTTGCTTTTGAGGCAATAGAAAAGGATCCTAGACAATTATTTAGTCCGTTTGGGCAGGTAATGAACTCTTCCATTTAGACAATTATCTTTTTTTCGCGGTTAAAATGCCAGTTATCTTTGCCTAAAAAGCCCAATCCAATAATTAAGGACTTTTGACTGCCAAGTCGACAAAGCGTGGTTACGTGGCAAAAATGTGGCAACCATGTCATCAAATTTATAATTTTATATTTTTTTTATAACTAAATATATTATAAAAAAACTTGTAATTTTGAATTTTAAAATATTAACTTTTAATAACTAATAAAATTTATAAAAAAACAGAAAAAGAAAAAAAGAAAATACCCCCATCCTTTATATTTTTGTGTTATAAAATAATTCTAAATTAAGAAAACTTAATTTTGAATAACTAATAAAGTAAAAAACATATATATATATATATATTAGTTATTAAAAGTTAATATTTTAAAATTCAAAATTATAATATAAGTTTTTTTATAATATAGTTAAAAAAAAAAGGCAACCCGGTGCACGAAAGCATCCCCGCAATGCGAGGGTCCGGAGAAGGGTCCCACCACAAGGGTGTATAAGGGGCAAGCCTTCCCCTGTCAATTTTTGACAAGAGGCCGCTCCCAGGACTTGAACCCGTGACCTCTCAGTCACACAACAACACCTTTACCAGTGCGCCAAGGCTCCCCTTTTTTTTTTTTTTTTTTTTTTTTTTATTTATAAAAAAAAAATTATAAATTTGATGACATGGTAGCCACATTTTTGCCACGTAACCACGCTTTGTCGACTTGGCAGTCAAAAGTCCTTAATTATTGGATCGGGCATTTTAGGCAAAGATAACGAGCATTTTAACAACGAAAAAAAGATAAAGGGCAAAAACTAAAGTGAGCCAAAGATAACGAGCATTTTTAGAAATCCTGCCTAAATTTAATGAACTGGAAATGATATTAGTTTTTCAAATGGGTTAGTTTAGTTAGATGAGATTTTTTTATTTCTTTTTAGAAAAATCCGGATATATAATCTTATTTATGACTTATGCGTATAACATTTATTTGGGTATGAGGGATTCATATCTAATTAGATATATGATTTCGGATTTCTTTTTAGCTGGAACCTGATTATTATATTTCTATATTTAAATCCCACAACCATAGCCTGCCAGACTTATGATAATAAAAAAAAAAAAAACTAAATATTAAACCCGTCTGGGAAAATAAAATACTCGAACCGTGTGCACATCCAATACTGTGGTCCGTTAGTGGAGGCCCAATAACTGAAGTGGCCATAAGTACAGAAAATAGAGTACACAGTGTCACAGTCCCTGGCTGTTTACTAATCAGCAAATGACTCATGTATAATATAATAATCTTTACTAATTGTTGAATGACACATGTGATGTATAAATAATTTAGGCAGAGAGTAATTTTAGGCCAAAGTATCCTCCACCCAACATTCATACCCTAAGACGAATCTAGTCGCGTAAACACGACTATTCTATACACAACCCCTAAGCCACCAACACGTGACTGAGCATGTTGCGTTGTTAATTCTTTACAACTTCCTTGTGGTCTTGCTACCACCTTTACCATCAAAATCAAGCCTTTTATGCAGCTTTTAAAAAGTATTGACTACTTTTTATTGTCTTAATTACGATTTTGTTGATGTCTCCACGTCAAATAAACTTTCTTAAGCCAAACATAAAAGCTTGAGAGTCGATCTGTACTCTGATTATTTCTACTCAGTCCAGTCCTCCACGAAGATATTCACGATCGTCAGCATTTCCCGTCGCTAGCAATATCATCATACGTGAGAAAAAAGGCCTTCAGTAAGTATTAAAGACAAACTTAGTGAACTCTCGGAGCCTGAAATCTCCGCTTTGGCTACCACCACTGACATCTTTATTAGTTGCTTCATTTTCATGTAAATAATGTATTAACCATACAATAAAACTCTTTGAAAATTTTCTTGCGTAATCGACTTCGACAATGTACTTTTAATCCTTAAAACTTCATACAACTAAAACTTTGAATACGTAACTTGCTTACGTACGTTTGATCCTTAAAATTTTGTATATTTAGCTTGCTATTAGAACTATTACGTTTTCATCCTTTACATTTATGCTTCTTTCTATTTTCTCCACATTCTAATATAATATCAGTTTTGATAACAATAAATTACAATAGCCCTATCCAATTTGCCAAATAAGCTATTTACTCAAATGCAAATTCAAAAAATAAATGTCAAACAGATCTCCTAAATTCCAATTAAACCCCAGTTCAATTTCATCTCATCAGAGTGTGAATGAATAAAGGTGACAAGATACCATTGCAGGCAAATTTGCTTCAAATTTTGCCCCCAGTTGAATTCTGCTGTATTTATGGCTCCTCCCTTCATCCCAACAATTCCGACAAGGTCTAATCTTTACCCTATTCTGTTTATTTTTTTCATTTTTCATTTATTTTTTTACAAATCGAAATGAAATAATGAACTTATTTTTAATAAAGTTTTGAACTTTAGGCATCAATGGTGGATTACATTCTTGGTGTGAATGATCCTCACCAATGGCATGCTCAGGTATTTGTGGTTTTTTTTTTTTTTTTTTTTTTTTTTTTTTTTCCAATTGTGTGTTGGGATGTACTGATAGTGTTGTTTATTGGGTTTTGTTGGAATAAAGAATTTGGAGATGAATCGGGGTCACTACGCGTCGTGGATGGTGCGCCTCGGTGGAGCATCCCTGGTGCTACCTCTTGCCCTGTTTCGTTTTTTTTTTTTTAGTTTTGTTTGTTTTGAATTGATGTGGGATTTGTTTGTCGTAGATTAATAGAGTTGCGGATGGTGTTGGTGTCGGCGTGCACTTCAATCCGTTTGTTTCGTACAACCATCGGGTACTTCGTGCATCCTAATGTTTCTTATGTGTATGTTTGTTGAGCCTGTTGTTTAATGGACTCTGCTTAGATTTTAACTAAAGAGTCTCTTGCAGATGTTCAAGTATGGAGTCGTTGGAATGAATGACTTGGTTCAGGATATTCAAGGATGGGAGAGGTTTTACCTCAGCGGTCGTCTGCAGAAGCCAGTATGTTTTCTTTTCGACTAGTTTACGTGGAGGTTCCCTGTCAATGCTAAAGTTACTTTAGTGATTTCTTTTTGCACGTTGTACTCCAGTCAATAGTTTTAAATTTGTTGGAAAGCATATGAAGTGGTTAAAGACCTTCACATAATTTGTATATGTTCTGTCTCGTGTTCAATACTATTTCCTATTAATGTAGCACTATCGTTTTGCAGGAACATGATTTACATCAGTTAATTCAGTTGATAAGCATCCTCATTTTCTTATTTCCTGAACGTATGAAATCAAGAACTGCCTATTAATTTTATCATGAAATATCAGTAGCCTTTCTATACAATTGCTTTTCTTAGTGATCATTATGGTTTTGGGTTTATATGCAATCTGAATCCATTGATTTCCTTTCATTGTTTAGCTCTAATCATCAAACGTAGGTTGTTTCACGTTGTTTCACTTTTACTGCACTGGCTCAAATAGTAAGTTCATGTATTCACATCAGCTCAAATAGTAAGTTCATGTATTCACATCAGATAGATACATCTTAACATATCTATCTTAACGTTTCAGGTTAATATCATTGTGGATAACTTGCATGTGGAAAAACTCAATTCGGTAAATCTAAAGGCTGCTATAGCTGCTGCTCTACTCCTTTTGCCATCAAATTTCAGTGAGGTACATATCGCTTTAATATCTGCAATCAGTCGCAATAGAAGGTATACATATGTAAGCCAAAATTTTGTTTATGCAGGAAGAATTGTACGCCAAAATATGTAGCCTGTCATACATGGGTGATTTACGTATGCTTTTTGCCGAGGACAAAAACAAGGTAAATATATCGAACTTCTATTGACAACAGGATGGGGGACCTAGCTCTAGATTGCAATTGCATGTATATTGTGTGCTTCTGAGGTTGTTGTGCATACACTTCGCAACATTTGTGAAAAATGAGGATCTGACAAACTTTCAAAACAATGAGACGAGTTCATCAACTTGCAATATATAACTTAAGGCAATATCGAAATAGAACATAAGTAATTGCGCATGAATTAAGGATGAAACCAGCTCTTATCACAACGATTTATTGTTGAAGTGTTATCGGATGGAAATTCTACTCAAGTTGAAGTCAAATGTTACAACTCAGCAATACTTGAATCTTCTTATTTAGTTGGGATAGATTCGAATCATAATTTAAAATTTGTTGATAGATAATAATCTATTGCAGATATTATGCATATTTTTTTGATTGTTTGTTGTCATTTGAAATCTGTAACTTCTATATAAACATTGAAATCCTTTTGTATGCTTTTATTATATTTACATGGTATCAGAGTATAGGCACACACCTGATTCTGGTATGTAGCTTTCGCACACACATATACGTTTATAAATTCAAAAGGAAAAAAAATGTCGGGTCCTGATCCCATTACGACACCGACACCGACCGCTCCAATCACCCCGACTGTACCAATTCATTTCAACTCTCAACCAGTCAGCCACAAACTTGACGGAAACAAGTACCTGCCATGGAGTGTTCAGTTTCAAATGTTTCTTCGCAGTCACGATCTAATCGGCGTAATTGATGGCTCTGAAGCGCAACCGCCGAAAAGCTTGCCAGACAACTCGGTTAATCCAGCGTACACAGTGTGGACCAGGAAAGACCACTGTGTTTTAAGCTGGTTACTTGCTTCCATTTCGGAAAAGCTTTTATCTACAGTGTGGATCAGGAAAGACAATTGTTTGAAGACTTCGAAACAGGCCTGGGACTCTCTTCAGACACGTTTTTCCTCAACTTCACGATCCCGTATTACACTTTTGAAGTGTCAACTTCAAACTCTTGTCCAAGGAAACCGCTCATGCTTTGAGTTTTTTGAAGAGGCAAAGCAATTAGCTGGTCAACTCGCCGCGGCTGGACAACTTGTTGATGATCAAGATTTCATCACATTCTTAATTGGTGGGTTACGAAGTTCATTTAATCCTTTTATTACTTCTTACAACTTTGCTTGCGGGGATAAAGAACTTTCAGTGGATGATTTTCAATCTGAGCTTTTAAGCTTTGAAACTCTTGTTGAGGTTTCTATAAACTCACCAAGCAACAGCTTTACCTTTGCTGCAAAAAGTTCAAACTATCATAGGAAAAAAAAATCCAAATACTCAAAAGTTCCAGAATTCTACCTCTTACAATAATCCTCGTGGGAGTTAAGATTTTCCTCCACATAACAATCGTTTAGCTCCGAACGATAAACCAAAATGCCAAATCTGTGAGAAACGTGGCCATACAGCGTTGGACTGCTACAAACGATTCAACTTTTCTTTCCAGGGAAGATTACCACCTTCTGAGTTAGCAGCAATGGCGTCTGAGGCTAACCACACATATGAGCAAAAAACTTGGTACGCGGATAGTGGGGCCAATGCTCACCTAACTGCCAATGCAGCGAATTTATCAATCCCTCAGCCCTATGACGGTTCTGATACTATCCAAGTAGGCAATGGTTCAGGTTTGGCTATAGAACATATAGGTTCATCTCTCCTTCACACACATAATTCCTCCTTTCGTCTCAATAAAGTTATGCATTGTCCTGATGCCTCTGCTAACCTTCTTTCAATCAATAAATTCTGCCTTGATAATGATTGTTATTTTGTACTCACTGGTCATGGTCATGATTTCTGTGTAAAGGAGAACAAGACCGGGCGGCTGCTGCTACACGGAATGGTTGAGGATGGCCTTTATCCGATCATTGGAAATAAAACTTTCAAAAACAAATTTCGTTGCTTTACCTCCAAAATAGGTGTAAAGGCTACGAAAGACCAGTGGCATGATCGTCTTGGCCATCCATCAACGTCTACTTTACATCGCCTTCTTCCCTTTCTTCAAATAAATAAGTCAGTCCACAAGCTCAGCGTTTGTAGCTCATGTCAATTAGGAAAATCTAAGCGTTTGCCAATTAATGATTCTAATAGACAGTCAGTCTACTAGACCTTTAGCTTTGGTTCATACGAATATATGGGTCTCTCCTGTACCGTCGACTGGTGGTTGTCGTTATTACATTCTATTTGTTGATGATTTTAGTAGATTTACATGGATGTATCCCATACGTTTTAAATATGATGCCTTTTCTGTTTTTCAACAATATAAGGCTCTTGTGGAAAATTTGTTTTCATGTACTATTCAACAAATACAATATGATAATGGAGGTGAATATTTGTCACATGAATTTCAGAACTTTTTGAAGAAACATGGGATCTTTCATCGTTTAACATGTCCCCGCCCTTCTCAGCAAAATGGGATCGTCGAAAGAAAACATAGGCATATACAAGAAATGGGATTATGGGGTTACTCTTTTGGCTAAAGCAAATCTCTCGAAAAGTTACATCTGTACATCTTATCAACCGCTTACCTACTAAAGTTCTTAATAATTTATCACCATATTTTGTGTTATACAAGACCATGCCACACTATTCTAGTCTTAGAATTTTTGGATGTGCTTGTTATCCGTATCTTCGCCCCTACGAGGATCATAAGTTAGCCTTTAGGAGTAAACAATGCATATTTCTTGGTTATTCCAGCCAACAAAAGAGCTATCGTTGTCTAGACTTTGACACTGGTCGTGTCGTGTTTTTGTCTCAAGGCATGTGATATTTGATGAAGAGACATTTCCTCGACTGGATAGGCCGCCAATCTCTTCCGGACTAAAGCATTCAGCCGTCAGGTATGACTTTCGTACCAGTATCATGTCCTACAATTACTCAAGTACAAAATACTAATCATGTTGCATCAGATCCTTTGCATAACTCCATCACGCCATTACCCACCGATATTGAACATATCAGATTTGACAACAACAAACTACCATGAACCTACTGTTCAAGAACAACCTGCACCTATAAATGATACCCATGATTCACATGATTCTCCTGCCTCACCACCCATAGCTCAAGATAATATACCTATTGTTGAAGAACAATCTGCACCAACAAGAGAGATTATCACACAATCTAAAACAAGAAGTTTAAAACCAAAATAATTTCCCGAATTTAAATCATTCTCTGCCTCTCGACATCCTTTACGTGTTCTTTCAAGTTTTATAGTTGAACCTGAGCCAACTTGCTTTACAAAGGCAGTAACTAAACCAGAATGGAGAGCTGCCATGGGTTGTGAATTTGATGCATTGATGGCCAATGGAACTTGGTCCCTTTGTCCACGACCAAGAGATCAATGTGTTGTTAGGAACAAATGGGTCTATAAAATCAAACGTCATCCTTATGGGAGTATAGAGCGCTACAAAGCTCCCCTTGTTGCCAAAGGCTTTGATCAACAAGTCAGGATAAGATAAATGAGAGACCCGAAGATCAACTTGACCAAGCTGTGGTAAAGCCGACAACCATCAGATTAGTCTTAGCTCTTGCAGTCTCTTTGAATTGGAATATCAGGCAATTAGATGTGTCGAATGCGTTTCTCCATGGAGTTTTAGGTGAAGAGGTTTATATGGAACAACCGAAGGGCTACGTGGATGAAATTTTCCAGATTATGTATGTTGACTACATAAATCTTTTTACGGCCTTAAACAAGCCCCTCGAGCTTGGTTTAAACGCTTGTCACAAGAGTTGATTGAACTTGGCTTTTCAGAATCAAAGATGGATTATTCTTTGTTTACATATTGTATTGACTCTTTACGAATTTTTGTGTTGGTCTATGTCGACGACATTATTATTACTGGGTCAAACAAGAGCATGGTGCTTCATTTTATTGCAGCCTTGAAGAAGAGCTTTCATATCAAAGATTTGGGTGAATTAAGCTACTTTCTCGGTGTGCAAGCTACCAGGAGTGAACAAGGTTTACATCTTAGACAAGCTAAGTATATAACTGATTTATTAGACAACACAAAAATGGCAGGAGCAAAGCCTTTAAATTCTCCAAGCTCAAGTGGTCCCAAGTTATCCTCAAGTGGCAGCCCTTTACTCTCTGATCCTACTGAATATAGAAGGGTTGTAGGTGCTCTACAATATTGTACTATCTCAAGGCCTGGTATTGCTTACTCTGTAAATCAATTATGTCAATTTATACACTCACCTTGTGAAACACACTGGATGGCAGTCAAGAGGGTGCTACGGTATCTTAAAGGAACAATGGATTTTGGTCTTCATTATACACCAAGTTCAGTTGAGTTGAGTGCTTTTTGTGATTCTGATTGGGCGGAAAACCCGGATGATAGACGAAGCACTAGCGGGTACGGTGTATTTCTCGGCAAAAATCTAATCTCCTGGAGTGCTAAAAAGCAAGGAGTCGTATCTCGATCAAGCACCGAGGTTGAGTATCGGAGTATGGCAAATGCCACTGCTGAACTATCTTGGATCTGAATGATTCCTACATGAGTTACAGATTACATTACCAACAACTCTTGTTTTGTGGTGTGATAACATTGGCGCCATAGCCTTGGCTTCTAATGCTGTTTTTCATGCACGTACAAAACATATCGAAATCGATTATCATTTTGTGCGCGACAAAGTTGTCAATCATGACATTCAGGTGAAGTATATTTCCACAAGAGATCAGGTAGCCGACATCTTTACGAAGGGTCACACAGCCAACCGATTTTAATTTTTGCGACGCAAACTGTTCGTGAATATCCTCCCTACCAGTTTGAAGTGGGGTGTTGAAGTGTTAACGGATGGAAATTCTACTCAAGTTGAAGCCAAATGTTACTACTCAGCAATACCTGAATCTTCTTATTTAGTTGGGATAGATTCGAATCATAATTTAAACTTTGTCAATAGATATTCTGATTTGTTTGTTGTCATTTGAAATCTGTAACTTCTATATAAACCAGAGCAATGAATATAGAACAATAGAATGCCATTTCATTGAAATCCTTTTGTATGCTTTTATTATTTATTTACATTTATATCTCAATAAAATCCACTTTTGCTTATTTGGACGTGTTTTATTTTTATATGTGGTGCCTCTCTGTCTTCAAGTGGTTGACAAGCAAAGTAATTATTCTATTGGTGTCTTGACATTCTAATATTTAAACCCTGTCTTTGCCAGGTGAAAAATATTGTACAAGGGCAGTTCAAGTTATTCCAAACAATGTATCAACCACTTATAGAAGAATTTGCAGAACGGGACTTATGTAGACTATTGCCTTCTGCTGATCAAAAAGTAAATATAGTTCAGGTTTGTCCAATGTTTGAGCTCTCTATATCTTTCTTTCTTTCGTTACTTTTGAAGTCTTTATTGAGCTTCTTATCTTCATCAAGTTTAGTCGATAAGAAGACTGTGTGAATATCCCATATCTGCCGACATACAACTGGTGCAGTGTGATTGTTTTATCTTTTTGTGACCTAAGGAGAACTTCAAGCCTTTTCTCAGCTTTCATTTCCGGTGTACTCTATTTAGGCTTCGCACTCCAGTCGTGCATGGAGTAACTGTTGCCTGATACAACTGCAAACTTTTAATGGTTTCTACTATTTTTTCAATGCAAAGTATCTGATGTCTTTAAATTACAAAAACCAGGACTGTGGATTATCTACCACTTTCTCTCTTGTGGCTGCTCTTCCTTTTCCGCTGAGAAGCCAAATGGAAGTTGATCGTGGAGAGAAGAAAGTAGATGTACCTGGTACGATTTACAACCAAATATGTTCATTATTACCGCAGTGGAACTTTGCCATTTCCCTAACTAAATTAGCCTATTACCGAAGTTTTCCTGGACTTAGTTTCCCGCTATTGCATTTTCCCACTCCAGTAATCAGCCTAGGTGTTACATGTACAATGGTTTTATTTTCTTGCAGTTCGAGATGCACAAAAAGTAGTAATCACTTCAAAAGAAGGGGCTGCAGAGTGCGTCCGGAGGATTCTGAGACGCAAAGTGATGGTCTCAAGTACAAGGCAGGCTGTTGCAGGTTTCCTTACTTCCGGTGCAGTTCATGGATTAAGATATCTAGGAAAGAAAATGCACAAAGCTTGGAAATCTTGGTCCTAAGCATTTACCATACTCTTTTCCGCATCTGCACGAGAACTCGTGTTCAGTTCTAACTTCTAAGATGCTGACTGTGAGTAGGTCTACAGTGTGTTTAGTACTGGAAGAAAAGAAAGAAAGGAAAGAGAATCAGTAGGAAATGAAGGATAATCTTTCCCTCTATTCAGAGCCCCCCTGAAGTTTGAATTTGTGGTGTATACCAACTTTTCTTACTTAACTAGTTAATTGTGCATGGTCTGGAGTCATGGGTTCATATATAATTATATATATATATATATTTTATTAAAATTGTCAAGGCCAGACAAGTAAGAATAATTGCAAGTGGGTTGGGGTTTCATCTTAGGTTGATAAATCTTACAGTCATTGGTTAGAAAATACAAGAAAAATGTGTCATCAAAAGAAATGACTAGGTCTGCTATACAAAAAAATATTTTATACAATTGTTGCATACAAGTGTTGCATTGCTGATGTAGTGCAACGAACACATAGATTTTAATTTTTCTAGAATATAGGAAATAACTATCCCATTCAATCCATCCCAAACGCGTACTAGTAGTTGCACCACGTCAACGATACAATGGTTGTATGAAAAAATTTATGTTGCTATACATGCTTGTAACTAGCTAGATATCTCTATTTTTGAGGTGCGAACGCAAATAAGGTGGTGGTTGGACTTGGACAAGAAGGTCGTGTTTATGAAATGGAAATGGCTTCATGACAATTATTAATATCGTCATTTACTTACGTAAGCAGGCAATGAACCTATTTTTTTTTTTTGTTTTTGTTTTTCTTTGGTACAATTTTTGGCAATGAACTTATATTCTAATAGTAACGACATGTTGGATTAAATATTTACGATGAATATTAATTCATCAATCCAAGACCGATACATGGTAAACCATAAAAAAATTCATAAGCAATAAATCAAGAAGCGTACCTTGATCCATACAGATAAGCTTTTACGCGAGAACGGTAAGGGTTCGGTCTTCCACAGACAAATTCTAGTTTTCGATGGGATCTCGCTCAATTGATGGGAAAAGAGGAGGAGAGTGTTTCAACAATTGTCTTGGGGACCAAAACCCGAGTCTATGTTTGTTAGCCTGATTTTTTATTCGATCTTGACTGAGTTGCATGTTCTCCTTGAGTTGTGCTAAGATCTGTGTATGAGTTGTTAAAAGTATTGTCGATTGTGAGATTGGCTGATTGTCCCGGTGAATATGCTGGTATTGTTGTTGGTTTCCTGCCAAATAGAGCTTCATAGGGAGTCATCTTTGTTGTTGAATGTACTGCTGTGTTATACCAAAATTGTGCTAAGGACAGAAATCTGGTCCACTTGTTGGGTGATTCGTACAGAAACACCTCAAGTAGCATTCGAGAGTCCTGTTAACAACCTCGCTTTGTCCGTCAGTTTGTGGATGATATGCGTTGCTGAATTTCAGTGTTGTTCCCACCTGTTTAAATAATTCTTGCAAAAAATGGGACAAAAACAAAGGGTCTCGATCTGAAACAATAGAGTTAGGCAGTCCGTGTATGCTATAAACTTCGTTAACAAAAATTGAAGCTAAGGAAGCAGCAGTATACCGAGGGGGTAAGGGAATAAACCTAGCAAACTTAGAAAGTCTATCAACAAGTACCCATATAGCAGTCTTACCATTAGACATAGGAAGATTGGTAATGAAATCCATTGTTATATCTACCCATGTGTTTTCTGGTATTGGTAAAGGTTGTAGAAGTCCGTAAGGCTTACCTGTTTGATACTTAACCTGTTGATAGATCTGACATTGTTGAATATATTCTAGTAGATCAGCCTTAACTCCTGGCCAATGAAAAGCAGCGGACAAACGAGCAAGTGTCGATTTGACCCCAGAATGACCACCAATGGTGGAGTTATGAAACTTGGCCATCAGTTGTGATCTTAGTTCAAGGGACTAAGATTCTGTTTTTGAAGTAGACTAAGCCTTCTCTACACTGATAATCTTCATTATCTTTAGCAGAATCCAAGTTGTGAATGAATTGTTGGCCGGTTGCATCCGATTTGTAATATTCTCGAATCTGATCCATCCAAGGGGATGTGGAGACAGAGATTGCTGAATATTCTGGGTAGGTAATCCTTGATAACGCGTCCGCCACTTTATTTTCTTTTCCAGGTTTATAATAGACTTCATATTGATAGCCAATAAGTTTGGATATCCATTTCTGTTGTTCTGGAGTATGTATCACCTGCTTGAGAATGTGTTTCAAACTTTGTTGATCTGTAAATATTCGAAAAGGCCTTCCCAAAAGATAGTGGCGCCATTTCTTTACTGCTTCGGTAACAGTAAACAATTCCTTGTTGTATGCAGATTGAGATTGCATTCTTGGTGACATCTTACGGCTGAAGTATGCAATTGGATGGTCATTTTGGGATAGAACTGCGCCAGCAGCCACCGCCGAAGCATCTGTTGTTAGATCGAAGGGCAAACTAAAATCTGGAAGAGCTAGCACTGGCAAGGAGATCATTAGTTCTTTCAATTTATTAAAAGCAGCTTGAGTATTTGTATCCCATGTAAACTTATCTATTTTTAATAAATTGGTAAGGGGAGCGGCTTGAGTGGCATAGTGACGCACAAAGCGTCTATAGTAACCAGTGAGGCCGAGAAACCCTCGTAAAGCAGTGACCGAGTTGGGGACTGGCCAATCAACAATGGCTTGCACCTTATCCGGATCCACTTGCACCCCTTCAACACTGATAATATGCCCTAAATATTGGACCTTAGGAACTGCAAACACACACTTAGAGAGTTTGACATAATACTGATTAGATGATAACAAACTAAAAATAATACGTAAATGCTCTGAATGCTCCTGCAAAGACATGCTATATATCAGTATATCGTCAAAGAACACTAAAACAAATTTACGTAGATAATTCCGAAACAGATCGTTCATGACAACTTGAAAGGTAGAAGGTGCATTAGTTAGACCAAAAGGCATTACAACAAATTCATAGTGACCATCAGAAGTTCTAAAAGCGGTTTTGTGAATATCTTCTTGTGTAACCTGAATTCGATGATAACCAGACCTTAAATCTAACTTTGTAAAAATTGTTGCGCCTTTCAATTCATCTAATAGTTCATCAACAGTAGGTATCGGAAATCTGTCCTTTATTGTTATAGCGTTTAGTGCGTGATAATCAACGCAAAACCGCCATGTGCCATCTTTTTTTCGCACCAGCAATACTGGAGAAAGATGTATACTGTGATCATGCATTCTGCTTGGGGGGAGTTTCATTGGGGAATCAAAAATATTATGGAACTCTCTTATAAGTAACTGCATTTCAGGCAGAGTAACATTAGATATGCCACAGTTAATATCTTGAGAATCATATTCAAGTGAAATTGAGTAATAAGAACTAACTGAACCTGTTTGCAATAACTTTTGTAATTTACGTGGTTTGATTTTTGCAAGGCGTGATTCACCGATGAGCTCCACTATCCGACCTTTATATGGAATCTCCATGTTAGGAATTGAGTAGTCTGATAAATATGGTCTTAATTCTTGCAACCACTGTACGCCAAGAACCATATCTGCTCCACGAATGTCTACTACCAATAGAGGAATTGAAAATTCTGCTCCATTTAATGTAAGCAATACATTTTTGCATTCACCTGTGCACTTTAAGTGCTGCCCGCTACCTACCATAACTCCAACTTCTGGTCTCGCCAAAACTGGTAGTTGCAATTGATTTGCTAGTCGAGGTTGCATAATGTTGTGTGTACTCCGTGGATCAACCAGTATGTGCACATTGCGTCCATGAATTTGACTGTAATTCTTAAAGTTCTAGGTGATTTTACCCCAACAGATGCTGCCATGGAAAGGTGAAAATGTGACACTTCAGTTTGCTGGATGTCAGTTTCATCTTCAATTTCCGTGTCCTCATCAAATTTGTTCTCTGTAGAGTTGCTAGATTCATCTGTAGCAATTAATGTAAGGAATTGGGCTGTCTTGCACCTATGGCCTGGTCCATATTTCTCTTCACAGTTGAAGCAAAGACCTTTTGCTCGGCAAGCTTGCATCTCAGCTTGTGTAAGTCGTCAGATCGGTACTTGATTTTGATTCTTTTCGCCTTGTTGTGGGCTGGGCAGGAGTGCTGTTGGTTGTGTCATTACAGTTGGTCTTGTGTAATTAGTCCTGTAGCGAGAGTCTCTTATCTTGTCTTCCACCAATTTTGCTAACTTGATTGCATGTGTGATATCTGTTGGTCGTAAAATGGCTAATTCCTGCTGTATATATTTCCTCAAACCTGAAATAAAACAATTTAAAATGGCTTCAGAACTTAAACCAGTAACAAAATTACAAATTTGTTCAAATTGTTCTTGAAAATCTGCCACGTTTCCGGCTTGTCGGAGTTTAAACAATGTCGCCTGATGGTTTTCATATGAGGATGGTCCAAATCTTATGGCGAGATTGTTCGCAAACTTTTCCCAGGTGTTCAGCTGAAAATTTTTATGCATTCATTTGTACCAACTCAACGGCTTCCCTTGCATTCGGATAGAAGCAATGGGTAATCGCTGATTATCAGGAATTTGATAGAATGTAAAGTATTGATCTGCTTGAAAAAGCCAATCAAGTGGTTCTGTTCCATCAAACATTGGTAAGTCCAATTTTTTAGATTTTGCTGCTTGGAACAAGGGGTTTGGGGATTGTGTATAGCTGGAGTTTAAAGGGCTATCAACACGGTATTGCTGTGTTGGGTAGGACGAAGTGGTGTTTTGTGGTATGTCAGTTTCAGAATTTTTTTGATATGAAGTCTTCATCTCAGCCATGGACTCATTTTGTTGTTGTGAGAGTTATTGCATAAATTTGGCCATTGTTTCAGCCTGCTGTTGTACTTGCACCTTCATGAAATTGGCTATAGTTTCAGTGTGGATTTCAGCCTGCTGTTGGTTTTGCAATTTCATTTCAGCCATTTCATTTTGCAAATTTCGAATTGAATCATTTTTTTGGGGCTCATCGGAGGATTGAGCTGGTTGTGGTCTTGGAGGCATGATTTCACTGGATGAAAGTACCAATGATACGATATAGTATCGAAAATTTAAGAATCCTAATTCGAGTTTATGAAAGAACTCCAGAAAATTTAGAGAGAGGAGAGAGAAACGTTAAAAAAGATTTTCATTAAAACTTGATTCAAAATTGCTTACAATCAGTAGCTATAAATAAGCTAGAAGTTAACGGTAAAATAAATGATAGGTTGTTGTTGTTGAAGTATCCGTGCATCATAAATCTTTTTAACATAAGAAAATAAGATTGTCTTAGATAAGTTGACAAGCCACTTAAAAGAAAAAAAGTCAGGTCACTGACCGTTAACTTAAGAACTCGAATGAACAGATCAAGACTTATGCTTAAATTCTTTTCCATGTGTTCTTGTCGTGCAATCTGTAAATCTTATGAAAGGTTGTTGCAAAAGTCTAATAAAGGTTAATGTAAAAGGGGTTATATCATAGACCACTTCTTGTTTAAAACTTATCAATCACATACAAAATTAAATTAATCTTAACAGCTGAAAAATACTCCCTGAAATTCTACAAAACCAGCACAGAGGAGCTCCTAGAATTGAATCACTCCGTAACATGCACACCAAATCTCAAAACGCGACTTCAATTGTTCGAATCCTCACACTGAAATGTTTCAGTCATTATAATCAAATTACAAACCATACATAAAACCTTTTGTAGCTGAAATAAAAGCATGAATGGAACAACCTTCAAGTTCGCCCTGGTCCCTGGGCTAAGTGTAAACTATATGAATCAAATTTTGCAACTAGCGCGCACATAGCGTTTTCTCATTGGAAAATATATATAATATATAGTTAAACAAATTCCAAAACAGTGACCCGGAACATAAATCAATGTCAAAAATGCAAAGTCCACTGCAAATAATGCTGATAACTTTCTTGTGCAACGGAATCAGTCACCTTCACCTATTTTTGTATGATCTCCAAGAATTGATGGCTTCTCCACGCCTGGATCCATCAGCCAAAAAAGCAAGTAAACTAATCATTTAGTCAAAAATTAGCTACATCCCATATCCGAACATCAGAAGCAATGGCACGGACATCTTCCTCCCCGACTTTCCTCCAAACTCCATCAATCATTAGATGGCCTTTAACACCTTCCGTAATTGTATAACCCTCATCGTACGACTCACAATCTTCTCCTATCAACATTTTCTTAGGAGATGGATGATCCAAGTTCATGACTGAGCTCTCAGCTCCTCTTTTCCTGCATTCATTCTGTTCACAATGTTGCTCACTATCTGATAATTTCACGACTTCTCTCCACTCCTCTGGAAAATCAAGAACAGGAAGCCCACCAGAAAAACCAACTGAACTAGGTAACATACCAATGGGACACGGGTTCAATGATTTGGTCATAGACCATCTACTCTTACTTCCCATACTAGAGTCTTGTGGTTTTACTTTCCTGCCCTGCACTCGACAACGTCGGATAAACTCCAACTTCTTTTCAGCTTCATGAATCGAAGTTTCTTGATTGGAAAGAATGATTACTTTACCAGAACTGACCGGGCTTGACTCATTAATTGATAATTCTAGAAAAGTAAGCTTCTTGAGTTTCTGGAGTAGAGATGTGTCTCCAGTCTGCTGTGCAAGAATAAGAATCGACACCATTAGTTGTTTGTTTCTAGATGAGGATAGCAAGAGACATCTGCGCAATAATCCCCTTAATGTTTCATCCGACAGATGCTTCTCTTTACTTTCAGCAGATTCGTTTTGACTAATAAGACTTGAAGGCTTGAGATTTCTGGTAAGCCACTCAAGCAAAACTGGTAGTAATGCAATTCGTCGATGTTCAGTGGAATTCATCGGGAACTGGCAGTCATCTGATAAAGATCATAAACCAGAGGATGTAGAGGTTATATGGACATATTAATTGAATAGGCATTATTATAACACACTCATTGATAAGTATTGGAATATAAAATAAAAGTAGATAAACTTAACACAACATTACAGATAAACAAATGCATATGGGCATATTTTCCTCAAAATCATTCACTTACACGATGACTTCAGATAATTGTCTAACTTTCAGAAATGTAAGGTATGTGATTCTCAAAATATGGTTTAAACCAAATTAAAGGGACATGACACAATGTCTATATCTCTTTCTCAAGACTGGATATGAAATCCAGAAGTACATACGACATGTCTGAAACTGAATGAAATTGATTACCTACCGTGAATGCCGTTCTTGGGCTCCATCTTCTCAAGAACTGCCTGAGTAAGCGAGAGCAAAAGATCTGGTTCTCTTCTTGATAATTTCAAGACCACGGATTTCCAGTCTTCATACACAGTTTGCTTCTTTTCAGTGCTCTGGCCAATTTGCAAATTGTCATGCTCAGTTGCACTGGAGGAATCTAACGAGTTTAGCAAGAACTCCAATAGAACATATACTACTTCAGGAGAAAATGAAGAATACAACCGGAGCACATTTTTCAAAGATTTATTTAGCTGCTTCTTATAACCTGTAAATATATTGACAAGAGCATTAGGGACCTGTCATAGTCAGCTATTGTGAACCAAAGCAGCACAAAAAATGTTATATGCTCTGATTAAAGCAAAATTTCAGGGAAAAGTCGTGATTGACAACACAAATCCTAATTTCAGTAAAAACAATGTCAATATCTAGCATGTTAATCTTGCCTTCATAAATATTCAACAAGACTTACCCGGTAACTTCACGGCCACGGGATATAAGAACTTATTGCGTCCAAATAAGTGTTCAGTTTGTTTACTACCTGCACATGAAATAAGAGCGTATTGCATCCAAGTGTTTAGTTTGTCGAATACCAAATAAGAGAAAAAGAGCTGAAAGCATCGAAAACGCTAGTATCTTCGAGCGAAACAATTGCTGCATATATGCAAGAAAATTATAATTAACTAATAACTACATGTGGAGCCAACTAAAGACACGAAGGAAATACTCCATAGATAAATAAAAATATATGTACTGATGCTATAAGCATCAAAATACTCCGAAACTCACGTTTTATCTTAGCATATGATGAACTAGATTCCGACTGTTTTACTTTCAAACAGAGATTAACCTCACGGAGTCTGTGTTTGATTTCTTTACTCAGATTGGCAGTTTGATTGTTTTGCACCGGAATTGCCTTTTCTTGAGGCTCCCAATAATATGATATCAACCACTCAAGTGCCTGGATGTTAGCAAAACATATAAATGTTTGTACAGCAATAGCTTATAAAAACTGTAATATAAAACAAACTATAAAATTAAGCAAAACAAAAGACCAGATGCCATACAATCTCTTCTTCAATTAGCGGCTTACATGCTGTACCATCGACCACTTTTGTTTCTTTTTAGCTGGTAATACACAATATAGCGTAGCATATTGTGCAATACCATTAGCCATTTTATTCTTATTATTGCTCCAGAAGGATATTCTAGCTTGGCTCTGGGTGAAAAAGGGATGGAGTTTTCTGAGAACATGAAGTAACAAGATTAAGATGGGGAGAGTTTAGGATACCGTGAATTGCGATTTGCACAGATACTACAGAAAATAGATAATTCGTTTGATTTTGGCCAATGAAAAGAATTACCTTTGAACATACAAAATTGTAAGTGTTTCTTATAAGCCATTATGCACGAATGTCCTGTAAGAAATTCTAAGAATATGCACTACTACATAGCAAATTCTTCATAAAGCGTGAAATTGCATATAAGACTCAATACTGAAGATCTTAGACTAACTATAGCTAAACTTGTTCAGGCTGGTATATCTCACTTAAATCCGATTTTTGCAAAATAACAGCTATAACAGAAAACCAGACATCCTGCTTGTTGAAACACATCTGCTTTCAGTAAAACTAATCGAACTTAGGCACATAGTATTTGACCAAAACATTAATACCATTTAAAGTAAATTACCTTCTCCGATCCCTGACGAACAAGTTTGAGAGAAGGAAGATCACGATGAGAAGCCTCTACAAGTTTATCAAAGACAACAAAAAAATTTCATGAGAAGAGAAAAACTAGAAAAAGTTCAATTGAGTGTAAGACAGAGAAGCACACCATGGCGAATATCTATTAGCATTCTTGGCATGCCGATGGCATCAGCCGCTGCCCCTATAGAAACTTTGTTCTTTTTCCTGGTCTTCTCAATCACCTCATTGACAAGCCTATGGGAGAAACAGGGAAGAGCGTAAAAACATGCAACTGGTATACTTAAACACCATAAAGAAATAAAAAAACAAGAAGTAGAAAAATAACTGTACCTTATGATAGCCATACAATAGAGCATGGCTAGCAATTCATCAGACTGTAAAGCAAATTCTTCCAAGTCATTTCTACCAAAACCAAAGACATCAATCAAAGTAAGTAGATAAACAAGAGGTGTATATACGTTGTAGCTTATTTCTCATGGCGTCTCTGCAAAGTTTCTTTCTCGTACCTTCAAACAAACCTTACTATCAATTTAAAAAAAAAACGAAACACACATCTTCACAAAAAAGAGGCCCGGTTTCAAACCATCTAGACGTACAAGCAATCAACTTAAGACGAGATCAATCAAATCCCAATCACCAAAACAAACTTAATTACACCCAATCATGCACTCAACCATTGATCCTAAATAAAAATGAGTATTTTTTCCCAAATGTTAAAGAAAGAAAGCAAACCTAAAGACAGGATCTTTGAGCTGGATTTCGACAATGGAGGCGGAAATTACAACAGGCACGGGAGTGCACCCTCTGCATCGCCACGCCGATATCTAAGTACAATAAAAGAAAGACAGAGAATGTTAATAACTACAACTGAATAAAGATATGTAATAAAAGCATTGAAAAAAAAAAAAAAAACTTACTCTTTGGAGAGCAGAGGAAATAGAATTGGGAGAGGAAGAGAAGAGATTGGTCTTGACCAATTTCCAATCATCCCAGTTAATCCATGGCACCAACTTCAAGTTGATGTTGTCAACGTCGTCGTCTTGTATGGCTCCATCAAACCCTAGCTTGGACTCCATCAAACAACAATCAGCTCGGGCACTCGGCGGCGGCGGCGGCGGCAAAGGAGAAAGAATGGGACAGTAGGGTCTGTTTTAAAATTAACCAAATTATTAGTTATGAAAAATATGAATTTAAGTAAGTTTATCTATATCTCCTATACTTATACTTTATTTTTTCTTTTGGTAAATATAAAATGCATACAAAAGCATTTAGACTAAATCGTTCTCTAAAATAGAAATCAACTCAGGGGGAGATCGAGCATAAAACTAAATCCACTCTATGTATCATAACGTTTCTTCGCCACCCGCGTTTTCCATACCCAGTTCACCCTCGTCCTTAACCCCGACTGCTCGGAATATTCGCGGCGCAACTAGTGTTTTTAGAACCGGACCGGACGTCGACCCGGTAACCTCACTAGTTACTGGTTTCACTCGGTCGAACCACTGGTCCGACCGGTAAGACACAATATATTATAAAATCATAAATATATATAAAATATATCTTGCTACATAATTTTGTTAGTATCAATTTTAGGAAATAAGGAGTTATAAATTTGTTTTTTCACTCTTAATTGACATGTTTTAATCATAAAATTCATAATTTACATTTAGATAATTTGTTATTTAAAAATAAAAAAAATTAAATTAGAGTATTTGATGGAATTAAAAGATTAAACTATGCATGTAGTGGTTTAAGTTTAAACAAATATGCATAATATTTCATGAATTCTAATTATTGAAGTGCTCGGAAAAAAATAATACTACTCTAGGAACATCTACTATATAAAAGAAAATAACATAACAAAGATGCTTTATAATATAATACTACTAAGTTATAAAAATAATAGCATAATATATTTGTTTTATATGAGAAAAGCATATTCCAGCTATTTATTATATATATTAATAAGTGTGAAAACTACCAATTCTATTGTAGATCAATTGGTTAAAGCATCTAATGATTACTTAGAGGTCTCGGGTTCAATTCCACTACCATGAAAAATCTTAATTTTTATAAAGTAATATACAAACCGGTTAAACCGGTTAGACCGGCCTGTCCGGTTCGGTTTTAATAACACTGGGCGCAACGCTTTGTAGGCCTATTGACAAGAGAATTGTCCGTTTGCCACTTCTCCCCATATGATTCAGTCTTCTGTATCTTGGAGTATAACACGACGTTGTGTTATTTTAATTTTCCAGTCTTTGGGAATATTGGTGCGAATTCGATCAAATCTCCACTCAATCACATCCGCCAACTTAAGCCCATAGTCTATCAGATCGATATTCACAACCGCTTCTTGAAGAGTGTTTGAGCCTAGCCAATTATCGAATCACAAAGAAATATTCGTACCACGTCCTACCTTCCAACGCAAGAAATGTTTAATTAAAGCCATACATCTTGCAATTCCTTTCCAAGCGCCGCTATCCCCGGGCTTAACTACATAAGCCATAAGATTCACACCTTTCAAGTATTTTTCTTCGACAAACTTTGACCACATACACTCTTTTTTTTGTATAATTTTCCAGCAAAACTTAGAAAGTAGGGCCTCGTTATTTCGTCGTGCCGTTCGGATGCCCAAACCCCCATGTTTCTAATCCTTCGTCACATGATGCCACCCAACAAGGTGAAGCTTCCTAGAATTCGGGTCACTCGACCATAAGAACTCCCGATTCAACCGATCTAATTTGTCACACACCTTTTGTGGCAACCAAGAAGATTGCATCAGGTGGATAGGAATTGCCGTCAAGACGGATTGAACCAGCGTTGCTCTCCCCGCGAGCGATAGAGTATTATTTTTTCAAGAAG
This sequence comes from Linaria vulgaris, assembly GCA_948329865.1. Classification (NCBI taxonomy): domain Eukaryota; kingdom Viridiplantae; phylum Streptophyta; class Magnoliopsida; order Lamiales; family Plantaginaceae; genus Linaria; species Linaria vulgaris. The sequence continues at coordinate 49,216,230 of OX415251.1, read as the reverse complement.
TATAACGGCCCAAAAGATTGTCAAGTATGTCGTTAAACTGATCGTTACTCGCCCTACCATGACTTAACCGTACTCCTAAATATTTTTCGAGTCCAGTTGTTTGAGTGAAACCTAAGTTCGAGCATATGCGCCGCTTCAAATTTGCCCCTCCCTCATTCGAAAAGTATATGCTGGATTTTCTTTCATTAATCTTAAGGCCGAGGCTTTGCCCCCATTAATATTCGATCATCGGCAAAGAAAATGTGTGAGAACAGTGGGCCTCCTCGACACAGAACCAATGGTTCTCAACTCCTCTCTTCAATCGCCTCAAGAATAAGATAAGATAAGCGCTCTACACATAACATAAAGAGATATGGGGAAAGTGGACCCCCCTGGCGAAGGCCACATCCATGTTGGAACGGTTCGAGAGGCTCGCCATTCCAAAGAATTCAAGTTGACGCGTTCCGAACATAAAACATGATCACTCCAATCATATGCTCCGGGAAATTAAAGACCCTCAACGTATCCTACAAGAAAACCCAACTAATCTTGTCATATGATTTCTCAAGATCAATTTTAAGAACCATACACCCCACCTTATTTTTTCTTTTTGATCTCAGGGAATGGAGAAGAACCAATTTAATGGGATCGGTGATGAGGATTCAGTGCAGCATATCGCACGATTTGAGAGTTTGCATGACGGTCTCATCTATAACAATTCACCACGGAAACTAATGGTATCTCCTATGTCTTTGACATAAGTAGCACTCGATTGATTTACTAAGGCTCTGACAAAGGACGCAACATGGGAAATAATAGTTGAAGGATTCAAAATAAAATTTTCGCTGGCCTCTGAAGAAATTATAGTGAAGAGGACAATTCTTAACTATGCGCAAGATGAAGGTGAGACAACTATGCAACTGTGAGATCAGTTCAAAGAAATAATCAGGAATGCCGATCCAATATTCAGAATTCATAAAGACACGATGGTGCAAGCTTTCTACTACGGAATGAGCATGAAGAATAAGCTAATACTGGATTATACTGTCCAAGGAGAAGTATTTTTGGGAAAGAATGAAGATGAATCTTATAAATTGTTGGAAACATTTGGAGAAGCTTATGCAAAACTCCCTAGGAGCCTGCAAGTTAACTGTTACAGTAGGGAGGGGCAATAGCATTAGAAGAGAACTTACTGGAAGAGGAGAAGGTGAAGAAATGAGCAAATGAGGAGAAAGACCACGGTGCACCAAAGAACCCCTGATTCTTCACCAAAATTGTCGAGCTAACCGACAATAAACTCAACGATGTGTGGGAAGCAACCACAATAGCAAGTTTTTAATTTTTGAGTCTTTAATTTATTTCTGTTTTGAGTCATATATAACATTTTACTTGAAAGAAAAATGAAGAGAGTGAAAGAAACCATAAGTGGAGAGACGAATAGGACAAAGGCAAGACGATATTGGGAAAAAGTAAGTACAACACAAATCAGAGCATGCAGAAGAGGTTTTCCAGTAGTACGCGCGATCATTGTTCACATCTCGCCTCAGTCGCATGATCAAGGCGTGCGATCTGATTATGTGGCACCAGAGTTCCAGAAGACACCGCGTCCAATAGCGCGTCAAAGTTTAATTTCAAATTGCCACATTGCGCCTCAACTTTTTCTTGATGTACACGCTTCTCAGTTCGAAAGGCAATATGAGACATGCAGAAATCAGAATCTACATAACTTGGCTGAGCAATCTCTATGTTTACCTTTCCTACCATACTTATATTTCCCTTATTATCAAATTCTATTGATACATAAGTTATTCCCATTGTGATTTTATTTATTATAAGAGAGTTATGCAACTTTATGAAAATTTTCTAAATTCAAATTTAAAACTCTTTTATTTTTAACTCTAATCACTTTAGTAATTCTATTACCTCTCAGAATTCATAGTGCCATTTCTTCTATAATCCTCATATCTATTTATTTTCTTTCAAGGAAAAAATATTTTTCTATTTGTTCTTTATAGAAGAATGTGGCATCTGGAAGGAAAAAACCACTTTTGGTCCCTTATTGTGGCAGAGTTACCGTTTTGGTCCCTTATTGTGGCTCTGTCCACATTTAGTCCCATATTGTGTCTTTATATTCCACATTTAGTCCCACGGCCACTATTTCCGGCCAAAATCGCACGTGACCACACGTGCCGACAAAATTTGGGGATTTTGACCCCGCACGTGTGACACTTTGACACAGGTTTTTTTTCTTTTTTTTTGAAAAAAATTCATAAATCTAATAATTAACCTTAAATCAAAAAATGAATTTAATTAAAACCCAACCCGCCCCACCCATATCCAGACCCGACCCGATTGTAATTCAGTTCAACTAAACACCACAATTTAATGATGATGATGACATGTTTCGGTATTGAATTCGGATGCGAGAATTATGATTAACTCGAAAGGAAGTAATTCACGATATCTCGTTTTACTATTTGAGTCACGTTTTAGGGTTCTTGTGAACTTCAATTGGGTGGGGGGATCGCAATTTGAATGTATGGGCAACTTCAAATTGGTATGGGTCGATCCCAATTCATCGTTTTGGAGGGTGAATCGCGATTTGGGAAAGAATGATATTAGGGTTATTGGGGTTTTGATTTGGGGATTTTGATATGAGGATTTTATGGTTTGTAGTCGGGCTGGAGTGTAAGAGAGGACTGAATATGGGTGGGGCGGGTCTGAATATGGGTTGGGTTTTAATTAAATTCATTTTTTTTGATTTAAGGTTAATTATTAGATTTATGAATTTTTTAAAAGAAAATAAAAAAATCTGTGTCAAAGCATCACACGTGCGGGACCACACGTGCAGGGTCAAAATCCCCAAATTTTGGTCGACACGTGTGGTCACGTGCGATTTTGGCCAAAAATAGTGGCCGTGGGACTAAATGTGGAACAGAAAGACACAATATGTGACTAAATGTGGACAGAGGCACAATAAGAGACCAAAACGGTAACTCTGCCACAATAAGGGACCAAAGGTGATTTTTTTCCTGCATCTGGACGTTACTATACAATTGATCCACCCAAAAACCGGAAGACCAACAATATTGGAGAAACTTAGCATAGCACAACCGAGCTACGATCTGACAAAATTTACATCAAGAAAGTACTATGAAAAATACATCCAGTTGTTGCACAATGATTTTGTGGGCGAGCAAGCTTTTGCAGTCTTAGGGATTATCATGAAGAAAATCAACTTAAATCAAGTTGCACTGAGATCGGGGATCGTCAATGACAACCTAGTACGTGAGTTTTATGCCCACTATGACCGTAGGGAGCCATCGACTATCATCCGACTTTATGAGGTATGTTTCACTGCACAAAGAATAAACGAACATTATGACATATAGAAGAAATCCATGTAAATGTGGAGCATTATAGGAAAATAACAAAGGAGTTCGCATCAGAGCAGTTGACTACAAGCAATAGGGCATTCCAGTACAACCAACAAGGGAAGCTTGAAGCCGACTATGGGTCACTTAAAGCTTGTTACAAAGAGCTTTATTTATTTATAAGTTTGAGAATTCTATTACTTGTCAATGTAGAAAAAGTTTCATGGGAATAAGCAAAACTTATGATATGCATAAAACGAGGAGATACTCCAAACATAGGGGGATATCATAATTAAAGCTATCGAGGATCACACCATCAACGGTCCTCCACGTTTTATGTATTTTGGAGCACTCATAACCGCATTCTGTATCAAAGAAGGCTGTCCAAAGCTTGATACAGACATCCACCACCGGAATACATATCTCATTAATCACATTGTGAGGCAAGTGATAGAAACTACATTCAACACTAAGTCTATTTGAGATACATATCCCACGCTTTAGCACTGTCCTTTGAGATATCTCGTTGCATATCTTCTAAAGCCTCTTCCGTCACCAAAATATTTTTATCAAGACGTCCAAAATCATCTCTATTCTAGCCTTTAAGCACACCTCAAAGAACTTTCAGCTTGTGTGTTAGTGCGTGCATTGGCGGCATATCCATGACCATAGTCCAGTTATTCATTACACAACTTCAGAGATCTGGATGAGTTAGCCACATTTCATGAAATCTAAATATTGCTCTTGAATGAGCCTCGCAAGTTATACAACTCACCACAAGTGGTCGGTGATCTGATTTATGTCTCAGAAGAGCAATGCATATTATTACGCCCAAAAACATCTCTATTCCAGCCTTTAAGCACACCTCGAAGAACTTGCAGATTGTGTGTTAGCGCGTGCATTGGTGACATATCCGTAACCATAATCTAGTAATTCATTACACAACTTCAGAGATCTGGATGAGTTAGCCGCATACCCTAAAATCTAAATCTTGCTCTTGAATGAGCCTCACACGTTCTATAACTCACCACAAGTGGTTGGTGATCTGATTTGTGCCTCGAAAGAGCAGCGCATGTTATTGTATTACAATAGTCTAGGCATGAAGAATTAACTAACACCCTATCCAACCAACACTCTACTTTATGATAATGTTTTCGTGTATTACACTATGTAAACTCAGCCCCAGACAACGGCACATCCATCAAACCACATCCATATGAAAACAAATGGAAGTCCCGACAAGGCATAAGTGAGGGTGGTCTTCCCGTTTTCTCATGTACCCCTTTAATTGAATTAAAATCTCCTATGACCATCTGTGGACCGCCTTAATGAATTATTTATAAGATTAGGTTCCCCGTAAATCGCTCGTCTAGTAAAAAGATCAGTGTTTGCATAAATACATGAAAACATGTGATTAGTACCATTACATGTAAAATTGAAACTAACATGCTGATTCTCGCAAATAATATTCAGTGGTTGTTCCAAATTGTTTTTTTTAACACCCACAAAGATGGCAAGTCGTTGTCATTTGTACCAATTAGAGATAAACCAAGATAAGTCCAATATCTGGCAGGAATAGAATCTAAATGAGTCATATGTTCTGCTAAACACACTAAATCCGGCGAATAACGCTTGCAGTTCCAATAGAAGACTATAATTGAGTAAATCGTTGGGGTTTTTAGGTTGTCCTTTTTTCCCGGACTTCTTGTGCAACCATTCCTTTCTTTTTCTCAGAGACCTTAATCCAATTGCCTTCTTCTTCATCCGTTTGATCTGCCCATGAACTGTTTAAACGTTCTGATGAAGGTCCTGGTGTGATATTTTTTGTTTCCTCCACGTGAGATTCCTCAAAGGGGACCATGTCTCTATTCTCTATTTCACCCACACCGGATGCCTTTTGAGGTGTCGCTGCAATTGTTTCCAAGCCATTTAAATCCTCCATCTCTTTGTTGCCATCTTCAATTATATTATATTGTGTCACTATGTCAACTGGTTGTTTGCATTCCTTTGAGCCAATGATTCCCTTGTTAAGCCTTTCAAATGCTCGAGGAACATGAACTTCAGAAATTGAAGATTTTTGTCTTCAGATTTTTCTATTGCGTGACCTTCCCATGAAGGGGCCCGTTTGCCATGCGTACCAATATTCGGACCCAAATTCTTGCTATTATGTTCCTCTATTTTGTTGTTACGCTGATAATTCTTCGTTGTGTGGCCAATTGTTTTGCACGTCGTGCAAAGATCAGGCAATTCTTCATATTCGAGGTAGACCCAAATTTTTGAATCATCAATGTTCACTCGTAGAGTTTCTTATAATGGTTTCTAGAGATCTATATCCACAAGAATTTTCGCAAAGTGACTGAATTCGCCATCTAGTGTAGTTTTATCAATTTTTAACGAGATACCCATGCCTCGAGCAATTTGTGAGAGTATAATCTTATCCCAAAATTCCCAGGGTAGATTGTAAATTCGAACGCATACCTGTGTTGAGGTTGATTTATGCGTCAATGGATCAAAACCTAGTGACCATGGAGTTAGTAGAAGGATGCCTGGGTTGAGAACAATGGAGCCACGACTCCAAATTGCACATAAGGTTGTTTCTAAATGGAGAACGATGTGATAGAAAACTTTGTATGGAGATGAGGCGCAAATCTATATTGAGCCCCCAAATCATGTTGAGTTTTATTTTCAAATCCTGATGTCGCCACAATGTTTCTTCTTTCGATAGTGTAACCCTACCAATTAGCGAGAAATTACAATCTTGAAGACGTTGATTGTAGGCTTGTTGCGATACCTTGACTGCGTAAAAGCCTCCGACGTCAAAAACGATGTCCTCGCGGTAAGAAATTGGGGATGGGGAATTCACAGAGACGTCCGCGACGTAAGATTTATGGATTGAAGGTTGCTCTTTGGGTAATTTTTTTCTGCCAGTTGCATAGTTGTGGGGGACTTCGAATTTGGTGGTTGGGTGCTGATGTCAGGGAAGAGATCCATGAAATCCATGGTGAATTGAGCAATTTCGATGGAAATTAGTCGGAGCAGGGGTTTGTTCTCGTCGGTATCATAGTACTCTTAATTATAATAGAGAGCAAAACCTAAAAAAAAAAAAAACTTGACCACCATTGAAGAATACAACATCAAGAAAAAGCCAGAGGAGTTTGTCATGACACAATCCATGGATAACACAAAGAGAAAGCAACCACAGTCAAATTGGATGGCTTAAACTACCTTAATTGGGTCTCACAATTTGTTCCTGCCCTACGAAGCAATGACTTGTTGGGACTTGTGGAGTGAAAGAGGAAGCGGAAGCCATTACAGGATCAAAGGACAAAGCCTTTTGGCGCTGGTACCAAGTAAAATGATAGGGAACAGCAAAGTGAAGAGAACATATTACTTAATGATGAATTGGTTTATTTAATGATGATCACCGTATGTATGTTCATCAATATATAGACTTACAATGAATTGAATTAAGGAGATTACAGGGGAGATCAATCAGTAGCTACACAAGTTAGGAAACTAATAATTAAATCCCATCACATCTGTAATTATCTGATAGTTAGTGATTAATAGAAGTTGCACAATCAGGTTTATTATAATAATCGAGTTCACTAAGTTGATGACTTGAATCCAATGGTTAATGTCACCCCTGCGAAGAAAAGGATCTGTTTGGGAGAATAAGAAACATAGTGAATTGGGGAGATTAAACAAATATGGAACAATTAATAGTGGTTAGAGTATTATATACTCACATTTCCCATAGCAAGTAGAAGAGCATAACAGAAACAACATCATTTGGGGAAATATACAGAAAGTAGAAGAAATCTGCAACTCGAATGATTAAATAAATTATCCATACAATTTACAGAAAAACTCACAAACTCATAACAATTTAGATTCAATCATACAGAATAATAAACTAGGAAAAATTCATCCATCCAATGAAAGCATGTTCTCCAACACCACACACACACTTATGAAAGCAACCGTTGTTCCTCCCTCAACATATGATCGATCCACAAATCTAGCACAAGCCTGTTTAACTAAGCCCAATGTATGTACAATTTCACAGGTGATTGATTAAGGCTCTGAGTAATGTGACAAAAATCACAAGCAACAAAAAAATACATCTCTCATTGTAACTTCCTCAGTACGAAACAATAGGTGTAATACGTAATCGGCCACACACACACACACGTCACACGCACACTTAGAAGCAACCACAGGAAATTTAAATTAGGCAATGAGAATGAGATCAACTTACTTTTCCGATCATTCATCTCAAATGACATCATGCTTCCAGTTCAGATTCAACCACGACACCGAAAACGACACCCTACACCACTGCAAACGAAACTCACATCACCATTTCTCGTAAAATTGAAGACATACACACACTAATTCACCTCTTCCTCAATTACTAACTTACCATAATCGGCAATTACACACACTAATTTATGGAACTTAAGAAATTGTGTTTTTTTTTAAGAACCCTAAAATCTCCCCTTTTTTCCCGCCTAAGTGTAGAAAGATGTAATTGATTGTTAGATTCTACCCCCCTAACTTTAGGTTTTTTTTTTTAGTTTTTTATTATTTTAAGTGACGGGTCTATTTTACCCCTTACGGGCCACGTGAGTCATGCACGCGAGGGAATATTCTAAGAATATTCCGGTAAAAATGTGACCGAAACACGCACTAAATCAACTCGCACAAACAACTAAAGTTTAGGGGGCACTAGTGCTAAAATAAAAGTTCTGACCTCGTCCGGTAAAAGGTACCATAGTTTGGGGGGTTTGATAGAATTATCCCTATTCATAATGCATGATTATATCGGGCATTACATGATTGATATGATATGTGTTTAAAATGTTAGCACGGGGCTTTACAGAGTAGATTTTTAGGATAAATTGACCTTAGACCATTTAGAGAGAAGAAATCCGACTAAATAATTGTGTTGCTTACGAAAGGCATCAATCGAACATTTCAATAACTCATATTAGTGGTTTGCATGTGAATGAACATAAGGGTATTCTAATGATATTGAATATCTAAGATATTACCCACCCTAATATCAAATCAACGTTTATTCATTTTGTTCTAGTTAGTTGATTTAGTTTTCCAATTCACCAACACAATTATGATCCAATCTAGATTCCAATAGAAGTTACTAATAATAAATTAATACTTAGATCTCGTAGGACCAACATGTGGGAGGTTACATACTTACCATTATTACTTGATTCATACACTTGTGATGAATCTTATTGCAGGTTTTACACATGTTAATTTGTCATCACTTACTACAAAATGGCAAACTAATATGAAAAAAAATTAAAATGTTTCAAAGTTTTTTAAAGTCACAATCTTGAACAAATATTCCATGAAAGCCATACGGCACCCTTTGAGGTAGCTTAACCACAGTAACAACTCCAAGAGTAGGCGATTTGGCATCCATTACTATAAATTGAGATTCTCTCGTATTCTCGTAATGTACATAAGTGACAAGGTAACCGTCATCCTCTTCTGCAATTGGGTTATTCGGCTCCCTCGACAAAAAAAATGGTTCTCCCCCATAACAATGTGTCCCATACAAGTGGGTGGCCACTGTACAATCCTCTGACTCCGTTGTTGAAAGTGATAAGTCCAATTTCACCACCCCTATTGTTTTTGGCAAAGAGGCTTCTATCGCTGCGTACATGTACCTAACATTTTCAAAATTATAAAGTCTTTCAAATTTCGTGGTTATTGTCTTTTTTATAGACTGCTTGCATATATACGTTAAATAGGGAGTTCTCACAAAATATTATACTTAATTTCAAGATTAGGAGTATTACCAAAAGTGGTTAGAATACCTTTTAAAAATAGAAAGGAAAATATTTGAGAAGAGAAGTAAATCGAGGGGTGGGGGGGTGGGGGTGGGGGGGGGGGGGGTTCATCATGAATAGGATATAAAACTTATATTCGAAGTTCTCTATGTTGACCATGATAAAAATGTTTTTGGTGAAAACTTGTGATTAAATTTAAAGAACTAATTGCTTTGTAGTTATTTAAAAACATTAGTCTTTAAAGTGGGTGGAGTGTGAGTTATAACTTTAAATACAATTAAACTCCGACACAAGAAGTTAGCACATGTTAGCGGGAATGGACTAATTGAGATGAATATGTAGGGCCTTCTTTGCAAAAATAAGTTGAAGAGCTTACGTCATGTGAAGAGTATGGTAAGTCTTGTAGGGTGAAGTTTATCATATGATATAACAGAACAAACGAAACACTAGATTGCATCATGTTGATATATGGGGGGTCCATCAAGGTCATCTTCTCACTCAGGGTCAGGTGCCTGTTAAGTCTTGTCGATGATTAATCTAGAAAGATCTCAATCTTTATTATTGAAAGACATAGTATTAAGGTGTTCGAGAAGGTAGTGGTGCTATAAATATTGTCACATGATTTATGTGCATTTCTTCGTATTTATATAGGATTTCACTATCAATGAAAACTCATCTTAATTTCCTCTATTCAATGGGCCTAGGAATCGATACTTGAGGTTCCGAAACATGGAGCCTCTAATAATATCATCTACGAATGATCTTCTTCGTCATATGATCCTAAAAGAGACAATAATCATAGAAAAATGAGACAAAATAGTTGGGAGCACGAGTAAATTTACTAACAATAAGTAAATTGAATGAGAATTTGAATAGATTTAAAAGACCCTCTTATTGTGAAGGCTATGCTCAACTTACGGAGTGTACTATTCTGATACTTTTTCACTGGTTGCTAAGTTGACATCGATTCACTCATTCATCTCCTTGACAACTACCATGATTGCTCATTGCATCAACTTGATGTTTAAAATGCTTCCTTATGGGGATATTTGCCAGAGGAAGTGTATATAGATCAACTACCTAGTTTTGTTGCCCGGGGTTGGAAAGTTTGTTATATTTCAAAAGCTTTATATGGGTTGAATCAGAGTCCTCATGCATGGTTTGGCAAATTCAGTCAAGTAGTTGAAACTTTCAGGCTGAAAATAGTAAATCTAACCACTCAGTGTTTTATAAGCTCTTTTTCTTTTGTCATCATCCTTCTGGTTGCGTTTGTAGATGATATTAATATCACATGGAATGATACTTAAGGAATATCATCTTGGAAGATTCTTCCCCACAATCAGTTTTAAACTAAATATCTAAGGTCATTAAAGTATTTCATAGTGGTTGAGGTAATGAGAAATAAGAAAGAGTTTTCCTTAAAACATCAAAACTATGTGTTCGACCTCTTGTCTGAGACAGAAAGATTGAGTGTCAAATCGTGCAATACTTCACTCCCACCTAATATACAACTTACGATGTAAGGAGAGTTATATGAAGACCCTGAGAGGTATAGAGACTTGATGGAAAATTGAACTACCTTACCTACCATCTTAATATTGTATCTAACCATTCCCAAGACTAAGGATGCCGTGTTTGAGACTTTTTAGTCATGTAAACTTTTGATTGAAAATCGAGCATATAAGCTAAGTTAAGAGGTCGAGAACATTCAATTGTCTAAAGTTTTACTCTAATGAATTCAACAACTTCTGTAAGAACGAGAGAGACTGCAAGACACATAGTTATTGTACTAAACCACACAACACAATTGTTTGGATTAGATATTCAATAGAACTAATCCTGAGCAGGTAAGATGCATGCTACATAATGAATCTATGCCTAAAGTGTTTATGGCAAATGTTATATTGCAGCAATGTAGTTGACAAATAGATTCCCTTCAATAGCTCTTAACATGAGAGCATATGAAGTAAACACGAACAACTCATGCATTAAATCTCAGTGGATTAAAAGTGTTTGGTTGTGTGTCTTATGCACACTCTAGGCAATCTTTGAGATGCATGTTTATAAGATATGCTAAAGGTGTAAATGCCTACAACCTATGATATTTGGAACATGTTCACAAAAGGTGTATCATTAGTAGGAATGTGGTGTTCCATTAGTGTGAGTTGGCTTACAAAAGTTAAGAATTTTGAAAACGCTACACCTACGAGGATTCCAGGCGATACTAGTGATAGATCTTAGAATGAGAAGGAGTTAAGTGATCATCAAACACCATTTAATACTAGAGCATAACTATAGAGGATGATGAGCATGATGAGATTCAATGTTAAGAAATTGAAATACGAAGAGCAACCTAACAACATGTGGATCAAACTTGTGTGTGGACAAGGTATATAAATAGAAATGAGTCAAGATTACTAAGGAGATACGGTTTTGCTAACTTGCAATCATATTTAATTGTTGTTGCAAGTGACATAATTGAGAAAGATCCAAGAATTACATGCCATCCCTAGATAGTAATGAGAAACACAACTGGATAGAGGTGATTGAGAGATGGAGTTTCTGGAATTGAATGATACCTGGTAATTGATTAAGAAGCCTAGGGGTTCTAGAATGGTAAGTTGCAAGTCGATATCCAGAAATAGCGAGACATTATTGGTCTTGAAAGTAGCAGGTATAAAGCAAGACTATTTGCTCACTGATTCACTGAGAGAGAAGGCATTAACTACAGTAATATCACCTCACAAGTAGCCAAACACTAGTCCACCAAAAACTACTATTTGTTTATGGTAGCTCAAGACCATCTACATCGGAAACAGATGGATGTTAAAACAACATACTTGTATGGAGATATACATGAAAGTGTCTTGATGACGTAGGATTAAGGTTATGAAGTCAAGGGAATAGAAGGTCGTGTTTTTAAGTTATAGATATCTCACTATAACTCGATGTAATCACCAAGGCAGTGGAATATGAAGTTTTGCGAGTTTATGACTCAACTTGAGTTTAACAAAAGTAAATTTGGTACTTGTGTGTACTTCAAGTTCAGCTCTCTCAAAGACTTTGATATGTAACTATTATATGTGGACGATATCCTTCTCATAAGCATCAAGTCCAAGTTGAGAAGCGAGATTGAGACGAACGATCTAGGAAGCAAGGTCTCTATTACGAGAAAGAAGCTTGAAAATTTTGGCATGTTAAATGTTGGCGGGAATGGACTAATTGATTTGAATATGTATGGCCTTCTTGGCAAAGATCAGCTGAAGAGCTCGCGCTATGTGAAGATTATGGTAAGTCTTGTTGGGTGAAGTTTACCATAGTATATCACAGAACAAACGAAACACTAGATTGCATTCATGTTGATATATGGGGGTCTCTCTAGGACATCTTCTCACTCAGGGCAGGTACCTGTTATGTCTTGTCGATGATTAACCTAGGAAGATCCTAGTCTTTATTCTTGTAAGACATAGTATTAAGATGGTCGAGAAGATAGTTGGTGCTATAAATATTGCCACACGATTTGTGTGAATTTCTTACTAGGATTTCACTATCACTGAAAACACAACTTAATTTCCCTTTATTCAATGGGCCAAGGAATCGATACTTGAGTTTCCAAAACATATATCTCCCTAATAATATCCTCTATCAATGATCTTCTTCGTCATAAAATCCTGAAAGAGACAATAATCAGGGGGAAATGAGACAAAGTAGTTGAAAGCACGATTAAGTTTACTAACAGTCAGTAAATTCAATGAGAATTTAAAGTGATCCTAAAGCTCGTATTGTTGCGAAGGGTTATGCTCAAACTTACATAGTGTACTATTCTGATACTTTTTTATTGGTTGCTAAGTTGACATCGTAGGTAAGAATGCTTCTATGCGTGGAAATTCGCCAAAGGAAGTGTATATGGATCAACTACTTGGTTTGTTGCTCGGGGGGAGTTGGGGGGGGGGGGGGGGTGCGTTGAAAAGTTGTCTTTTAAAAGCTTTATATGGACTGAAAAAGAGTGTCGTGCATGGTTTGGAAAATTCAATCAAGTAGTTGAAACTTTCAGGCTAAAAAAGAGGAAATCTAACCACTCAGTGTTTTATAAGTTCTTTTATTTTGGCATCATTCTTCTCGTTCTATGTGTAGAATGATATTATTATTACATGGAGTGATAGTTAAGGGATATTATCTTTGAAGACTTTTCTCCACAGTCAGTTTTAAACTAAAGATCTAAGGTCATTAAAGTATTTAATGGGAGTTGAGTTAATGAGAAATAAGAAAAAAATTTCCTTATCCCAACAAAAGTATGTGCTCGACCTCTTGACCAAAAAGGAAAAATTAAGTGTCACATTGTGTAATACTTCACTCCTACCTAGTATACATCTTACGATGTAAGAAGAGTTATGTGAAGGCCCTAGAGAGTTGTTGGAAAATTAAACTACCTTACCTACCATCTTACTATTATATCTAACCATTTACATGACTAAGGATGAAGTGTTTGAGAGTTTTAGTAATGTAAAGTTTTGATTGAAAATCGAGCATATAAGCTAAGTTAAGAGGTCAAGAAAAGTCAGTTGTCTAAAGTTTTGCTCTAATGAATTCAACAACTTTTGACAACTTTTGTAAGAAGGAGAGAGATTGCAAAACAGATAGTTATTGTACAAAACCACACAACACAAATGATTGGCTTAGAGATTCAATAGAAATAATCTTAAATGTTGTTGACAAATAGATGGCAAATGAATCTATGCCTAAAGTGTTTTCGGCAGAAGTTATATTGTAACAATGTAGTTGACAAATAGATGCCCTTCAAGAGCTCTTAACATGAGAACATATGAAGAAATACTATCAATTCATGCATTAAATCTTAAATCTCAGTGGATTAAAAGTGTCAGGTTGTGTGTGTTATGCACACACTAGGCAAGCTCTCAAATGCATGTTTAAAGGATATCCTGAAAGTATAAATGCCCACAACCTATGAATTTTGAACATGATCTCAAAAGGTGTATCATTAGCAGGATTGTGGTGTTCAATTAGTCTAAGCTGGCTTACAACAGTTAAGAATTTTGAAAACGTTACACCTACGAGGACTCCAGGCGATACTAGTGATAGAGATTAGAATAGGGGAGGAGTTAGGTGCTTATCAAACACCATTTAATACTAGAGCTTAACTATATAAGATGATGATCATGATGAGATTCAACGTGAAGAAGTTGAAATACCAAGAGCAACCTAACAACAAGTGGATCAGGCTTGTTTGTGACAAGGGATAGAAATATAAGGGAGTCAAGACTACCAAAGAGATACAGCTTTGCTGACTTGCAAGCATATTAAAATTGTTGTTGCAAGTGACTTAATAGGAAAAGAACTAAGGATTACACGTCATCTTAAGATAGTAATGGAAAACACATATGGATTGAGGTGATGGAGAGACAAAGTCTATGAAATTGAATGATACGTGGTAATTGATTGAGAAGCCTAGAGGTTCTAGAATGGTAAGTTGCAAGTGGATTTTAAGAAATAGCACGACATTCCTGGTATTGAAAGTAGCGGGTTTAAAGCAAGACTAGTTGCTCACTATTCACTGAGAGAGAAGACATTAATTACAATTATATTGTCTCACATGTAGCCAAATACGGGTCCACCAAAAAATGCTATTAGTTTATGGTAGCTCAACACCATCTATTACTAGAACGAATAGATGTTAAAACAACATTCTTCTATAGCGATATACATAAAAGTTTCTTGACGAAACAGGATTAAGGTTATGAAGTCAAGGGAAAAGAAGATCTTGTTTTTAAGTTAGAGATATCTCACTATAGCTTGATGTAATCACCAAGGCAGTGGAATATGAGGTTTGGCAAGTTTATGACTCAGCTTGAGTTTAACAAAAGTAAATTTGGTACTCGTGTGTACTTCAAGTTCAGCTCTCTCAAAGACTTTGCTATCTAACTATTATTTGTGGATGATATCCTTATCGTAAGATTGAGCTTGAGACGAAAAGTGCAATAATTATTCATTTAATTAGGATCTAGGTCTTCCACGAAAGAACAAAGCTTGTAGACATGGAGCTACACTTTCTCAAATAAGTTGTGTCAAGATTAGGATCAGCTTTTGCAAATAAAATTTCAACTGATCATAATACCTTCGATATGACACCAAGATTCTTCAAAGCAGAAAGCTTAGCTACTGTTTGGAGTTAATTTAGCTGAAGGAATGTTAGCGTCGATTGTCTACTAGAGTGGTAAGTTGAAATTAAGTGAGTAAACTAAGGTTGAGAATTGTTGTCTATATTAGCTCAGAAAACTTAAATAAAACGAGGTAACATTTTGTCACCTTTAATTTTGAGCATACAAGCTGGTCAAATAATCTGAGTCAAACTTTGGAGTACTTAATTTAGACTATATTATGATTGGGTGACTGTTTATAGAAGTTATTTATTATTTCCAAAATAAATATCTTAAAGACTTAAGAGTAGGGTAGGGAGCTTGCCTATTTTTTCTTCCGACGTATGCCGGATTTATGGTTCCAAACTCCACAAACATACTGGAAAGCGGGCGCCGCGTGACTGTCTTGGCCTTCACATTAATCTCTACTCTTTCGATCACAGGTTGAACCAAATCCAACCGTTCCAACATATACTCCACCGTCGCCACGTACGTCGCCACCATCACGATGGTGCCGCCGCCATCTTCCTCCCACGCGTTCACCGCGTGCAACAAATTAAACCCGGGCACCTCCACCCACCACATTTCACTCTCGTCCAACGCGTACCTTGGACAAATTCCCAACCTCGGAACTTTCCCTTCATCAACTCTCACCGGGGACTTCCCCTTGAGTATCTCCTTCGGTCTGATCACTATCTGATTGTCTGGAAATACCGCATAGTTTTCTGTAATAGCAAAGTCGTGGACTAATAAAGCTTCCTTAAGGGAATTAATCGGAACTTCAGGTTGTTTTACTCCTTCGGAATTGATTCTGAAATATGCTAAGAATGGTGCTGTCATGCTCTGCCTGTACAGGAAGACTTCCCCTGTTTGTGCATCGATTTTTGGATGCGCCGTCACCGTGATATACGGTTCGCCGAGACTTTCATCGCGGCCTAAAGTTATTATATCCCCCTCGGAGTTTAGTTTTATTTCATACGGAAGATCAGACTCAGCTAGAGCAAAGAGCTTTCCGCTAAAGAGAGATAAGCTGGTGTTTGCGTTGCCAATACCGCGTCGAGGATCGTGTTCTCCAGCGATCAGGCGAAATGCAGTTAAGGCACACCGCGCAAGGGAAGCCGGGAGGCCGTTGAAGGCGGAGAACAGGTTCAGGATAACCGGGGAACCGGTTTCCCTCTCGATTTCGTATTTATAAGTCTTGACGAATCGGCTGCAGAATTTGGGTTCGCCTTGTTGTGAGATAGTGAGGGCATGAAGCATCCCGTCTCCGTCGAAGAGGTGGTGAGGTCCTTTGGGGAAGAATTGTGGGTTGGGGCCGTTGCGAATGTAGGCACCACCGTAGAGGCAAGGAGGAAGGGAGCCTTCCGCCACCATGCACGCGGTGGGGGGAAGCTCGTCCACGGGGGAGAAGTTACCGGAGAGGACGTGTTTTGGGTCGATGGAGGGACGAAGGGGAGGGTCCAGGAATTGGCATATGAACTCATCGAATGATTTGAAGATGGTGGTAAGAAAAGACTGTTGTTGTTGTTGTTTCTTTTTTCTTTTTGGAGTGATGATATGATGATCTGATTTCTTGTGTTTCGCATGTGTTTGTTGAGTGAATCTTTCAAATATTGCATCATTAGTTTCAATAGATGAAATTTTGACTTTTGAGAATAGTGATTGTGGAGAAGGTGACATGGAGGGAATTGGAACGCATTTTTGAAGGAAAGAAGAACGGATGTCCATATTTTTATTTTTGTTTTAGAGATGGAAACATGCACCATATATAATTGCAGTTAAGAACTTAATTAAAGCTAATGGGCAGATTTGTTGAAGAAAAAGTATATATATATATATATACTTTGGAGTTGGTGTTAGCTGAAACAGCCACATGCTATGTCTATCTATATATGTTATATAAATTAATTAGAACGTACGGTGATCTCCTTTCCTCCAATTACACATTTTCAATCCTTAATGTGTATTATTATTTATTAAGAATAAAAATCTCCTTTCGTGCAATTCTTATGCAGCCATCTCTATCCTTATTTTTTATTACGTACATGTCCTACCTCTCATTCATACCGAACCAGCAAATATCTTGTCTTGCACCTCGAAAAGAAGTGCAGAAAATATTAAATTAGGGGCGTCTGTGAATTATTTCCAGGTGAAGTTGATTTGATGTTGACTGGTGACTTACTATCTTATTTAATCAACTTTGTTGTGCGAATATATTATTTCAACAAGCAAGATTTAAACGAAAATGAAATGGTGTACCGACGTCGATATTAGAGATCGGATTAGCTGGGTGTGACGAGGTGTTTTTTAATTTGGTACATAGTTATAACATTAACTTGTATTATAATTTGTTTGTTATAGAAAAGCTAAAATTACTGGGGTTTATAACAATATATTTAAAAGGACATAGGGAAAGAAGAGCAAATAAGGAGTATATTATTTGTGAATGAGTGTTTTTCTCTTCATCTTGATGGCTCCTTATATAGGGAAGAATTTCCAATATCTTACACTATTTAAAACAACAACTACTATTATAAAATAGTATTTGTACATAATTTTCAACAATGGCCACTAAGCATATCACACTAACCATATTTGTAACATTTGCACTTGGTCATTTTAAAATTTTATTATGTACGTCTTCTGCACACGCCTTATGTCGCCTCGTTAAAAACCTTATAAGGAAAAACCCAGTGGGATAAAAACCTTAATAAGGGAAAAAGAGTGCAGCCGTGTGAACTCCCCCTCAAGTTGGCATCTCCAATTCTTCATAAGTCTCGTAGGTGACGCATCTCAATACTTTGAACATGTTTCTTAAAAGTTACAGTAGGGAGTGTCTTTGTAAAAAGATCTGCCATATTGTCACATGATTGAATATATTGGATATTAATTTCTTTGTTCTTCTCGAGTTCCTGAGTATAGACAAAATATCTTGGGGGTATGTGTTTGGTTCGGTCACTCTTGACATAGCCTTCTTTCATATGTGTAATACATGCAAAATTGTCTTTGTATAATGTTGTAGGACCCTCTCTAATAGGTAAGTCAGATGTACTTCTTATATGATGTGTCATTGATCGTAACCATACACATTTCCTTCTTGCTTAATGGAGTGCAATAATCTCAGCATGATTCGATGATGTTGCAACAAGTGTCTGTTTCTGAGAACGCCATGAAATAGCAGTGCCTCCATACATGAATACATATCCAGTTTGAGATCTGGATTTATGTGGGTCTGATAGAAAACCTGCATCTGCATAACCAATCAATTCTTGTTCTGCATTGTTAAGAACCACAGTTCATGGCAAATAACAGAATAACTGTTTAATTCCTCCTTTCCAGTGCCTTTTTGTGGGTGATGAGCTAAACCTGGCTAATAAATTCACAGTAAATGATATATCAGGTCTAGTACAATTATCTAGATACATTAAAGCTCCAATGACACTTAAATACGGAACTTCAGAACCAAGAATTTCTTCATTTTCTTCACAAGGACAAAATGGATATTTATCTATAGTTAATGATCTTGCAATCATATGATGGTTCAAAGGTGTTGCTTTATCCATGTTAAAACGTTTCAGTATCTTTTTAGTATAATTTGATTGATGCACAAGTATTCCATTTTTAACATGCTCAATTTGCAAACCAAGACAATATTTAGTCTTTCCAAGATCTTTCATTTCAAATTCATCATTTAAATAATTCATTGTTGAATGAATTTCTTTGTCAGTGCCAATGATATTTAAATCATCTACATAAATCGCAATAATTGCAAAACAAGATGATGTTTTCTTAATAAAAATGCATGGACACAAATAATTATTTATATATCCTTATTTTAATAAATATTCACTCAAACGATTGTACCACATGCGACTTGATTGCTTTAACCCATATAATGATCTTTTCAATTTAATTAAGTACATTTCTCTAGGTTTGGAACTTGATGTTGCGGCTAATTTAAGTCCATCAGGTAAATATCATTATCAAGTGATCCATAGAGATAAGCAGTGACAAGATCTATGAGATGCATGTTTAGATTTTCAAATACTGCTAGACTGATCAAGAATCGAAATGTAATCGTATCCATTACAGGAGAATACATTTCTTCATAATCGATTCCAGGTCTTTGAGAAAAACCTTGTGCGACAAGGCGAGCTTCGTACCTTACAATTTTATTTTTCTCATTTCGTTTGCGAACGAAGACCCATTTGAACCCTACGGGTTTCACACTTTTCGGTGTGAGAACAATGGGTCCAAATACCTTTCGCTTATTAAGCGAATATAATTCAGCTTGCATAGCATCTTTTCAGTTATCCCAATCATTCCTATTTTGGCATTCAATTACAGATTTGGGTTCAGAATCATCATTTTCATTCACAATTTCATAAGCGACTAAATATGAAAATATTTTATCCATATTTTCCATCTCATTTCGATCCAATATCATTCATGTATTGATATAATTTATAGAGATTTCAACGTTCTCTTTATTTATAGGATCTGATTGAATAACTTCTTGAGGTATCTCATATGTCACATTTTGCGACTCATCAGGCATAGATTCCTCAATAATAGGATCATTAGGTTTTGATGTTCCTTTTCTTTTTTGAGGATTGTTGTCCTTTGAGCCAACAGAACGTTCACGTTTCTTAGATATATCAAAGATATCATCATTTGATGTTTCATTTGGAATTACAATATGAGCGTGAGCATTTGCAGCTGGTATATGTGATTTTGTTACCCTGCTTATGTCAGTAAATGCATCGGGTAATTGATTTGCAATAGCTTGTAAATGAAAGATTTTTTTTACTTCCAAATCACATTACTTTGTTAGCATATCAAAGCTTGTCAAAGATGGATTATACCATGATATATATTTTTTCAACTACTTCTTTTCTCCCCCTAAGGTTGGAAAATTTGTCTCATTAAAATGGCAATCGGCAAAACGTGATCTAAAGACATCACCTGTTAGAGGCTCAAGGTATCTGATTATTGATGGTGAGTCAAATCCAACATATATTCCCAACCTTCTTTGTAGTCCCATTTTTGTTCGTTTTGGTGGCGCAATTGGAACATAAATCGCACAACAAAAAATCTTTATATGAAAAATATTGGGTTCATGACCAAAAGCAAGTTGTAATGGGGAATATTCATGATACGAGCTTGGTCTAATGCGAATTAGTGATGCAGCATGTAAAATTGTATGACTCCATAGAGAACTTGACAATTTAGCTTTCATCAACAATGGTCTAGCAATTAATTGAAGACGTTTAATTAATGATTCAGCTAAATCATTTTGAGTATGTACATATGCAACACTATGTTCAACCGTAATTCCTGTTGACATACAATAATTATTGAAAGCCTGAGATGTGAATTCTCCAGCATTGTCAAGTCTGACTTCCTTGATCGTATAATCAGGAAATTGGGCTCTTATTTTAATTATTTGAGCCAAAAATCTCGCAAATGTCATATTGCGAGTAGACAATAGACAGACATGTGACCATCGACTTGAGGCATGAATTAATACCATAAAATATTGAAATGGTCCACATGATGGATGAATATGTCCACATGTATCACCTTGAATTCTTTCAAGAAATGTGGTAATTATGTCTTAATTTTAACTGGTGAATGCTTTATAATTAGCTTTCCAAGAGAACATGCTTCACATGGACTATTGTTGCTCAAATTGAGTTCAGATCCTTTTAATGAATGTCCATGTGTAGTTTCAATTATCTTTCGCATCATTGATGAACCAGGATGACCTAGTCGATCATGCCATAGAGTCAATAATTCTGGATTTTCATTAACTACCATATTTGATTCGATTTCATTAATATACGTATAATGCAACCCTGATGAGATATATGGTAGTTTTTCAAGAAAATGTTTCTTTATTGGCATATGCTTAGTAATGAAAACATATTTAGCGTTATTTGTAGTCATTGACTCAGTATAATATCCATGACGATATATATCTTTAAAACTCAATAAATTCCTTCTGGATTTTGGGGCAAATAAAGCATCATTAATGATAAACTTTGTTCCATTTGGTAAAGTAAAAGTAGCTCTACCAGATCCTTCAATCAATTTAATAGGACCTCCTATTGTACCGACTTGAAATTTTGAGGGTTCTAAATATGTAAAATATTTCTTACTTGTGAGAATTGTATGAGTTGTACACCAGTCAAGTAGGGAGAAATCACCGGTATTCTCCATATCTTGCTTCAGTTCAAATAAACAATATTAAAACAAATATTGCAATAAACATGGTAAGAATTTGAAAAGATATTATTTTATTGAAAGCACACAACAAAAATGCAGGAAGCATATAATACAACTTAAAACATAAATCACACTAAGCATATTCACCCAGAAGATCACAAAACACATATTAAGCCAAACGAACATCATAGTCATCAGTAAAGTCTGTCGCCTCCATAAAGGTGGAATCATCATTTGGATTTTGTTCGAAAAGGTTAACTTTTTTTTCTTTATCCATCAAACTTTATTGGTACATCTTACAAAGATGTTCTGCTGTATGACATTTGTAGGCCCAATGCCCTTTCATTCCACATTTAAAGCAATAACCTTGAGAGTTTTTATATTTTTCTTTGTTCTGGTAGTTATTCTTAAACACGATGTTGGTATGTGAGGGATTGTGAAAACCCCCTTGACCACGACCACATTTTTTACCGCGTC
This sequence comes from Linaria vulgaris, assembly GCA_948329865.1. Classification (NCBI taxonomy): domain Eukaryota; kingdom Viridiplantae; phylum Streptophyta; class Magnoliopsida; order Lamiales; family Plantaginaceae; genus Linaria; species Linaria vulgaris. The sequence goes on along the minus strand of OX415251.1, from coordinate 49,194,195 downwards.
CACCTCTATAGCCATATCCTCCTATATGACCACCTCTATCTTGACCACGACCTCGATTGGCATTATCATTGTTACCTCGTCCACATGAGTTTGAAAAATTAATGGCATTTGTCTCAGGTAATGCATGTGCTCCGGGAGGACGAGATTGCTGATTTTTCATCAATAAGTTATTGTAACTTTCTGCCATTAACAACCTTTATTGCAAGTCGTGATATTTTAAAATATTCATCAATCTGTAGTGTTGTTGGACATTTATCATGGACATATGGAAAGTAGAAAGTATTTTTTCTATCATTTCTCTATCAGTAAGCTTTCTCCACAATAAATTTAATCTGAACGAATCTCCATAAGTGCGGAGTTGTATGCACTTACAATCTCAAAATCTTGGAACCTTAAATTGTTCCAATCATCAGTGGCTTTTGACAACATGGTTTCCTTTTAATGGCAATATCTTTCTAGTAGGTTTGTCCATAATTCATGAGGATCGGTAACATCGAGATATTCCCTCTTTAAGGTTTCATCTAAATATTTTCTCATATAGATACAACCTCACATTTTTCTGGATTCGTATTTGTATTTACTACAGCAAGAGTTTCAACGATACTCTTTGATCTGAGGTACAATTTTGTATCTGATTTACATTGTCCATAATTCTTGCCAGTGATATTGAGTATACAACTAACTGTACTCGTGAGGTTAGACATTTTTCCAGCTAAATACATAACCAAGAAAAATATAATTAGGATCGAAATATTTTATTTAACACATAATCATAGAAGCACAATTATTACAATAATATAATGTAATCATCTCATCTCTAGCCAAATCTTGAACTCGAACATTATTATGATAAAATGAAGGAATATCATAGGGACAAACATAAGAGTGTCCTCATCTACTAGCATAAACAAAAAAATTGAAAGGTAAATGAGGATCAAGATCGCTGTTGTTGTAGAGATCATTTTGCAAGATGAGAGAAATAATGTGAAGATTTGTGTTATGAAATTTGTGTATTTATAGAGGAAAAATATAAGTAGCCGTTTATAGTCGTTAGAAAAATAATCATTTTGGCATGTTTCATGAACGGTAATGTCTTTAATAATTTAGCAACAAAAATTAATTGTAATAGCATGTAAAATAATTTCCGCCGCATTAGTGATATTTTAACGGGCATATGGAATAATATTACGATAAGTAAATACATATATATTTTCCGCCACATTCCTATGTAAAAACTTTCATGGGCTTAAGGAATAATGTAAACAAATAAAATAATTGCAATGAATTAAGTGAGTAAATAATTTCTGCCACATTACTATGTAAAAACTTTCATGGGCATATGGAATAAAATAAGCAATATAATAGGAGGTAAAACCTTCCATAATAATAAATTGTTAGTAGTCGTTTCTAGCTTGGGGTTAACTCAAGCATCAACGAAAGTTAAAATTAGCGTTAGTATTAGAGTTAGATGACAATAAAATATAAAGAGGATTTTCATCTAATCATAAAATTATAGATAGGCGGTAATCCGTCTTGTCTATAATAATGGAGATAGTTGAACAAGTAAAAATATAAACTTTCGTACCTTTTAACGTTGAACATTTTCTTTAACGAAGGAACTGAATTCTTTCGGATCGAACACTATCGTGCTAATAACGTGTTATAGAAAAGCTAAAACTATTGGGGTTTATAACAATATATTTAAAAGGACATAGGGAAAGAAGAGCAAATAAGGAGTATATTACTTGTGAATGAGTGTTTTTATCTTCATCTTGATGGCTCCTTATATAGGGAAGAATTTCCAATATCTTACACTATTTTAAACAACTACTACTATTATAAAATAGTATTTGTACATAATTTTCAACAATGACCACTAGGCATATCCCGCTAATCATATTTATAACATCTTTAACTTTCTTTTTTGGGTAAACAAAGAGAAAAATAAAAGCCCTTAGGCTAAGTCTCTAACTAAAACAACAATAACACTAGGAGTAGGCCTGTCCCAAAATAGAACTCTTCCATCCTCTTGCGCAACCCCTTTTGTAAGCCCATCGGCGACTTCATTCGCCTCCCTTGGAATCCAAGTAAGGTTGCACTTCTACGGTTTGTGCAAAAGCATCTTGCACTCGTGAACAATCTCCACGTGCTCCGGTTGTGGTTCGAGTTCATCTTTTAATAACTTGTACGCAACAAGCGAGTCCGTTTCAACCTCCAGTTGTGGCAGTCTCCTATCCCATGCTAATTCAAGTCCTTGTTTCAAAGCCTCCAATTCTGCTCCATCCACTGTAGGTGCCGCAAGGTATTTGGCAAATCCCCAAATCCATCCTTCTTTCTCGCCCCTTAGCACCCCGACAGCCATCCTCGCGTTCCTATGCACACTCGTACCACCGTCGACATTTAATTTGAGCAATCCCAGTTTTGGTTTCTTCCATTTTTGTTTCTTGCCCTTCTCATTCCTTATTCGCCCTTCAAACAAGTCGCGGCTGAGGCTTTTGATTTGGAATAGTCGACCAACCACATTGTTCTCCTTTCCGTGAAACACTCTCGCATTTCGGTGTTTCCATATGATCCATAACTCGCCGTGAAAATCCAGTACCATGCTACCTTCAACAAAATGTTATCCCGCAACTCAAGATCCCCCAAGTTTGCGCGCAACCACGAGTCGTCATCCAGTGCCTCGAATTCACCTAGATCGTCTTTCGCGATAATCTTCGCCCAAACCTTCCTCGCTGCGGGACAATAACAGAGAAGGTGTAGCTCGATTTCATCCGCGTGGTCGCACAAGCTGCATCAGGTTGTGTCGGACAATTTTCGAACTTTTCTTAGATGATTCGTGGCGAGCCTTTTCCGAGCAATAACCCACAAGAAGTGCTGCAGTTTATTGCTTACATGCACACGCCATGAGCATGCCAGCATAGGAAGTACCATTAGGGCTAGTCTGGACCCCGATTTCTTTCGCCCCAATTTGACAATCCATCATCTCCAATTGATTCTCCGACTGTCGCAATCTTTTCAGAATTCTAGTATCAGTCATGAACGAATATTCCGGCCGATCTCCTTGCGGAAACGGTGATAAATCCGGTGGTTTTGGTGGCTCGTTCCACAGTAGGGTTCCGTTCGTATTTTCGCTCATATTTTAGTCGGAGAAGAGCTGGATTCTCTGTCTTAGGTACAAAATTAAGTAATAAACAAATATTATAATTCTTTAACTCTAAACAAGAGAAAAATCAAACATATAATAATTAAATCTGTCGGTTTCGGGGATAAATATCCAATTCGTGTTCATTGTTGCTCCTTTCTTATATACCCTGCTGTGACATGCGCATTCATATCTCATTTGCAAGACATGAAAACTATGAAAAGACCTTTAGGAATTGGGTGCAAAGAACGAGATTATTTAGCAACCTCCTTTCACTTTTCTCCAGTTGTTTGTGTAATAATCTGATTTTTGAATGGTAAATAAGAAAATATCACCATTCGTCCATTCTTAATTTAATAGTAGATATTTTTTAATTACGGTTAGTGAGCTCTTTACAGTTTGGGCCATTAACAGCCGATAGTTCGTCTTTATATCAAAAGTTGTATAATTAAAAGTCATAAGTATAAAGTTAAGAAGTACTCAAAAGTAATGTGTGTATTGTGTGCTTAAATATGTAAAAGCCCATATGTTAATTATATACACTTGATGGGGGTATTTTAGGAGGCCCAAAAGTATTTTGGGCCGCCCTACCCGTGAAAGACCCAAAAATATAACTATTGAACTAGGGCCGTTCGACTGTTGTTGAGACTGTCGAACCGAGTCCCGTTCGGCTGTTATGATCCGCACTCGGTGTGGGTCCCGCAGAACGAGGGTCTATAAATACCCCGTTCTCCGATATTCACGCCACACATTCATTACTACGCACCAACCCATAACGATCGAATCCGTCCCTTCGATTGTTATCTTGTTCGACTGTTCACCGTTCGACAGTTAACCATTGAGCTGGCCCGAGAGTTCCTAATATCGAACCGAGGCCGTTCAACAGTTTTCCTGATTCGAGGCTTTGGAGTATCGAACCATATTCGACCATTGAAGGACTATCGAACTGTCATCGTTCGACAATCTGCTGCTCGGAGCTACTTTAGTTATTTTGCTCAGTTTACTTGTGTTAGGTGTTCCGGACCAAGCTAGTCCATTCTTTGTAATAGAATAACATTATTGTTGTGGTTAAATTCGCAAGTACACGAAATCGTAACAAGTAATAAAGTGATAGATAGGGTTGTCGATCCCACGATGAATAAATAATTAATTACCAAAATTGATTAACTCTTAATTTATTTCAGAAACCGAATTTCAGATTGTTCAAGCAAAAAGATAAACAATTTACTAACTACATGTAAAAACTTTTAACAAAGTATGGCGTTGAGACAATAGTATAACAAGGGTATATCAATAAATAAGAGTAGACAATGAGAGAAGAGATGGGAATCATGATTTCACCGTCATTAGTCTGATCTAACTTTTAATTAAGCATATGGTTACGAGTTTCACGTTCAAAATTATTGTTGGTTATCACTATTTATGCTTTATGTACTCTTTATCAAGTTATACATAAATTTTACAGCTTTACAACTAGAAAATGAGTCTAGTTACGAAGATGTGCACATGTATGTTCGGTGGTGATTTAATCAACCACGTGAAAACGAATAACGATAGATATATTTTTATTCTATTGAAAATTCACGGTATTTACTTCGGAGAAATTTCACGAAAATCTCCTCTCGGTTTCAATTCGATCCTTAGTTCATCCAAAAGTTGGCCAAAAATTTAGAAGCATTATATTCACAAATAAATACACCAACCATTTTGACATCGTAACAATACGTTTAATTTAGATTAGATCATCGTAATTAGGCTACGTCACTATCCAAGCAAAGTAAATTTAGCACAAAATAGAATATAGAACAAGACTATAAGATAAATATAACATCATAAAGTAAAGAGAGAAAAGTAAAGAGAGTTTAGACATCGTTACAGATTTTTACTTCCGTAAAGCTTCCGGTGGACTCCCTCGTACAAACTCTGAATTACTCCTCCAAAATTACAAGCTACTAGCGAATACTACTACTATAGAAAGACTAGTAAGTGGAGAGAGAATGAAAAAATTGGTGTGTTGAAATATGGAAAATGTGATATCTATTTATAGTTGAATCAAAAACATTAGAAGACTTCTCGACCGTTCATCCCGTTTTGATCCAATGGTCCAAAGTTGTCATATAATTGATGAATTATGAATCACATGATTCATGACACTCTAGAGTCTTCCATTTGAAAGCTTGCAAGACTGAATATAGACCATTGATTAGCCATTTTCATCCGACGATCATCGAGCGCGCGAGTTGCATATGTACGTTTTAGCTTTGTGCAGCTTTACCGTTTTGGTTATAACTTGTACACCAGATGTCAAAATCACAAACCGCTTGTTGCGTTGGAAGCTAGACACCTGTGGCTTTTTAGTGATATATCGAACCAAACATAACTCAATCTACACAGGTGTCAGTGAATTTTTGAAGTTTTGGTTCTTGATTGACAAATCATATTTCAACCTACTAAACATGAAAACAAACATAAAAATACCACAAAACTATCAAGAATAATCAAGTAAACAAGTGTAAGAGCATGATAATGATGAGTATTTCCCAAGCTCATCACATCCCCAAACTTGTTCATTTGCTTGTCCTCGAGCAAAATGCGTAAAACAAACAATGCAACATTCTAGACTAAAAAATAACTAAAACAAAGACAGAATAAAAAATTATTTCATAGTATCATTTAAATCACAGACCAATTCTGAGAGTTTCTTTACTGTTTGATGAGAATACAAAGAATCAGAGCAATGACGCACTCGTTCACAACTTGGTGGTTAATCAAGTTTTTCACAAACAAATCTCCATGTGCAACGTGTGTGAACAATAAATGCAATGATTATTGAGTTTACTTGGATAAGTTCATCAAAATAAGTTTACCAAAGTTAATCATCCTTACTCCATATTTATAACTTTCACACCATCTCTCTGCTAATCTGAATAAGATTCACTAAAGATCAATATGACTTTTTCAGCTTGTAACATTAGGCTAGGGTATGGGCTCAGTGAAGGACAAGTAAAAGCAGAGCTAGAGACGTAAGATATTACATTCAGAAATCTCTTGCACTTTGGTTCTTTCTCCCTTTCTTTCTTCACAACATTTCATATCACTCCTCCTTTTTTTTCTTTTTTCTTTTTTCATTTCCTTCACATTTCCCCAAAACTTATTCATTTTGATATGTACCAAAGGCGTGATCTTCATATTTCACTTTTTTTTTGTTTTTTTTTGTTCATTTTTTTTCAACATTTCCTTTTCCACATATTTTCTTCCATTTCAAGTTCTTGAATGCAATTCAATCTCTAGAAGGGTAGGATAACTGTTTGTGGCTACATGGGGTGGTAAATGGGCTCATTAAAAAAAAGGCTTTAACGAAAGGCTTAGAGGGGTTCTGGCGATTAATTTGTTTGTGAAGGGTATGGCTTGAAAGGTTCAAACGTGTTAAAGAAAAGATGGCCTAAATCATATCTATAGTGAATCATCATCAACGATTTTGCTTCAAGAAGCTCGGGTGTATCTCCCTTAGTTTACTTATCTCAATAACCGTTCTCCAAGTATGCTCAACCACCAATGCAAATCAATGTATGAAAAGTGCATATGAAGATAGGCATGCTCAAACATAGATTAAACGACATGTTGTTCACATAGTATATCATGCTCATCATCATCACAAAACCACCATAAGTATCAGAGTTTCTCATCATTGATCCATAATCTGAACAATTATGTGAAGTAAAGATGCACTTTTTTTTGTTTATTTTTTTTATATATAATTATAAAGACAATAGAAGCCATCACAATCAAAAACGTTCCCCAAACTTAGATGAGACATTGCCCCTAATGTCTAAAACCAAAGAAACAAATATAAACAATAATAAAAACGATGTCACCTGATAGGAAAATAGTAGTTGTTACGTCTAGAAGCGGCATAAGCGCCTTCTATGAGTTGAGGATTGGCTTTCCATCTAATTTTCTTAAAAATTGGTAAACATGGTCTTTTAACGTCAGATTCCCAAGACGACACTGGCTGCTTCCATGTTAACTGTAAAGATAATAAAAGAGAAAAAATAGCATATATACAATACAACTGAAAATAACAATAAAAAGAAAGAATTAATATGGGTTGCCTCCCAAACAACGCTTGATTTATAGTCATCGGCTTGACTTTTGGTAATGATTCAAGCGGGATCATGTAAAGTCATGGAGGTCTTCTGCCTCTCAAACTTGCCTCCAATGTAGTGCTTCAGTCTTTGCCCATTAACTTTGAATGCTTCCTTGTTATTGCTTTGAATTTCAACGGCTCCATATGGAAAGACTTTCGTGATTGTAAATGGGCCAGACCATCTTGATTTTAACTTTCCAGAAAAAAGTCCAAGACGTGAGTTATACAAAAGTACTTGTTGACCTGGCTCAAAATCACGTTGTAGAATGTGTTTGTCATGCCTTCACTTTGTTCTCTCTTTGTAGATTTTGGCATTTTCATAAGCTTCATTTCTGAATTCTTCCAAAGCATTGAGTTGTAGCATTATCTTTTCTCCACCCAGTTTCATATCCATGTTCAGGCTTTTCACAGCCTAATAAGCTTTGTGTTAAAATTCGACCGGCAAGTGACAAGCTTTTTCAGAAACCAAACGATATGGTGACATACCTATTGGATTTTTGTAAGCAGTGCGATAATCCCAAAGTGCATCATCAAGCTTTTTGGCCCAATCTTTTCTTGAAGAATTCACTGTTTTCTCCAATATTCGCTTTATTTTCCTGTTTGAGATTTCCACTTGGCCACTGGTTTGTGGATGATAAGCAGTTGCAACTTTGTGGCGTACTCCGTATTTAGCCAATAAAGATTCAAAGTAGTGGTTAAGGAAGTGTTTACCTCCATCACTGATGCTTGTTCTGGGTGTTCCATATCGGGTGAATATGTATTTTCGAAGAAAATTGATCACCTCCTTGGTATCGTTAGTTGGTAAAGCACTGGCATCCACCCACTTTAAGACATAGTCAACTGCTACCAAAATGTATTTGTTGTTGTATGACGACGGAAATGGTCCCATGAAGTTAATGTCCCAAACATCAAATAATTCAACTTCAAGAATATTATTCAAGGGAATTTCATTACGTCTTGCAATATTTCCAGTCCTTTGACATCGATCACACGAACTAACAAAAACATGAGCATCTTTAAACAAAGTTGGCCAATAAAGTCCACACGAAAGTACATTCGCTGCAGTTTTTGTTTCACCATAATGTCCTTCATATTCTAAAGAATGACAATGTTGTAATACCTCAGCAATTTTTTCTTCTGGAACACATCTTCTTAAAAGCTAATCACGGCAGTGCTTGTAGAGGTATGGATCATCCCACAAAAAATATTTGATTTCGGAAAAAAAAATCTTCTTCTGCTGGTAAGTTAATTCATGTGGAATAATATTTCATGCAAGGTAATTGACAGTATCAGCGTACCATGGAGCATTGGTTGTTTGCATAGCGTATAGCCTCTCATCGGGTAATTCTTCATTGATTGGTTGAAGTTCATGTGCTTCTTTAACTTTCAATTGTGATAGATGATATGCGACAACCTTTTTTGAGCATTTTTTGTCATGGATTTCCACATCAAATTCTTGAAGAAGCGGGATCCATCGAATCAACCCTGGTTTTGCATCTTTCTTTGAAAGCAAGTACTTGATTGCTGAATGATCTGTGTACACAATTACTTCAGAACCAATCAAATATGAACAAAATTTATCAAATGCAAAAACAATTGCTAATAACTCCTTCTCTGTTGTTGCATAATTCATTTGAGCATCACTTAGAGTTCGAATGGCATAGTAGATCACATGTAAGACTTTGTTCTTTCTTTGGCCCATCACTACTCCAATAGCATAATCACTTGCATCACACATCAGTTCGATTGGAAGATTCCAATCGGGGGTGGAAACTACTGGTACTTCTGTTAGCTTCTTTTTCAGCAAGTTGAAGGCTTTGTGACATTCTTCATCAAATGCGAAAGTGGATTCCTTTGCCAACAAGTTGCACAAAGGTTTTGTGACTTGAGAAAAATCTTTGATGAAACGCATATAAAATCCTGCATGTACAAGAAAACTACGAATACCTTTTAGTGATGTAGGAGGTGGAAGTTTTTCGATTACCTCAACCTTGGCTCGATCAAGTTGAATGCCTCTGACATATATATGGTGTCCTAGGATAATTCCTTCTTGTACCATGAAGTGACACTTTTCCCAGTTCAAGATCAAGTTTGTTTCTTCACATCTCTTCAATACTAAAGACAAGTTAGTCAAACAGTCATCAAATGACATATCAAAGACAGAAAAATCGTCCATGAAAACCTCAATGAATTTTCCACCATGTCAGAAAAATAGACATCATGCACCTTTGAAAAGTAGCAGGGGCATTACAAAGACCAAAAGACATTCTTCTAAATGCAAATGTACCATATGGGCAAGTGACAGTTGTTTTCTCTTGATCCTCAGGTGCAATGGGTGTTTGATTATATCCAGAATAACCATCAAGAAAACAGTAACAAGGGTGACCTGCAAGTCGATTCAACATTTGATCAATGAAGGGTAAAAGAAAATGATCTTTGCGGGTTACCTTATTTAGTTTTCGATAGCCAATGCACACCCTCCATCCAATGACTGTTCTTGTGGGAATATCTTCATTGTGTTTATTCTTCACTACAACCATTCCTCCTTTCTTGGGCACAATATGTATTGGACTCACCCATGAGCTATCGGAAATTGGGTAAATAATTCCAGCATCTAGAAGCTTTAATACTTCCGCCTTTACCACTTCCTTCATATTGGGATTCAGACGACGTTGATGTTCGACAAGTGGCTTGTAGTTCTCCTCCATTAGTATTTTATGCATACAAGTTGAAGGACTGATGCCTTTGATATCGGCAATGGACTACCCTAAGGCAGTTTTATGATCTCTTAGAGCTCTCAACAACTTATATGTATCAACATTAGTCAATGACGATGAGATTATAACAGGCAGAGTTGAATTATTTCCCAAAAATTTATACTTTAAATGAGAAGGAATTGGTTTAAGATCTAGAGTTGGTGGCTTAATAATAGATGGGATTGTGATATTCGTACCTTTCTCTAGCTCTTCAACCTTTCCTTTGTAATTAATCGGTATTGCATCAAGGGCTAAAATACATCTTACAATATCATCATTATCAAAATCTCTCTCTTCTTTTATAAGACATACCTCGAGTGAATCTTCCAAGTGGCTTTCGTCGAACACTTGTTCAATCATCTTGTTGAGAATGTCAATTTTGAAACAACTATCAGCTTTTGATGGGAATTTGATAGCCTTGAAGACGTTGAACGTGATTTGTTCATCTTGCACTCTCATCGTAAGGTCTCCTCTTTGCACATCAATTAGAGTTCTCCAAGTAGCACAGAATGGGCGACCAAGAATGATTGGAATATCATGATCTTCTTCCATGTCCAGGACGATGAAATCTGCAGGGAAGATAAACTTATAAACTTTAACCAATACATTTTCAACCATACCTCTAGGATACTTGATTGATATGTCTGCTAGTTGAAGGAACACGGTGGTTGGTTTGGCTTCTCCAAGTTCCAACTTTTTGTGCACAGAAAGAGGCATCAGGTTAATGCTTGCATCTAAGTCACACAATGCTTTCTCAAAATGTGAATTTTCGATTATATAAGGAATTGTAAAACTCCCTGGATCTTTGAGCTTTGGTGGCAATTTCTTCTGTAGAATGGCACTGCACTCCTCGGTTAGGCATACAGTTTTATGTTCTTCCAACTTTCTCTTATTTGATAAAATTTCTTTCATGAATTTGACATAGCTGGGCATCTGTTCAAGAGCATCTGCAAAAGGAATGTTAATGTGCAATTTTTTAAAGATATCAAGAAATTTAAAAAATTGCTTATCCAATTTAGTTTTCTTCAATCTTTGTTGAAATGGGATTTCTTGAACATTTGATGGTCGCGCCTCGGTGAAAGTTTGATGTAGCTCAGCTTCACGTCCCTGTTCATGTGTATGAAACTTCTCTTCTTGTGATGCAACAGGTTCTGGTACACTTTTCCACTTTGGAGTGTAATTGCCTGCACATGTTCTCGAGGGTTGGTTTCTGTATTGCTTGGCAATTCACCTTGTGCTCTTTCGGCTAAAGTGGTGGCAAGTTGACCCATTTGTGCCTCTAATTTTCTGATGGATGCACCTTGGTTTTGGAACTATTGCTTGGTTTCATTGATAAATTGGTTAGTTCTTGAGGATAATTGGTTTGTGGTAGTGGCTAACTAAGTGACAATGTCCTCTAGGAAAAGTTTCTTTTCTTGGTGTAGTGGAAATCCAAGAGGAGGCATGATATGGTTCTGGTTGTTGCTCCAAGAGAGGTTAGGGTGGTTCCCCCATCCAGGGTTATAGGTGTTGGAATATGGATTATTCTGCGGCCTGTTAAAATTTGACACAAAATTTGCTTCTTCATTTTGAGCAAAATTTTCATAATTGCTTACCAAATGACAGTTGGCAGTTGAATGTGAGTTTCCACAAAAATGGCATGTTGCTGATGTGGACTGAATGGCATTTACCCTCATTGTTCCCAGTTATTTGGTGAGAGTAGCGACTTGTGCTGTTAATGCTGTGATATCATCTATCTCGTGCACACCAATCGGTCTTTTCTATCGTTCAGAAGGCCACTGGTAATTGTTCGACGCCATTTCCTCCAATAGTTGATAGACATCCTCTGTGGTTTTCGCCATTAAAGCTCCTCCTGCAGCCGCATCTACTAAGGTTCTAGTGTTTCCACTCAACCAGTTGTAGAATGTTTGAACTTGCAACCATTTGGGAAGTCCATGGTGAGGGCACTTCCTAAGCATTTTCTTGTACCTTTCCCATGTTTCGTACATATTCTCCATGTCGTGTTGCACAAACTGAGTGATTTCATTCCTTATTTTTGTTGTTTTAGTTGGGGGAAAGAACTTAGCTAAAAATATTTGTGCTAATTCTTCCCATGAAGTGTTACTACCTTGAGGAAGTGAATTGAGCCAGTTCTTCGCCTTGTCCCGTAATGAGAATGGGAATTGTCTCAACTTGATAGCATCTTCTCAAACTCCATTGTGTTTAAAAGTATCACATATTTCTAAAAAATTAGCTATATGTGCATTGGGATCTTCACTCGGGAGTCCACAAAATTGAACCGATGTTTGGATCATCTGAATAATTACTGGTTTAATTTCAAAATTATTTGCAGCAATTGACGGCTTTTGGATGCTTGTGTTGGCACCTAAGATTATTGGGACATCGTAGTCCCGCAAGGCTTTTGATTCATTTTTTATTAGTCCACTCATTTTGCTTTTATCCTTTTCTATCCTACGCAATATTTGTAAAAATTCTTCAATTTCAGGATCAAAAGGTAAAAGTGTTGAGTTCTTGCTCCTTGTAACTCTTTTTGATTTTTTATTTTTCTCAATTTTGAAAGAAGACAAAAAAACAACAACAGTAAAAAAGATAATTATTTACCGTCACAAAAAATAAAAACCTTGCGAGGAACCAAACGTTTTTTTTTATCAAGGTGACTTTTTTTTTACTACAGTAAAATATTAACACATATACGACATAATCTCAAATCAACATTAGGGTTAACTGGTATTGATATTAATTAATTTTATTCCCCGGCAACGGCGCCAAAAACTTGTTGTGGTTAAATTCGCAAGTGCACGAAATCGTAACAAGTAATAAAGTGATAGATAGGGTTGTCGATCATACGAAGATTAAACAATTAATTACCAAAATTGATTAACTCTTAATTTATTTGGGAAACCGAATTTCAGATTGTTCAAGCGAAAAGATAAACAATTTACTAACTACAGGTAAAAACTTTTAACAAAGTAGGGCGTTGAGACAATAATATAACAAGGGTATAACAATAAATAAGAGTAGACAATGAGAGAAGAGTTGGGAATCACGATTTCACCGTCATTAGTCTGATCTAACTTTTAATTAAGCATATGGTTACGAGTTTCACGTTCAAAATTATTGTTGGTTATCACCATTTATGCTTTATGTACTCTTTCTCAATTTATACATAAATTTTATAGCTTTACAACTAGAAAATGAGTCTAGTTACGAAGATGTGCACATGTATGTTCGGTGGTGATTTTATCAACCACGTGTAAACGATAGATATATTTCTATTCTATTGAGAATTTATGGTATTTACTTCAGAGCTATTTCACGAAAATCTCCTCTCGGTTTCAATTCGATCCTTAGTTCATCTAAAAGTTGGCCAGAATTTTAGAAGCATTATATACACAAATAAATACACCAACTATTTTGACATCGTAATAATACGTTTAATTTAGATTAGATCATCGTAATTAGGCTACGTCACTATCCCATCAAAGTAAATTTATCACATAATGGAATATAGAACAAGACTATAAGATAAATATAACATCATAAAGTAAAGAGAGAAAAGTAAAGAGAGTTTAGACATCGTTACAGATTTTTACTTCCGTAAAGCCTCCGGTGGACTCTCCCGTATAAACTCTGAATTACTCCTCCAAAATCACAAACTACTAGCGAATACTACTACTATAGAAGGACTAGTAAGTGAAGAGAGAATGAAGAAGATTGGTGTGTTGAAATATGGAAAATGTGACGTCTATTTATAGTTGAACCAAAAACATAAGACGACATCTCGACCGTTCATTCCGTTTTGATCCAATGGTCCAAAGTTGTCATATAATTGATGAATTATTAATCACATGATTCTTGACACTCTAGAGTTTTCCATTTGAAAGCTTGCAAGACTGAATATAGATCATTGATTAGCCATTTTCATCCAACGATCATACAACTTCACCGTTTTGGTTATAACTTCTACACCAGATGTCGAAATCACAAACCGCTTGTTGCGTTGGAAACTAGATACCTGTGGCTTTCCAGTTATATATAGAACCAAACCTAACTCAATCTATACAGGTGTCGGTGAAGTTTTGAAGTTTTGGTTCTTGATTGACAAATCATATTTCAACCTACTAAGCATGAAAACAAACATAAAAATACCACAAAACTATCAAGAATAATCAAGTAAACAAGTGTAAAAGCATGATAATGATGAGTATTTCCCAAGCTCATCACCCCCCCCCCCCAAACTTGTTCATTTGCTTGTCCTCGAGCAAAATACGTAAAACACACAATGCAACATTCTAGACTAAAAAAAAACTAAAACAAAGACAGAATAAAAAATTATTTCACATTATCGTTTAAATCATGGATCAATTCTAAGAGTTTCTTTACTGTTTGATGAGAATACAAAGAATCAGAGCAATGACGCACTCGTTCACAACCTGGTGGTTTATCAAGTTTTTCACAAACAAATTTCCATGTGCAACGTGTGTGAACAATAAATGCAATGATTATTGAGTTTACTTGGATAAGCTCATCAAAACAAGTTTACCAAAGTTAATCATCCTAACTCCATATGTATAAATTTCACACCATCTCTCCGCTAATCTGAATAAGATTCACTAAAGATCAATATGACTTTTTCAGCTTGTAACATTAGGCTCGTGTATGGTCTCACTGAAGAACAAGTAAAAGCAGAGCTAGAGACGTAAGATATTACATTCAGAAATCTCTTGCACTCCGGTTCTTTCTCCTTTTCTTTCTTCACAACATTTCATATCCCTCCTTTTTTTTTTTTTTTTTATTTTTTATTTTCCTTCACATTTCCCCCAAACTTATTCATTTTGATATGTACCAGAGGGATGATCTTCATATTTCTCTTTTTTTTGTTTTTTTTTCATTTTTTTTCAACATTTCTTTTTCCAGATATTTTCTTCCATTTCAAGTTCTTGAATGCAATTCAATCTCTAGAAGGGTAGGATAACTGTTTGTGGCTACATGGGGTAGGTAAATAGGCTCATTAAAAAAAAGACTTTAATGAAAGGCTCAGAGGGGTTCTGGCGATTATTTTGTTTGTGAAGTGTATGGCTTGAAAGGTTCAAACGTGTTAAAGAAAAGATGGCCTAAATCATTTCTATAGTGAATCATTATCAACGATTTTGCTTCAAGAGGTGATCAATTATTTATGAAGCTCGGGTGTATCTCCCTTAGTTTACTTATCTCAATAACCGTTCTCCAAGTATGCTCAACCACTAATGCAAATCAATGTGTAAAAAGTGCATATGAAGATAGGCATGCTCAAACATAGATTAAACGACACGTTGTGCACATAGTATATCATGCTCATCATCATCACAAAAACCACCATAAGTATCGAATTTTCTCATCATTGATCCATAATCTGAACAATTATGTGAAGTAAAGATGCATTTTTTTGTTTATTTTTTATTTTTTTTATATATACCGGTGCTGAAGTTATACGATGGAAAGACGGATCCGAACGAGCACCTCTTCCTCCTGGATAGTACGCTTAACTTGTACGGATTCAGTGACAATATGCAAGCCCGTATTTTCGCCACACTCTGGTCGGAGTGGCATTGGACTGGTTCGCCAGAATCACCGCAAGGTCAATCAGAAGCTATGAAGAGCTAAGGAATAAGTTCTTGAATCAATTCTCGAGCCAGTCTAGGACAGTGACAGATCATTCACACCTATACTCAATAAAACAAGGGGACAAAGAGACCCTGAAAGATTTTATGAGGTGGTTCAATGCAGAACTATTGAAGATAGACGATCCGAAATGAGAGATGGTCGCGAACATCGTTTTCCATGCAACTAGGAATGAAGCCTTTAGCGAGGACTTGCTTAAGGTAAAGGCGAGGACGATTGAAGTGATCAACCAACTCGCACATCAGGTAGTGCATTGTGAGGAAATGATGGCGGTAAAAGCAATTGTCCATGCCCCCAGAGTTAAGGAAAGAGGTAGAGAGGAGCAAGGTCACAACAGAACAGGACCAGCAGGTACATGAATTCGTTGCCAAGGCGATACACTCCCTTAAACACTGATATCATGATAGTGTTTGGGACCGCAAAGAGAAAAGGGTGGTTGAAAGAGCCAAGGAAGATGAGAGATTCTCCAGCCACCAGGCTATCGACCCGCTACTGCAAGTACCACAAACAAAATGGACATAAAGCAGAGGATTGCAAAGACCTCAAAGAAGAAATAGAGCGGTTGATAAAGGATGGCAAGCTCGCTGAGTATGTCAGGGGCTTGAAGGACGAGGAGGACAAGGCAAACCGGGATAGATCTTGCTCTCCCCGTAAGGACAAGCAGAAGGTGTCGGATAAGCCTCATATTTGGGACTATTCCCCAGATAATGGACAACCAACCCAAAAAAGGCATCATACATATAATATCGGGAGGTCCAGTGGGCGCTGACTCCGTCAAAGGACGAAAAAAGTGTCACCAGGGAGATCAACGCAGATCGCTACGTGGGCTTTGTGGATTTTCTTAGGATAGAGGAAATGGGGCCAGAGGAAATCATCTTCTCAAGGGTCGATCTGTTGAAGCTGAGCCCATAAGGAATTCAAGCTGGTAAGTTAGACTGCCCGTTAGTAGTAACTGTTGATATAGTTAACTTCGGGGTGATGAAAGTTTTGATAGACAATGGGAGCTCAGTCAATGTGCAGATGGCCTCGACATGGGATAAAATGGCGCTGGGAAATGAAAAAATGGAGGCAGTCAGGACCTCGTTACGTGGTTTTGGCGGGATGGAGGTGGTGCCCCCGAGGAATGGTATCTCTCCCCACCTCTCTAGGAACGTCACCTTAAAGGAAGATAATGCTCGTCGACTATGTGGTGGTCGACCTACCTTTTCCCTACAACGCAATTCTAGGAAGGCCAACGTTCAACGCCTTTCAAACAGTGCCATCAATGCACCATCAAATGGCGAGGTTTCCGACTACTAGAGGAACGGGCGAGATCATTGTTGATCACATGCAAGGCTGGCTCTGCTACGTAGCGTCACTTAAGCTGCCACCCCAAGAGGAGCAAGAGGCACTGGCACTACTGTGTCCCATAGAGATGGAGGGGATCGACTGAATCCCCCTTTTAATTCTGCTAGTTATTTCAATTTATGCACCGTTTGAACAATTTCTATCCGTCCCCTAAATCGCTTAGGCATGTAATAACCTAAATAGGAAATACGAAGGCTTGAGTCCCGGGGAAACTCCTCGGGAAATGCAGACAACCTGGCCATGTGCTAGGCTCAGCCCTATCTATTATCTAATTTCTATCTCCACAGGGGGCTACGAATGGCCCTTCTATGGCGAGTTTCACTTAAAGATCGCTACAAGTACACCCAGGGCGGAGCCACACAAAGCCTAAAACGGCGGCCACCGAGGCTGCAAGCGTACCACGTATTTATCTAATAGATCAAATGTCTATCAAGTTATTCCAAGGAAATATTATTGTTGCACAGAGGAGAATCGTAAAACAGGTACTGGTACGCAGGGATGGACACTTCGCCAAGAATATGGCAAGTGCAAACCGAAAAGTCCCACAAAAATAAACAGGATGGATACTTCGCCATAAGGTACGACAAGTGCAAACCTAAGTTCGAGGCAACAAAGGGTATGCACCCTTTGCTTAAATGAGGAGAATGCAGACCTAAAAATAAGACAACACCCAGAAATAAGTGCAAGCTAAACCGCTGCCCGTAGCACAACGTCGAAAAAGCAAATACACATCGAATAAATGCATAAATTGTAGCATACAACAAGGCGCTAAAGTCTTTAATTTTGAGTAACGCACGAGTAAGCAGTCAATGAAAATATAAACGACCCTCACAAACGTGAGACAAATATTAGCAAAATATTCGACATAAGAAAAGAGTTAAAACGATTAAATTATCCAAGGCAATAGGGCGACGCGGTGCCAAAACAAAACGAATAAATTATCATTAAAAACAGAATTTTGTACCAAGGCGTCTAGTCCTCGGCATCATTCGCATCCTCTAAAGAAGGATAGACGGCTGGCAAGGGGGAGGAGGAGACATTCCGCGATTAATCAATCCCTCGTTTTCCAACAGACTAGTAAACTCATCGGCAGAAGTGTGATCGTTGTCGAGAGCCGGAGGTAGAGGCTTGCGATCAGGACCTAATGACAAATCCAACCATTGTGGGTCAAATCAATCATGCAAATAGCCGATGCTGCTAATTTGCTGCACCGTGAGCACTTGAGCCTTTTTGGCATCCTGAATTCCGCGTCGGAGACTGGAGAAGGTATTGTACCGCACAAAATCTTCCGCTATCTCCACTCGCAGCTGTGTGGTGGGAATCTATTTGTGCCAAGAACAGGGAAATTATTAAAGGAAAGTACATAACCAAAGACCCAAACGAGCAAAAGAGGCATACCTCACTCAAACTGTGGGCATATCCAAGATCCTCTGCTTGCCCGATTTTCTCCTTCTCACTAGCCAATTCTTTCTCAAGGTCCGCCACAGATAAAATATAGTTTTTAACCAATCTTACAGAGTCACATCCCACAGATGAAAGGGAAAACTCTGAAACACGAAGCGAACCACCACTCAAAATAAGACAATTTTTACAGTTTGGAACCCGCTCTTGAATCAAGACCGACTCCCAAACTGAGGGGACTATATGATGGGGGTACTTTAAGAGGCCCAAAAGTGTTTTGGGCCGGCCTACCCGAGAAAGGCCCAAAAATATAACTATCGAATTGGGGCCCGTTCGACTGTTGTTGAGACTGTCGATTCGAGTCCTGTTCGACAGTTATGCTCCGGACTCGGTGTGGGTCCCACATACGAGATCTATAAATACCATGTTCCCTGATATTCACGACACACATTCATTACTACGCACCAACCCATAACGATCGAATTCGTCCATTCGATTGTTATCCCGTTCGATTGTTATCTTGTTCGACTGTTCACTGTTTGACAGTTAACCATCTAGCTGGCACTGTTTGAGAGTACCTAATATCGAACCGAGGCCGTTTGACTGTTTCCCCGATTCGAGACTTTGGAGTATCGAACCATCCGGGTTCGACCTTTCTCATATTCGACCATCAAAGGGCTATCGAACCGTCATCGTTCGACAGTCTGCTGCTCGGAGCTACTTTAGTTATTTTGCTCACTTTACTTGTGTTAGGTGTTCGGGACCAATATAGTACATTCCTTGTAATATAATAGCATTATTTTGGTTTATTCAGGCTCACTGTAACGTATTTCTCAGTGTATTGTAAACTAGACGAAATAAGACCAAAATAATAGTGAATTTAGATCATTATCAAAAAGGGGAAAAAACACGCACGCACGCAATTTTATTTTTGTTTCCGTCGGCATAGGGCATATTCCAACACCCGCAATTTTTTTTTCGTCTCTATATGTTTTTTACTTTACTATGTGATTATCATAATATATAATCACAACATGCAAATTGTTAGTACCTTGAAGCTTAGTGTTGTCAGAACCGGATCAAACACAAAATCAGTGAGGCTATTGGTTACTGGTCGAACTGGTTCAACCATTGATTGAACCGGTTAGTCAACGGTTAACAAAATATATAATTCAAACTTCAATTATATAATAAAATACTCAATTTGTATAACACAGTGAGAAATATTCAAGTGACTAGTATTTTGTTATATTATGAGGAATATGAATATGGTTACCAAAATACTAAGAGTTGAACCAGCATGTAGGTTGATGCTATGACAGTTTTGGGTTCTTTTCTCAAGAATCGTACTCAAGGAATCTTCATGTGGCGTTCCCACACACGACAACAAAATGATTACATGAAATTTTCCGGGTTGGTTAATTCTTAAATTATCGCGAGAGATGTGCTTCAGAATGCCATTCTTGTGCTCGCAGATAGATAGATAGATAGATAGATAGATAGATAGATAGATAGATAGATAGATAGATAGATAGATAGATAGAGAGAGAGAGAGAGAGAGAGAGAGAGAGAGAGAGAGAGAGAGAGAGAGAGAGAGAGAGAGAGAGAGAGAGAGAGAGAGAGCGAGAGAGAGAGAGAGAGAGAGAGAGAGAGAGAGAGAGAGAGAGTTTGGGTATGAGTATTTAAACGAAAGAGATTCAGGATATGAAAGCCCTTAAATATATAAGGAGGCAAAAATAAAGGAGAATATTTAAATAGATATATTGATTTTCTAAATGAGAGTACATGTGAGTTTATATAAATCTGAGTTGGTTACAAATGAGTGATTCCTTCTCTATTTATAAGACTTTGGGTGCGTTAGGAGCGTAGCAACTTGGTCATTTTCAATGATAGCCTGATATGTATGAACGTCTATTAACGATGCCTCGTGGGAGCTGGATCTGCTGACAGAGTTTAATTTGGATCGCTCGTGATTTAAGGAAGGTTTTTGCTAATAATGACTTACACTTCTTTATTGCACGCGTGATTCTTCCAAGTGGGTCAGTAATGCGCCAGACTGTATTAGAGAAGTCATTCGTACCGCACAAGTGGTTTTACGATCCTTCCTTGGTCCTTTGAATGGTAGGGTGTCTGCGACTTTAGTATATAAGGGGCCTATTCCGACGCTCTTCCTCAGGGCATTATGGTCTTTTTCTTTCCCAATGTATTTATGCATTATCAGAACGTTAAAAATGTGGTTATTATAATTGTTTAAATAAGCTTTATGATAATGAGGGTTACTTGTAACTATATTTGTTGGTGTGCTATAATTTCGCTACCTTAAAAGCGCAAATTATACACCTAAATTCATAAACGAGGGGACGAAAATGCAAAATGTGCAAGGACGTTAGGGCCTCCTGAACACCGAGATGATAGCAACAAAGACACTCGTCATGATGGCACAAGAATGCCACAACAATCATGTAGCTGATGTGGCCAAGAAAAGCTCCACGTCGACGAGACAGACGTGCCACGTTAGCAATGGACAACGTGGATTGTCGGGATGGTACGTTGGTAATTACCAACGTGCCACATCATCATCGCCCCACCTCATGTGGTAAGGCCCACTTCTAAGGCCATAGGCTCCTGCTCTCTCTTGTCTATAAATACCTCGTCGCCCTTTCTCATTTAAGGGTTGGACTATTGGAAGCTCTAGACACACTACTTTCTCTCTTTAGAAAGCACATCAACAATATGCATCGATAGTGGCACATCAAAAATCCACATCAACAATGGCGCATCGACAATGTGCATCAACAATTCTACCTTGGCTCAATTCAAGGCACAATATCTTGCTTATAAATACTCCCTCGCCCTCCTAGCTTGGAGGTTGGACACTTGAGAGCTCTAAGCACCATAAATACCACGTCTACAATTGGAAGTAGTACAAAGAGAATATGCCAAGTATATCAACAATGTGTACTTAGTCTCACAAATCGACTATCTATTAGTTCGATCACCTTATCCCTCGATAATCGAGCCTTTCCCTAGCTCGCCCCTACTAAAGCACTCATGCGTTACGAGGATACTCTCTAAACAAGACAAACACCCTATGGGGTCGACTATCAAGCCAATAAGGCCTTGACCACTAGACAATCAACCTTTAGGATCGTTCGACGAGTTTCCGGGGCCTAGTAAGGCTCAACCGCTGCGAAGAGGACATAATCTAGAAGACACCCACGTGTGGGCACTCCCTAAAGAACGAGCTAGGTTCGACTTGGTTCTCTCTTCTTAGATAGATACTGTAACGCCCCAAAAAATGGAATAAATATATTTAATCCTCAAACTTTTGAAAATATTATTTTGACCCCAAACGTTTGAAAAAAATTGCATGTTAGTTCCTGAACTGAAAATTAACAAATTTAATTACATTTACATACTTTACAGGTCTTTAAGAAATATATTTTACATGTACATATTGATCTTGGGGTCTTTAATTATCTAGAAATTTTATATAAGTAAATATGTATAAAAATGTCTATTAATTGTTATTTTAGTTTATTATAAAAAATAAGAATAATATCACATCATAGGTTAATGGATCAAACTCTTCCACATCACCCTTTACATAATGGAGTCAGATTTAGGTTGTTATTTGTAAAATAAATTAAGGTGGGATCTTAGCCTATATTATTTTAACATGTATAAATAAGTATTTATGTATATATTTATCATATGTATTTTGTTTAATTAGAAATATAACATCATAAGTAAAAGAACAAAAATCAGCCACATCTCTCATTTACATGATTAAAATCTGAATTAGGTGGCTAATGATAAAAAAAATTAGGGTGGGACCTTAATCAAAATTAATTTAACATGATTTTTTGGCTATAAGTAGCAGACTTTCTTCCAATATCCAAACCATTTTGGTTATGCAATCTTTCTTCCTACCGATATCTTTATTTTTAAGTTTAATTTCAGGAAAAATTCATCACAAGGCTTTATTTCATCTTTTTCTACCCGAAAACACCCTAAAACTTTTATTGTGCAACAATTGTCGGATTTTCCCTGAACCTTAGAAAAATCATAACAAATCGTAGAAAAATTATTTTTTTTCTCACCGTTTTCAGCCAAATACTCTCCATAATGTCCTCTAACTTTTGTATGAAACATGTTTCTCAAATAATGAGATTTAGAAGGCCATAATGCATAAACCGTAGACTGTTGTCCATAAATTCGAAAGCAGGTTCTATGTTTACAAAAATTATTTATCATAGCAAACCTTTGTATTTTCCTCCAAATTTGGATAAACATATTCCTCATGATGTTAAGGACCAGGGTACACAAAAATATTTTGATAAAAAGTTCATTTGAATATCCGATCAAAGGTAGTACCGAAAGTGCTCGTGTATAACAGTTTATATGCAGTTTTTGTAAGATCCGAGAAACATACTAAAACCTATTCTTTTCTGAGCCCATTTAACCACACACTCCAGAACGTGTCTAGAAAAAAATTCAGCCACCAGTTTCTGAGTTCGGATAAAGTAAGAAGTTTGATTTGAGGTAAACTTGAGACTGCTACGGTTTTTAACTCTAATCAACATATCCTATTTGTTAGTTCATATTAACCTATGCATAATCACTCAAAAATTAAACTTGATCATCAATATAAATTAATAACATCACAAATATAATTGAACAACTTTATTTTATAAGTTTTAACATGTATATGTATTATTTGCGAATTAGGAAATATGCCTCATGCTTAATTTCTCTTTTCTTTAATTTATCTAAAAGTGTTGCAACTATATTATGATTTAATCATATAACTTGAATGACAAACTCAGTAGTTATGTTTTATCCTAAACGAATCTCATGAGTTTCATGTACTTGTAATTTTGTGAATCTTGATACGTAATATTAGGTATTATAGTTAATATCAAAAAACTTTATAAGTTATATAAACCTTATCTATAGATGAAATATCAATTGTTGTTATAACTTATTTACATAGCTTAAACATAAAATCTAGTATTTATAAATTGTTTCAAACACATATCTTTAAGGTGATTGATAACTCTACGATGAAATTACATAGAATAAGTTGAAGCTCATATTATTTTCTTGTGTCATTATTACTTTGACCTAGTAATACCGAAATGTTGACGATGATATTGAACACACATGCGGAAATATAACAAAAGATAGTTTATAATCTATTAACATATCTGAATTTATATAGGAAACAATGCCGACTATTCAAAGCACAGAGTTACTACACAAGGTGAGGTTTAATTTCTAATTTTGTTTTAACCGGTTTTGCATCCGACCCTGAGGAACTTGGACAAAAAAGTCACAACTTTATTACCAAACCACGAACAACCTATAATTCCATCATGTTCTTGTTTTGCATCTTATCTCATAACATGATTTTTGATCATCGTTAAATCATACCCAATTATTAATTATATATCACATATTAATTCATAATCATGATAATACTCTGTTGTCATAATCTCATATGCTGGTTCTTGAACTGTGCAAAGAGCAACGGATTGTGCTCGGGACATGTAGCTCAAGGAGCAACGAATATTATCCGATTTACTAGCTTATTTGTTTATCACCCATCGGGACGCCTTTGGGAAGTTGGGCACATGGATTGAGTCAATTTACTGTCCGGTAGTAAGGACTGTCGATTTAAGTAATTTCACTTGATACCCATATATCTAGGTGCCCCTTGCAGTCAAAAGTTTGTTGTAACCCGCGTGCTGGATCGACATGTACTCGAGCATGTTGTCTGTTTTGTTTGCGAGGTCGCTCCTTTTTGGGAGGTATAAGGTAGTATATTGGAAGTCATAAGGTTGGATTTGTTTACTGTTAAGCACATGTTCTTTAACTAATTTGTGAATATTCCAGTACTATAGTTATATCAAATTATCTAGTTACACTACTTCTACCGGTAAGATCACTTCTCGAAATATATCAATTGAAGCACTGCTAATTCTTGCATTGTCAGTTCTTTTACATGAATCTCAGTAAGTCATCAAAGACTTACCCCTCGTTTCTTCTACCTATCCATTCCTCAGGATAAGACCGACGTGGTAGCATGGATCAAGTGGATAATTTTGTCAAGCTTGCCTTTTGGAATATTCGTGTAACTGGAGGTGTTATATCATCATCACATAATTGTTAGATTTGTCAAATATTATATTCTCAAGACTTCCGATGTACATATCAAAAGTTATTTTTATCATAATGTGTATGGCTGATCCTAGACAGTGACACCCATTCCTACGAGACGTGTTTTAGTCTGAGTTGGGTAAAGTGACTGGCCACCACTGAACTAACTTGGATCGAATCATGGCTCTTGGGGCGCGATCGTCACAGATACGTAGATAGCTTGATCATGTGTGATGTTTAGACACAACTGCACGTATCCTTTTCCTTAGTTGATTTACTTATATGATGTTATTGTCTAATTTTGTTCCTTGAAGTGCAGGTTTCCATAACCAAAAGTTCATTTTGTTTCTTACGAGGAACGAGAGAGTCTGGTGAAGGTGTAATCTCGAGACTAGAAAAAAAATGCCAGAGGCACCGTGTGTGGGAAACCACTAAATGCGCTGAGCAAGATACAAAAATGCTGAAGTTGGGTCTAATATAAGGATTTTTTGTATATATAATACTTCAAATATTTTCGACATGTGTTGAACAATTTGTAAGAATTTTAGTTGTAGTGAATATAAAGATTCTTAGGTATTCAACTTTCATAGAGGAAAAAATAGAGACACTGAAGTTTATGAGGAATTTGATCCACTTCAAATGTATGCACCCAATAAATATTTATATTTTGACCCTACAAAATTTTAAAATACCCCCCCCCCCCTCTCCCAAAAAAAGAAGGGGCCAAAACCCTTGGAAATCACCAAGTTAAGCCCAAAAAGGCTTCTTAGCCTGTAAGACTAGCATGTAAGAACGGTAATTATGTCTATCCACTTTAAAGTTTCAAATATTCTCCCTACATTGTGAGCCAATCTAAAATTGGGGGACTTATCGTGTGCCATAATAATGATACCTTAAAGTACGAGTCAAACATCTAAATTATCTAAAGGCGACATGGTGAAAATATGCTCCCAACAAAACCGAGATGAGTGCCATAATGGCACTTGTCATGCTGGGCCAAGGATGCCAATTGTCACGAATGCCTAGGTGACGTGGCCTAAATGGGGGCCACGTCGGCCAATGTCGATGTGCCACGTTATCACCTTTCACTCATTGGGTCGAGCACACTTCCTAGGCCCGAGACCCAACTATTTTTCTATAAATACCCCTCTCCCCTCCTCATTGTAAGGTTGGACACTTGAGAGCTCTTAACTCGCTACTTTCTCTCTTTAGAAAGCACATAAACAATATACATCAACAATTCACGTCTACTATTCTGAAGATGCTTTCACGTCAACCATTGGAAGTAGACTAAGGTTAATATAATAAGTACGTCAATAATACGTATTCACTCCTACAAATCAACTATCTTTAGTCCGACCACCTTTTACCTCTCGATAATCGAGCCAAACCCTCAATCACTTACTACGGATTCACCAACGTACTAGGGACCCAAATGAGCTCATTATCTAAATGAGATATATACCATAATGGGTCATTCAATGTTCCATCAAGGCCTAATTAACGAGACGAACACCCCCCCCCTCCCGGGGAGGGGTCCAATAAAGCCATCAGGGCAAATCAATACTCTAATACTCCTACTAACGCACCTATAGGAACACGAGTAACCTACGACCCCCACACGGGCACCCCATAAATAATGAACTACGTCCAACTTGATTCTCTTTTCTTAGAGAGATATGTAGGTAACTTGACTGCATGTCAAGTCCAGTCGCAATACCACTTATCCCTTCTCGTTTCTTACAAGGAACGAGAGAGTCTGGTGAAGGAGTAATCTCAAGACTAGTGAAAAACACTCTACATCAAATATTATCACGCTTTTATCACTCTCCACTATTGCATTTTCCTAAAAGTTTCTGAAGTCGCATGCACCTGCGCTGCCGAGGAAAACGAAGCTTCGATCTTTCAGTCAAGCATTATGTCAAGCGTCTTCAATACTTCCTTACGAAAACAAATCCCACTTCATATGCGTGCACATAGGACGAAATATTAAAACTGCCCTGTAACTTTTTTTCAAAAGTTAAAATGCCCGTTTTTTTCGGGTCTTGCCAAAATGCCCCGTAAGTTTTGAAATTTCTTGTAAAAATGCCCGATTGCCTTATTTGGGTCAAAATTGTCTACGTGGCGGTACAATCAATGCCACCTCAATAAAGTGATCCGCCACGTCATATTTTCAGCCAATATATATAAATAATAATAAATATATATATATAAATAATAAAGATATATATATAAATAATAATAAACATATATATATATATATAAATAATAAAGATATATATATATATATAAATAATAATAAACATATATATAAATAATAAAGATATATATATAAATAATAATAAACATATATATATATATATAAATAATAAAGAGATATATATAAATAATAATAAACATATATATAAATAATAAAGATATATATATAAATAATAATAAACATATATATAAATAATAAAGATATATATATAAATAATAATAAACATATATATAAATAATAAAGATATACATATATAAATAATAATAAACATATATACATAAATAATAATAAACATATATATAAACATAATAAACATATATATATATATATAACAAATAACAATAAAATAAAATAAAAACCCTACCTCCCCCCCCCCCCCCCCCCCCCCCCCCCCCCCACCACCACCACGATTTGCAGTGGTGGTGGCGCCAAATCGACGCCACCACCGCTGCAATCGTGGTCGCCACCACTGCGATTTGGCAGTGGTGGTGGCAGGGCGAGGAGGGGTGGTGGATACCGGCGATTTGGGTGGTTTTGCTCGGCGGCAGGGGGGAGTACCCGGTGGGATAATTTTTTTTAATCTTTTTTATTTATTTATTTTATATAATGTTAAAATATTTATTATTTTATAAATAGTTATATATTTATCTATATATGTTGATTTTATAAATAGTTATATATTTATATATATGTTGATATTGTTATTTACAAATGATTATATATATATATTTTTGGGGGGGCAAAGTGCAATTTATTTTGGGGTGTAAATACAATATTTAAAGTTATAAGGATTTGTGTGAAAAACGTGTTTTGGCTGAAAAATATGACGTGGCATTGACAACTTGTTGACTGTACCGCCACGTAGGCAATTTTGGCCCAAATAAGGCAATCAGGCATTTTTACAAGAAATTTCAAAACTTACGGGACATTTTGGCAAGGCCTGAAAAAAACGGGCATTTTAACTTCTGAAAAAAAATTATTGGGCAGTTTTAATATTTCGTCCGTGCACATATGTACAGCTAGTTCTGATAATAAAGACTTTCTATAAGGAATTCATTTTCTCGCATTGAGTTTCTCTAATCAAATGCCCGTTTTTCTTGCTTTAGTAAGCTGTCCAGATAGTTCACTCCTATTTTTTTTCCCAAAATATATCCAAAAAAAAAAAAAAACTGAAGTTAAAGTTTGTAAAATAGAGAGTGATGGAAAGATATCTTGCATGCCAAGTGGCAACCTTGTCTGTGGCTGACATCCTTCCACATAGAAAATCATGTAGTGATGGAATGGAGGCAAATAAACAATACACAATCAATCATGTATAAATGATTCTACTAGTAAACTTACTTGAAGCTTTTTTTAAACTCAGGTACTCTTCATGACATTCTTCTGCACGTGAAAATGAATCCCTCCCAAGCTCTAGCCAGAACCACAACTCCAACGTTTTGTGGAAAAGCAAGAAAACTAGCTCCAATAATTGAATGTCTTCATCATTTTCGTTCTCCAACTGTAAAACTTCCTTTATTTCGGTCCTCGACCTCTGCACGTGTTCATCTTCCATTGACTCATGCTACTGCACCTACTACTATTGTATCGGATGTTAGTTCCGATGTGTCTCACGGTCCAAAGGAACACAAGATGGAAAACGTAGAAGTATTTATCGAAAAGGTGGTTTGATCTGTTTTATTGTATATAATGTGTTATTGAATTTCGAGTTCTGTAAGTTGTGTCATGACACGGCTTTCTTTGCAGGTTATTTATGGATGCCGGTTCTTTGCTATTCTTGCGGTGTGGGGGTCACTCATTGGGTCTTTTCTTTGTTTCTTTAAGGTAGATTTCATCGTTACTGAATCGGCACACTTCATGTCTTGTTTCTATGTTGGCGCTATACCTAATGCGTTTTTAAACAAAAGACATAAATTTGGGAATTGAATGTCGTATCCATCTTATTTCTTAGAAAATATTTCACGGATTTTTGGACCTTTACCTCACTTGTAAATTACAGCTTCAAGATATTGTTTGCCTATATAACGTTAGTCTGCCATGGATATATAACTTCATTGTTCCTTGGTTGTTTTGAGTATTAGTGGTAGTACTATTACATCCCTGGCCTGCACTGGATAATAATAAGCCAAGTGGAGTGTATGTGAATCTGTTGGATTGTGTTGCTAATACTTGAGAACAATAATATTATGCAAGTTTATTAAGCTGCAAGTATGTTGATCAATGACCCTGAAAAACACCCTAGCCAGGAACTCATAATTATCGAAATATCTCAAGCTTTGGCCCATTGCTAGTAGAAATAGGTTAATAATTTTATCTTCGAACATCCAAAGTATGGTCAGGAAATTCAGGATGAAGGTGATTCATTGTACTCGATTCATATTGATATACATAGATTTCATTCTTTCTGTTTTATAATAAACTTGAACATTAAAAATAGTTATTGACAATCAGTTTTTTCACATATAGGGTTGTACCTATGTTTTCTCAGCGTACCAAGGTTATTTGCTGGATAGAGGGAAAGTGATTTCATTACTTGTTGAGGCCACCGGTATGTATGCATTTCAGTTAATAAATCATTAGTTATTATTTTCTAGTTCTTTTTTATCATGCTACTGCTCTTGACCCTCTAGTTTGATATTCTCTTTCACACAACGGTAAATGAACAATAAACCACAAACTATGAATAAATAATGCATAACAAATGTGTAGTAAATTCTCGAACTATAAACAAATAAAGTATGAGTTCGAATGAAAAATCTCGGTGCGACATACACTAAATACATCGTCAACTTTAGATTAGAACTCCGTCTTGCCCTCGTGCATGCCAACCATTATGTACCTAAACAGATTTCTTAACGTTTACTTAAATTACATGCCTAAGGGTGGTGTCTTTACATATATAAAGAGTAGTGCTGCATCATAGGAGAAATGTCTCATATTACACACATAGCTGTACTTTGTTAGGATGATTCAAGTCCTAAAACTTGTTTTGAGAAGATATTCATGTATCTCATATGTGTAGAAGAACTCATATTCTATTTATCAGTAGTCGCTGTGAATTCCACCCCACCGGTTCATGAGAATCTAAGTTGGCAGCAATTGGGCCTGCAGTAGAGTTATGAGCTTAATCCGTGAAGGTAGTATAGACGAATTAAAAAGAAATTGACACCGGTTAAAGCTTGAGTAAATCACGAAAACCTCTCATGAAGATAGGATTTCACAGACATGTCATAGATTTGCATGATATATATACAGAATTTATGGCGTGCTTCGTAAGTTTTACGGGTCTTTCTGTAATATAATTATTGGAGGAAGTTTTGCAGTTAAACCAAAACTTGGGAAATTTATATATTATATAGCAATTCAAAAAGGACTTTCTACTTTTGAATTTAAGAAAGGAAGCTGGGAGTGCTGAAGGTTATAAATTGGAAAGTTAGTCAGACATTTTTAGAAATATATCCCAACACTTCTCTTAGGTCACATTTGTTTTTTTGTGTCTAAATCTGATTCATTTTTATTTCTTAACTGTACTTTCATACTTCGAATATGACACTAGTAGAAAATCTCCTTAAAAAACAGGGCAGTGCTAATCGTTAATTATCAAGACGTATGATATATGTTGTCGTGCAACAATTTGGCTCTATCATGAGACTTCTTCTACCCTATTTATTGGCTTGATACGTATTTCACTTTCGTGACTTTGGCGCTAACTTTGAACTATATATTTTGAAATCTGGGCAGATGTGTACCTACTGGGAACTGTGATGTTGGTCTTTGGCATGGGACTCTATGAGCTCTTCATTAGTAATCTTGATAAAGCAAAGTCCATGTCTGTTGGAAAAACTCCATACCAGTCAAATTTATTTGGTTTGTTCACTCTCAAGGTTTTTCCGACTCTCTACTTGTTCTCTAATGTTTTTCCGTTCTCCTGCCTACATGCTTTTTCGAGTAGTTTATCATAAACAAATTTACTATCTTCTCTTACTAAATCGAGTAAACAGGAAAGACCTCGGTGGTTGGAGATAAAAACGGTGAATGAGCTGAAAACAAAACTTGGACATGTTATAGTGATGCTTCTTCTTATTGGTTTGTTTGACAAGAGCAAGAAAGCTGTGATACAATCTCCTTTGGATCTGCTTTGCTTCTCTGCATCAGTGCTCCTCTCCTCTGGTTGCCTCTTTTTGCTTTCAAGGCTAAATGACTGAAACATATGTACATATTACTATTTCTGTAGGTGTATGTATATGTATAGTTGTGTGTAGTTTTGGCTTTTAAGTCAGAAGCTTAGCCCCTGAAGCACTCTTATGTAATCCAGTTCTGTATGTGGTTGCTTAATTAGTTCACTATTATCATCAAAATATGTTTCCTTAAGTACTATAGTATTTCTTATGCATTTCATGAAGTTTGATGTGATCTCCTAATATTTCAAATGTGGAAGAAGATTGGTCTAGTATTATTAGTAATGCTGAATATCTTTCGTTAACCAATTAAGTGCTCCACGTTAGTCTACCCCAAGATTTTTATACACATGCTCTCAAATTATATTTTTCAAATCTTTCCATTTTATGAAAGAATTCAAATTTCGGTTAAGGCAGTTATGTAACAACCTGTCATATTTAGTAAGTTCAACTAGTTGAGCTAGTTAAGTTATTCTATTTTGGTCTCAGCTCTCTATAGTTCGATTCTGTACAATTCGTATTGTTAATGGGAATACTCCATAAGGCACACAATTCAGTTCACTTTTCCTTTTGATCAAATTGTAAAATAAAGAGAAGGATTCTCTCTCAACATTTCCCATTCGGTTATGATGAATAAAGTTCAATTTTGTTCTTTTGATTGTATCGTTCGCAAGTTTTCGACCTAATTTCGATGTATAATCTTCTCTGTAGTGTTCAAGGAGTTCGTTGAAATCGAATTCGATTGGTTAAGGTTTGCGATCATTGATCTTCATTGCGATTTTATTTCTTGTATGTTATATTGTGATTGCTTTCTGTTGCAGTCGATTTGTGATCAATTTGAGTATATTTTGTGTGAATCTTGTTGAGTATTGAGCAAAATGCTTGAAATTCCCACTACCACTACTAGTATTACTAGTATTGCTACTGTGAGCATCAAGAATCTATGTGATGATTCATCATCTATTTATTTTTTAGGAACAAATGATTTTAGTGGTTCAAGTATTGTCAGTGAGTTGTTAATGGTGATAATTACTTGTCTTGGAGTAAGAGTGTTGAAATCAGGGTTTTGAAACCCGGTCCGGACCGGTCGGTTCGACCAGGAACCGATAGCTTGTCCGGGCCGATTCTGCATCAGGAGCAGTCTGCAAGCTCCAGGGGCCGAATCGGGCGGGCAACACTCCTTTTTTTTTTTGCCTTTTGGTCAATTGCGAATCAGCCCCTATTTTTTTTGATAATTATAAACCTGCCTCGAAAATTTTAAAAAAAAGGAAGAAAAAATGCAAAACTTTGAAAGGCCATAACTTTGTGTAGGAGCATCCGTTTTGACACATTTTTCTTTTATTTGGGGTATGGCTACGAGATCTATTCACCGCAATCTGCCAACGACGGTTTGGCCCAAGAAATTTTCAAAAAAATGTTATTTTCAATCCTTAATTTGATTTTGAAGCGAAACGAGCATGCATTCGAGAATTTCATGCATAATATTTCGTACGATGCTAAGTTCATTTTCTAGATTCTATTGTCACATATTGTTGTTCTTGTATTGAATTTTGTGATATGGTTGGCCAACATTTAAAAATCCAAAACAATCTTTAACTTGTATTAAATATATAGTTTGTTGGATTATTTATTAAATTATTGGATAGCTCAGTGGTTCCCACTATTTCTCAAGAACTTGTTTTGTTGGAGGTCACGTGTTCAAGTCCTAGTATTGTGATAACCATATTCTTAATTTTCTTATAATATAAAAAAATATTAGTGACTTCAAATATTTCTCACAATCTTATAATTTTTTTTATACAATTAATTTTATTCTTATATATTTTATTGAATATTGACTTCAGTCAACAAACCGGTCCAGCTAGTGGTCAGACCAGTTCGACCTATTGACCCACTACCCGGTAGCCTCACTAGGTCAGTCACCAGTCCGGGGTTCAAAACACTGGTTGGAATGGCACTTAATATAAAGAATAAAGTTAGGTTATTGATGGTACACAACCTATGCCCAATGATATTGATCATGTTGAGAGAAATTGTCGGATGAGAGCTAACGCATTAGTTCAATCTTGGCTGGTTAACTATGTCTCAAAAGAGAGTTTGTGGTTTTTAACAACTGCACATGGTGTTTTGCATGATATGAAAACCAGATATACAAGAACAAATGGGTTAAGGGTATTTCATTTGTAGAAGTCATTGGCCACTATTTCTCAGGGATCAAACTCTATCACTTCATACTATAGTTCATTTGGATCACTATAGGATGAATTTGTGAGCCAAAGGCCTTGTGGCATGCACATGTGGTTTATGCACTTGTGAAGTCAACATGAATATGCTCCAGTTGTAGCAATAAGATTGTGCTGTGTCTTTTTTGGTAGGTCTCAATGATTCCTACACAGCAGTAAGAAGCCAGATTC
Source organism: Linaria vulgaris (assembly GCA_948329865.1). Taxonomy (NCBI): domain Eukaryota; kingdom Viridiplantae; phylum Streptophyta; class Magnoliopsida; order Lamiales; family Plantaginaceae; genus Linaria; species Linaria vulgaris. The sequence continues at coordinate 49,160,727 of OX415251.1, read as the reverse complement.
TACTGAATACTCACTTGCCTTCTCTGTCACAAATATATTCAATGGTTTTACATGAAGAAATCCAAATGTCTCACAAATCTATTCAATGGTTTTACAGGAAGAAATCCAAATGTCTTTGCAAGCTGCTAGTTTCAGTATGAACCCTTTAGCTACATTTATTAGGGCCAAATACAACCAAGATTATAACCAGAAGGATACAATCCATTTGCAGCTAACTCTCAGCCAAAGTTCAACAACAAGAATTAGCCTTCTAAAGATAAGAAAAATCTAAAATGTCCTCATTGTGGCTATAATGGTCACACCATTGGTGTTTTCAGCTAACTGGGTACCCACCTGGATGGGAAGGGCCAACAAATAGAAGAGGACTTGAAAATACTCGCAATGTCAACATGGAAAATGCTACTATAGCCCAATAGGTCAATGAAGAAATTGCTACACCAGTTGATCAAAATTAAGCATTATTCCAGTAGTTCGTGCCTTTACCAGAATTCAAAAAAGTAATGAGAATCAAAGTGATTCTGGTAACCACTTTGTTACTGCTACAATGTTGAAAAATATCCAATTAAAAATACACGGGTCATAGACACATGAGCAACTGATCACATGATATGCGATATCTCTCTATTTACCGATCACATTACTCTTATTAAGGCACTCGTTCATTTGCCTAACAACGGGCTTACATTTGCTACCCAGAAAGGATCAGTTCAATTATCAGATTCACTAATGCTGCATAATATTTTATATGTACCTGAGTTTACATATAATCTCATTTATGTCTCTAAGTTAACTAAGTTGTCTTTCATTCTGTGCATTTTTTCACTTCCACTTGTGTCCTGCAGGACACAAGAACAATGGGGATGATTGATTTTGCTAGAAAAGCCAAGGGCTCTACTTGTTTAACTTCTCTGCTAACAAGAACACAAGTACTTGTAATTTTGTTTCTATGGAATACTACTACTAAACATATTAATTTGTGGCACCTGAGATTAGGCCACCCTTATAGCAAGAAAATTACATGTATTCTTCAGATTGATGTAACTGCTGATAATACTCCATGTAATAATTGTGACACTTGTCATATGGCTAAACAAAAGAAATTGAATTTTCCTTTAAGTACACATTTTTCTCAACATGTTTTTGATTTGATTCACTGTGATGTTTGGAGTCCATTCTCAACCCCCTCTGCTCATGGTTTCAGGTTTTTCTTAACTCAAGATGCACATGGATATATTTCATGAAGCATAAGTCTGAAGTTCAGATTCACTTAAATCACTTTTATACCTTGATCGAAACTAAATTTTCCACTAAAATCAAAGTGATAAGAAGTCACAATGGAATTGAATTTATCGTTAAAACCTTTTATGCTTCTCATGGTATTGAACACCAAATCAGTTGTGTGAAAACACCACAACAAAATGGTTCGGTGGAGAGAAAATACCAGTACCTTTTACACGTGGCCAGTTTCCTTAAATTTCAATCAGCTAAGCAAGCCTGGTTCTCTGGGCTTTCTCTCTTCTCGACCAGACGAAGGAGATATGATTTCCATTCAGGCGGGCACCTGATATCTATGAGGGTTCACCCACCCCGACAATGTACTTGTTATCTATTGGTCTCAATGTGTTGCTACAACTGCTTTTCTTATAAATAGATTACCTTCTTTTGTGATTGGCAATGATACACATTCTCAGAGGGTCTCAAATAGAACTCTTGACTATTCTATTTTAAATATATTTGGTTGCTTATGCTATGCATCAACACATGTAAATCATAGACAAAAGTTTGATGCAAAAGCACAAACATGTGTATTCTTGGGATACCCAAAAGGAAATAAGGGTTAGATGTTACTCAATCTGGATACCATGAAACTATTGAAATCTAGAAATGTTGTATTTTATGAAGATATTCTCCCATTTAAGGAGATGAGCACTAACAATTATTCTCAGGTTTTTACCAAATAATTACATGCTCTATGTACAGATCCTTTCATTCTTCAACAAGAACCCATTATACATGTTCAAGAACCAGTTGTACCTTTTCTTGAACATTCACAACAACAAGAGCATGCTCACTCTTAAGTAAACACACCAGAAATCCAGAACAACATGGATTCCATTTTAGAATCCACAAGTCATCCAGTTCCAAAAAAGATGCCAAGTAACTCTATCACTCACAATATTGATACTGCCATACAATCTGATTCTATATCTAAGACTAATATTACTCATGTGGTACCTAGTCTCAGAAATACACAGAATGCATCATCTAAGCATCATTAATTTAGGAGAAGATATACTAGACTTGTCATAACTTCTCCATATTTATATTTACAAGCATATGAGTACAACTTACCTACCTCCAAACATCAAGCTAATTCCACTATTATATATCCTATTAATGCACACATCACTACTGATAGACTCAACACTATGCACAAAGCTTTTACATTTGCTGTCACTAAAATCTCATAACCTAAAATATTCAATCAAGCAAACAAATTTCCAGAGTGTCAAGAAGCCATGAAGAAAGAAATTGATGCTTTGTAAATAACTAAAATATAGTTTCTAACTGAATTACCACCTAACCAACATTGTATAGGTTGCAATTGGGTATATAAGGTGAAATTGAAAACAGATGACTAAATAAAACGTTATAAAGGTAGACTTGTAGCCAAAGGCTACACAAGAAGAAGGACTTGATTACTTTGATACACTTAGTTCTGTTGCTAAACTAACCTCTGTCAGAGTCTTACTAACACTTGCAGCTTCAAAGAATTGGCATTTACATCAGTTTGATGTAAATAATGCCTTCTTACATGGAGATTTGGAGGAGGAAATCTATGTGACACCTCTACTAGGATATTGTGCACCATCAGACAGAAGAGTTTGCCTATTGAAAAATAGCTTGTATGATTTAAAACAAGAATCACGCCAACAACACACCAAACTCGCAACCTATCTAATAATAGGTTACACGCCAACTCTCTTTTTGCCAGGAAAACTAACAACTCTTTTACAACACTTTGTGTATATGTGGATGATGTGATTCTTACAGGAAATGATATCAATGAAATCCATAAGCTAAAGACGCATCTAGACAAAAATTTACTATCAAAGACTTGGGAAAACTCAAGTACATACTTGGAACTGAAATAACAAGGAGCAGAAAAGGCATATCTCTCTGTCAAAGGAAATATGCATTAGACATATTGAATGAAGTAGGGTATCGTGGTTGTAAACCAAGCACAACTTCTATGGATAGCTCCACCAAACTTAAAGCAGGAGATGCAACTCCATTCACTGATCCAACTATACATATAAGACTGGTGGGAAAGCTCTTATATCTCACAATCTCAAGACCAGATTTGAACTTTAGCAGTCAAACTCTAACTCAGCATATGTCTAAACCAACAACAACACATATGGTTGCAGCTCACACACTCCTCGGATTTATCAAATCAACCCCTGGAAAAAGGCTTGTTCTATCCAACATCATCTGAATCACATTTGAAAGGATTTTGTGATAGTGATTGGGCATCTTACCCTGACACAAGGCACAATGTAACTTGCTATGCAATTTATTTAGGAGATGTTGTTATCTTCTACAAATCTAAGAAGCAGACCACCATTAGTGGATCCTTAACAGAAGCAGAATACCGAGCAGTAACTACTACAACATGTGAGATAATCTAGTTGAATCAACTGTTAAAGGACCTGCACATTCAGCAAACGAGGACTCCATTGATCTTCACTAATAATTGAAGTGCTTACTGCATAGCAAACAACCTCGTACATCATGAGAAAACCAAACATATCCAGATCGTTTGTCATTTTGTAAGGGAAATAGTGCGTCTCGGCTTGATCAAGATTGTCCACATCAACAATGAACATAAAAAAACAGCCCTTGTCCTTACAACTCTTCACAACCATGAGTTCCAAGATGAAATTAATTGACATCCACTCCCATCTTTCGGGGTGGGGGGGTCTTAAATTATGTTTTCCAACTCTTTTCATTTTGGGAAAGAATACAAATTCAGTTAGGCAGTTATATAACTACCTGTCATATTTAGTAAGTCCATCTAGTGGAGTTTGTTAAGTTATTTTGTTTTGATCTCAGCTCTCTATAGTTCGATTATGCACAATTCCTACTATTAATAGGAATAGCATATAAGGCACACAACACACACAATTCACTTCACTTTTCCTTTTGATCAAATTGTAAAATAAAGAGAAGAATTCTCTCTTACGTTTCCATTATGTTATGATGAATAAAGTTGAATAATTTTGTTCTTTTGACCTGCAATCAATAATTGTAAGTCAAAAATTGATTGGATACGGGACGTCCAACACCTAAATTAGTGCATGGTAATATAATAAGTAACAATCGAGTTAAAGTACGATCTTTCGAAATGCCAATGTCTAATGTCGTTGATAGAGGATATTGTAGAATTAAAGGTGAATGATTGATTATGAGCACGAATTTAAGAAGTAAGAAATGACGTACCTTGTTCAAATTGGAGGCAGATTTATGCCGATTTATAATTATATTTACCAAATAAATTAACTATATATTATAATAATAATAAAAATCATTGGGTGAAGTGAAGCAGCGGCAGGCCCAATGATCATAATCCAGCCCATCTCAATTTGATATTTCTTTTCAGTCATCATTTTCACCCTGTCGTCTCTCCCGCCCGCCCGCTTGCTTAGTCATTTATAATATAATTCTCTTTGAATTAAATTTTCATTATTGTTTGAAAGAAAATGGAAGTCGGATCCGGATCCAGTTCCAGCAGGCAATCGAATCTGAAGAAATCATTCAAGCGTGCTCTCCGCTCCCTGTTAACTGCCTCTTCTCAACAGGTGAGGTGGTTATTTATTTATTTTCTTTTTGATATGATTTATTTCTTCAATAATTGTAATTTCTCTTTTTTATTTTTCAGGAATTTCGTAATGCTTTCCCCAGTTTTACTCCAGCTGAGCAGGAGCGCCTTCACCGTTTCTTTATTCAGGTATTTATTTACTTCAAACCCCTTATTTATATTTTGATTTTTCATTTAATTTAATTTAATTCAGGTAGTGTTGCACTGTACTATGCTTGGTGGAATTTGATTGTGCTTCCAAATATTTCAGGTTATTACATCAGTTCATCAAGACATCGAGGTATTCAATTATTAAACCAACACGTTTCGATGATTTTGTTGTTGTATAAAGCCTTTCTGGTGCATTCTCATAATTGTTGTAAACTACGGGTAAACATGAAGTAGATGTATAGTGAAATTTAGAAGAACAGGATTACTTGTTAACTAGAATCACCATGTTGATATATATGTATTATCTCATGACTGATCTTTTAGTGTTGTTACTTCTCTTGTTTCTGTAATTGCGTTCGTTCGAATGTTGTTGTTGTTGTCGATGAATTAAACTTTCATTGAAAATGCTTTATTCTTCATGTATTTGAAGTTGAATAACATTCCGCGATATAAAAACATTCAGTACTTGCAGTTTTGCAGATAAAACTGCATTTGTTGTTTCTCATTGATATACTCAACTCACATCTATCATTCTTTTAAAGTTTAGGATATAATTCGTAAATATGTTCACAACTATCACTTCATTCATTGGGAAAACTTTGTAAATGTAACTAACTGTTCTATCTCTAATCTTGCAGGAAGAAGTGGAGTCCATGTTTTTGGAGACACAGGTATGTCCTTATTCCTTCCATCGTAACCAATATGATTTAGTCATTATCTCTTTATTGATGGTATGCGTATGTCTCTACCGGATATTTGAACAAATTAGCTGTCCTGTCCTCGTTGCAGGTAGGAGTAGTTCTTGACAAAGTAGAGGAGCTAGTTGAAGAGCATAATCTGGATCCACTGCTTTCCACAAAGTATGAGGCTTATTCATATACAACTCATCACTCCCTCCCTAGTCCCTCCTTTTCATTGAATTAGAAATTAATTAATATATTCTTAGTTTGTTTACTTTTGAGGATGTAGTTTGACTTTGGGCTGTTTCGTAATTAAGTTTTTTTCAATACATTTACCTCTCTGAATGTTATCAGTACCCATCTGTGATTCTAAGAGGCATTTGCAGGAGTAATATCGGAGAAACTGCTCAAAGTTTGTTAGAGGCTAAGAAAAATGAAATCCACTACTTGGAGGAGCTTCTGAGAAAGGTTAGTCTATTGTGAGAAATGCTAAGATTTTCCACAGAGTTGTTTACTTTACATTTTTTAGCAATTTAAATTCCACATATGTTTCTACTTCAAATATCTGCAGGTACATGTGTAACAATCAATTTTGAGCTTGTTAGGTTCTGTAAATCACAATCAATGACAATTGTTCAAGAGTATTATTAACTCTAACCTATATGGTCTACGGGGTTTGCGTAGTAGTTAAGTAAATGTAGTACAGGACATACTACTAATTTTGCAATGGATACATAGTTCTTTTTCCCTCACAAGAGATAACTAAGATATTTATTATATTCATTGTTAGCAGGAATATCTTAACTTCGAAAATTCATTTTCTTCTTTTCCATGTATTGTTTGCGGATTTTGTATTTACCCATTCACACATGAGCAAGGTCAAAACAATGTATTTGTAGTTTTGCTCCTGTTTGTCCATACAATTATGTAATACATTCTAATCCACATTTTCTTAATCTTTGATAGGCAGAAGAACAGAAATCTAATATTAGTGATCGTCTTCAAATACTGAAGAAAGAAACACGAGATTTCTCTGGTGCTGCAAATCTTGTTAATGAGGTTAGATTTTCTCGTCTCTGACGTTCGCAAGTAATGAAAGTTATAGAATAATTGCTCTCCTCTAAGTACTTTCTCCTTTGCATCCTACAGTTAAGGACTGGAATACTGAACTATGCGACCGGACACCGTACTAGTCACTAATATGTAAATACCACCAGTATCTTAGTGAATTTTGTATTTATACTGAATCTTCTAACAAGGACATGGTAAGATCTTTATGTGCATGTCACTTCAAGCTCTATGCGATGTTGCCCGATTAGGATTTTTGAAGTTATCCAATAATTGTGCTACATTTTTCTATATATCTCCTTTACATAAGCGCAAATTGAATGTTAGGTTTTTTAGTTTTTAATCTACATTGCGGTAATTTAGAGGTAAGTAAGTGATAACAAAATAATCTATCGAGTGGCAATGAGAGGTGTTAGCAGTTGGCTTTGGGATCGAGTTTATTGGAATAACATCAATAGATTTTCTGAAGCCTAAATTGTGGGTAAATTGGGTGTTCCAAAGATGTGAAGTTTAGAACAAGATATAGTACTTACCTTGTTATCTAATTGCTGACCTATATGTTCTTCAAGAAAAATAATATCAAATTAAGACTACTAAGTCATTTTTTCTATGCAGTAAATATTCATTTAAATTTATTTGAGTGATAAGTATACAACTTTTGTCATTAATGTATCAAAAGCTTGTCGGTTAATTGAGAGAGTATTCAGGTCAAATATCAACCACCCGTGTTTTTTCTTTAGACAAAGGAACGCAATATATTGCACCAACAGAGAGTTACAGAACCAAAGTTTGAAACAGAAACTAATCAGGCTCAACAAAAATAAACGGAAGACAATGTTTCCACAGAACTAAAATCATGCGCTAATTAATGTGCTAAATTGTTGGTTGCGCATCGAACATGAACATCAGTCTGAAGCAGTTCTTAAGGTCCATGATTTCATTCAAAAATATGCCTGCATTAGCTCTTGTCTTAACTCAGCTGTTAATATACTTGATGCACGAATATTTTTGACAAGCCATATTTTTTGAATGACAAGAGCTGATGCATGCATATTTTTGAATTGCCAGGGATCACTATATTATCACTAGCGATCACTATATTATTCTATTGTTCATCAATTGCCAGTTGACAAGCCATCTTAGCTGCAGCGGCTTCCGTTCCGCACATTCTGCTTTCCACCCTCCCGAAATTCGGACTCGTTTCCACACTAAAATTCTGCTTTGTGAGTCACGCGCTACAATGCCAATTCCTCCTGACTTTCTAATGTCTCATGTAGCAACATCAAAGTTAAATCAGAATTGTACCTGAATTAGGTGGGTGTCATTTTGTATAACGGAATCAGTCGAATCAACAGCAATATCATCACGATTGTTTCCCATCGTATAGAACTATGTCGATGACCGTTGAGGAGATCAGAGTAATTCTAGTGGGGAATCAACTTTGTTCTCGTGCCATAACCTATTACGATTATTCCATATAGACCAACAGTCAGCCATAAAGAAGCCAAATACTTGTTTGTCAAGTTTACGATGAACTGAACTGATCCATTCCCAAACATTTTCTCCGGCCATAGGTGTAAGAGGAAGATTGGAGAGTGCCCAGAAAGCTCTAGCAAAATGGCAGTCTCTAAAAAGATGAAGAGCGGTTTCAATTACCTTCTTACACATATTGCAGTCTTCGTTAGTGGACATATGACAGAATTTGAGCGTGGCCATGGTAGGAAAAATTCTTTTCAACAATCGCCACGTAAAATGTTTTATTTTGTTCAGAACATGTTTGTTCCACACAAAATCCCAGTTTGCAAATTCCCCCGTGCTAGTTCCACCGTGCCTTTGTTCCCTTTCTTGCTGAATCAGGGTCATAGCTAGATGATAAGTCGAACTAACCGAATAATTCCAATGCTTGGTAAAGTGCCATACAAGAATGTCCTCCATTGTTGTCTACCAATCGGAATCTTCAAAATCTCCTTGATATCCTCTTGCCAAAATAAGTATTCCATAATGTTCAAACCCCATTTGTTGGAAAACAGATCGAACAACATGTTAACGGGAAGAGAGTTCCATGCAAATCAGTAGTTCTTGGCTTAAAATTATAGTTTCCGGGTATCCAATGATCTTTCCAAACGTCAATATTCTCTCCATTGCCAACTCTCCATCTTTTGCCCGCACAAACAAGTGACTTAGCCGCATAAATACTCTTCCACGTAAACGAAGCATTACTTTTTGGTGCAACTTCAAGAAAGCTAGAGTTGGAAAAGTACTTAGCTTTCAAAATACGGCTAAGAAGAGTATCCGAGTATTGAATAATACGCCACAACTGTTTCTCCAATAATGCTAAGTTAAAAACTTTCAGATCTCTAAAGCCTAAACCTTCATCTCTTTTACTCTTACACATATATTTTCAACTAATCCAATGTATGCTGTTTTTCCCAACTTTCCCCACCAATAATTAATGACCAGTGATTCAATTTTATGCAAGAGGTAATCAGGTGATTTAAAGCAACTCATCACATAAGTCGGTGTAGCTTGTAAGACAGATTTAACTAGAATCTCCTTCACTACTTTAGATATAACCTTACTTTCAAAAGATTCAGCTCTCCCCCAAATTCTATCCTGTATCCACTCAAAAACTTCTTTTTTGCTACGCCCCATAGTTGTTAGTAGACCAAGATATTTATCATGTTTATCTACAACACGGACTGGGAGAATATTCTTGACACAATCAATAACATTTTCTAGAGTATTACGGTAAACACCACCGTTGAATTATCCAAATTGATTTCCAGCCCAGATGTTAAGCTATAATGATGTAATATATCAGAGATTGTCATAGCCGCCTCCGTTGTTGCTTGACAGAAGATGAGGGTTTCAACTGCAAACAACAAGTGGGAGATTGTCGGCACGCTAAGACTAATAGTGACATCTAAAATTAATTGATCATTTTGATATTTTTTTAATAAGTGCACTAAAAGACTCTGAGCACAAAAAAAAAAAAAAAACTGGAGATAATGGGTCTCCTTGACAGATTCCCCTCTCCGGCTGAATAAGGCCAAACTGATCACCATTAAGCAAAACAGAATATGACACAGTACGTACGTACACATATCATAATTAAATGAATAAAGGGCGTGCAAAAACCTAATCTACACAACACCTTCTCTAAGAACTTCCACTCAACTGGTCGTACGCTTTGCTCATGTCTAATTTTAATGCCATAAAAATCTGCTTAACTTTATTCTTAAGCTTAAGGTAGTGATTAACTTCATAAGCAACAAGAATGTTATTGGTGATTAAAACGAGTTGGTATAAAAGTAGATTGGGTTTCACGGATAGAGCATGCATGTGTGGCTGTAACCTATTACTAACAGCTTTAGAAGCAACTTTAAAAACTACGTTGCTAATACTGATAGGTCTGAATTGAGTAATATGGTCAAGATTTTTGACACCTCGGAATCAACACGATATGGGTAAAATTCAACTTATCCAACATGGTAGAGTTGTTTAAGAAAATTAAGCACACAATCAGTAACATTATCACCCACAATATGCCAAAACTTCTAGTAAAAAATAGCGGGGAGGCCACCGGGGCCGAGGGATTTCAACAAATATATTTGAGATAAAGCAGATTTTACCTCATATTTGACGTAAGGTTGGCATAACTTTTGGTTCAGCTCATCGGCAACTCGAGGCTTGATAGACTCGAGGACATTAAAGATCTCCTCCTTGGTTGGATTCCGAGATGTAAAAATGCTTTGTAACTAATCAACTGCAATTCGCCTCATCTCTGTATCATCACTCTGCAAATCTCCATGTTTGTCCCTTAACCATTTAATTCTATTAATCTCAGCTCTACGAGAATGAAATAAACGTGTGTTTCGATCATCGTCGGTGAGCCATTGCGCTTTCGCCCGTTGCTTCCACATTGCATTTGACGATCCAGAATTCTTTTACGTTTTTGCTTTAATTCAGATTCTTTAATCCGGCTATCCTCCGTCATTGTTCCCGATCGAATTTTCCCACTCAAATCCCTCAGTTTCTTTACTCTTTGTTTTAACACTCCCAAATTCGGTTAACCAATCCGATCCGACAATTTTCAGCATTGTTGTTGAAATTAGCCTCCTTATTCCAAGAATCGCTCACCACCTTCACATAATTTTTGGATTTCAGCCACATCGACTCGAATCTGAAGCGACTCGGACGTCTATGTTGTCGTTTTGGGTTTGTGGAGTGAAGATTTAAGAGGAGAGAGTTGTGATCAGAGTATTGGCTGGTGAGATTGTGGATTTTGACGATGGGAAAGATTGACATCCATGGAAGAGAGGTACACATACGATCCAGATGAAACTTGATGGTGTGTGGATGAGGTCTAGCTTGATGGCTGTTCCAAGTTTCAAGATAGACAACTCATACGTATCTGCATACAACCCAAGTCACAAGTCATACGTATCTATTGTTCCAAGATAGACCCAAGTCACCATTCAGTCGAGTCTCAGTAAGAAAGATAAGATGCCATTAATGACCAAATTCCCCAACCCCTCACAGTTCCAAGATAGACAACTCATTGACTTAGGCGGGGTTGTACGACAACCTCCGCCTTTGGTATTTGTAGCTTGTCGTTCCTTTTTTCAACAACTTTTCACTTAGTCGGGAGTTCCACCAAATTTTCATTGCCTTGGTTTCTCACCTTTACTAAAACATTTTTTTTCTGGATTTGCAGGACGCCCTCTCTAATAAACTAATAATACTAGTAAATGGAGGGCACTCCAAAAAGTGCTCAACATCATGATGAGCTCTATGCCACTTTGCTAAGGCGTCAGCAACCAAGTTAGCACTTCTAGGAATCCACTTAATGGTGTAGTTCCATGGCTTATGTAGAAGGTTTGTTATGTTATGAAGGGTAGTTCTTTCTGTGGACTGAACAGGAAAAACGGTTTGTGTGGGGCTAGGTTTGTGGATTGGAATATAGGTAATTGGGTTGAGGTTGTTATATGATATTGAGGCTGTTGTGAGTGGGCTTGGGTTTTGGGCTATAGAGTTTTTATTTGGGCTTAGATTAAATGGCTGATTTGAATTAGGAAGATTAACATTTAACGGCTGCATGGAATTTACCAAGGTAATCATCAATTAACATAGGTTACATGCTGTGATGCACCGATATCGATACCAAGACGGCTATGCAGTACCCGATATATATCGATACCGATTCAGATACCGATAGCAGTTCTGACGTATCCGATACGCCACGTGGCGTATCCCTTAATTTTGAAATCAAAAAAATCTCGATACGTATCCGATACGTTTTTTTAGGTGTATCGGAACTATAATGAGTCTTTTTTATAAACTTTTAATATTTGATGGGTTAAATATTTAAATATAAATTTCACCAAATATAAAATGAAATAAAAAAATAAAAATCCTTTTATCAAGGGCACGATTCAGGTCTCATTATTTTTACAATTATACTTTTCTTTTTCTATTCATAATCACCACCACCACCATGCGCCATCTTCACCCCAGCACCATGCGCCACCACAATTATACTTTTCTTTTTCTATTCATAATCACCACCACCACCATGCGCCATCTCCAAGCTTGTTATGTTGTTGTTTAACTTATTAGTCATAAATAATTCACGTTTATATATCTTTTTTTCATATTTGATGCATGATTTTTTTTAATGTTAAACCTTCTTTTGTATATTTCTAATTTTTCTTGTTTAAGTTTTAAATTTTATTCCTTGTTAAAAATAAAAAATACATATAATAAATATTAATAATTATTTATATATAAACGTATTCTTGCCGTACTGGTATCGGCTGTTTTTAAAAAATGCCATATCTGCATATCCGTACCGTACCGTACCCGTACCGCCGTACCAAAATCCGTGCAACGTAGCTTACATTCAAATCCCACGCTCTCCTTTCCTTTTCCGTTACACCGAATTCCATCAATGTCCGAAATTGCTCCCTGAATATTTGGATTTCCCATTTCTCCGGACTTACCCAAATCACGATGGCCATTTTACGAAGGGGTTAACAATGTCTTTTTAGAATAACCACATTATTATTTTTAAAAATAATATGACACGAGAGGCTACCAAATTTAACAATTAGCAAGTTACTCATTGAATCGGACGATCTATCCTAATATAGACCTTTAGGCAGGTTTGTACCGTGGAATAAATGTAACGTTAGCCCTATATTTTAGGTCGACATCAATTTCCTTTTTTTATAATCAAAACCATGGGATCCTTTTAATACTATATAAAGAACAACAAATACTAATGGCAAATATTCTTGTAACATATTTGGCCTGAGCCCTGAGGTTAGTTAAAATGATTTATTTATTTATCAGTACGAAATAGGCCATGCATTAAATTATATTAATGAACTAACTAAATTCCTGTCCTGTGCCAAATTTGTCTTATGACATTCCTTTAATTATTTTGTTAGGTTAAACATTACAGTAAAGTATATAAGACAAAAGCCATCGCCACTCGCAGTTAGGTTTATGCAAAATTTATGTAAGAAAATTCCGTGCATTTCATTTCGTAGTAATAGTCATATCATGTACTTAATATTTAGTTTCAACTTTCAAACAACAATAAAATTATAGGCACGAATCTAACGATTTTTGTGTTATTTCATTTCGTAATATCATTTTCGTCTCACTCTATTCAACTGAAAATTGGAGCCCATTATGATTAAATTCAGCATAAGCAGACAACAATTGTTCATTCCGATCCATATATAATAATATTATGTATACTTTATGTCCTCGTAATTTAAACATTTAACTGATAAGACTCCTTCCGGTGGAGAATTTTCAAAGTTAGCACACTAAGCTGGCGGCACTTACTGTCCAGTGCCTTGTAATTTGATTTTATAGTAAAAGCAACATGGATTTTTTTTGAAAATTACAAAAAGAAAAAATTGATGAACACTTGTGATGGGGATATTTTAGGATTGGCCCAATACCATATATTGGGCCAGCCCAGCGGAATCAGCCCGCTAAACAGTACATCGAACATGACCTGTTCGATGCGGAATGAGCATCGAACCGCTTCCGTTCGATGCACTTTCCCAGCTGCAAATGGGACCCGCGGGACGGGTATTATAAATACCCCGTCCCCTTGCATTCTCGGCTGGCATTCAAGACTCACACGAACCTAACCAACATCGAACACTGAGCATTCGATACACCGGTTTTAGAGCGTTTGATACAGAAGCATATCAAAGACACATCGTTCGATACTCTACACTACATCGATTGCCACCTGTTCGACTTACTTCAACTCGACACATGACCACTATAGTTCCATTACTATCGAACAACCTAGGTTCGATACGTCAGCATCGAACGCCACCTGTTTGACACGCAACTTAGACTAGAAATCTATTTGTAATATCTAGTAAGCTTGTATTAGGTGTTCCGGACTAAGCTAGTTCGATTATCTACTGATTAGCATTATTTTGGATATTTGTATCTTTATTGTATCATTTACGGTGTTTTGTTACCTGGACGAAATAAGACCAAAATATTGGCGTCGTCTGTGGGAACACCACATTTTTTCCAGTTTACTAGGCATGACGTCTAGGGTTACTACTCGATCGAAAAGCAGACTTGTTGAAGGGATGAACGAGGAAGTTGATGGGGCTACTGCAAGCCAGATAGTCCCGGGCATTGAGCAACCACCGATAATGCCCACCATCAGTGCCAACACCAGCAAGAAGAGAGACACCAATGGAAGAAGCACCAAGAGAAGATGCAGGTGCAACATGGGCAACCGCAACTACTATGTCAGTCCCGAACATGACAAGAGAGGAGATCATGGACGTGGTGAAAACCGCCATGGCTGAATTTATGGCACGTGTGCCGCTACCGCAGGCACTGATACCGGCAGCGCATGCGGAGGCAGCAAATGAACAAGGATCCACAGCCAGGGCTTCAAAAGAAGCTGAGAAGGAGAAGTCGGGCCAAGGCGACAGAAGGAGCAAACCTGCCTCCAGAGGAGAGCAGAGTAGAGGAAAGTCGGTCCGCGAGGATCAAAGAGGAAAGCCAAAGTCAATAGAGGTGCAATCGAGAAGGCACCGTGAGACAAGGAGGAAAGAAAAGAGAGGGATTCACCAGGAACCAAGGAGGAGAGAAGATAAGGAAGACATGAGGCGTGAGGAGAGTCACGACTCCAGAAAAGAATATGATGAGGGAACTAAAAAGGCTTGAGAGAGAAAAAGCTGTGTTTGAAGGCCGAATGGAGCCAGAGGGAAGCGCTCTAAGGAGCAGCCCATTTTCTAAAGAGATCGAAGCTGAGATCTTGGGACAGGGAGATAAGATCCCTGAATTAAAAACCTACGATGGGAAAACTGATCCCCATGATCATCTGTATCACCTAGACAGGAAACTGTCCTTATATGGTTTCAAAGAGAATATGCAGGCGAGGATATTCGCAACCACCCTGACTGGGGTGGCGATGGATTGGTTTACTCGAATCGCGCCAGGTTCGATCAAAGCCTACAAGCAGCTGAGGGCAATGTTCAAGGATCAATTCTCAAGCCAAGCCAGATTGGTTTTGGATCACTTCCATTTTTACGCCATGAAGCAGGGGACCAACAAAAGCTTGAAGGACTTCATGAGACGTTTCAACGCGGAATTGTTAAGGGTAGATAGCCCGAGTGGAGAGATGGTGATGAGCATTCTCTTCCAAGCAACTAATAATACCATGTTTGGCGGGGATCTGATCAGGCGCAAACCCACCACCATCGAAGCAATCAACAAGATGGCGCATGAAGTGATTCACTTGGAAGAAATGATGGCGACTAAAGCGCCCAGTGTTCTGGCCCCTAAATAGAAGGAACGAGGAAGGGAAGACCAAAACCGAAACAACAACAGGAACAAGAACAACAGGTACTGGGACACGTCTCCCAAGAGGTACATGCCCCTGAATGCAAATATCATGACAGTATTCGGGGCGGCAAAAAGGAAGGGTTGGCTGAAAGAGCCCAGGCAAATGAAGGACTCCAAGGCAACGAGGTATCTGCCCACTACTGCAAATACCACAATCCAAAAGGGCACGAAACCGAGCATTGCAAGGATCTCAAGGATGAGATTGAGTGGTTTTTGAAGGATGGCAAACTAGTGGAGTTTGTCAAAAAGATGAATTGATAGCACGTATAGAGAGAGGACACCCTCCTCAAGAAAGGACAAGCAAAAGATGATCGAACAGTAGCAGTCGTTCGTTTATCCTCAAATCAGGAATGGCAATATCAGAAAATCCATGATAAATATGATATCGGGAGGTCCAGGGGGGCGGATTCCACGAACTCCCGAAAGAAAATTTCGAGGCTCGTCTTCTCGAACAAGTTTGTCAGCATGGCAAGTATCCTAAGGATCGAGGAAATGCCACATGAAGAAATCATCTTCTCCACCACAGACCTACGAAAACTGAGCGCCAGAGCAGTTTAAACAGCAAACTTGGATTCTCCGTTGGTGATAACGGTGGATATAGCCAACTTCGGTGTCACGAAAATGCTGGTAGACCAAGGCAGCTCAGTAAACGTGTTATTCAGTTCTACTTTGGACAAGATGAGGCTGAATGACAAGACTTTGGAACCGGTGAGAACTTCACTTAGCGATTTCAGAGGCCTGGAGATTGTGCCTCGTGGAATGCTTGTGCTTCCTACCTCTTTAGGAACCGCGCCGCAGAGAAGAACACTACTGGCCAACTACGTAATTGTTGACATGCACTTCGCATACAATGACATCCTAGGAAGGCCTGCACTGAATGCGTTCCGAGCACTACCATCAACTTACCATTAAATGGTGAAATTTCCTACTCCTGCAGGTACAGAGGAGGTGATCGGAGATCACATTGAACGATGGAAATGCTATGTGAACTCGCTGCGATCACGACCACAACAGGAACAATAGGTCATGCAGATGGAGCACATTGACTAAGGAGCTCCGATTTAATTTTTTGCAAGTTTTTGGTACCCTTAATATTTTGAACAACGATTATTCATCCCCTCGGCAATGACGAGCTTGAGGGGCAAATGTGTAATAACTTAAAATAGGGACACTGAAGATTTGAGCCGAAGGGCTACATTGGGAAACATAGTAGGTCGAGCTATTAAATTAAGCTCCGCCCTACTCTCGTTATTCGGATTTATCTCCAAAGAGACATATTTGGTCAAACTATCAAAAGCCACTTAAAATAGCGTAATCAATCTTATCTAATAATAACATTGTCGAATACAACTTAAAAAGGGACAGAGACTCTGTCTAAAATGGCACGAGATACCGCAACTCCCTTAATAAATAAAAAGGGACGGAGACTCTGTCTAAAACGGCACGAGATACCGCAACTCCCTTAATAAATAAAAAGGAACGGAGACTCTGTCTAAAACGGCACGAGATACCGCAACTCTCTTAATAAATAAAAAGGGACGGAGACTCTATCTAAAACGGCACGAGATACCGCAACTCCCTTAATAAATAATAAAGGACGAAGACTCTGTCTAAAATGGCACAAGATACCGCAACTCCCTTAATAAATAAAAAGGGACGGAGACTCTGTCTAAAACGGCACGAGATACCACAACTCCCTTAATAAATAAAAAGGGACGGAGACTCTGTTTAAAACGGCACAAGATACCACAACTCCCTTAATAAATAAAAAGGGACGGAGACTCTGTCTAAAACGGCACGAGATACCGCAACTCCCCTAAATAACTAAAAAGGGACGGAGACTCTGTCTAAAACGACACGAGATACCACAAATCCCTAAATAACTAAAAAGAGATGGAGACTCTGTCTAAAATGGCACGAGATACCACAAATCCTTAAGCACCTAAAAGCAACGAAAGTTTTTCGTGATTGTGGAAGGATGCTCGAGTTGTCAAAATAAAGTAAAGAGCAACGATAGCAATTGAAAGAAAAGCTAATGATTACGAGCCTTCGATCAAGCAAACAAATGAAATAGTCATAAATGGCATCCATGCAATTAATAGAAATAGTTCAAACACATTTAAAGGCGACACAGCGCCACAAAAAACAGCAAATCAGAAATTGTTCATTACATAGCAAAATAAATACGAACGCCCCTAAGCGTCAGCTTCAGCTTCGTCCTCAGGGGAAGGATAATTGACATGCATCGAAGGCGGAGACGAGAGCCCATGGAGGACAAGGTTTTCGTCCTCGAGGAGCACAACAAACTCATCTGGGGAGGAGAGCTGATCATTCGCTGGAGGCAGCAGAATTTCTAGATCAGGCCCCAAAGTACGATCCATCCACTCAGGTTTGAATCCCCCTCGGACGTACTTAGTCTTGTAAAACTGATGGACAGTCAAGACCTGAGCCTTACGAGCCTCGCGGGCACACCTCCAAGCACTAATCTCCTCAAAGGTTCTGCTTTGGAGAAACGCCTCAGCAATCTATACCTTTTGCTGAGCGGAAACCTATATATACGAAAAGGAAATTAACAAGGGAAAATAAAAGAATACAGAAATGCAAGAGAAATTAATTATTCACCTCATTGATGCCACGGGAATAGCCAACTCCCTCGGCGTGCTCATCTTTCTCTCTCTCAGCCGCAACCTCTTTCTCAAGTTCGGCAATCCTTTTCGCCAGCTCTCTTTTGCTAGCTGAAAGGTTGGAGACTTGTGATTGCAGCTGTTCCGCAGCCTCCCTCGCCTCTTTCACCGCTTCCCTATCGATATTGGCCCTCGCGAAGTAGTCCCGGACCTTCTGTAAGGCCTTATCTTTCGCCTCGAGAGCAGACCTTAAGGTCTCTGAGTGTCCGCCATGGAACTCCATAACGCCCTAGGGCTGCCCGCTCGCAGACGCCTCATGAGTAGGGGTGGGCATTTTCTCGGGTACCCTATTTCGGAATCCTTCCCGATCGGGTATTACCCGTTTTGTTCGGGAAAAACGGGTTAGGGTACCCGTTTTTATGATTTTTTCGGGTACCCAATCGGGGTCGGGTACGGGATCCGGTAGAAAAGTCCCAATATCCGTACCCGATTGGGTACCCTATTATATATAATATATATTTTTAAGAAATATATTATTACACATTTACCTAATTATATTATTATTATTTCTTCTACTCATTACACATTACACTACATACACTGTCTGTCTCACACTGTCACACTCTAACACACACACAAAACCCTCACCAATTACACCGCCTCCACACTACATTCCACACCCACACACCGCCTCACCAGTCACCAGCGCCTCAACGGCCCGTCATCAGCGCTCCACCGGCGAGGCGGCAACCACCTCTCCACGGTATATATGCTTTTCACATCCCCCTCTCTCTCACTCTTTCTCTCTCAGCCTCTCTCGCTCTCTCTCTCTCACCGTCACGACTTATGACTTATGAGTCCTTTTTTTTTTTCTTTTTCAGGTTGCAGCCTACTCTCTCCGGCCAGGCAAATCTCCGACCCGCTACCGTAAAAGGGGGAATTTTCCCCTGTTTTAGTTTAACCAACTGAAACAGGGAATTTAAAAATTCCCCATTTCAGTTTTACAAACTGAAAACAGGGGAGTTTTTCCCTGTAAAACTGAAAACAGGGACATGCGGGTACCCTATATACCCGCATGTACCCGAACGGGGTACCCGAAGTCGGGTACACTATTTGATCGGGGTCAGAGTCGGGAAGGAATTTACGAATACCCGATCCCGAATTTACCCAAAACGGGTATCCGATCGGATCGGGTATCCGACCGTGCCCACCCCTACTCATGAGTGTGGATCAGGGCCACAAACATGGCATCCATTATTCCGCCACCCTATAGAGATAATAAAGTGAACAGTTAACATTTGCAAAATTGATACTACAACGCTATAATCGAGAGGGAACGTGTAATACCGCTGTCAGCATATGAAGCGTATTCCGCTCCACAAGTCTCCGCTCCTCATCAGACACTAGATGCGGAACAACAAGGTTAGGAAGTAGGACCTTCAAGGACTTAATGGCCGCGTCTTTAGAAAGCTTGTACCTACCAACGTGGGCACGTGGACCTTGGCTAGGGCCCATTCCAGTATCCAACCCCTCTACAGGATGAGAGCCACTTCTAACAGTAGGACCCGATGTCCGCGCAGCAGGGGGGATAATGCCCCCAATCTGAGAACGAGTCTGATGGACCCTTCTCCTCTTCGCTTGGGCAGCAGCCTCGATGCTATTGCCCGGGCCACCCGCAATGCTCTCTGAACCTCCTGCTTGGCTAGAATCAGCGGCAGGCATGGTATCGCGACTCCCTCCAAGAACATCCTCAAAGAGGTCAGTTTGGGAATGAGCTGGGACAGGAGCCGAAGGCTCGGCAGCGACCCTCTTTCCCTTGCTTTTCTTCTTCCTCGGAGGCAGAATCTCGTGAGCAGTAGTCTTGTGGGAGCTCGCTTGCTCAGCAGTAAGGGCTTGATTCAGACGGGCGTGTCAATCCATGATAAAATTAACTGCAAGAATATCACACTAATCAGAATTATCATAATATAAACACAAAATACAAGGTCAGCTCAAGCGCAAAGTTATACCAAGTGTCATTCTCCCAATATACGGAACCGGGGATAGACCAGCTAAAGACAAAACGCGATTTTCTACCAATTTTTTAACGTCAAACTGGTAATCGCGCATCAAATTTGGGATAAAATTACAATCCCACGAGGTCGCGGCAACGCTAGGAGGTATCTCAACCCTACTGCCGGTAAACCAATCGTGGCTATAAGTTCTAAACTCGTCCTCATAGCTTTCTTTGATATAGAAATAACGCCTTTTCTAGTTTTTTCCGTAACTAGTAGCCTCGCCATTTAAAAATTTACGATGCATTTGCGCCTTGATGTGGTAAAACCCCTCCTCCCTCCTAACGACCTCGAAAAGAGCCCAGAACTCATTTGGACTATGAGTAGGGGTGGGAATCCCGCGACCCGACCCGACCCGATCGGATTTTTCCCGGGCGGGAAAAAATCGATCTAAAATTCGATCCGTTGCTGCAGGTAATCTCTCCAGCAGCAACTCCCGCGGATCGGATCGGGAGCCGCGGTCGGATCCCGATCCGACCCGCGGCTCCCGAATTTTCCAGTGAGCAAGGTGGTTGGTAACTTAAGTCTTGGATATTTTTTTTAAAAAAAATAATACAAACACACACAGAAACACAAACACACACCACAAACACAAACACACACAGAAACACACACACACAGCCGCTCCGACGCTCCGACGACCCGACGCAACCTCACCGACGCCGACACCGCCGCACCATCTCCGCCGCTAATCCGCGCCAATTGTCAAAATCCTATGTATTTTTTTCAAATTCAAAACTCAAAATTGAATCGAAATTTCATGTTAGTTTGTTAAATTGATTAATCCATTAGTGTTAGAATACTTGTTTATGTTAGAAAACATAGTACCCATTGAAAAATTAGATGTATTATAAGTAGTATTATTTCGAATTAGGGTTTCAAATTGGGGGTTTTCCGGATTTTGCCCAATTTGTGGATATTATTGTAAGTAGTATTATTCTTTGGTAATAATTGATTGATAAATAACAACACAACAAGAAAATAATTGATTGTAGTATTATTTGTAATGTTATTAAAGTTTTGTAATGTTGTGAAAATACGTCTATAGTGAATGATATGATTTGATAAGCATATTTTCTTGTATTTGGTGGTTTGGTTGCATTAGTAATGTATATGTGTTCGTGGTGTTGTAGAAATGGTAAACAAGAGTGGCAAAAGAGGTCGTGATAGTGGAAGTTCTCCGTCCAAACTAGCTCCCCGACGAAGTCCAATAAAACGTGCTAAGGGAAAGGGGAAGGCCGCGGATACATCACGTGACAAAGGAAAAGCTCCGGAAACTTCACGGGGTATAGAAAAGGGAAAGGGGAAGGCACCAGAAACTTCACGGGGTATAGAAAAGGGAAAGGGGAAGGCACCGGAAAGTGGACGGGGTAAGGGAAAGGGGAAGGCACCGGAAAGTGGACGGGGTAAAGGAAAGGCATCGACGATCTTGGCATCTCAAAAAACATCAAAAAATAAGAGGCATAAACCGGAAGATGGGCATGAATCCCCCCCAATAGATATAATAATGATTACTCGCATGGGCAGTGGGAGGATCATCGACGTACTATTGACGAAGATGAAGAAGAGAATGAAGAAGAGGATATGGTAGAAGAGGACACAAAAGAGGGGGTGGAAGAGGATGGGAAAGAGGATGAAAAAGAGGACGAAGAAGAGGATGAAGAAGATGAAGAACCTATGGAGCCAGTGTATAAGTCATGTATCACTTTCCACACTAAAAAGGATACGGATGATAAGATCGTGAAGTACCAAAAGATCCACCATTTGACGTCACCGTATTGGGCAACATTTGAACCATTCCAATGCCCTTTAAAGAAATACGTGAAGGGTCGGTGCATCAATTGCAAAAAGGAAATCGCTGCAGATGGACACGTACACGGCACGGGAGGTCTTCAAAGTCATAGTAAGAGGTGTCCAAAACGAGGTGACAAACTTAGGACAATACAAAAGAGGTTGGCGGAAGTTAATGGTTCGATGGGAAGTTGGAAGTTTAATCAAGAGTGGATCTTGGAGGGTGTGGTGATGTTTTTGATTGACAATGAGATGTCGTTCATTACCGTAGAGAAGCCTTCTTTCCGGCGTATGATGAAACGAGCATGCCCGAATTTTAGATTGCCAAGTCGAAAGACCATCACCAATGCATGCTATGATTTATATCTTAAGGAAAGGCGGAAGATGATTGCTTTTGTAAAGGAAAATGCTCAGAGTGTGTGCCTCACAACCGACACGTGGACTTCAATTGCCAAGGATAACTACATGTGTGTCACTATGCACTTCATCGACAATCAATGGAAGTTGAATAAAAAAATTATAAGTTTTAGCTTGATTTCGGGGCATAAGGGGATAGACATAGCCCGTGATGTCAACAAGGTGGTGGTTAAATATTATAAGATCAACAGGGTCTTCACAATTACGGTTGACAACGCGGCGGCAAATGACGTGGCACTTGATGAATTGAAGGATTTGTGGTCGGCATGGGGGATTTGTGGTTGGCATGGGGGTTCATTACAAAATAGCAAGGGGAACGTATGCATATTAGATGCATTGCTCACATCTTAAATCTCGTGGTGCAAGATGGGTTGAAGACGAGAGGCGGTGATTGCACGGTAGATCGCATTCGTTCTTGCATTCGTTATATCAAAGCCACTCCCTCTCGGTATACAAAATTCAAAGACACCGTATCGGAACTAAACCTCAAAAGTAAAAAGTTGCTTAGTTTGGATGTCCCGACACAGTGGAATTCTACGTATATAATGCTTGAAGCCGCCCTTGAGTTGAGACCTGTATTTGATTGTTACGAGCATGTTGAGACCAACTATGGAAAGGATATGGAAGGCTTGCATCCAACGGAGGATGATTGGAAGAAGGCTCAAATGTATGTGGATTTCCTAAAACCTTTCAAGGTTTTGACCGAACTTGTCTCCGGCACCACATATGTGACTTCAAACAAGGTTCTAACACAACTAATTTGCATCGATGAAGTTTTGGCCGGGTGGACGAGCCGTCCGGATGACAAGGAGACCAAGGAACCCGATGATTTGAAAGCAATGTCATTGATAATGAAAGAGAAGTACGATAAGTATTGGGGTACAAATGGGAAGATGAACTATTTACTTTACTATGCCGCCATTGTGGATCCTCGATTGAAGTGGAAGTACGTCGAGGCTATGTTAGACTATGACTTAGAGTTGCGGCGGAAAGTGAGGGATGGTTTCTTGGCTTTATTTGATGAGTACAAGGAAAAGTACGACGAAAGTTCAACTATTAGGAAAACTCAAAGGCCTACCCGCGTATCTACCTATCCTGGGATCCCGACGAACCTATTGTCGGCGAAGCACGACACTTTTTTTAGGTAATCTTTTATTATGTTGAATGAAACGTTGATTTACTTATAATACACCTTGTTATTTTCGTATTTATTAACGATTGAATGTAACTTTTGTTAGGAACGTGGATGTTAATGAACCTATACCGAAGCACGAATTTGAGAAATATTTTGAAGATAGGGTCGAGCCATATGATGTAAACTTTGACATATTGAATTGGTGGAAAAAGAACTCCGAACGCTATCCAATAATTGCCAAAATGGCTAGAGACTTATTGGCGATCCCGGTCTCCACCGTTGCTTCTGAATCAACGTTTAGTACGGGAGGACGCGTCCTTGATCGGTTTAAAAGCTCGTTGACGCCGAGAATAGTTCAAGGATTAGTTTGCTCACAAAATTTGATAAGGGACGATGATACGCCAATCCAAATTGAGGAGTGTTTAGCGGAGTTGGAGGAACGTGATAGAGGTATGTATATGTTTAAGTTAATTTAATAGTTAACAATTACTTCTCTATATTCTTGTTAATATCACGTGAATTATCCATTGATTAGTTTTTGTTTTTTTCATGTAGAATTTGCGGATATGGGTGAAGATTCTAATTTATTGCAAATTCATGATTGAGTGAAAACATTAACGGTTGATAAGTTCCTGTTAGTGTCTTGGGTTCTTTTAAGACTAATTTTTTATTTATGTATGTTTATGAGTTTTGAATATTGAATTTTAATTTGGTGTTGTAGGATGGATATTGATGAATGGTGGTTTATTTTTATGGTTGGATATTGATGAGGGGATATTGGACCTTATTATTGTATTCTTCATGAATGGTTTTATTTCGTTGAAACGATAAAGGTGAAAAAAAGGGGAGCATTTTATTTCGTTGAAACGAGAAGGAAAGAGAAAAAAAGGAATTATTTCGCTATACCATTTTTCCTCTTGCACACATCAAAACATGAGCAGTGAGAAGGTTTTTGTGGTTTGGCAAATTTCCAGTGGGCAGATGCCCACTGGAAATTTCGGGATCCCGGGACCCCGACGGGGTCCCGAAATCCGTGGAACTCCCGCGATCGCGGGAGTTCCGCTCTCCGCGGTGCGGATCGGGAGCCGCGGCGAGCTCCCGATCCCGCCGATTCCCGGGGGCCAGATTCCCGATCCCCGCGGGAATCCGGCCCAACTCACCCCTAACTGTGAGGCTCACGTAGCGTCGTCAGCACGATTATAAAGCCCATCAACTGGCCATACGAATTCGGCGTAAGTTGCCCTGGTACAAGGTCGATAGACCTCAGAAGCATCTTCAGCTCTGCCGGAATGGGGAACCGTAGCCCATTCAAAAGCTTGCCTACGAAAACTGTCAGATGCCCCAGCAGCAGAGTATGTGTAACGCCCCTGAAATTTGAACAAAAATATAAATTTATAGTTTAGTCCTCAAACTTTTAAAAATAACATTTTTGACCCCAAACATTTGAGAAAAATTGCATTTTAGTTCTTGAACGAAAATTAACCATTTGCTTCAAATATCTTTAAGAAAATATATTTTACATGTACATATTGATCTTTGAGTTTTTTTACCTAGAAAAACTTACATAAGTAAATATGTGTAAAAATATCTATTTATTCATATTTTTTTATTATAAACAATAAGAATAATATCACATCATAGGTGAATGGTTTTGAAATCATCCCCATCACCCTTATGACAATTGAAATCAGATTTTGGTGATTAGTTGTTAAAGAAAGTAAGGTGGGACCTTAGTTAAATTGTTTTAACATGTATAAATAAATAAATATGTATTTATATGTATTTTGTTTGAATTAGACATATCATATTTTGAAGTTATGAAAGAAAAATCAGCCACATCTCCATATTATCAGATTAGAGTCTTCATTAGTTGGCCAAGGATAAAGAAATTAAAGTGGGACCTTAATCAAAAGTATTTTAATTTGATTTTTTGGCTATAAATAGTAGGCTTTCTTCCAACAATTCTCACACCCAAAATTATTTTGGTTTTTCCTTCTTTCTTGCTATGAATCTCTAAGTTAGTATGTCTACTTTCAGGAAAAATTCATCTCAAGTTCTTATTTCATCATTTTCTACCCGTAAATACCCCAAACTTTTATTGCAAAGATTTTATTATCCAATCGGCCCTGCACCTTTGAAAAATCATAACTAATTGTAGAAAAATACTTTTTGATCAAAGCTAATGGCTGAATACTCCTCATGATGTCCTCTAACTTTTATATGAAGAAATGTTTTTCAAATAATGTGATTTAGAAGGTCGAAAATTCAAAAACAAGTTCTATGTTTTCAAGAATTATTTAGCATAGCAAACCTTTGGATACTTTTTCCCATTTGGGTACACATGCTCCTAGTAATGTTAGGGATGAGTTGCCACAAAAATATTTGGAAAAAAAGTTCATTTGGATATCCGATCAAAGATAAACTCGAAACTACGACGATTTTCAACTTATTTTACATACTTTAAGTTTTTTGTTTATGATTGAAAATAATCATCATAATTCCATGATTGATCACTCACACATGACTCTTATAAGATATATAACAATTATTAGAATCACTTTAATATGATTTGTATTCACGAATTAATATTTTGAGATTTTTCACTAGTATATAAATAGTATAATTATCATGTTTAACATATACTTACATAAGTTTAATAAGATTACCATATATACTTTTGATGTCTAATCCTCTTATATGATTATGTATCGTAACTGAAACATTCTTTGATCATCTACCTTGATTAGGTTTACGTATTAATATTTTTATAAGTTATAAATACAATATTATGTAATTTAAGATAATCTTGAAACAAAATAATATTAACTAAGTTACACAATTTACTGGATTGTTTCATAAGATAATTGTTTGATGTCATGATTCCTGAAATTTTTGGATGTACTAGAGACTTAAAGAACGATTTTCCATAAATCAGTTAAGTAATATATTTTGAAGATTTATTATGCATCAAATTAAATAGTTTATCATACTATACTTGATATTATTGTATACTTACCATTTGAAACGATTTTCTAACACTAGAAAAATTATAACTACAATTATAATTATAAATATATGGTTGCTTAAGATAAATCTTGAGATATAAATTACGTATACAAAGTATATTTGATATTTAACTTAACCTTACGACATCAAAGTTTATCGCGTAAGATTTTCATCCGCTAAACAGTACATCGAACAGGGCATGTTCGATGTGGAATGAGCATCGAATCGCTTCCGTTCGATGCACTTTCCCAGCTGCAAATGGGGCCCACGGGATGGGTATTATAAATACCCCGTCCCCTTGCATTCTCGGCAGGCATTCAAGACTCACTCGAACCTAACCAACATCGAACACTTAGCATTCGATACATCCTTAGACCGATTTCAGAGTGTTTGATACAGAAGCATATCGAAGACACATCGTTCGATACTCTACACTACATCGAATGCCACCTGTTCGACTTACTTCAATTCGACACGTGACCACTACAGTTCCATTACTATCGAACAACCTAGGTTCGATACGTCAGCATCGAACGCCACCTGTTTGACACACAACTTAGACTAGAAATCTATTTGTAATATCTAGTAAGCTTGTATTAGGTGTTCCGGACCAAGCTAGTCCGATTATCTATTGATTAGCATTATTTTCGCTATTTGTATCTTTATTGTATCCTTTACGGTGTTTTGTTACCTGGACGAAATAAGACCAAAATAACTTGTATAAAAGGAAATAGAATCGTTGTTCACTTAATAACACTACTAGATACATACAATATTTTTTCAATTTTAAAGAGACATTCATATGTTTATTTAAAAATTATATGTGTATAAATAATAATCAGTTTAACATCTGAAATTTTAAGAGCATAAAACCCATGTTTAGACTTTAGAATTTAGATAGTTAAATTTTATTCTAAAAAATATACGACATTGAGATAGAATTAGCTGAGGAGAGATAAAAACTTGTGGGCCCAAATTTCTTTATTAAAATATTATTTCCACAAAGCCATGGGCCCAGATTTCTTTATTAAAATATTATTTTACAAGACACTAGACAGGAAACACTGTGTATCGTAGACATCACCCTAAGTTGGCTCAGTTTCATTTATCATCTACAATGTTAGTAACGTCTGATTTAAGCTCACAATCTTGACACCGACATCAATGTTCACCTATTTTGACACGTCTTGTCAAAATTATCCACGTATGCAGGCATGCAGCGCATGGTGCCACGTGGCTTACATTTTCACATATGGCGCTCTCCCTTGTCATATTGGGTAATGAATTTTTAAATTAAAAAAAATATTTTGTCTTTTGAAAATAAAAAAAACCCAATACACCTGAAGAACTTAAAATAAAAAAGGCATGTGTGGAAAATGTAGGCCGCGTCGTGCTATGTGCTAAATGCATGAAGGATTTCGGCAAGACGTGTGAAAAATGTGTGAACATTGACGTTGGTGCCAATATGGTGGGTTTAAATCAGACTTTGCCAACATAGTGGATGAAAGAAAAAAGAATCAACTTAGTGGACTAATTTTAAATATTTTTTGCTTTTCGGTTCATTATATATATATATATATATACACACGCACTAGTAATCGTCCGGTGCTCCGCACGTGCATATTTATTCTAATTGATAATTTAATTATAATTTTTTAAAGGGTTGCTGTAATTATAAATATAACCAATTTGAATATTTGGTTAATAAATATTAATATAACTTTAGAATTTAGTTTTATAAAATATGTATGGTACCGATTAATTTTATTATAATTTAATTCAATTTTAGACAACAATGAAAAATTACATGACAATAAAAGTCTAATTTTTTTTTCAGGAACCCATTTTTAGATAGATAGAATATTAATATATATATATATATATATATATATATTAAAGGATACGTATTACATCTCTTAGAAGGACATTACCTAGTGTGTTTTGCCAAATAACCTCATTCCCTACATTGGGATATCTTAACAGATTTCACTATTGTAAGTAATAAATAGACATGCACCTTTTTAATCTTAAAAAATAGGGCATTACCTCTTGGTGGTATAGTTTTCAGTTTTTAGACGTATATTAGTTCGTCAGAAATTGTCTCATTAGCTCACATGCGAAAAAGCTGTCAAAGCAAATACATATATAATCTCCACATACTAATTAAGAAAGTTTTACTTTTTGTGTTTAATTATATCATATAACACAGATAATTATTGGGAGTCACTTATAGAAAACATAATGAAACCAAAGCAGGCAAATGATATACATATATTATATGTGTCCTAAGGATTAATCTATCACATATTATACGGCTCTCAATGATTATTGCATGCTCGTCCCCAACTTATTGTTTATTAACCAAACATTATGGTCAAAATTAGAAGAATTAAAAATTAAAAGGATTGTTCAACAATTTACTACGGGCCCATAAGTAATAACATAAAAAATTTGGGCCAAAATTGGAAGAACTAAAAACTAAAAGGTCTATTCGACAATTTACAGTGAGGCCCATAAGCAAATAATACAAAATTTTTGTGGCGGAACTGGAAGAATTAACTACTAAAAGGGCCGTTTGACAATTAACAGTGGAGCACATAAAGAAAATAACATAAAACTTTTAGAGCAACACCGAAAGAATTTAAAAATAAAAGGACCGTTCAATAATTTACAGTGAAACCCATAAGTAAATAACATAAAACTTTTGAGGTGAATTTGAGAGAATTAAAAAACTAAAAAAAATGTTCGACAATGTACAACGAGGCCCATAAGTGCATAGCATAAAATATTTGGGGCTAATTTGGAAGAATTAAAAACTACAAGAAATGTTTCAAAATTTACAGTGGCCTCCTACGTTCTTAAGTGTGAATCAATTTAATATTATGCGAGTCCCAATTATTTAATACGCGGGGGCTACAAGGCATTTATTTCTACAAAACGAAATAAAATATAGTAATTAATTAAACTTAAATGAGCATAATTAGAAAGACAAAAGTTAAGGTCTGTTGAAATTTTCCATTCTTAGATAATAGTAGATATAATATATATATATATATATATATATATATATATATATATATATATCAAGCCCGTGCTCCGCACAATTTTACATTAATTAATTATTAATATTGAACTCCTAATTGATAAGACCAAAATAAACTATTGTTATGCATATACCATTTTTAACATAAAACAATAATAAATGATAAATTGATAATATTTTTAACATAAAAACCATCACCAATCTTAATAGTCACAATATTCTGTAACAAAATATGATTATAGCATCTTATAGTTGTCTTAGAATTTTCAATGTAAATGATTAATTTCTCCTAAATACTTTCATGTAAACATTCTAATAGTAATATTACTTGCATATTAGGCAACTTCTAAGTAACAAAATTCAAAAGGATACCTTTTTTTTTCCTTATTAATAGATAAAGAGAAGAAAACATTTCACTATTTGTTTGTTTAGTTTCTTCCAATTTTCGTAAATTCATTGGTTTTGGTTACTGTAAATTATAAGTAGACTTGGTTTATATAACACTAGAAACGCTGGCACGCGGTCCCCGCGTAAATATATTTTTAATTTGTGTAGGAAATAAAATTACTTAATGAGAAAATACTACATATATAAGGATATATAATTTATATAGAAAGATTCAAATTTTGGGAAACTAAATCACCAATCACCATAATTATTGTAATTAATGATTCTACTTAAATTATAAGGCTAGATTAGGAACTTAATAATAATTTTTTTGTGCAACACTAAAATTATAAGGCTAAAATTGGAAATCAAAAGTTTGGTGTCACAGTTTGCCTTTCTTTATATAATAGTATAGATAATACAAGGAGGTCAAGTTGCTTAATGAGCTCACTGAAATTAAGCCTCACCACTACATTCGTGAGATATTTCATTTACGAAGACAATCTTGAAAAAATTCTACAAGCATATGCACTGAATTTTGGTCTTATTTTGTCTGGGTTACAATATACCCAAAAGCTCGTTACAATATGCCTGACTGAATCAGAATAATGCTATTTTATTACAAGAAACAGACTAGTTTGGTCCAGAACACCTAATACAAGTGAACTAAGCAATATGACTAAACTAGCCATGACCTGCAGACTGTCGAATGAAGATGGTTCGATGATGGGAACTCTCGAAACGGTCGAACGAGAAAGGTTCGACACTATGAAGCCTCGAACCAGGAAAACAGTCGAACAGGGATGGTTCGATGACGGGAACTCTTGAATTAAGGGAACAGTCGAACAGGGATGGTTCGATGATGTGAACTCTTGAATTGGTCATGCTCGATAGTTAGCTGTCGAATCACTGAACAGTCGAACAACTGGATTCGATAGTTTGTGGTTGGTTGATAATAATGAATTTGTGCGTTAGTATCGGGGAATGGGGTATTTATAGACTCCGTCCCGTGGAGCTCATGCCGAGTGCAGAGCGTAACAGTCGAACGGGGCTCGGCTCGACAGTCTCAATAACAGTCGCACAGGCCCGGTTCGATAGTTTTATTTTTGGGCCTTTCTTGGGTAGGCCGGCCCAACACACTTTCGGCCTCCTAAAATACCCCCATCATATAGTCACCCAAGTTTGGGAGTCGGTTCTGATTCAGGAGCGGGTTCCAAACTCTAAAAATTGTCTTGATTCAGGTAGTGGTTCGCGTCGTGATTTTGAGTTTTCCCTTTCATCTGTGGGCCATGACTCGGTCATATTGGTTAACAACTAGATTTTTTTAACTTGAAAATATGTCCCCATTAGGGAGCCGTTACCCGTCGGGTCGGTGAAACAATCGAACCAGTCCTAATTCGACCGTTTTCTATAAGTATCGAATTGTACGTGTTCGATAGATATGACTCATAAGATGGTCTTAAAATTACAGTCGTATGAGGTTTATTCAAGGATTAGGTTATTGATCGACTTACATGTGATTTGACAATTATAGTCCTGTCGTCGGAATTGTAAAATTCAACTTTATTATCAATCGAACTGACGCGAGTTCGATTGTTATGGCTGTTATCGAATTTAGCCCCCATTCGACAGTTAATGTCTTATTTTCGCATCTAACTGTGATTTTCTATTGAACTGGAGTGAATTCGAACGTTAGGGTTATTATCGAATCATGGATGATTTGATAGTTTTATCTCATTTTCGAATTATCGAATTGGGTTGTCCTTATCACCCGAACATGAGCGAATTCGAATGTTAAGGTTACTATCGAATCATTCATGATTCGATTGTCTTATCTCATTGTCAAATTTTTTAATTCGATTGTCATTATCAATCGAACAGGAGCGATTTCGATCGCTAAGTTTACTATCGAATCATTCATGATTCGATTGTTTTATCTCGTTGTCGAATTTTCCAAAATCGACTGTTAATTTCAATCGAACTAGAGCGAGTTCGATCGTTATTTTCGTGGGTCTGCTCACCTCTATATAAGGGTATGAGAAGCTGATGGAGCTCATTTTTCGCAGCATTGACGACTTACGCTCAAACGTAAGAAGAATCGAACCAGCCCCGTTTGATACTCTTTTCGTATCGAACGATAGGTTGTTCGACTGTTTTCCCTAGAATTTTTTTTATGTTTTTTCTATTTTTTTGTTTTTGACTGTTTTTGCTTAACGTCCTTTCGTTGTATGCAGTGCAATTTTCTCGCTGATTCGATATATTTTGCGACTTTGATCAAGGTAGTGCAATTGTTCACCATTTTTTCCTCTCGTCATTTGTTTGCTAGTTTTTCGTGTATTCCGCATGTTATAATCAAACATAGCTGTTGTGTGTGGCGAGGATGACGTACATGCGTAGTCAGCTTTTCCTTTATTTTCATTTTTATTTCAGTTCGTGTGAGACAAGATGTCGAACGAGATCGTGAGTTCTAATTATGTGTCTGGGAGTGAGTCGAGTAGTACCTCTAACACCGATTCTAGTAGTTCGGTGAGGGCTCCTGGCGCAGGGTAGGCAGGTGATGACTTGGGCGAAGAGAATGCCTCTAATTTGATTGATCTAGAGGATGTGGATAGCCAATCAGAGGGGGAGCCGGAGCCCGCTCCTCAGCCGGGGGTAGGTGGTGATCCTCTGCTTGATGTTGAAGACAATCGTGCTGATAGTGAGGCGAATGAGGCGAATGAAGTTATCGACAGGCATTCGGACGAGTCTGATGAAGAAGTCATAGATCTGGCATATACAGACTACGTTTCATGATTGCAACATAGTCGAGATGTCATTCGGCAAACATATGATATAGGGATTAACTATAAGATAGTTATCCTTACTAGGGAGCAGCGTCTCCATACCGCGTTGCCAGGGTTCCTTACTGTTTTCGTCGGGCAATTGGCCAATGCTCTATGATTTCCCACAACACCGGAAGTGACCACTATTATTAGGTCCATAGGGTTGGTCCCTAGCCAGTTAACGCCAAACTCGATCGGGCACATAATCGGCTTTATCATTGCCATGAAGGGTTGGGTGAGCCTTGCGGGCCTAATGAGTTTTGGGCCTTGTTTGAGGTTTCACGCATGAGACAAGGGTTTTATCATGTGAAAGGCTTGAAACGGCATAAGGTCTTGAGCGGGGAGCAATCTGGGTATGGAAAAAATTGGAAGAAAAGGTATTTTTATATCGATGAGAGTTATCCGAGAGAGTTTTGCTTGGCAAGATTGGGTGTCTGTTCCAAAGAATCCGATACTGCGCTAGGTACGTGGTCCGAGATGAGGAGATACCTTTAGGGTTAATCTCATAACTAACCAACAACTTAACATGAAGCCTTAGTTAAGAGTGCAGTTTTGTCTTTAGCGGGGTTATCCCCGGTCCCCTACACAGGGAGACATACTCTTGGTATATGTTTGGTTCTTTCTCATGAATTTTTGCTTTGCAATTTAACCTTGATTGGTGTTAATATTTGTTGTTTTTACTTTTCAGAATCTTTCATAATGAGTCGACACGCGCGGATGAGTTAGGTTTTGACCGCAGACACTGACGAATCTTGGATGACGGTGCCTATCGTTGTTCCACCACCTAATAAAAGGAAGGCTAAGGGAAAGAAATCAGCCCCCAAAGTCGGGAT
The DNA here is from genome assembly GCA_948329865.1 of Linaria vulgaris. Lineage (NCBI taxonomy): Eukaryota > Viridiplantae > Streptophyta > Magnoliopsida > Lamiales > Plantaginaceae > Linaria > Linaria vulgaris. The sequence goes on along the minus strand of OX415251.1, from coordinate 49,126,931 downwards.
GTCCACATGTCCTCGTGCGCCAGTTGACCCGTTTGAGGAGCTACTCGGTGCAGGTCGAGAAGACTCTTCTCCTCCAGTTGATGACAATCTAGCAGGAGGGTTCGATATTCCCACTGCAGACATTGCTGGAGCAACGGGAATGAGAGAAGGGGCCACCTCGGCTAAACGGATAAGGGTTCTAAACTAGATCCCAAACTGGTGGTATCGCGCCCCTCGCACCTTGGCAAGCCGTTCCCGCTCCGGCTAGTAGCTCATCCCCTCATGTTGGGAGAATACTAGGGCCAGATCCATGCATAGCTCGTAGGTTCGCGTCGGGGAGTACGATCAGTCTGAAGAGGAGGCTATCAATGCTCTAAGAGTGTTATTCCCGACCCTTGCGACGGCTTTTCCGACATTTGTTGAGAAGCGTATGCAGTTGGAGCGGCTTGCGCTCCACCTAGTCAATTCTCTAATTGATCTAGGATTCGATATCTTGTTGTGATGTTTGAGTTTCTTGTACTCATTAAGTATTTCATTGTTGTATTACAGAACGGATGGGTCGTGAATGCCATGGCTGAAGGGTTAATACTAGCTCACGAAGAAAGGACAACTGGGCTTGAACGTTTGAGGGCTAAATTTTAGGGGAGCGACCCTGAGGCGTTGAGAGTTGCGGTGGCTGAAAAGGAGAAAGCCTTGCAGCTTGCTAAAGACACTGTTGTCCGGGCAAGTGGGGATCGAGAAGCTATGAGACTTGCTGAAGCAAGGACTCAACAACTTGAGGCACAAGTCAATACGCTGAGGGAGGGAAAGACTGCGTTGGAGTTGCGGGTGGCGGACCTTGAAAAAGAATTTGCCGTTGAGAAGAAAAAATTACGCACGCGAAGGATCTCAGATATGATCGTGGGTTACGTGAGGTATGCCCTCTTTTGTGCTTAGATATTGGGTTAAATATTTCCCTTTGACGAGTTTTTTGTTTTGCGGCATGAACAGCCTCCCACTGCGTAACAGCGGGTGGAGGTCACGGTGGAGTTTCTGCAGAATAATACTTTCCAGGGGATTAGTCTCCGGTGCGGAGTTCTGGATGCCAGAAAAGCTCAAGTGCTCATGGTGCTCAAGATTCATAACATCGACTATTTGCGGGGCCGATTTGACCCACGTTGGTTGGATTTGACATTGGGTCCTAATCGCCAGCCTCTGCCCCCAGTTCTCGATAATGAGCCCGCTCCTGCAGATGAGTTTGCCAGTTTGCTAGAACACGAGGGTTTGATTAACGCACCTCCTTCTTTGCCAGCTGCCTATATTTCTTCGTAGGATGAGGATGACGTTGAGGCCTAGGTGCCTTGGCACAAACTTCTGTTATTATGAACAATTTATTCGGTTTGTTTTGGCGTTGCGTCGCCCTATTGCCTTGGACAATTTAATCGCTTTATATTTGCTTTTCTTATATCGAATATGCAGCTACTATTCGTCTCACGCTTGTGAGAGTCGTCTATTTTTGTTGTGTGTTTACTTTAAAGTTTGAGCTTTTAGTGTCTGGTCGTATGCTGCAATTTACGCATTTTCCTGCCTTGGCATCAGCTTTTACGACGTTGTGCCACAAGTACTTGTTTAGTTTGTACTTGCCTCCATTAAGCAAAGTGTCCATCCTTTACGTATTTGTGGGATTTCTTTAGTTGGAATTTGCCGTATCATGGGCGAAATATTTGCCTTTTTTTTCTTTTTTATGGGACTTTTCGGTTTGCACTTGCCATAGTTTTGGCGGAGCGTCCCTTTCTTTCTTGTGGAACTTTTCGGTTTGCTCTTGCCATATTCTTGGCGAAGTGTCCGTCCCTTTCTTTCTTGTGGGACTTTTCGGTTTGCACTTGCCATATTCTTGGCGAAGTCCGTCCCTTTCTTTCTTGTGGGACTTTCTGGTTTGCACTTGCCATATTCTTGGCGAAGTATCCGTCCCTTTCTTTCTTGTGGGATTTTTTGGTTAGAACTAGCCATATTCTTGGCGAAGTGTCCGTCCCTTTGGGCTTTGAGGCTCTCGTTTCGAGTTTCTTAATGGCTGCGGTTTTAGGCCTTGTGGGTCTCCGCCTTGAGTGTACCTGTAACAGTCCTTCAATAAATCTTGTCATAAAAGGTTATACGTACCCCCTTGTGGAGACAGAAATTACATATTAGATAGGGCTGACCCCAGCACATGGCCAGATTGCCTACGTTTCCCGAGGGGTTTTCCGGGGACTTAAGCCTTCGTAGTTCCTATTTTAGGTTATTACATGCCTGCCCCTAACGCACGAGGTGATTTAGGGGACAAATAGAAATTATTCAAACAGTACGAAAATTGAAATAACTAGCTGAGTTTACAAGGGTGAATCAATCGATTCCCTCCATCTCCATGGGACCCAGTGCTACCAGTGCCTTTTGCTCCTCTTACGGTGGCAGCTTGAGTGACGCCACGTAACAAATCAGACTTGCCTGTGATCAGCAATGATCTCGCCCGTCCCTCTTGGAGTTGGAAACTTTACCATTTTATGGTACGTCGATGGCAATGCTCGGAAAGCGTTAAGCGCCGGCCTTCTAGGATTGCATTGTAAGGGAAAGGTAGGTCGACCGCTACATAGTCGACAAGCATTGTCTTCCTTTGAGGCGAGGTTCCTAGCGAGGTGGGGAGAGATACCATTTTGCGGGGCACCATGCAACAAGGTTCTGACTACCTCCATTTTCCATCCCCAACGCCATTTTATCCCATGTTGAGGCAATCGGCACACTGGCCGAGCTCCCATTATCTATTAAAACTTTCATCACCCCGAAGTTAGCTATATCAACCGTTATCACTTAAGGACAGTCTAACTTACCAGTCTGAATTGTTTGTGGGCTTAGCTTCAACAGATTGGCTCTCGAGAAGATGACTTCCGGTGGCCCCATTTCCTCTATCCAGCAAATCCACAAAGCCCACATAACGGTCAACGTTGATCTCCCTAGTGACCCTCTTTCGTCCTTTGACGAAATCAGCACCCACTGGACCTCCTGATATCATGTGTATGATGCCTTTCCTGGGTTGGTTGTCAATTATCTGGAGAAAATCCAAAACGTGCAGCTTGTCTAACACCTTTTGCTTGTCCTTACGGGGAGAACGAGATATTTCCCTATTTGCCCTTGTCCTCCTCGTCCTTCAAGCCACTGACATACTCAGCAAGCTTGTCATCCTTTATCAGCCGCTCTATATCATCTTTGAGGTATTTGCATTCCTCTGTTTCATGTGTTTTTTGTTTGTGGTACTTGCAGTAGCGGGTCGATAACCTAGTTGCTGGAGAATCTCTCATCTTCTTTGGCTCTTTTAGCTACCATTTTCTCTTTGCATTCCCATACACTGTCATGATGTTAGCGTTCAAGGGAGTGTATCGCCTTGGTGATGAATTCCTATACCTGCTGCTCATGTTCCTGTTGTAACCCTGTTTTTCCCTTCCTCTTTCCTTGACTATGGGGGCATGGACTATAGCTTTGGCCGCCATCATCTCCTCGCGGTGCACCACCTGATGCGCGTGTTTGTTGATTTTATCAATCGTCCTCGACTTTAACCTAAGTAAGTCGTCGCTGAATACTTCATTTCTAATCGCATGGAAAATGATGTTCGTGACCATTTCTCCCTTTGGGTCGTCTATCTTTAAAAGTTTCGCTTTGAACCGTTTCATAAAATCTTTGAGGGTCTTTTTGTCCCCTTATTTAATCGATTATAGGTGGGAATGATCCATCACTGTACTCGAATGGCTCGAGAATTGATTCAAGAATTTCTTCCTTAGCTCTCCATAACTTCTTATTGACCCCGCGGTGATTCTGGTGAACCAGTCCAATGCCACTCCAACCAGAGTGGTGGCGAAAATACGGTCTTGCACATTGTCAATGAATCCGTACAAGTTAAGCGTACTATCTAGGTGGAAGAGGTGCTCGTTCGAACCCGTCTTTCTATCGTACGACTTTAACACTGGTATTTTTTCTCCATGTCCCAAAGTCTCTGCCTCTATTTTGGCACAGAAATGAGTGCTTCTGCGAGTCCTTCCCAACAATACCATCATATTTTCCAATTCAGTCCTTTCCTTGTCCAACCTTTCCAACCTTCTTGCAACTTCTGCTCGCTCCATCCTCGAGTCATTCCCTCAACTGTCCTCGCGCCTCTCCGTACCGTTGTGCCTTCTTGACTGCACCTCGACCGAGTTTGACCTCGCCCTGCGGTCATCAATGCGTGTTCCATTTCTGACCTCATCAACAGGGCCCCTAGTGGCATGCTCATGTCCTCGTGCACCTCCTCTCTGGCCCTCGGGTGGCGGTGGCGGTGTTTGCAATTGCGGAGCGGGTGGAGCCGCGGCTACGGCTGTGCGGATCATGGCCATAATTTCATCATGAACGCGCTCAGTAACGAGGCAGTAGCACCTGTCACCATTGTTGCTCCCGTATTAGGTGCGGGTTGATCCTCTTCCACTGGCCCTGGCTGATCTTGTTGGACCGGCGGGGGCACTACTTCGGCTAGAACCGATGGTGCCCTTGCTCTAGGAGCCGCCGAGCCGGTGGGGGGTCGGCCATGCGATGCAATTCAGAATTGTTGCTCTCTGCTGCTCTGCTTTGTGATCGGGTTACTCTAAACATCCTGCATAACTTACTGGGAAAAAATGGTGTTCCCACATGCGGCGCCAATATTTTGGTCTTATTTCGTCTGGGTTACAATACACCCAAAAGCTCGTTACAATATGCCTGACTGAACCAAAATAATGCTATTTTATTACAAGGAACGGACTAGCTTGGTCCAGAACACATAATACAAGTAAACTAAACAGTATAACTAAAATAGCCATGATCTGCAGACTGTCGAACGAAGATAGTTCAATGATGGGAACTCTCGAAACGGTCGAACGAGGAAGGTTCGACACTATGAAGCCTCGAACTAGGGAAATAATTAAACATGGATCGTTTGATGATGGGAACTCTCGAATTGGTCCTGCTCGATAGTTAACTATCGAATCGCTGAACAATCGAACAACTTGATTCGATAGTTTGTGGTTGGTCGATAGTAATGAATGCATGCGTTAATATCGGAGAACGGGGTATTTATAAACCTGTCCCATGGGACCCATGCCGAGTGCGGAGCGTAACAGTCGAACGGGGCTCAGTTCGACAGTCTCGATAATAGTTGAACGGGTCCGGTTCGATAGTTTTATTTTTGGGCCTTTTTTGGGTAGGCAGGCCCAACACACTTTGTGCCTCCTTAATACCCCCATCACAGTGTTGTGGGTTCATCATCAATCTCTTGTTTATATGATCATCGTGCAATTTTAAAAGCTTTGTGGGTGTCTTTGAAATTTTATGAGGTTTTATGGGGTTAAAATAAAATAAAATAAATCTTAGGGCAGAACAAGAATGAACAAAAAAAAAATAGCTCGCTATGGTAGGTTTCGTAGATAATTTAAACTCTTGGTATTCCAATAAATTTAAGGAGGAATTATTTTCTCTACCGTGTAACTTTTCCTAAAATTCTTAAATGCCCTTTTGTTTCTGGCCAACTAAATATGCCCCGTAACTTTCAATTTTTCTACTAAAAATGTCCAAATCGTCTTTTCTGGCTAAATCGCTTATGTGGTTGTCCAGTCAATAAAACGTTGGGCCTAGTCAACAAATCGCCCCGCCAAGTCATCTATTTTTAGACAAAAAACGTTTTATACACAAATGTAATGTTAAAAATTATACTTGCACCCCATAATAAATTGCACTTTACACCCAAAAATACACACATATATATATATACATATATATTTTTTTGTATCTTAAAAACTATTTGTAAAACATAATAAATACTTTAACAATATATAAAAAATATAAAAAACAAAAGACAAAAAACAAATCACAAAAAAATTGGTCATCTTCACCAATGGGCAATTGCAAAAGGTCATTTTGCAACCGCCCAACGCTCGCAAAGCGATGATCGCAGATGCTTCCTTCGCTAAAAACTTGAGACCGTCAGGCAGTTGTTAGAACCATTCTGCGACCGCCCGACGGTTGCAACCTGCGACCGCCTCACGATCGCAATATTACAGGCGGTTGCAAAACATATGGCGTTGCAAAAGACCCATGGGCAGTTGCAAAAGGTCATTTTGCAATCGCCCAATGCTCGCAAAGCGATGGTCGCAGATGCTTCCTTCGCTAAAAACTAGAGACCGCCGAGCGGTTGTTAGAACCATTTTGCGATCGCCCGACGGTTGCAACATGTGACTGCCTCACGATCGCAAAATTACAACCGCCAGGCGGTAGCATGTGGATTAGGTGTTGAAACCGCTAGGCTGTTGCAAATGACTCTTACGTCGTTTGCAACCGTCAAGCGGTTGCAAATAATATTCATGTTTTTTGTAACTGCTGGGCGGTTGCAATTATGGGCACAAAATATTTTTATTTTTTTAGTTTCTTTTATACGATCGTGATGTGTTTGTGATTTTTAATAATGAATCTACCTAATACATGTGAATGTGAATTGAAGTAATATATAATTAGTATACTACTAATAGAGTTATCAAAATACTAATTTATAGGTGATTAACCAAGTTATTAAATATTTTATTATTATATATTTTACAACTAATCATAGGAAGTTGTTATAATCGTCTCATATGCGATTGATATTCGTTACAATTATAAGTATAGATGTCATTATGCTATTTAAATAGTATCCCATTTAACACACACACACATACACACACACACATATATATATATAGTCATTACGTATATCATCATTATAATTAGTGAGAAGTGCCATTGTGAACCATCTCTTTGAATGGTGTTTAAATGTGTAGTGAAACCTATGGTTTGTGTTTATTTAACTTATTTGCACATATTGATGTAATTAACAATTAAACCAACAATATGCACTAAATTATAATGCAAATGCGTAAATTTCTAACATGAATATTATTACTGACTGTTGGGCGGTCCCAAATGTTATGGTATTAAGCGACCGCCTGACGGTCACAAATGACTCTCATTTACGACCGTTTGGCGGTTACAAAAGTGTGGGGACTGCTTGGCGGTCACTATAACTTATAGCGATCGTCGGACGATTGCTAATGCTTGCAACTGCCTGGCAGTTCCAATTGACCCCTTTTTCTTGTAGTGTTTATTGATGTGTCAATATTTTGATTGTTAAATTTATAAAGTTGCTAACGTTGGGGGAGTGGGGGGGGGGGGGGAGTTAGGAGGGTAAGTTGCAAACGACCCCCAACGTTGAGGGGTTTGATGTTCTCTCCCCATAGATAGATATACCACATATATATATATATATATATATATATATATATATAATGGAGAAGATAGACAAATGGAGAAAGTAAAAGAAGCGTAAATTAGTACGGTTAAATCAATTAAGGAAAGTTCGGGTATGATAAAATCGTCAACCTAATATATATATGTATTATTGAATGGTTTATTCGAAAGCTATGAAAACTGAACTCGGCATTAAAATTGTGTTGCGACTTATATAGTACATATCTATCTAACAACGTATAAATATTCGCACTTGATTATGAAACTTCATGTAATCGATCAGCCGATTAGTTTGGTGCCCTTTATTCTATGGTTTCAGTTTGTTCCAACGTAAAAATGGATAACCTTTCTTCTTCTTTCCTTCAAAAAAATATATTCCCAGCTCCTTCTATATCACCATTATTACTAGTAGCTCATCATGTCCAAATTCCATGCATAGGAAACGATCCAAAAAGAGCAGTAATCCATGCAGGACAAAAAACGACAAACCATATCATCATAAGAAAAAAGAAACAATCTTTTCTTACAACCATCTTCAAGTCTTTTGATGAGTTCATATGCAAATTCCTGGACCCTCCACTTCGTCCCTACTTCGACCCAAAATATGTCCTCTCGGGCAACTTTTTCCCCGTGGACGAGCTTCCCCCCACCGAGTGCACGGTGGTGGAAGGCTCCCTACCACCATGCCTGAACGGTGTGTACATCCGCAACGGCCCCAACCCACAATTCTTTCCCGAAGGACCTTACCACCTATTTGACGGGGATGGGATGCTGCACGCCATCACAATCTCACAAGGGAAGGCCAGACTCTGCAGCCGATTTGTCAAAACTTACAAGTACGAACTTGAGCGGGAAATTGGATTCCCGGTGTTTCTCAACATGTTCTCCGCCTTCAACAATCTTCCAGCTTCCCTTGCACGTTTGATGGTCACTAAATGTCGTGCAATCGCCAGAGAACGCGATCCTCAACGTGGTACTGGCACTGCAAACACAAGCCTAGCCTTCTTTGGCGGAAAACTATTCGCTCTAGGAGAGTCTGATCTTCCCTACGCAGTAAAATTAAACTCCAATGGCGATATAATAACTTTAGGCCGCAGCGAAAGTCTTGGGGAACCGTTGATGACAATGACGGCGCATCCGAAAATCGACCGCACCACAGGGGAGGCCTTTGCATTCAGGCAGAGCATGACAGCACCATTCTTAGCATATTTCAGAATCAATGCCGAAGGAACAAAACAACCCGAAGTTCCATTCTTGTCCCTGAAGGAAGCTTCGTTAGTTCACGACTTTGCTATTTCAGAAAACTACGCGGTATTTCCGGTTAATCAGATAGTGATCAGACCGAAAGAGATCCTCAAGGGGAAGCCGCCGGTGAGTGTTGATGAAGGGAAAGTTCCAGTGTTAGGAATTTGTCCGAGGTACGCGTTAGACGAGAGTAAAATGTGGTGGGTGGAGGTGCCCGGGTTTAATTTGTTGCATGCCGTGAATGCGTGGGAGGAGGATGGCGGCGACACCATCGTGATGGTGGCTGCATACGTGGACACAGCGGAGCATATGCTGGAAAGATTGGACTTGAATCATCCTCTGATAGAAAGAGTTGAGATTAATGTGAAGGCGAAAACGGTCACGCGGCGGCCGCTTTCCCATTTGTGTTTGGACTTCGGAGTGATCAATCCGGCCTACGTTGGAAGGAAGAACAGGTGAGCTCTCATTTAAACCTTTCTCTTTTTGAAGTATATATATATATATATATATATATATATATATCAAAGTACTATTATGACTTACATATGTGTATTTCTCTAGGAGGCAAAAATTCAATTTAATACTAAATATAATAGAAACAATTACCCCAGCCTGTCGTAGGTGCTAAGCAAGTTTTTTGGCCGCTTTTTATATTGTATTATCTAGAGGTGGGAACCTTCCTGCGCGGGAAAAATTCCCGCGTTTTCCTTTCCCGACAAGTCGCCGGGAACGGGAATTCCCGCCATTCGCAGGTCGGGAACGGTAGTCCGTTTTCGATTCCCGCGGGAGACGGGAATCCCGCCAAGTTATAGTTTTTTTTTTATATATATATATAGGGGGTTATATGTTAAAAAACAAAGAAACTAGGATAATTTTACAATTAATGAAATTCTATGGACCACAAGTCTTATATCCACAAATTAAAATGTAATATCACAAATCAACTCTCTCAAACGCGACAGTAGGCAGACTCTCACCTCTCTCCGTCGAAGCGCCGCCGTCGCGCCACCACGCAGCCTCACTCTCTCACGCACGACGGCACGAGCAGTCTCACACTTTCACTCTCTCACGACCGAGCTTCTCTCTCTCTCTCGCACCAGTCCTCAACGCCGAGCTTTTCTCTCTCACGCACGCCGTGCCACCAGCCCACCACCAGTCTCCCCTCTCTCTCACGCACGCCGCCGCCGCGAGGGAATTAGGATTGTAGAATTAGTTTTTCCCTTTCCCCTCCCCCCCCCCCCTTTTTCCCCTTTTTCCTGTTGATTTTTTAGGCTATTGGAAATGGAGGGATTCCCGCGAGGGAATCCCTCCACGACGGGATCCCGCCTAGCAATGGACGGGAACAGGATTCAAAATCCCATACCCGTCTAGGCGGGATCCCGTGGAACGGGATTTAATCCCGTGGAACGGGATTTAATCCCGTTCCCAGTCCTAGTATTATCAATTAAGAAATGAATAAATTGTTGTGCTTCTATATCCACTACAACAAGTTTGACCATCCCAGCGTCTTGATTTTTTCAGCACCTCTTGTACGTGCTGGTAAAATGCTCAGCAAACAATACACCAGCGCCATGTTATTGAAATAATCTTAAAAAAATAACGCTGGTGTATGGATCCCAGCGCAAACAACACCAGCACTAGGCAGTGCTGGTAAAAAGTCTTCCCTAGCGCAAAAGGGTACTGGCAAAGGCCTAATAATGCGTTGGTGAAAACTGTATGTTTTGTAGTGATATCAACAAACTAATTTATGCAATCTATGTTCGTGGAATGTTATTTTTGTACACTTGCTTTATGGTTGAAAGTCGAAAAACTTATATAATATTTTTGGAATAAGAGAAAAAGAAAACTAATGTAACCATAAAGAAAGTGTTGTGTATCAAAATGTCAATATAAATTAAAAAATGATCGAAAATATAAATATTATGTACTAATTATTAAAAGTTAAAAATAAAATATAATATTTCAAAAGTTTGAGCCATAACATAACTTTTGATAAACTACAAGGAAAAACAAGGAAATTTGTTAAAAAGTAACAAGAAAAAGAAATTAGAAATAAGTGTCTTTATATGCGTCAGACTGTACACATATCATTTTCCATAAATTATAATAGGACATATTGTCCCATAAAGGGAAAAACGTATTGAATAACCTTTACTCTTGGTTAACGTACATACTTAATACTTCTGTTAACATATAATATGCACGGTTTATATTCATTTTCGATTTACATGCATGCCAAAGTATTCATGAACATAATCAAAAAAAAATTCTTGAGAATCATTAAGGAGATTTGCTACTTTTTTATTTTATATATGCCGATTGATTTCATAGACGAAACCGTGAACTTGGTTTAGGATCAGAAGGAATGACATTGACATTGATATTCCTTTCTCATTAGCAAATATGCGTTGCATAATTAATTTACTATGAAGTTGTTTTAAAAATATAACTATACATTAATACGTATTACTTAAAAAAATTAACACAAAACCTCCCAGAAATATAAGCGAAAAAAGAAGAAAAAATTCCAAACCATTTCTTCTCACATGTGTTCAGTTTTTTTTTGTTTTTTTTTTTCAATAATTTTGTTCGTTACTTACATATGAAAATCGAGATCCTTTGCATATATAGGTCGATATCTGAATTGTGATAAATTAGGAGATATACATCCTTTATGTTATATAGTATTCGTAAAAAAATTATATACTATATGTACAACATAATATACATATATAGTGAGACATATATATATATATATATATATATGCATCACAGGAGACGATCGGATTAGGGGCAACGGCCCCTAAATGCACCCGCGGCCCGGTCTCCACCTATGTTGATTTTTGCCAATTTACGCTACTTATGAGTTATATAAGTGCAACGGTGGTAATTCATCAACAAAAAAAAAAGTGCAACGGTGGTTATACATGCTTTCCTTATGGTAGACATATATATATATGCATGTAGATAATACAAAATTAGTTCCTCATTTAGCAATCTTCAGATGAATATACGAAGAATTATTGAAGAATTGGACGACTTGTATAACTACTAAGGCTTCTGTTACATGTGCACTAAATAATGATCAAACTAATTAAATGAATATTTCAACATTTACTTCCATTACATTTATTTGTTCCTATCATTTCTGAAAATAACTCCAGCAGAAATTCCAGTTATCTCAATATAAAAAAATATGTACTTAGGACGCGCTAAAAAATTTGCGAGTGGCCCCTCACCTATAAAACACTCGACATATAAGCTATATTACATGATATTTTCATGAAGACCTATCTCTCTTGCATATACGACAAGAACAAATAAACCATACAATACTCCATGACGTGGTTTTGACTATAGAAAAGCCAATAAGATGATTTGAAAATTATTTGCTAGCGTACATGGCAAGGAAATCCTAATAAATATTTGAACGGATTTGATGTATTATATTGATATGTTTCAATGGTCCAGGTACATGTACGCAGGAATAGGAGCGCCGTTGCCAAAAACAGCAGGGGTGGTGAAACTTGACCTATCACTTATTTCAAGTGCGGATTGTTGTACAGTGGTGGCTACCCGCATATACGAGCATGGTTGCTATGGTGGCGAACCATTTTTCGTTGCGAGGGAGCCTGATAATCCAACGGCTGAGGAGGACGATGGTTATCTTGTGACTTATGTACATAATGAAAACATTGATAAATCTCAATTTATAGTGATGGATGCGAAATCGCCCACTCTTGAAATTGTTACAGTAGTTAAGTTGCCTCAAAGAGTGCCATATGGATTTCACGGAATCTTCGTTCCAGAATGTCACCTCAACAAACTTTGAAGCTTTCTTAATATTACGTAAGTATGCGTTTATATATTGTTTTTGTCATGATTTTTTTTTTTACTTTTCGATGATTTTTTTTTTTTTGATAATATTTTACTTTTCGATGATGAGTTATTCTTTTTGAAAGTAATGAGTTGTATTATCATGGATATGGAGAATTTGGAACAAATTATCTAAGAATGCCAACCTAATATACTTGGCCCAACAGCCGTGTATGTTCCAGCCAGGCCCAGGCCCAGTCCCGTGAAGTAGATTGCAAAACAATGTACTACGTACTATAATGTATTTTCTAATTATTAGAAGATAAAGTGAAAAACAAAACATTTTTATCACCAGCTAACACATATTATATAATATTTAGTAATTACGAATCGACTAGTTTAGCTAATGATAAGATTGCTGAAAACTTAAATTGAATAGGGTCGATCTTGTTATCATATCAATATTGAAAAAAAAAAAACATAAACGTTTATTTCCTTACTTCTAATCTTAATTTATAGGAAGATTGGTTTCTACTCGCATTAGAACTAGAATTCAATTCCTAATACGCCATAGCTTTTGATTTATAACATTTAAACAAATTGATTTGAACCTAAATTATGGGTCTAACGTTAGGCTTACGTCCAAGGAACAAAAACGGGACAAGATTTCGTGGATGAAAATGTACGTGTACCTTGCAAGTTCCAAACTCTAACTAAAGGTCGGTAGGCACTCGTGTCATTTTCTAATAGGTTCTATACATGGTGTGTGTTATTAGCCACAAATATGTATTACATTTTAGTTTTGTTTCTTTTGTTTTATTCCATCAGAACCACTAATTTATAAATAGTAATATAATTAATTTCAGCTAGTACTCATGTTTAATGGGTGTAAGTCAGTGTTTTTATAATTGGACCGAAGACAGAATCGATAGCCTAACTGATTACAGGTTTGATTTGTTGAACTGGTCGAACCACTGATTCGACCTTGTAAATAGTAATTTTATATAAAATAAATTAAAATACTTTATACTAAAAATTTATATGCATAATCGTCATATAATTGAATTAGAAACTATTAGATTTCTAGTTTTGAGAATTTAGATATTGTCCTTATTTCTACCCACTTCGGGAGACCATTTCCAAATCGATGGGATCATGTATGTTGTAGGAGTGTTTCGTAGAATATATGCGCCAAATAGTTTATTCAAGAGTTGTATGTGTTGTTCTGCTGGGCCCTTTGTCAATTTCATAAGTTTTAACTGTTTAAGTAAGCTCATAATTTGTAATGCAAAGAATATACAGTTACATTAAAGAACACTAGAACACTAGCTAAATTCCAACCCTATTTTATGTTCATCCGCCACTTCTTCTTCTTCTTCTCTGCTTTTTTCTTATTCTTTTTTATTTCTTTCTTGTCTTGTACCCACCTATGTTAGTAATATAATTTTTAACTTGCTTTTTTTTTCTTATAGATCTATAACCCTGAATTCTAATTGGATAAATTTCTTCTAGTTATTACATGGAGCTCAAACTTGGGTTTTGGCAAACATGGTCAATGTTTCAGAATTTAACAAATTGAGAAAATTAAAATAAAAAACACAGCAAAACGGGTCACAAATTCGAGCCGAATCACCGATTTACCCGGGCTTTTTTTGGTTCTTATCGGTCAGCACGGGATCCACTGATGACCGCTTTTAGTGGTAACCGGACCGGAGGACGTGCCAGTTGGCGGTCGGACAGGCCGGTCTAGTCCGGGTTTAACAACACTGGTGTATGTAACAATGTGATTGATACCTGAGTTGCAGAAGCATATACATCATAAAAACGATATTTTGTTGAGCAAAATTTAGCACGATAAGTCGAGTTCAAACAAGGATCGATTTAATTCTATCATTTTAAGTCTGTGGCTGTCACACATGGTTAGCCTGAGATTGACGAGGTTTGAACGCTATTTCGTCAACCCGCGAGTTTACCTAGTGCACATCATAAGAGTAGAGGTTGCGGGTTCTTACGTTATTTAAAAAAAACACATATCGTTCCATGCTTTTTTTTTTCTTAAAATCTTACGTAAAGAAATTGTTGTTCTAACAACCCCTCATAACAAAATGCTACCTCAAAATAAAGTGCTTAATTTACCGAAAAAGTTATGTTCCTCCTTTAAACGGATTTAAGAATAGCAAGCTTATTTTTATTACTCTCCAATCATAATCTCCATCATGTCCACTAATTAGTTGTTGAAGATTATTCCACAAAAAATACCAAGCTTGATACAAAGTTTCCTAGACGAAATTTGGCACTGAAAGGCATGATCGACGACTATATATGTGGCCATGGACATGAACAAGATACGGACATGAGAAAAGATGGAATTTTGAAAATATTATGATAACACGGAATTCGCACGATGGGCTGATTGTGGTATTATCTACACTTAGAGTGGATCGTAACACTCTTTTCGTAGTTAAGATAAAGGTCCTTATAAGAATATGCAGGATCTAAGATATCAAAAATAAAGAATTTTGGCGGGAACAACTTAAAATGCTAAAATAACTATAATCTTGTAAGAGATTATTTTGCTATAGAGTATTAATTGTAGTAGATCATTTTTAATGTGTTTGTTACAAGTGATTTCTAGGGTATATATGGGGATGTTTTGTTCCGGATATAGCGACCTATAGGTCCTTATCTGTCAATGTAACCTGTTTGCTTTGGACATCTGTCCACCCGGGATTTTATCTCAGCCCGTCCAAGCCCGATCAAAAAAGGTAGTTATCCGCCACTTTTCCACCTCTCGCCCCCTCCCCAGCGACAAGTTATCTCGCCCCTTGAATGATAACACCCGAAAACGTGAAATGTCCAGATTATCCTTCACTTTCCACATGTTACAACGATGTTGGTGCACGAATCTCTTTCACTTTCACACCAACACATCATTTCCCCCCCGCCCCCCCTAAATCCTGTTCATTATCCCTCCCAAAAAATTAGGGTTCCTCATTTCACACCACCTCACAAAAATGGCGGAGTAGAAAAATGCGAGTGGCGGTTCTCTTACCCGACGTTGTGTAATGCATTATTGTAAGGATTTACGCATTTTTTAACATGAAATTCGTTCAAATTGCAAAAATATGTGCGTTGTTGGTCCTCATTGCTTAACCCTACCCCTAATCCGAACTTTGCAGGTAAAATCTCACTCTTGTGACCCTGATTTATGATGTAATAGCCTAGATTTGGTAGTTTTTGTAACATTCAACATGAAAGCATGATTAAATGTTAATGCATGTATTAAGCCACCGTGTATATATGTGCAAATATGTTTGTATTTGAGTTATCAGTAGCTATTGTAATGATTTTGAGCTTAAGTATGTATAAAAATCAGTTTTTTTATAATAAACCCTAGTTTTCATAGATGAACATGAATGTTGTGGTTAATATTTGGGGTGGATTTAAATCTTACTAGTGATTAGGGTTGGTTAAAATCGATAGTTTTGAAATCGCCTATGATTGAAGTAAACAAACTAAACATTTCACTGCTTGAGCTTTAATTGTTGGGTGAAACTATGTGGTGTGGTGATCAGATGGATCATTAGAGGCGTATGCTAGTGTTAGTAGTATTGCCGATTATAATGTTGAGGGTTCGAGCATTCTTGTTTATGGTAATGATGCACCAAAGACGAACTAAGATACGAAATATTTGGAGAAGAGAAGTTGCAAGCTACCTACTCAGTAAGATTCCTAGTATCAGGGAACACATGGACAACTAACACTTAAGAATGATGTAGATTCCATTAAGAACTTAAGGATGGACCGTGAGTGCTTTGATAAACAGTGTTAGATTCTCCGAGAGGTTGGTGGTTTGCGCGAGGAGAAGTTTGTGAGCTTGATGGAGTAGGTGACACTATTCATATAGATCTTAGAACACCACGATACAAATCGGGTAATGGAGTTCTATTAGCAGCGATCGGGCCAGACGATTAGTCGTTACTTTGGTAAACCACTCACTGGATTGTTGAAGGCTAGTGAGCTTTTTCTGGTTACTCCAACATTGGTGGACGAAGAAAAGGACAACTGTCATGAGCCTTGGACTTACTTCAAGATTTGTGACTTTGATTGGTTGTTCAGTAGCTAAAGCTTAATTTATGATAATTATCAAGTTTTAACCACTGTGTATTGTTTGTTTTGCATGCATAAGGTTGCTTGAGAGCTTTGAATGGTACCTTTGTTGATGTGACGGTGCCTTTGGCTGATTAACCAAGGTACAGATCTAGGAATGGTCGAATCAACGTTAAGTGCTTGGTGTATGCGATATTAACATGAAGTTTGTATACCTGCTGTGTGGTTGAGAGGGTTCTGCCACCGACGAGAGAGTATTGAGAGACGCCGTCTGTCGTCCTGCATCCCATGGGTTGAAGGTTCCAAAAGATAAGGCTTTATCAGTGTCCATGCAACCTACAACCATTACTTGCCTTGTATCATGTTACACTACAATAACAAATCTGACCATTTTCTTTGATGTGCAAGGCAACTATTACCTGGTAGATTCTGGCTATGCAAACTGTGAGGATTTCCTTGCTCCTTACTGCGGCAGGCGCTACCACCTTAAAGAGTGGGAGTCCGGTAGAGCTGTGTCGCATGACTACGGTGAGTTCTTTAACATGAAGCACGCAAGAGCTCGGAGCGTAATTGAACGGGCATTCGCTAAGCTCGAAAACTGGTGGAAGATTGTGAAGCGGCCTTCTTGTTACCCGATAAAGATTCAGAATCGTATAATAATGGCATGTGCCCTGCTCAACAACTTAATCAGGAGGCATATGTTGAATGACCCCATCATAGACTCAAGTGATGATGAGAATAATGACCCCAACAACTCTGATAAAGACGACGATGACGATGACGATGCCCCATCCCCCTTCAAAATGCATTGAAGGTCTTGGGAACACTGCAGCCTAGAACTAGTTTCAGGACCACATTGCTATGGATATGTGAAAAGATTACCATGCACGTAGGCGGAAACGTTAGTGGTGTGGGGGTTTGGGTTGGGGGTTTAGGTTTATGGGGTTTAGTGGATGATTGTCTGTGAGGTGACAGTTTATTAGGGTGCTAACCATATATTTGCTAAGATTAACCTTTTTTACCTTAAGTATTATTCTGATAATGTATGAACTATATGGCTCTTTGAATTGAGTTATCGGTGGCATTCGACAGCTGACTTGGTATTACTAATGCTAATATTTATGTGTTGTTTCTATGCTTATTGTGTTATTTGCTTGATGATCTCATTGATTTGCATTTCATTGCATTTTTGACTCAGAGGTACTTTGATCCAATATAAATCCATTTATTTATTTGCATGCATACTGACTTTTCTTAATTATATTGCTTTTAACATTTTATTGGATGTATTACTTTTGAGATGGAGGCATCAAGTGGAAGCTCAATGCCTAAACCAACAAATAAGGGCCAGGGGCAAGGGCAAGGTAAATGGAGACAGTGGTTCGAGGCGTGTGTGGACCATTGAGGAAGAGAAAGTTTTGATCAATGCACTCTATGAGTACAAGGCAACTGGGAACAAGGTGGACAACAATGTCAAGGCTGGATACTTGAGGGACCTGGAGGAGCTCATCAGGAAGGAGTTTCCCGACACCGACATTGTCGGCGATCCTCATGTCAAGTCTAAGATCACTGTCTAGAGGATGTTTTACTCACACCTCTACTCACTGTTTGGGGTCACTAGTGGTTGTGCTTCATATGACCCAGATACACAACAGATCAAGGTCACTGATGAACTCTGGTGGAGTACAAGAGGGTGAGATTTTGTAATCTTAAACATTTTCACTGTCAATTTTTCTTAACTGTGGTAGATTAAGTGGTACACTGTATTTCTAAATTTCATTGATGTTTTTTTCATTTTACTCACAGGTCCATGACTATATGAAGACCTACTGCAGCAAGAAGTTTTCCTTCTATGAGGATTGGGAGAAACTCTTTTGAAATGATAGGGCTACTGGTGGTGGTGATGAGGACATATTTGTTGTTGTTCATGAAGTGATCAACAACCCAAGCTTGGAGGCTCATGGCAACGGGGGCAATAGGGACGATGATGGACCAAGCCGAGGGCAGTGTATGAAGACAGAAACTTCTTCTCCAGTTAGCGTAAGGGGAGATGAAATCCCTAGTGATCTTGATATGGGTTCTGGTGGAACTGACTACAACAATCCCTCACACACTAAGGACAAATCAGTACTAAGGCCATTATGAGGAAGATCAATAAGGCTTGTGCCGAAAAGAGGAGAATATCATTGGAAAAGGCTGAGAAGGAAGCCAATGAGGTGCCTCCACACATGGAGGAGTTCATACAGAAGACTGAGGATAACATTGAGAGACTTGCATCCATCTTCACCAATGCTAAATCCGTCCCTGAAGATCCTGCGAGCATCCAGAGCAGGGGTATCTATGAGGCACTGGAGAAAATTGAGGAGTTTGATGAGGATCAGAGGATGGTCCTTGCCCACAAGCTTGCTCACAGCAAGAAAGATGCTGACCTCTGCTTCAATATGCCTGAGAATGTCTAACAAGTGATTCCAATGAAGTTTCTGGGTCCCCATAATGTGATGGTTTATGAACAATTTCTCTGATATTTTGATGTGTGGTTTTCTGATGCATTCTGAACAGCTCACTCTTTTGGCCTGATTGGTATTTGCACTAGTGTGCATTTTTTGTAAATGTGGTCTAACTTAGGAGAGCTCATAGTTAGATCATACTAATGTTACACTTTTTCTAGATTGGTATACTTGTGTTATCATTTCCATTATGACTGCAGTGGTATTTAGACATAGAGTCTAAATTCCATTTTTTTGGTCAGAGCACCTTGAATAGTTATGGAGTGTGCCATATTTTGTCCTTGTTATGATATATTATATGGGAGATAATTGGTTTCAGATTGTGCCTCTTTTATTCCAATGCTTGGTAAATTATATTTTGTTGGTTTTATTATATTTCGTGTTTCATCATACCAGAAACTTGTTTGGAGTTGATTACTAAGTTACTCCATTTTGACTTACATCTTTTCATAATAAACTTAGCAACTTTTGAGGTGGAAACTGTAGAGTAACCACACCTACAAAATTTTACAATAGAAGTCTAGAGAACAAACATATTGAACATAATAGGCATATTAGGTAGTTCACTGGCACTGGCAGTAGTAAGTACATGAAAAGACACCAACTCCTAGACACCCTATTAGACATTATTTCCACGCAACATAATCAACCCATGCGATTATAAGGCGAACACACGTCTGGATCCTAAAATGACCACGAAAAAGCCGAGCATGATGCGTGTGAACTGTGCTCTTCGCCATCGTTGTTGATGCCTAAAATCTCTGAGTCGCTAGGAACATTCACATAGACAGTCTTCTTCCCATGGATGTCGAATCCCTGATCACACGAAGCTTGTCTCATCTTCACCTCCTCTTTTGTGTTTGTTTAGGCTTGCATGCAAAATATCTCCAACGTAAATTCCTTTCTATTGATCTATGGGTATATCTTGAAACTCCCTAATAAGAAAAAAGCTTTTATTCCCAACTTGGATAAATTTAGGAAATTACATACGAGTTCCACGAATAATATCCTCGTTGCTTCTTATTGGTTTGTCATCCACCACCATCGCACTTATGTAAGCCTTCCAAATATGGACTGCATCTCATCCCATGCAAACTCCCCGTTCTCTTTGTATGCTTCGGCTAGCTTGTTCCACTAAATATCCAATGTTAGTAACAAACTTGTATATTCTTATAGCGAAATCACATGCTACTTAATGTTTTTTCAATAAAAGGGTTGTACTGATATTTACCGAAACAAAGTAGTCCCAAGTCGTCGGATCACAAAAAAGTGATGTTCTTCGACTTATCCCATACCACGTTCGTGTGCATAAGTATCATTTTGAAACAATCATAATGCTCCTCCAACATGTAAAATTGGTCCAAGATTTCATCAATATTGAAATCTTACCAAACAAAAGATTGACGCGATCACGACCATTCACGAGTACCGTATCCATGAACTTGGTGTTTAAAAGCGGCACACACCCAAATACTGCCTTTGTGGAATTTTGTAAGACTAGTATTAGTTCCTCATCGTATTATTCTAGCCAACGCCGAGAGTAGAAGTAACTAGCTTGTGTGTGTTGTTTGCCTTACCCATTTAATTGTTTTTGCAATTCTCATATTTGTTGATAAGACTTTGATGTTAAAATATGTTGATTGATGTGAGAGTTTTTTTTAAAAAAAAAAAAAACAAACTGAATGGACTATTAGCGATGTTGTTGTTCATTTTATAGCAGGATGTGGGAATATCTCAATAGCAGAGAATCAAATCATTGGTCAAATTAAATGATGTTATATTTACAGAAAGCATATTTCCAAGGAATAAAGTAGGATACCATGTGACTCATAAACAAATAAAAACAATATCAAACACTCGTTTTCATAAGGAATCTATGAGACACAAGAAGACAAATTGCAAAAAAAAAAAGGCAAATTCACTACTCCCAACTTATCAGCTGCCTTAAACTCAAAATTAACACTAATATATATATATATATATATATATATATATATATATACACATATATATATAGATAAATAGACATACTTACCCTATGATCACTGCAGTGAGGATCATTAAAACCAAAATTGACCCATGATCACTACCAATGAGGATCATTAAAACCAAAATAGTAACATAGACAAATGTACTAGTAGCAGAATAATAGGAAAAAATACAGTTACATATCCAAATTTTGGCCCTTTAGGCAGTTACCTATCCAAACTTTAAACTTTGGCAGTTTACGGTCCAGACTTTGATAGGTAAAATCGATGCGTCATTTAACCCAAAAGTGACGTTTTTGGGCGGAGTTTCGTCGAAATAAAAGTTTGGACTGTCGGGTGCCAAAAAAATGAAAGTTTGGACGTAAACTGCCAAAATTTAAAGTTTGGATAGGTAACTGCTAGAAGGGCCAAGATTTGGATATGTAAATGTACTTTCCCCAATAATAAAATAAAACTATTCATCAAGTAACCCTTTCTCTGAATATTAAGAGCTTAAAAATTTTCATGATAGATACGTTAAACCACTTTCAAAAGTCACAGAACCACCAATGATTGTTGAACTGAACCCACTGAAGAACCCATTGACTTGTGGCTTCTCCTCTTCCTCTTCTTCATCATCGAGAACCACTGACCGTTGAGGTGTTCCAACAAGCTCCTCAGGAAATTTAGGAAGGTGGAGGCCCTGAAATACATAAAGATAGAGATCCCAGTGATCCCCCTCCTCAACTCTGAAGCATCTTTCCTACAGAAACTGAAATTTTGATACAATGTCAATGCTCATGCAGTTGTTACCGATCAATCTGTTAAAGGACATTTCATACAATTTTAATAGGAACATTTACCTTGTGGAGGTGCTGCTTGTAAGCGTCACCGATCTACACCTTGTTTTCAGCATAGATAAATCCAGCACCAGGAACCAGTAGGAATTCAACAAACATGTAATATTTGTGCCTCATCGATGCAGTCTTTTTGCATAGTCGTTCCCTAGTCATGTCTTGGTTCAGAAACCTCGAATGCTTGACCTGCAGCACACTAGGGTCCTCTCAAGTTCATACAGCTTCATAAGGTCACTAGTCTTAGCCTGGTCCTTGAGGATGCAGAGTATCAGTGTCTCCCCTCTTCGCCCGAAGAAATCATCCTTGAACGTATGCGCCAAGCGTTTACTTCTTGTGAACACTATCCTACAAGAGGTAAACCATCAAAACAGGTGACAGAGGAGACTCACAAAATATTAACCAACATATATGCATTTCATAGTAAGCAGGAGATAATTACATGTTGGGAAAGAGCATAACAAAAAAAAAGACATAGTAACAATAAACAATTAACATCAGCTGACGGAAAAGCTGGAAATTGAATTTTATTTCAAACTTCATAATTTGGGACCCCAAATACACTTACACACCTAGCAACATCCAAAAAACACAAAATATGTTGGTTCATAAGTGGAGCAGTTCATAAATTTGGCTCCTACATTCATTTACCAATTAAAGACACACAAAATATAACCAACGACAACATAATAAAAAACAGAACCCATCCCAGACAACAATCCACTCAAAATATTTTCCAACTACTGTTTTCCCATTGACACAATCAGCAGTAGAAGTGTATGAGGTTGTGCCAATATGGTTAATATTTTGACTGCTTTGTGCATCAAGATTGTTATTGGTGTGAGTTACTGAAAGTAGGGGCTCTGCGAGACATGTATGGTTTAGCGGCTGGCTGTGAGCACAGGGGGATGTGTTGGAATCCCTAATTTCCATGAGTCGTTAGGGGTATCTAGTTCATCAAACCAGACAAAATGGAATTTGTGTCTACGGTTTCTTAGACACAGGTAGTAATGACACCCGGGACGCATTGAATTATGACCAGCAAGCCGGTACATCATTGGACCAGCTCCACAAATGCAAGGAA
This sequence comes from Linaria vulgaris, assembly GCA_948329865.1. NCBI lineage: Eukaryota > Viridiplantae > Streptophyta > Magnoliopsida > Lamiales > Plantaginaceae > Linaria > Linaria vulgaris. Next base: position 49,104,082 of record OX415251.1, on the reverse strand, counting down.
CAACAAGGGTCATCTACAATATATATGTGAGGGGGTTGAAGGATCAAACCTAATTGGAGTTAAGGCTCACTACTGCATATAACATGTAACACCCCTAGTAACTAACCAAAAATATTAAGAAACATGAAATTTTGGTCATGTATTGACAGGGTAGGTCAAAATTTTAACTAAACAATATGTATATAATCAACGAACATGTCATCAAATCGAATAATAACATCATTTAGCATAATACATCGTAGTTCATATCAATTTTATGCAGTCTCGTACAAACAGGCATATAATTAAACCGCAGTTTGATTATACCTTAATTTCATACACGCCACGCCCATCCACCAGCATCATATTTTACACACGAGATGGAAAAAAATGGAAAATGTTAGAAAATTTTGAATGAAAAATAGAATTTTGGATTTTAGGATTTTAGATTTGCCCCGATTTTCAGATATAATAAAGGTATGTTACAACGTATTACTAAGATTCTAGGATCTTACTGTGATGTTCGTCCGAAAATGGTGAGAATCTGATGCATATATCGGCTTTTGGAAACCCTAGTATTTTGGGTGTAAAATGTTAGAGCAAATTAGGAAAAATGAGAGTGAAATGGTGAGTTTTGTCTAATGAGATCGATTTGGTAATGAAACGACACAGGGGGTATTTTTGTTATTTCAATTTCATATCCGTTGGTCAAAATACCAAACCAAACTGAAAGCCAATGACTAAGGACGCTTATCTTTACCTCTAATTTTACAAACCAAGCTGCCTACTGAGTAGGTGTGATAACGGGAATATGCCGAGATTAGAGGACCCAACTATCTCTAGCTACTATGCCATATTCCGAACCAAACACCCCCATAGTGTAAGGAATAGATCTTTTTCATAAATGTGATACCCCTAGGTCCTCATGAATAGAGATATGTGTAGAATAACATTGTTTCGTGCTATGTGGATCTGCTAACAACCTTTAAGTAGTAGTTGATCGCCATATAAACGTCTTCTGGTCAGTATGAATATTTTCGCCTGATGATTGAGTAATAATTCACGTAATTCCTTCAAATGGGCTACAAATTCGCCAAATTTTGTTAGTATCCGTTCAGCCTGCGCAATCGATCAATTAATGAAAACACCATATATCAATTAATTAAACAAATTACTGTATTCATTTCCTCTATATAATTGTATATCTTTAATTTATTATTTCTTTCGGTGGCAGGGAACCACATGTATAAATATATGAAAGTAAACAAAGATTACTAGCTAGATCATCAGTTAAAACAAAAAAAGACTATTACTTTAATTTCAATTCTTGCTCAAAGCACGTTGTAAGGTCGACAGGAAATGTGATTTTGATTGGTGGCTTATACGAAAGTTTGTGATGTATAATGTGTATGGCTCTATTTACGTCGGTGGGGAGAATATATAAGGTGTGTTGGAAAATCAAAAACGGTTTACTGCATGCAGAATTTTCCAGCAGCCCAAGGAAATTCCTTATTACAAAATTTTCTTGCCTCCTTTAATACCTTAGATTTACTTAGGTTGGGCAACTAGAGTGGAGGAAGATGCAGTCGGTGGGCCACGTGTAGCCTTCTGAGAGCATTGGTAGAACGTAACATAGTCCCCGTACGAGACATATGCATGTGAATTGATTGATCATTAGCTAGCGTGGGACTGAGGGTTAGTATTTTTAACTATAGTGCGGCTACGGGCTACCTAGCTCATTTAAAGATCATAATATGTAATTAGTAAAAGATAATAAAACACATAAAAGGTTATTTAATTCCCTAATTGTTAACACAAGGTTTTTTTTTTACTATCGAATATGAAGTATCGGAACGCCCTGTCGCCCGGACTTTTCCCACTTGGATATATATAGAACTCTTTTTATTTTGCTATTTTGCTAAGTACACAATCTTTTTTTTTTCTCTATTATTCTCTCTTTTTCACCTGTGCTAGCCATGGCGTTATTTATAGGTTTACAAGAGGGTGCAGTTGCCGCTATGCATGAATATGAGAGGACACCCGGCATTTTAGAGTGATGATGATCCTTTTAATTTTGCGACAGCTAGTTTGCTCCAGCTGTGGGGTGGTAGGATAGGAACAGTTGGTCCATCTTCTTGCTTACTTAGCTTGCAGTGTGTCTAGATGGCAGATTTTCTTCTGGCGAGTCGTACTTTATCATTGAGGATTACTGAAGTATTGGGGTTGGATTTTACCATCGGGTGATAACTAGCGAGAGCATCGGTGATCATATATTTGGGCATCATATGAGTCATTTAAGACTCGTAGTGCCACGTAGATCTGGTGCTCTGTGAGTTAGAACCTTGCCATCGGAACCTGCGGTCTGGGCCATCTAAGTCCCCCGAGGATAGACCGATAGTTTCTCCACTGTTTGAGCTTAACTTTGTGAGGCGCGATACACCCATTGCTCAGTTCACGATGCCTATTGGTGGAGCGGGTTAACATCAGTCCCCCGAGTTTCTGTGGCATTTGTGAGAATCGAGAGGAACTTCATTGGTTTACTACAGTAGCCTCAATGATTTTTTGGCGTCAGAGATTCTGGGCTATCGGAGTGGTTCATTAATTAACCACTCACTTAGCGGGGATGTCAGATGGAGTAATGGGTACTTGTTTTTCGGATGGAGTAATTAACCACTCCCTTGATTTCCTTAGTTCTATTCTGCAAACTTCTCATGTTCAACAAATGGTGACTACTGATACAACCATGGAGTTGGTGTCAGCGGCGTCCGCGACTGGTGCGGTTGCCTTCGCTCCCACTGCAGACGTTTTGGCAGTGATTGGCGTGGGCACTTTTTCCCACAAAAGAAAAAGAAAAGCTAAGGCCGCCGGTGGGGAGGAGGAGATTCTAGTGGCACCTAAGAAGGCAAAGAAAACGGGTAAAACTGCACTGGCGGCGGAGCCCCAAAAATATCAGAAAGTGGACAACGTAGTTAGCACTGCTACCGAGGAGGAGGTTGCAGCTTTATTTGCGGAGTACAAGGCTTCTTCCAAAATTTTGGATCCCCGCATTCCTACTGCTTATGAAACAGGTGACAGCCCTCCCGAGGGCTATCCTACTATCTATTACGTCTAAATTCGGGCGGGTCTCTGCTCCTTTTCCCCTTATTTCTAGTGTGAGGTTTTTAAAGCTTGCGACATCTGTCCTAGCCAGCTTACTCCCAATAGTTTTATCTTCTGTCAGCTTTCGTATTTTGGTGCTTATCGCGGGGTTTGGAGTGCACCGTTAAGAGGTTTTCTCCATTTTTAAGGTAAATGTTTCTTCAGCTGTGGCTCCTTTTTAATTGTTTGGTCATCTGGACAAGCTTAAAAGGATTATAGTGGGTACCAACATCTCCTACAACAGTTGGAAGGATATATTCTTTTTCGTTAAACCTGCAAAAGAGGGTAAATGGGATTCCCCTCACTCTTGGAGGGTTCTCGAGGCTCCTCTGTAAAAGGTGGATCCCAAACTGTCCTTCAATTCAGTACTAGATGTTGTCAATCTTTATTCCTCCTATCACTATCGCGCTCTGTATAAGGCTGCTGGCTTGTTCAAGATTTCTTCGATAGAGGTGGAGGAAGAAGGAGAATTATTTCTCTCCTTATCTGGCGGGGAGAAGCCCATCTTTGGTACGTCTTTCTTTTCGCAATCAATTATTTTATCATGAGTTCCCCTCGTCACTTTTCATACTTTCATTTTACCTTTGACAATTTCTCCGCTATCGAAGTCTGTCTATGCTTCGCATTCTGCTTCTCGAGTGACTGCCTCTCGCATGAAGACAAGATCCACGAGTGATGCTAGCGACTCATCGTTTGGCGACATATCTCAGGCGTCAAGTGGGACTTCAGGTGGGGATCCAAAGTTATTAATTATGCCAAGTGAGGCAAAGACTGCTCTGACCGAGGGCGAATCCGTTGGGTCCATCCTCAGCGATGGTTCATATGGCCCTGACTTGATGACATTGGTGGCCTCGGGTGCTATTGAGGGTGTCGGTGTTAATCAGGATTCCCCTATGGGACCCGAATTGATAGGGACTAAGGTTCAAGAAGTATCTTCAGCTTTCTTAGAATCTGGTGGGATGGGAATTACGATAAAACATGTACCGATTTTGGTACCCATCCCTCCATTAACTATTGACATTCCTTCGATCACTGCCGCCGAAGGTACTTTGATGCCCCATACTGCTATATCTCCCACCTTGGGTCCTCTATCTACTCGGGACTCGGAGTTTCGTGCTCCCATTTCTGGTATTACTCGTCTTTATACTTTTCTTATCTAACATGCTTACTTCTGCATCGTTTCGTAGATTTTTAACGTTCTATAATTTTTAGATAAAGGCAAGGCCATCGCGGCTTGTGAAGAAGATTTTTTGAGAACCAGTAAACTTCACTCTATTTTATGCAATGGATTTATACTTTAGACCTAATTTTCTTGCCTTGAAATCTTGTTTAGATGAGGAGCTGTTTAGTGAGGCGAAACTTCCATCGGAAGAATCTCTATCGATCGACGATCTGTTCTTAGAGGAAGCTTCTCCTTCTCTTTCTCCTAGGAAAGTGCACTCTCCTTCTTCTAATCCTCCTCTGGGGCACACGCACTTGGCTCTTTTAGACGACATGCTTCCTATCCTAGTAGCCAAAAGTGCTTGAGTTTCTATCGAAATCCCTCCCCCTGCTGTCTTCACCGACTCTCAACACATTTTTTCTACTGCTCAACCTCATCGGGAAGGAATGTCCTTCTCGAGTCAGTTTACCGTGCTAGGCTCCCCTTATTTCTTCCACAACACTGGAGAGAAAGCTAGCTCCAGTACTAGGCATGTGACAACGGAGCTTGAAAATTCTATGGACGTGGTAACACGATATCTGAACACTACCCCCGTCCTTACCCATCATAGCAAAGGGGTAGCTCACTTCTGCTCTGAATGGTTGGTGCAAATGGCATGCCCCTCTTTATCTCCGATGCTTTTTCTTATGGACGATATATCAACATTTTTACTGTTTTTCTTTTTGAAGGTTCCGAAGATTATACCCTTCATTTGGCACGAGGTATATGCGGCTCAAGCGGAGGCTGTTTTTACAATGTAAGATCTAAAGAAGAGGGACCAAGCTCTCACAGACGCGAAAAAGGAAATCGAGAAACTCCGATCCAACTTTGCCCAGAGCTTAGTCCGAGAGAAGACTTTGGCTGACGAGATAGCGAAACTGAAGGAGCCCATGAAGAGCAGTCAGTCTAAGCATGCTTCTTTAGAGGATGAACTATTTATTTTGAAGGATGAAAAGGCATCGTGGGCTGCGAATGAAAAAAGGTTTGAAAGCCGAGTTGTCCGAGGTCTACGGTCGCGTAGACATGTTGAAGGAAGAATTGAAGAAAACTCATGTTGCACCTTCTGGGTTTATCTCACCCGAGGAGTTATAGTTGAAGTTGGAGGATGCGGTTCAGATGGTGAAGGATGATACCTTCAAACACTGCAAGGAGGAGCTCCAAAACCGCCAGCAAGGATACCTGATGGGCCATCTCTAATGCGGGTTCCTGAGATGTGTAAATAAGTGTCGGGAAGATAAACTATTCATCCAAGAGGACAGTTGGAGGTATTTGAACCCTCGCGTCCTTCTATCAAAGCCTCTTGCATTGAGTGAGGATTACGAGACTTTCCGTCGTGCGGTTGCCCCGTCTCCTTCACTTTCAGCTTCCAACCTTCTTCCCTTTTTTTGGTTATTCCCCGATCTTCGACGTCGTGCATTCCCTCGACTCCTAACATACCTGTGTCGGGATTTGTTGTTGTTACTACTGACGTTGTGGATACTGAAAGTGCAGAGTTTTCTGGAATCAATGTTATGCGATGTTGGGACAACATTGAGGATAACATTGAAACCAGAGAGCCTGTACGAAAACTGTTCTTTAATTGCCAAATTTAAGTTTTGCCTTTATTCACTTATTAATCAAGTTCCACGGTTTTAGTTGTTTATGTTTATGTCCATGAAGGTATCTTAATCATAAGGAAGAGCTATGGAAGATTCCTTACTTGAAGTTTCCATAATTCAAGTTAAGTTGAATAGTCAACTCAACACGGCTTGCAAAGAAGGAAACAAATTGGCGGTTCTCTACAACTTGATTCTTTCCAGGATTACTCTGATTTGAAGAAGATGTGTTACCTTGCTAGATCAGTAGTAAAGGAAACACATATTCAAGAAAGATACCGAGTTTACAAAGAAGCAAAAATTCAACAAGGAAACAACAAGAGTTACAAAAACTGTGAACAACACATCTTGGCGTGCAAGTTTCAAGAAATCTATAAAGGATGTGAAGTTCATCAAGATGAAGACAAGACAATAGTGCAAAACAATCTGAGAGATTAATCATAAGTTGTATTGTCTTCGTCTTGCTTTTGCGAAGTTTTTGTATCAACTATTTACGTCTAGTTTATAGAAGTTAAGTAGTTCTTACTTGTCTGCTTTGTTGAGTCCGGTCAACAAAGAGCGTGAGTGAATTATTGTGAGGAACATTTTTGTTAAAACCTTTATTGGTTATTTGGCCTAAGGCTCGGAAGTTTTTAATAATATTGAAAACTTCTTAAAATTACATCTTCTTGTGTTTTTAGTTCCGCTGCATGTTACAATATTCAAGAAGATCACAATTGAGTTAAGGCAACGCCAGCTTAACTCTCAAAGTTGTTGTGTCAATCCACGATCCGACAATTTTCAATTTGCATCAGAGCCAAACACCGACTACACTGGTGGTTTGGAGGTGATACAACACAATGGACAGTGTCAATCCTAATACCAATAGGATTCCAATTTTGGATGGCTCCAATTATGCATATTGGAAGATCAGGATGAGGTTTCACATCAAAGCTATTGATATTCGAGCCTGACAATCCGTGATCAATGTATACTCTCTTCCAACATTACCAAGAGATGGTGAAGGTGATCTAGTACCAAAACCAGAAGTAGATTGGACAGCAGCAGAGGTAAGTCTCTATAACTCTAATGAAAAGGCCCTTAATGCTATTTTTAGTTGGGTTAATCATCATATGTTCAAGTTAATCCAGAATTGTACAAAAGCCAAACATGCTTGGGATATACTTGAATTACATTGTGAAGGAGATTCTGCTGTTAAAGATTCCAAATATAGACACTGCTTCAGCAATTTGAAAAACTTGAGATGGGTGAAGATGAAAGTGTTGATAGTTATTTTGAGAAAATTCTTGATATTGCTAACCAATGTGAAAATATAGGTTTTGCTATGACTAATCAAGAGATGGTTTATAAAGCAATGAGAACATTGTCATCTAAATTTGCTCTCAAGAAAATTGCAATGAGTGAATCTAGGAAGCTTGCTAGTCTACAGTTTCAAGTCTTGATGAATACTTTTAAAGAATTTGAGATGGAGCTTGCCTCACAACCTAGCAAACATAGGGATGTTGCTTTAAGAGGATCAAGTCTTGATAATGAAAGTGATGATGAATGTGAATTAATTTCTTCAAACTATGGTAAAATTACTAAGAAATTCAATAAGTTGAACCTTAAAGGAAAAGGCAAAGAAAAGAATCTTAGTAATAGTTCTTCAGGTTATAAGAAATTACCCCTTAATTTTGTGAAGTAAATGGCATCAAAACCTACTTCTTTAGAAGCTGATAAGTTAAAAGATGTTCAATGCTTTGAATGTAAAGGGTATGGTCATATGGCTAATGAATATGCTAACACTCTTAGAAAAAAAAGGAAATTCTCATTGGATTTGTGTAGATGATTTCAATGAAGATGACTTTAGTTCTGGAGAAGCTGAAGAACAATCAGGAGAGATTCAAACTGCTGCACTACTCACTCAGATTGACTGGACACCAGAAGACTCCCTGAACTGCTTCGGATCTCAATGTTACCCCAACATTCAGGATCCAACATCAGAACATGAGACCTTCTTTGCAGATTGGGATGAATATGATGTTGATATTGAACCTAATCTTGTGTCTAACAATGATGAATCTAACTTTGATTGTTTTCATGGCTCAGTGGATCTAGATGAAGAATATTTCTTTGAAGGTGAAATGTCCAGGAGGAAATCATTGAAGACCTGAAGTCTATCTACCAAAAACTGCTGGTTGAGAATCACAAACTCATCAAGAGCAACAAAAGCATGAAGGAAGAGATTGGATGCATGAAGAAGATGTTGAAACTGTATGAGAAAGACCTTGACAAAACAGAGGCTGAGCTGAATGAGGTAAAGGTAAAATTAAATAAAGCTGAACAAACCATTGCCAAATGGAACTCTTCCACAACTAAGCTTGATGAGATGCTGAGTATGGGAAATCAAGGTAAAAATGGTTTGGGCTATGTTGAGAAACCTCCCTCTGAAGATGTTGATTCTGCCTATTTAAAAGCTGGTTTCATCAAGGAAAGTAGTAGTGTGAGTAGTGAAATTCCTGTCAACACTGTGAAAAAGCCTACTTTTATCTGTCAATACTGTTTTCAATCTGGTCACATTCAGCCTTATTGCAAAAAAATTAGAAGTGTGATTGAGAAGAAAACATGAATTAATAGCAGTACTAATTTTAGGAGAACCTCTGATCTGAATGTTATCCCAACATTAGGTAACAAAGTTGAAGGACATAAAAGTAGAACCTGGATTGAAAAGATAAAAACTTCTAAGGTTAAAATTGTTTGCAATGTTGTTTTTTCTGCTGTTTACTCTAACCTTGCATGTAAGTGGTATTTTGACAGTGAATGTTCAAGGCACATGACTCGAAACATTGATAACATGAAAGATGTAATCCCTTTGACTGTTGGAACAGTTACGTATGGAGAAGGCACTAAAGGGAAAATCATTGGAAAATGAGTATTGGATGTTGAAGGATTTCCACTACTCAAGGATGTGTTGTTGGTTCAAGGATTGAAAGCAAATTTAATTAGCATAAGTCAACTTTGTGATGATAACTTGCTAGTTACTTTTGATAAAAGTTCATGTGATGTGTTTAATAGTGACAATGTCCGTGTCATGACAGGTACAAGATCAAAGGACAACTGCTATCTTGCTCAAGATGAAGCTGAATGCTACCATGCAAGGTAGATGAATCTGTCATGTGGCACAAGAAGTTAGGACATGTGCGCTATAGAAATCTGGAGAAACTACATAAGTTAGAGGTTGTGAGAGAACTGCCTAAGTTGACTAGCCCAGGTAAAATTGTTTGTGAAGACTGTTTGAAAGGTAAACAAACAAAAGTTGTTCATCCACCACTTCAGGTACATAGTATTAACCCTAGAACTAATAAGTGCTTTGAATTGCTACATATGGATCTCATGGGTCCTATTGAGGTTAGTAGCCTGAATGGTAAGAAGTATGCTTTTGTTATTGTTGATGATTTTTCAAGATATACCTGGATTAAGTTTTTGAAAGAAAAATCAGAGGCATTCAACACATTCAAGATTTTGCATGCTAGTATTAAAAATCTGTATGGCACTTCTGTAGGAAGAATTAGGTCTGACCATGGAAAAGAGTTTGAAAATGTAAGCTTTGCTAATTTTTGTGAAACTAAAGGCATTTTCCATGAGTTCTTTGCACCTAAGACACCTCGGCAAAATGGGATTGCTGAGAGGAAGAATAGAACACTTCAAGAGATGGCTAGAGTAATGTTGAATTCTAGAAACCTATCTAAGAAACTCTGGGCTGAAGCTTTGAATACTCCATGTCATATTAGTAATAGAGTTTATCTTAGACCTGGTACTACTATGACACCTTATGAAATCTTGAAGGGTTCAAAACCAACAGTTGCACACTTTCATGAGTTTGGTATTAACTGCTATTTGCTAAAAGATAGAGACTCTTTGAGCAAATTTGATCCCAAAAGTGAAAAGTGTATATTTGTTGGATATTCCCCTAATAGCGCTGCTTTCAGGGTCTACAATCCAAGATTGCATACTGTACAAGAATCAGTTAATGTCATTTTTGATGAGCTGACTGTTTCTGCAGGTACTGAAGAAGTCACTGTTTCAGATGTTGCTCCAACATTGGACCCAACATTGAACACAGAAGCTGGGGATGCTGAACTGGAAACTGGAGAAAATGATGACTTAACATCAGAAACCCTCAATGTTAGGCCAACATCTGTACTGTCAGATTCTGAAGATGAAATAGTTTCAGTATCCACAAGAGATCCTCTTGCTAGGATAAAAAGAGATCACCCAGCCTCTCAAGTAATTGGAGAAATTACTGAAAGAGTTAGAACATGCAATAAAGAAATGGTTAATTACAAGGATATGGTTAAATTGTGTGTTTGTATGTCTTCTTCATGTACTGTTGAAAATGCATCTTGTTTTGTATCCTCCATTGAACCTAAGAATGTAACTGAAGCTCTTAAGGATAGTTACTGGAATAATGCCATAAAAGAGGAACTCTTACAATTCACCAAAAACAGATTTTGGAATCTAGTGCCTAGGCCATCACATGTGAATTAATAGGTACAAAATGAATTTTCAAAAATAAAACTGATGAGAATGGTGTAATTATGAGGAACAAAGTTGGGTTGGTTGCACAAGGTTATACTCATGTAGAAGGTATAGATTTTGATGAGACTTTTGCTCCAGTAGCTAGGATAGAATCAATTAGATTACTTCTTGCTATTTCTTGTTGTCTTAGGATTAGACTTTACCAAATGGATGTTAAAGGTACCTTTCTGAATGGTTTAATTGACAAAGAGGTTTATGTAGAACAACCTAAAGGCTTTGTTGATCCTAAACATCCTGACCATGTGTACAAACTTGAGAAGGCTTTGTATGGCTTAAAACATGCTCCTAGAGCTTGGTATGAGAGGCTAACTGATTTTCTGTTAGGCCTAGGGTTTAATAGAGAAGATGGAGATAGAACATTGGTTGTCCTTAGAAAAAGCTCTAATATATGTATTGCTCAAATTTATGTGGATGATAAAGTATTTGGCTCTACTAACAAGTCTACCTTAGACAAGTTTGTTGAGTCTATGACAGGAACATTTGAGATGAGCATGATTGGTGAGCTTAACTACTTTCTGGGACTACAAGTAAAGCAGTTGGAGAATGGTATCTTCCTGAACCAGGAGAAGTATGCAAGGAATCTGGTGAAGAGATTTGAGCTACAAGAGTCCAAGCCTTGCAAAAATCCTATTACCTCATCACTGAAGATTAAAAAGATGGCACTGGCAGCAATGTTGACCCAACATTGTATAGATCCATGATTGGTAGTTTGTTATATCTCTCTGCCTCTACACCAGACATCATGTTTTCAGTATGTGTTTGTGCTAGGTACCAAGCTGAGACAAGGTAATCTCACTTGATTGCTGTGAAGAGGATTCTTAGATATATCTCTGGAACTTCACCTTTAGGCATTTGGTATTCTTATGACACTAACACTAACTCGGTTGGTTTCAGTGACTCTGACTGGGCAGGTGATGTGGATGACAGGAAATCCACAAGTGGAGGCTGTTTTTATTTAGGGAATAATTTGGTCTTCTGGTATAGCAAGAAGCAGAACTGTATTTCATTATCAACAACTGAATCAGAATATGTAGCTACTGGCAGCTGTGTTACCCAACTTGTGTGGCTCAAACACATGCTTTCAGATTATGGGTTAGATAGTGATATACTTCTCATATTCTGTGACAATCTAAGTGCCATAAGTATCTCTAGGAATCATGTCCAACATTCTAGAACTAAGCATATAGACATAAGGCATCATTTCCTGAGAGATATGGTAGAGGACAAAGTGATCAACATTGAGCATATTGAGACAACAAATCAGCTTGCTGATATGTTTACAAAACCTTTAGATAGTGAGAGATTCTTCAGCTTGAGGAAATCTCTTGGCATGTGCAATATGTGAAAATTTTGAGGAAACCAGTGTTGACATAACACCACTGTCTAGCATTGGTATATTGGTTGTGGTGTAGTAGGTATTCTGTTGTGAGTCTCATTTTATCTTTGTTTTGTCAGATTTGGTTTGTGTGGTTGAACTCTTTGATTAACAACTCTTTCTAGTTATCAGTTTCACATCTTTGTTTTGAAAAAGTAATACAACTCTTCTGTTTGTCTGAGGTTGTGATAACCTAACATATGAAGAAGATGGGGTACACAAAGTTCACTGCTTTGATGTCTATTCAGTTGTGTCTTATTCATATGGAAGGTGTACATGACATGTGCATAAGCTGGGGTACATGATGTTGACAGCTTCAGTGTTACTCAGTTGTGCTTATTTACACGTTTTTGTTTGTTTGGCCAAGGGACACATGAGGGTGATCCTTTCTACTAGGGTGTTTGAGGTTTAGATTTCTTACATTTAGTAGCACTGATCACTTGGTGATTCTCTTGAATGCAGGTTGGTAAACAAGTATGCATAAGGAATTGGGGTATTGGGGTGCATGATAAATGAATTGCCAACATTCAAGGCCTTTGTACTTGCCTAACTTGTTGTTGTTAATGTTGTTACTGGGGTGTGTGGAGTTCAGGCTACCCTCATTCAGTAGTGACATTAGCTTTGTGTTTAGCAACCTTCAGCTTTTGGTTCAGATGAGTTATGAAAAATAATAAATATTATTAAAAGATGTGTGATGCGCTGGTTTGAGGAGTTTTTCATATGTGTTTACCATCTGCCTATTTGACATTACATTGTTGCATTCATGTAGAACTGCATTGTTGTCTTTTCCTTCTTGTTGTTGAGTTGTGTCGGTTTAGGCTTAGGGGGAGTATAATTCATGTGTTGTGGCATACAATTTGGGTGACATACTGCATGTGACACACTTTTCTGTGACTTTCTATGCTGTGGAAGTGAATTTTTCCTTGAATTCATAACTGCTTATCTCTGTGTGGTTCTTGTTATCTATGTTGCTTACTCATGATTTTGATTTGAACATTATGTCTGAGGTACTCACTTGCTATATTGGTTAAGTTTTAGATGTATTTTTAGATGTATCTCAAGCTCTCACATGAATTTGCCTTGGTGAAGCATGTACCTCCACCTTCTAGTTTGAATGTTATTGAATGTTATCCCAACATTGTGCACTGCCGCAGGCCAACATTGAAAACAGAAACCTATAAGTTCTCAATTTTTTGAAAATCGCTCTGGTTACCTGTCACCTAAACATCAAAGCATGTGTGCGGTAAAACATAGTGGGAAGATTTTATTTGATTAAAATTCAGTAACTACCCACTAACATTCACTCTCTCTCCACAATTCACGGTTATATTAGGAATTAAAACCCTAATTTCCCTATTTGTGCTTAAAATTTCTGTAAATTTACTCTCTACTCTCAAAATTCTCTCGATTTTCTCTGCAAATTCTCTCAAGTCTCTCTTACTAACAATGGCAAGTAAGTCGCACATGCATACTCTTGCAGATGTTGCTCTGAGCAGTGAACCCACAGCTGCGCGCACCCGTTCTCACAATCGGGGTGCTGCTGCAAAATCAGAGGATGCTTCAGTTGCTGCTAAAAGGAAGGCGGTCCCCTATGTGCGACGAGGAAAGAAAGCTAAACAGGGAGAATCGACTTCTACTGTGGAGCCAACTGCTGAGTCAACCGCTCCAATCATCAATGAGCCTGAAATTGAGGTAAACATGGCTGAACCCAACCCTGAAATTGATGCTGATATAACTGTTGAGGGGAGGGTAGTGAATCTGTTGATAAATCTGTGGATAAATCTATGGATAAATTGGTGAGGAAGTGGATTAGGGCTCAGAAGAAAAAGAGCAAGGGTACTGGGGAGAAGTTGAGAACTATGTCTAAGACTGCTAATGAATGTGCTAAGGCTAGAAAAAGGCAAAATGAGAGGTTAGCTAGGAAGAAGGTTGCTGAAGACAAGAAAAAGGTTGAGGAAGAGAGGAAATTTGTTGTTGTTGCTGAGAGAAAGAGGAAGGGGAAGCAAGTTATGGAAGAGGAAATAGAGGTGGTGGATGTTGAGGATGAAGTGTAAGAGGAAGAGAAAGAAGAGGAGAAGACTGATGAAGAGCAGGATGTTGCTGCTGATGTTGCTACTGATGTTAAGGAAACATCAGGGACAGAAGAATACTCTGATGGGTTGTATGTGATCTACCCTGAAGATGAGGAGGACTACTTTTCTCCCTATTATCTTACCAAAGATTTGGAGAAGACGTGGGACTCTTTCAAGAGAAGGGAACTTCACACTGAAAGAGCTGTAGAGATGGCCAGCTTCAAGGAACACAAGGTGATGGATTTGCTTGAGGCAAGAGGGATGCATCAATCTGTGATGGAGTTGCATGGCTATGCTCCTGAGATTGTCATGGAATTCTACCTGAATCTCTCTAAGTGGATCGTGGATTACAGATCTCCAAAATATGGAAAGGCTTGGGTGAGGGGGAGAGTCTTCAACATTGAACCCTACACCATCAACAAGATCTGTGGATTCCCACTCACTGAAGAAGCAGATGACCCCTACTATGATGATGTGATTGAAGACTTGACAAGAGGGTTGGTCAAAATCTGGAGAGATGCTCTGACAACCACAAAAATCACTTCCCTTAGTGTTGTCTAGCATAAGATAGCATGCTTCAACTGGGTGCCAAGCAAAAATGTCACTGTACTGACTAAGGAATCAACACTCTTAGTGTACAAAATCAAAAATGGGCTAGCTGTGAATATGGGGGAGAGGATTTTGAAGTCAATGTCTGAAGTTGCTGGAAGGAAGAATGGCATGTTGCATTTTCCCTCACTCATCTGCAGAATCCTTAGCAAGCAAGGATTGAAGACAAGTGTCATTGTGGGCTGGAGGAAGAATGATGCTGAACTGACAATTCTCCAAACCTACTTGTCTGGATCAAGAGTGAGAGATCTTCCTTGGAACCCAAAAGGAGTGGTGAGACCAAGAACTGAGAAGAAGAAGGCTCAGGAGTTTGCTGGAACTTTAGTGCCTATGTCCAAAGAGGAAGATTGCATGGTCATAACCTCAACTTTTGTGGATCATCTGCTGAATTGGTACATGGGGCAAATTGCTGATACTCAGATGGAGATTGAGGAAATGAAGGAGCATCTCAAAGAGCTAGAGTACATGGTGAAAAATTTGGAGAAACTCCCTTCTTCATAAAAAAGGAGAGAGTAGTTCCAAGTTTTAAATTTAGTTTTCGAGTTTATGTTTTGAACTATTGATATGTTTGTGTTGCTGGTACATTTATCTCTATTTGGTTTATTTTGATCAAGGGACATGTCCTTGATATCTAGCTATGGCCTGTAACTCTAAGTATTACTACTGGTTGAACTGCTCTAACTGTTATTGCTTATGAAAGCACATTTTGAACTGCTTGTCTGGTTAACCTTTTATGCAGGAAACTCACTGGTTTTAATGTTGAGGCAACATTGATGAATGTTGGGGTATGAACATCTTTTGATGTAGCGATGACCTTAATACTTGTCTTTGCTAGTTTAACTTTGAATATGTTAGCTTGCATTGAGGGGGAGCAATTTAGTAGTTTAATTTGTTTCTTGTTGATTTTAACCTTCTGGATATAAGGCTTGATTGGAACAGGTATTGGTTTTGTGAAGAAAGGCAAAAAGGGGGAGATTGAAAGTGCAGGGTTTTCTAGAATCAATGTTATGCGATGTTGGGACAACATTGAGTATAACATTGAAACCAGAGAGCTTGTACGAAAAATGTTCTTTAATTGCCAAATATAAGTTTTGCCTTTATTCACTTATTAATCAAGTTCCACGGTTTTAGTTGTTTATGTTTATGTCCATGAAGGTATCTTAATCATAAGGAAGAGCTATGGAAGATTCCTTACTTGAAGTTTCCATAATTCAAGTTAAGTTGAATAGTCAACTCAACACGGTTTGCAAAGAAGGAAACAAATTGGCGGTTCTCTGCAACTTGATTCTTTCCAGTATTACTTCGATTTGAAGAAGATGTGTTACCTTGCTAAATCAGTAATAAAGGAAACACATATTCAAGAAAGATATCGAGTTTACAAAGAAGCTAAAATTCAACAAGGAAACAACAAAGTTACCAAAACTGTGAACAACACATCTTGGCGTGCAAGTTTCAAGAAATCTATAAAGGATGTGAAGTTCATCAAGATGAAGACATGACAATAGTGCAAAGCAATCTGAGAGATTAATCATAAGTTGTATTGTCTTCGTCTTGCTTTTGCGAAGTTTTTGTATCAACTACTTACGTCTAGTTCATAGAAGTTAAGTAGTTCTTACTTGTCTGCTTCGTTAAGTCCGATCAACAAAGAGCGTGAATGAATTGTTGTGAGGAACATTTTTGTTAAAACCTTTATTGGTTATTTGGCCTAAGGCTCGGAAGTTTTTAATAATATTGAAAACTTCTTAAAATTACATCTTCTTGTGTTTTTAATTCCGCTGCATGTTACAATATTCAAGAAGATTACAATTGAGTTACGGCAACGCCAGCTTAATTCTCAAAGTTGTTGTGTCAATCCACGATCCGACAATTTTCAGATACCATCAGGGAAGCAGTAGGAGACATGGCCCTTTCGTCGATGGCGATACTCTGACTCCTTCAATAGATCCAGCTTCTATGCCGCCTCCGCAGCCGCTTTCCCCGTGATACCCGATCTGCTTTCATTACTGCTTTTATATTTTTATCCTTCGATTTCTTGTGTATCGTTTCATCTTTATTAGAACATGTATTTTGTGGTTTTTAACTGTTTGAACTACCCAGTGTGCACTCTGATGGCTATATCGTTGTAATTTTATTTCCTTTTGTAATGAGTTTCACTTTACCAAACCCGATGACTGGGGCGTAGTAATTGTGTTTCTTTTGTGATGGCTTTCCTTTTGCCATCGACGCTTCTTTTCCTTTTATTTCCTTAATTTATATGGCAGTTGTACCCCATTTCATCTCGCATTTATGATAACCTGCCAATTCTGTCAATCTGACACTGGCATTTATTTCCGTGTTTACACCTAACGTTAAGGAATGTAGCCCACCATGGGGGACAGTCTTTCGCACATGTTCGTATGGTCAGATGCATGCGCGCTGGATTGGTCATGAATGCCACCTCCCCCTCAACCTGTCAACGATATAGACCTCCCCAAGTGTCATTTTCTCCCTATAGATAGGAGAACAATCATTCTCTTTGCTTTCACTTCTTCAACAAAAAGTTTACTTTTGTCTTCTTCTTTTTCGTCTCCTTTTTCAGTCTTTTTTCAAGTCAACTGATAACTTTTGTTGACATTTTAGGGTTGGTGTAACTTTCCTTAAAGAAAAACATGACTCCTCCTACCTCTCGCTCTCCTCCTGTTTCACAAAACCCTTCTTCTAGGAGTTCCCTCCTTCGCCGAATTAATCACAATTCTCCCCATACTACTACTCATGTCAGAAGCATTTCGTGCCTGCAGCCCTGCAGGATTCGACCTTTTATAAGCTGAAATATTGGTGGGTTGTCAATGATTTATCAGGGTTCTTCTGCATTGACTTGTGCTTCTCCTTTTCATACGGATTCCTCTATTTTTGATGCCTTGCGTCTGACTTTCCTTCGTAGGGAACCCTATTTGCCAATGGATTGTTTTTCCATTTTCAATACTTCTCCTTTGAATGCTGGAGCCATGATTGGGGCTGGTAGAGTCGGATCTTGTTTTAGTATTGAGTCAAACGACCCGGTTCCTCGCTTACTATTAGAATATCGCTTAAACCCTGATGATTACGATATCATCATTCCCCTCCGCCACCAGCGGGCCTTCGATCCACCGATGGGTTTTTTGACCGTATATTTTGACCAAATATGTTGCGGTATGCGCTTGTTCTTTCATCCTTATATCCAATCCCTCTTCAAGTACTGGCAAATCTGTCCTAGTCAATTGACGCTGAACTCTTTTCGTCATCTCGTGAGGTATATACTATGACCCCATATCGCGTAGATGTTACTTTCATCCTCCGCCCTTGTCCCAATGGTCTCCCTTTCCTTAGCTTGGTTCATCGAGATCATAGGCAAAGTTTTAGTTCTGTTCCTCGACGTCTTACCTTCTCGGTAAATTGGAAAAAGAGATATTTCTTTATCAAACCCAAGAGAGTTTATGCTGAGGCGTGGGATGTGCCTCTCCGCGAGATGTCTTACCTTTCTTCCACTAGACTATACTCAGGCTGCTACAATGTGTGTGCTTTACTGGAGAGTTCCGAGGCTTTGGCGATGGCAGGCTTACAGAATAAACCTGAAGTCATAAATCTCCTTCAAGAGACATTATGCTCCAACTCGGTGTTCAGTAAGTTCATTTTGCTTCAAACTCTTCCTATTGACTTACTAAAAGTTTTACTTGCTTACATTTCCCTTTGTATTCTAGGATATGAGATGGATATGTACGCAATAGAGCCCTTTGCCAGGGAGTATGAATTCATTGCCTCTAGCCTGAGTCCTAATGACTATTATGTGGTATCAGGAGCCAATTCATTAACTTGGGCGACTGATCCTTTTCCCATAGATGGGTTTCTTGGAGACATTGCCCAAATCACAGCTTTCGATGATGCTATCGTCTGCCCGACTGCTTCCTTGGGTTTGAATCTATCTCTTGGGCCTTTCCCGGCTCCTATTTCCATAAACGTGGTAAACGAGAATTATCCTCCATCACCTCCACTCATGGTACCTCCTACCAGTGTGAGCACTAGCCATGGTCGCGGGGACTCGCCCTTGGTAGTCCCAGACGTTCGTTTCTGCCATAATTTTATGAGTGGTTTATTGAACCAAACAGATTGCGAGGCACTAAGTCTTCTTCCAATGTCCACCCTTTGTGATAGTCTTTGTCGAGATCTGTGTAAGGTACGAATGTTTTATATTCTTACTTTTGTGAAGGATTACTCGGGAAAGTTTCAATATAATTTCCCTTTATCTCTTCAGGTATTCATGATAGCTGACGTCCTCGGATCACAGAAGGATTATTCATATAAAAACGTGGGTTTTCTATTTTTCCATCTCGATGATTTGGAGAAAGATCTCTTTGAGGCACGTCGTAATGTCGAGAATCTAAAGGTGCAAGCGAAAGCTGGCCAATGGGTATTGGAGGGATTATTGAAGGATGCTAAAGAAAAGTCGTGGGACTTGGAATGCCTTTTTTCCATTGAGCACGAGCATTCTCTAGATCTTAAGGAGAGGATTGGTAACCTTCAGGGGTCGATCGGGATTTCTAATGACTTGATTGTATCGTTTACGACTGATAGAGATGTCGCTCTTCGCAAGATTGAGGAAATGTAGAAGTCGCATGAGGTGGCTTTACTGATTGCTCGTGCAGAAGCAACGATGGCTGTCCCCAGCCTTTCTCAGATGCGTCAAACCCTTCGCGGGGATATGCGAGGGATGGTTTTGATTGGTTATTGCATATGCCAAGAGGCAGTACGATCTCTTCTTGAATTTCTATCGGGCTTAATCATCTCTGACCTGGACATTCGTACGTCCATTACCAGCGGCACTTCTCTGTCCCGTCCTCTCCGTAGGACCGTTGTTCCGATGGTGACGCTTATTGATCCCGTGGACTTGACCTTCGAGCAACGTTGTCGCATTATCCGAGATGGAAAATGCCCCTATTAGACTAATGATATAGTTTCGGGTTTTTGTATATATCTTTGTGATATTCGCCCCATTTTAAGTTATGTGTATATAAATAAGTCGTGGTTAGGATGGCTGTTGTGGTATCTAAGTGAAAGTATTGTAGCAGTGTGCAATTTTTGCTTGGCGGAGTTGCTCTTTTTGGGCACTTACTGTAGCTCTTTCACTAATAATCACCATCTTTATTAACCACGGTTTATTTACATGTACACCCATGGTAACTTCAACTAACTACTCGTTTCTATTTTATCAGGCATAATATTTCCTCAGATTGATCGCATTCCAGGTTTTAGAGAATACAGTACCTTCCATGTCGCTTAGCTGATAGGTGGCTGGTCCTACAATCTTGCATACTTTGTAAGGTCCTTCCCACTTCGGTTGTAGCTTAGCCACATTTTTCGTGGCTCCCACTCTTTTAAGCACTAGATCTCGCACTTGAAATGTTCTAGTCTTGACTTTGCTATTGTAATATCGAGCCATACGTGCATTGTAACACTCCATTCTACAGTCGCGCGCGCCCTCCTTTCTTCCAGTAAATCCAGAGCGAGGGCTAAGTTGGAGTTATTGCTCACTTCTTCATATTCTTTAACGCGCCAACTTTCGGCTATTATTTATGGCGGTATCACAACTTCACAGCTATAAGCCATGCTATATGGAGTTTCTCCGGTGATGGTGCTTGGTGTCGTGCAATAGGCCCACAAGATACCGGGAATTTCTTCCACCCATCTGGCTTTGTGCTAATCAAGTCGAGCTTTCATATTCTTGAGTAACGTCTAGTTGGTCCCTTTTACTTGTCTGTTGCTCTGGGGATACCCTATGGAGGCAAATCAATGCTTCATTTCCCAATGAATGCACCATTTTTCCAGTTCTTTGCTATCGAATTGGAGCCCGTTATCACTGACCAGATATCGTGGGATACCAAACCGACACAGTATGTTCCTCCACAAGAAATTGATGACAGCTCCGTAGGTTATTTTTGCTAATGGTTTCGCCTCCACCCACTTAGTGAAGTAGTCTACTGCCACTAAGAGGCGTTTCTTTTGTCCTGCATTGGGAATGAATGGTCCTACCAAATCAATTCCCCGTTTTGCAAAAGAGCATGCTAAGAGGTTGGGTTCCGAGGGGGCAGCTGGCAGATGGATTTGTGAGGCATGGATCTGACATGCTTGACATCGTTGAGCGTACTCCTTGCAGTCTTGTACCATGGTAGGCCAATAGTATCCTTGTTGGATGATATGATTGGTCATGCTCGCACCTCTCGTGTGATTTCTGCAGGTTCCTTCATGCATCTCTCTCATTACCGCTTTCACTTCCTGCTCGCCGAGACACCTGGTATGCGGGTTGGAGTAACATCTTCGGAATAAAGTTCCTTCGTGTAGAAAGTAGCAGGCGACTTTTCTCTCCATCGTCTGCCTCTCCCTTCTATCGCCCGCAAACCGTTTAGGATTTTCCAGGTAGGTTTTGATATCTCCCATCCATCTTCCCACAGACGTCCCAAAGACGGCGCCATTTTGTTAACACCGGATTTTTTTACTATCGAATATGAAGTATCGTAACGCCCTGCCCGGACTTTTCCCACTTGGATATAGAACTCTTTTTATTTTGCTATTTCGCTAATTACACAATTCTTTATTTTTTCTCTTTTATTCTCACTTTTTCACCTGCCCCTCCTTCTGCTAGCAATTGCGTTATTTATAGGATTACAAGGGGGCGGCTGTCGCTATGCATGAATTTGAGGGGACACCCAGCGTTTTTGAGTGCTGATGATCCTTTTAATTTTGCGACAACTAGTTTGCTCCAGTTGTGGGGTGGTAGGATACGGACAACTGGTCCAACTTCTTGCTTACTTAGCTTGCAGTGTGTCCAGATGGCAGCTTTTCTCCTGGTGAGTCGTACTTTATCATTGAGTATTACTGAAGTATCGGGGTTGGATTTTACCATCGGGTGATAACTAGCAAGAGTATCGGTGATCATATATTTGGGCATCGTAGGGTCATTTAAGACTCGTAGTGTCACGTGGATCTGATGCTCTGTGAGTTAGAACCCTGCCATCGGAACCTGCGGTCTGAGCCATCTAACTCCCCCGAGGATAGATTCCGATAGTTTCTCCACTGTTCACTATGCCTATTGGTGGAGGGGGTTAACACTAATCATATACTACTAATATAACGCCATCTGATGTGAATCGAATGGTGAAAAAAAAAAAAAAAAAAAGTACGTACACATTATTAATATGTAGTAGCTAACCCCAAATATACAGTGTACAGAAACTTCAACCCTTTTCAAATATTCAGCCGATTAGTTTCGTGCCCTCCATTATAATCTATGGTTTCAATTTATTCCAATGTAAAAATGGACACCCTTTCTTCTACTTTCCTTCAAACACATGCTCCAATTACTTCCTCAACCGTACCTCCTTCATTAAAACTGATCCAGTTCAAGATCACATCCATAAGAAACAATCAGAAACTGGAAGAAAATACTCATCCAAAAATAAGGATCCGAACGAAAAACAGTACTGGAAAAAGATCATCAATATACCCTGCACAACAAAAAACACAACACCTTGCAATAAAAAAGAAACAACAGCCTTTTCTCACCATCATCTTCAACTTCCTGGATGAATTCATTTGTAAATTCCTCGACCATCCTCTTCGTCCCTCCATCGACCCAAAGCACGTCCTCTCCGGCAACTTCTCCCCCGTGGACGAGCTTCCCCCCACCGAGTGCATCGTGGTGGAAGGCTCCCTACCACCATGCCTCAATGGTTCGTACATCCGCAACGGCCCCAACCCACAATTCTTCCCTAAAGGACCTTACCACCTATTCGATGGGGACGGGATGCTTCACGCCATCACAATCTCACAAGGAGAGGCCAAACTCTGCAGCCGATTCGTCAAAACTTATAAATACAAACTGGAGCGGGAAACCGGATGGCCAATTATCCTCAACGTGTTCTCGGACTTCAACGGCTTTTGCGCTTCACTAGCGCGATGCATTGTCGCTTTGTGCCGTGTGATCGCGGGTGAATACGACCCTCGCCGGGGTATTGGAAACGCAAACACCAGCTTATCTCTCTTTAGCGGAAAGCTCTTCGCCTTAGCCGAGTCCGATCTTCCGTACGCTATAAAACTAAACTCCGAGGGGGATATAATAACTTTAGGCCGCCATGATTGTTTCGGGGAGCCGTACATGACAATGACGGCGCATCCAAAAGTCAACACAAAAACAGGGGAAGCCTTTGCGTTCAGACACGGCATCAAACCGCCATTTTTGTCCTATTTCGTAATCAATTCAGAAGGAGTAAAACAACCCGAAGTTCCGATTGGTTCCCTTAAGGAAGCTTCATTAGTCCATGACTTTGCTATATCGGAAAACTACGCGATATTTCCGGACAATCAAATGGTGATCAGACCGAAAGATATAATCTTGAAAGGAAAGACGCCGGTTGGATATGATGTAAGGAAAGTTCCAAGGCTTGGGATTCTACCGAGGTACGCGTTGGACGAGGGGAAGATGTGGTGGGTGGAGGTACCGGGGCTCAATATGGTACACACGGTGAATGCGTGGGAGGAGGATGGCGGCAACACCATCGTGGTGGTGGCGGCGAATGTGTTGACGATGGAGCATGCTTTGGAAAGGATGGATTTGTGTCATTCTTCGATCGAAAGGGTCGAGATTAATGTGAAGGCGAAGACGGTTACGCGGCGGCCGGTTTCCGGTAGGTGTTTGGACTTCGGAGTGATCAATCCGGCCTATGTTGGGAGGAAGAACAGGTGCTCCCTCCTATTTCGAATATCCTCACTTCTTCTTTTTTACTTAAAATAATAAAACTCTAACGTTTTTGGAAAATAAAGTAATTGGTAAAAAAGATTAAACTCAATTTAGTAAATAGGTCATTTCGTAAATTAAGTAGGAGCAAAACTACATTTTTTTTAGTAAACCAGCTGACCAGCAGCAGGCAATTTTTTTTTTCTTTTGTGAAATGAATATATCGTACGATATTGACGCTTTTTACCCTAATTAAAGCACGTAATAGATATTTGTTTAACATACTACATAACAAACTTCGTTTCTAACTGTTTCAAACAATTTCAAGGCTTAAGTAGCTAAACAAGATTTAAAGACTTTTTATGATGAAAATGAATATCTATTCAATTTATAGTATCTAGCTAACGTATGTAATTAGTTCAATACATACTTGAGCTGCCTTATTTTGTCAATTAAAACGAATCACATGCACGAACTCCTTGAATAAGTGGATCATAATTATCTCTCATTTAATCTTAATCAATCTTCAACCAAGTATATATGAAGTTCGAAACTTGCTAGTTAGTTGTTTTGAAGGACAACTATACTAGCGAAATAATTGCATTAACTCACATATCTCTAAACCATTTTACCTCAAATATGGTCCACTAATTTTGTCACTAACATTGTCACTTTCATAGCGCAATAGAATCATCAAATACAGAGGATGTTTCTCACTTTAGATGATGATAGGTATTGCTAGGAGAATACATTTTAGCTTCATACGCACGTTATTACCAATGTGTATTGCGTGCAATCATCAAATTGGTATATGCGTACGTTAAACATGAGAATAAAAACAACAGTTCAAAAAGTGATTGATATATACTCATGTCTCTAACACACATATCAGATATATTTATGCAGGGATTGGAGAACCTCTGCCGAAATTATCAGGGGTTGTGAAAGTAGACCTATCAGTTTCTCGGGCAGATTGTACGGTGGCTAGCCGCGTTTACAAGCATGGTTGCTATGGTGGCGAACCATTTTTTGTCGCGAGGGAGCCTGATAATCCAGCGGCTGAGGAGGACGATGGTTATCTTGTGACTTATGTACATAATGAAAATATTAATGAATCTCATTTTATAGTAATGGATGCAAAATCGGCTACTCTTGAAATTGTTACTGTAGTTAAGTTGCCACAAAGAGTGCCTTATGGATTTCACGGAATCTTTGTGCCCGAACGTGACCTCAACAAGCTATAAGAAATTATTCTCATGTTAATTTGTCATTTCAGTGTGTAGTGTGTACATGATGCCCTATGACTATTTTATCATGGACAAAATATCAAAAACATTATCCACTTAATTAAGGAGATTCTATTTAGTATCATCAACTTGAGTTATATCATAACAAAATCTACAAACACATATCATATCACACGAAGTGTACGTATGAAGAAATAAGATCAATATTTGTCGCTAAGGGAAATTCGTTTTTGTTTTTTGTCATTTAACTCTACATTTACGTTATCAACATTGTCGGAGCTGCGAACACTTCTACGTAAGTTCGACTATTGCAAAATACTTCAAATGTGATTCTAATATCATATTCTAAAATTATGTTCTATTTTTCTACTTGAAATACTATGTCAAACCCCTTATTGTATTTGTAATTAGTTGTAAGTAAACAAATAAAAGTTAAACCGACAATCCATTTAGAAAATTTTACTTTTGCAATACAAAGATTAATTACAGAGGGTAAATTTAAACACCCATCTTTGCTACATAGCCCTTAAATGAGTAATTACGGAACTCTCGAAAGGAAGAAATAAGGAACATACAAATCTACTAACCTTGTTGTACCATAATTTGGTATTGACACGTGTCAGTAAGACAATAATCACACGTGGCACTAACATAGTATAATAAGACATTACAATAAGGGTAAGAACAAAAAAGACAAAACAATATGGTGCGCGAGTTTTTCGGTTGAATTTTAACGTACGAAGACTAAGTTTGACCTATTGCCGTCAAATTCAATCTATAGTGTACGACCCAATTCAATCTAATGGGATCCAATTCCACATGTCCTTCGACCTATGGGATCCACCATAAATAACCTAGCAAGCCCCGCTGATTAAGAATTAAAATATCTATAAGCACACTTCTAATCATCATTGTAAGGCACGTGACTTTGATCATCGACAAGAATAATTCGACCTAAGCATAGTCAATTCACACTACAAGAAAAATGGGTTATGGTGACACGATGCTACATGCATTTCTTCTCAAATGCCATAGTACGTTAATTAGGATGACCTTGTGAAAATTGACACTAAAGTTAATATAAAAGTGACACTAATTTATACTAAATAATGACATTAGTTTGATAACGTCACGAAAAATTTAATATACTTGCATTTCTGAAAAATACCACTAATAATTAATACATTAGTGGCAGTAGCTCCCACTAATTGATGGCGTTAGTGTCGGGATGTCACTACGAATTGATTTAATGTCATTTTTTGAAATGCTACCTATAATGAATACATTAGTGATGATAACAACCCGAAATATATATAATATAATATCATTCTTAAAAAATAACATATATAGTTAAAACATTATTGTTAGTAACTTATTACGATTACGAACATTTAGTCTTAAAATATCACCATAAATTAGAGTGATGAGATCCTTTCAAAATCCATAGTTAAATATCACCATTCCGACTTACCTATTGATTTTAGAATGCCAAACCCTTGTTCACTTCTCGATCTCCGAATGGCCAGTCTCTACCTCTCTAATTGATCGATTCAAGGTAAGCAATATTTCTCTCACTTTGTAATATCATGTTAAGGGTTTTGGTGTTTCGAGCGTATCAATTGTATATTCAGTTTTCGAAGACTCGAATGATTACAAATAAAATGTTTATTAGAAGTTTCTTGTTTTGTATAGTGCACCATTTTCAATTATGATTTTCTCTGTTTGCTCTTGTTAGTGCCACTTATAGAAAGATATTATAAATTTAGAAATACTTCAAGCAACTTATGCACGCCTTCAAGCAAGGTGCTTGCTGAAATGATTGTTAGATTAGATAATGCAAATCTGCTCCTCAGTTAATACTATTTTGGAGGAACATAATTTGTTATTTAAACTCTTGTTCCGCTGATGTTTTGTCGGTTTATTTCTTTGGACAATATATATCACAAGGGGATGGGGTGGGGGATTTTCCTGTCAGCTCTTAACACGATCGTGACACGTCTGTGTTCTTAATGCATGATGCAATGATGAGTTCCTGTTGATGATTGAGTTGTCTAAATATTTTCTTGTATGATTGTATGATGAATATGCTCTATGTAAAATTAGTACCATGTGTTCTTTTTCCCTACTTAGGAATACCAAGGAATTGAGCCTCTAGGACTATTTATTTGAGAATTTATATTGTTTGAAGGCCTTCTTTATCTCTCAGACTATGTGTATTAATGTTCTCTTGATTCTTGAAAAATCTCCCCACTCATTGCATTAGTAGTGGTTCGTTGTCAATGGAAAGAAATGGATGTTCCAGAATATAATTAATTTGTGCTTTAGAGTCTTTTAGTTAGATTATAGTTCTATGAATGAATCATGATTATACTATTCATTACATTATATTTCTTTCTCAAGATTTTAAGAGAAGACATAAAACTATATTAATGCTTGAATTGTTTACCTTTGTGGTTGTTAAAGTGAATGCAAACTTAATTATGTTCCTGTTGATTGGAGGACTCTTACATGGTGAGTTTATTTTTTATGTTGTTTTGCTTCACCTTTTTGTTATGTTGCTGCTCATACTTCACTTTAACTTCTATCCAGATTTCTCTTGCCAGTGTGTGCCCTTGTATTTTGTAATTGCAAAGATGTTCAGTTTCTTTTTTTGTTCTTGAGGAATTTAAAGCTTGCCAAGTGATTTAAAGGTATGCTTCTGTTGTAGCTCAAGGAATTTGAAGCTAGGTACTCTAGATGAACTTTTTATTTTATTCCCAACTTATTTCTTGTCTTTATATGATTAGTTTTACTTCTGATACTGAATTGTTAAATGATTATCTAATAACTCAAGGAATTTGAAGCTAGGTACTCTTGTTAAATGATGAACTTTTTATTTTATTCCCAACTTATTTCTTGTCTTTATATGATTTTTTACTTCTGATACTAAATTGTTTAATGATTATCTAATAAATATACACTGAATATCAATAACGTCTCTATAGGCCTTAAAGTATTAATGCATCCATAACTCACATTAAGGTGTTGTCAATCAAGTTATGTGTTCTGTTATATCAATAAAAGAAGATAGACATCACTTTTCATGCTTGCTTACTCTTTATATGGATTATTGCTACTTTCAAAGCAATAGTTTGGTGGAAGCATCACGCGTTAAGGTAAGATTTTTAATTGCATGTTCTGGTAATGTTGCACGGGTTATAAATCTTGTGTTAAAGAAGAACCACTGTGTAGTTTCCGCGTTCCTTGAATGCATATTTAGCTATTGATTGGAACAGAGCAAATATATGACATGGTTTAATCTTTATATGTTGCTTTATTCTCTTGCAGATTAACAAAGACTTGGATTCAGAACAATTGGATTGGAGGATGTATTCTCATGTTCTTTCATAAAGAATGACTCGAGTTGTCTTGAAAAATATTCTTTCGTAAAATCAGGACTTGTTAGAACTTTGTGGTCTTGTTTGAATTACTGGATTATTTCGTATTTGGAATTGTATATGACAAACACTTGTATCGTACTCTTTATTTAGTGATTTGGTATAAATGTATCAGTGCATAACTTTTTTTGTTCACTTTTGGAATTTGCATCCCATGGACATAATATGTCATGTAGAAGCCTGGAGGCACCTTATTTAGTTAAACAATGCATTTATGAAATGTTTCTTTTTAACTTTATAGCGTCATTACAAGAGCTCCTTGTTGAGCTTTATTGGCACCTTTAAATGTCTTTTTGCTATATTCAGTGACATGATTATTAATGTTATATGTGGTAATTAAAAATGTCATTAATGTATATAATCTATGACAATTTAGAACGTTATTGTTGTATTTTTTTCTGACTGTGAGTAGTGCCATAAAATAAGTTGTATGTTGGCGTTTTCTAATGCAACTATATGTTAATGTGGTGTCATTATAAATTGTTATTAATTTGGCTTTCGGCGACTCCTTATCATGTCAATTAAATGTCTTATGGTGGCATTATAGAGTGCCATAAAATTTGATGAAAAATGGCATTGTCATTAGTGCAACAAAAGAAAGAATTAGCGGCATTAGTACTTTTAGCTACACCGCTACAAATGGCATTTTATAAAAATGCCAATGACACTAAAATCTCTTTCTATGGCATTCTTGAATGCAACTAAATCCTATTGTTGTTGTAGTGTCAAGTTGTTCTCACACATTGTCGGATTCGAGCTATTGCTTGAGCTAATGGCTTTAATTCAACCTATTTGCATAATTTGACATTTTGGCCTTATTTGGACATATAGGCTCAAACTCATAAACAGGAAATTACTGAACTAACCATTAAGGGCCAACAAAGGGCCAATATCGACCTAACTCACATGTTGTATTTTATTGCAGAATAACAAACTCAAAGTTGATTCAGATCTAATCAGGAGCTTGAATTAATCTAACAAGATTCAGTACAGGAGAATACCTTTGTATTGAGTAAGCAAGCACGTTCGAAATTGACTATTTCTTTTTGCGGGACTGTCCAAATTTACTAAGTTAAGAATCGGAGTATCTAGCCAAATATTTTATGCGTCATGTTGGTGTTTCAAACTAAAATCGATGATTTTTTTAGTAAATAAGTAGACTCAAGGTCTCTCTATATTTTATTTTTTTAATTAACACACATTCTTCTTCTTTATTATATTCTTAAACCCCAATGGAGAAAGCACAGTATTTGAGTAGACATTTATTATTTCAATCAAATAAGCAAAAGCAACCACTCTCAAATCGGCCACTCACATTCTTCAATTCAACAACCTTTCATCTTCATTCATCCAGGTTACTTTAATTTTATTTGAATTCAGCAATATATATATATATATATATATATATTTTTTTTTTCTTATTTTAGTTCAATTCTTCACTGTTACTGTTATTATATATATTGTGAAGTCTGATTCTGGAAAGTTATTTTGTACATTTTTTTAGAAGAAAAAAGAAGACAGTTAAAAAACGGTTGATTAATAATCGAACACCAGTGGTACTAGTTTCTACTTCTACTATGGCTACTTCTGATGTACGGTCAGGGGAAATGATTTTCGAGCCAATTCTCGAGGAAGGTGTTTTTCGCTTCGATTGTTCCGCGGATGATCGTAACGCTGCGTTTCCGAGCCTTTCGTTTAAGAATCCGAAAGTTAGGGATACGCCTATTACAACGAGCATACGCGGAATTCCAGCGTACATTCCGACTTTTGCCTGTGTAATGGGACAGCAAGTAGTTAATATTGAGGTAATTAATTGCATTTACAGTAATCGAATTGCTTAGCTGTTAAGAGTTTTGTTGAATTGATGGAGAAGTGATTTGATGATACTATCAGTTTCCACCCAATACCTCGTTTTATGGAACTGGAGAAGTTAGCGGGCAGCTTGAACGCACGGGAAAGAGGGTATGCCCGTCCATTTAGATTCTTATGTGGTGGTTTAGTGCTTGCACTGTATGAATCTATGGTTTTTGAAGTTATGCAGCTGATTTTTTTCCTGTGAAATAGGTTTTTACTTGGAATACCGATGCCTGGGGATATGGTCCTGGAACAACTTCCTTGTATCAATCACACCCTTGGATTCTTGTCGTCCTTCCAAATGGAGAGTCGCTAGGGGTTCTCGCTGACACAACACGCCGTTGCGAGGTACTTTTGATTCAGAGTGCATCTTCTTTACAATTTTGTGTGGACCATGTGATTGTGAAGATGACACGTTCTTGATACATTCACAAAATGGCACTCTAATTGTACATACGATTCTTAGTGCTTCTGATCTTCTTTATGTCATTGGAAATTGGATTTTCTGTGAGTGACTTGAATCATTTGAGCAGATTGATTTGCGCAAGGATTCAAGCATAAAGCTAATTTCTTCATTGTCCTATCCTGTCATCACATTTGGTCCGTTTGCGTCGCCAACTGAAGTTCTGGTGTCTTTCTCACAAGCTGTTGGTAACTTGCTTTTGCACCCATCTCTTGCTTACCTGCCAGTGGAATTAACTTTTCACTTTAATTCTATCAATTATCTTCGAAGATTTATGATTTAATTCTATATGACGTTGTTATGACCAACACCAAGCATTTAAAAACATTACAATCTGACAACTTATATGTCACACCGTTATTGTGATGTTATGTTAAGTGGGTGTTTTTCCTATTTGTGGCGTTAAACTGAATAGATGACCGGTGCGATTCCTTATTGACTTGTTTTGAGAAATCAATTGTGGTTGGACCCTTCCCCAAACCCTCGCATTGCGGGGATGCTTTCATGCACCGGGCTGCCCTTTAATTGTGGCTTTGGACGCAGAGAAAATTTTAGCTGTAAGAGTAATGAAAAGTAGTCCTTCGCAACAAGGTTTTATATTTCTAACCAGCTTCTGACGTGGCTAAACCTCTTTCTGCTGTTATTTATTGTGATAGAAGTTCACACCATTCGTTTGCTTGTCTCATATGGTTGCTTATATCGTCAGTATAACACACCCTTTCACCATTGGTTACGATTTGATGAGGGCTAGTCTGAATTTTTTTCAGGAACAATTTTCATGCCCCCCAAATGGTCTTTGGGCTATCATCAATGCCGTTGGAGTTATGATTCTGATGCACGAGTTCGGGAGGTTGGTTATTTTAATCTGTTTTGAACTTGATACTTGCTTGGAATTTTTTCTATATGGCCATTGTTCCCAAATTTGGTCGGTTGGTCATTTTTCCTGGATTAGACTGTAGGAAGGTCTTATTTGAATACTTATTGTATATATTATACATGTGTGCGTTTATTATGTATTTCTGTAGCTGAATTCATATTTTCTAAAATCCAGTCTTTAAGTTCTTAGTTGCAGTGTACACGTCTCGAAATTTCAACTTGGTTTCCATTATAAGGAAAAATCACCTGTCATCGATTAATACCAGGCTATAATGTGGATTTTCTTTTTGTTTGCCTGCTGATTGCAGATTGCAAGGAAATTCCGGGAAAAAAGCATTCCTTGTGATGTCATTTGGATGGACATTGACTACATGGATGGTTTTCGATGTTTCACGTTTGACCAGGCATTTGTTTTTCATCCGCTTATTATCAGCAAATACATATATAGCAGCACCGTATCCACTATATTGGCTTACTTGATATCTATCTTGTCCTTTCGGTCGACAGCATCAGGCATGACTTCCATATAGTTTACTTTCTCTGTCGTAGCCCGTAAATCTTGTTTACTTTCCTATTTAGTTAAACTTTATGACATGAATAGAGATATGTCTAAAATCTACTCCAGTTGGTTCACAGTAAAGCATAGAAGTCAATATAGAATTATATGCTTCTTCGTTAGGACTGCTTCAGGTGTGAAGAGAATTAACAGCAGCTGAGCAGGTTTTCATTTTAGGGCTTGTATTACAATTCACAAACAGGTTCACGAGGGAGAGTCTGTTGACCCTGGTTGCACTTCATTGTCTTGGGTGTACTTTAAATGATTTTCTACCGGATGGCATTGACACTGTAGTTCCTATAATAAATTGCAAAGGTGGCTTTACTTAATAAAAGAGATGATCATGTCGAATGTCTGTGCTTTAAAGTTCTCCTTGAATCCGCAATTTCACACCAATTTAAGCTGATTAGTTCACTGTGACTGACAATTCTTGTGTTAGGCATAGATGAGTAATGTTCAGGGAATTGGTCTGCGCTGCAATATCCTTCCTGCTGGTCATTGAACTGAATGTTAAAAACAGAATGTCTATTTTTTCGCAGGAGCGGTTCCCCGACCCAAAGTCTCTGGTGGATGAACTTCATAAAACTGGGTTCAAAGCAATCTGGATGCTTGATCCAGGAATCAAAAACGAAGAGGGATACTTTGTCTATGACAGTGGCTCAGAGAGAGATATCTGGGTCCAAACTGCAAATGGAAAACCTTATGTTGGTATATATAACTATTAATACGCCAACACAGGATATGACAATATTTTGTGTAAAAAGTGTTTTTAGCAGCTAATTTTATTTTTTAGTTAAAAGCATATATTCAAACTTCTCTCATGAGTTGCACACAATTCATTGCTGCTGTCTACAGGGGAAGTGTGGCCTGGGCCTTGTGTATTTCCTGATTACACACAATCAAGAGCACGTTCTTGGTGGGCCAATCTAGTAAAAGACTTCATATCCAATGGCGTGGATGGTATATGGAATGATATGAATGAACCCGCTGTCTTCAAGGTGAATATCAAACTTTTTTCAGAAGTAGAAGTTTTAGCCTGGCTCTTCATAACAGTACTTTCCAAACAGACTGTTACAAAGACGATGCCTGAGAGCAATATTCATAAAGGAGATGAAGATCTTGGAGGCTTTCAGAACCATTCATACTATCACAATGTACAACTTTATTTGCCTCTCACTAAGTGTTTTGTTGCTGATCTAAGCTTTAAGCATTCATACATACATGCTTTTCCTTAGTTCAGTAGTTTGAGATCTTTGATTATATTAAAGGTGGTTCGTAATCACTTTTTATGATGGAACTTATGAAGTTTGTTTCACAGATGTTAGTTCCATTGTCTTAGGTTTATGGCATGCTAATGGCTAGATCAACATACGAGGGAATGGAACTAGCAAGCGAAGATAAACGTCCTTTTGTTCTTACACGAGCCGGTTTTGTTGGTAGCCAAAGGTATGCTGCAACATGGACAGGAGATAATCTTTCTACTTGGGAGCACCTCCATATGAGTATCTCCATGGTTGTCCAACTGGTATGTGCTAGATAATGATAAATTGACCGTCTATTGTCAGTATAATAGCTTTTATCTAGTTGACCATGGCGTTCCAACTGGTATGTGACAGATAATGACAAAATGACCATCTATTATGAGTATAATAGTTTGTATCTAGTTGAGTTGTGGGAATAAAGTGACTTCAAATGTGAACTGTGTCCAGCCGATCATATTAATGCACTGTTGCGCTCATTTTGGTAGTAAAGTGACTTCAATTAGACCATTGATGAACATGTCATTCCAAATGGAACGGTCGTCCGTATTTCAAAATCACTTTCTTTTATCACGAGCATTGATGTGTGGTACAGGTGCATTTGTCTCATTTCTTTGTTTTTCTTCTGTGGCGCTTGTATATTATGTTATAGAAAGAGTCCAGAATGCTATATTCTTTCTGTTTGTAATGAAGGGCATAACTTATGCATACTTTTGGTTGACATTAGCCCGGCGTTTATCTGCAGGAGATTGATTTCCCAGTAGTCGAAATTGTGGTGCATTAACAATTTATTGCTGTATAATTCATGTCCATTTACCCATGTCCTACCTGACTAGATTGTTATTGAATCCAACTCAAAAGGATTGGACCACTTAAGCATATAACTAGTTGGTGATTGTCAATGGAAAGAAACAGAAATTCATAAATGTAGCTAATGAAACTTGTAAATGCCCCCATATTGCACAAATGAGCCTCTGGGCGTAAGCTATATTTCGATTTCTTATTTAGTGATGTGGAAGATTGGATAAACATTATCAGATTGAGCTAAAGAACCAGAGAGCTTGCAAATTGGCGGGGGGTTTGGCTAGACATAAGTTGCTCTCTTAGTTATTCGTTGGCTTGAATAAAGTTTCTTTGAGTTTTCACTTGAGCTCATACGATAAATCTCTCCACTCACAACATAGGGAACCAATACTCACCACAGTTACTAAAGTTAGTCATTTTTATCATACCGGGCAATTTCGGCCCTTTTAGGTTATGAAGTTCCTTTGATCATGTACTGAGTAGTCGTTTCAAGAATCATTTCATGTTCTTTTGGGGGTAGTAATTAGTATGCATTCTTTTGTTGCCTGGAACTGTTAACAAACGGCCTTGTGATTAATTGATTAACTTCAAATGTGGTTGGGCAATATCTATTATAGCGTGCTATGTCGTATGGGTGCAAATGCGGATACGATATGGCAATATGCGATACAATTTGTATACGCTGACATTGATATTTTGAAAATAATGGATACTGTACGGCATAGGTGCAGTGATTTGTTTTTGTTAGAGTTGTTATTAAAATGTTAGGGAAGAATATTAGGTGAGAGTTGTAGGCGGTGGTGTTAGAAAAGACAGTATGGGTGTTAAATAAAAAGGTATAGAGGGGATGTGCATTAACTAGTTAGACATTATCTTACTTACATAAATGCATACCCTATTGTCAAGGAAAAGATAACACATTGTATGTTTCTCCTACGTATATGGTATTATCAAAAAATTAAAATTGAACACCTATTCGGCAAATCGCCACAGCTACAGCTCCATTTCCAGCCTGCGGCACCACCAGTTGGTCTTCTCTTTTTTCTACTTAGTCTACAAATCTGTCTTCTCCCCTGTTAAAAAGATTGTGAGAAATAGGCCTTCTCCTAATGTTTGTCTCTGTGGAGTGTTTCGAGGGGATCAAATTCGAAAGTTTCAAAGGTGTGTTCACTAAATCTATGTAGCTTGCCTTTTCTTGTAGGGCTGTCAACTATTGTTACTAATTATATATTTAATGCATATTTTTTTCTTTATTTGTTTTGTTTCCTCTAGCTTGAGGGGAAATGTGATGTTGTTGAAAATTAAAATGTTAGGTAAGAATGCTAGGTGAGGGTGGTAGGTGTTCGATAAGAAAGTACGGTGTTAGATAAGAAGATAAGAAATTATAGTGTTAGATAACAAGATACGGAGGGGTTGTTAGGTATCCTACTTGTATTTATAGATGCCTTATTGCATTGGAAAAGATACCACGTTCTCTATTTCACTTACTTTGTATAGTTTCATCTATGCTAATAGAATTAATTTAACGTATAATGAATAAAACTTAAAGTATAATACATCAGAAGTTAATTTTATAATGCATCAGTAAAGTCTAAATACACAATTGATCTACTCATTCAGCTAAGATGTTTGTGTAACACATACATATGAAATGATCGGAGTATTAGAGTATCGAAGTATTGGACATGGTACGACATGAATTTTCAAAGTACCAGTGCCACACATATAGTGTCATTTAGTAAGAATATCAGTGTATATATAAACAGAAGTAGCATTACCATTTTGATCGAGGAATAGCTTTGAAATTCCTAAGTGTTAGTTATGAATTTTATGATGAATGCAGAAATGGAGATGATAAAAAGACCATATGCTATATCCAGAATATCTACATATATCTATGCTGTTGTATTCATGAAGGACCATGGAATGTCAATTTTAGTATTTTGGCTTTCGCACTGCAAACTACTTTGTTGAATGATGTATTTGTGAACAGGGACTCAGTGGTCAGTCTCTGTCGGGGCCTGATATTGGTGGGTTTGCGGGTAATGCAACACCAAAGCTATTTGGAAGGTGGATGGGTGTGGGCTCCATGTTTCCTTTCTGTCGTGGGCATTCTGAGAAAGACACAGTTGATCATGAACCCTGGTCATTTGGAGAAGAGGTTTGTCCTGGAGAACCATGTTGGAAAATTCATATACATTATTTGAATAAGATCCTGGATTTGATTCTTCTTTTAAAGTGGCCGTGATTTACAGAATTTTCTATTTTTTGCAATTACGGTAAGCACAGAGTGGAGAAATATTTTTAAGATCTGGCAGATATATTTTCAAGTTTTTGTATTTTGTAAAGTCTCTTATCCGCAAGAAAAAACTCTACTATCTTTCAGCTTGGACCTTCACTTATTGTAAAAATAATATCGTTGCTAAAAGACAAGATAATAATAAGATATTTACTGTGAGCTATTGGTTGTCACGTTTATAAAGAAAAACTGCATGGTGTATGATAACATTATTTTTGTTCTACTAACATTTTCAATTTATCACCTCTACTAGTGTGAAGAAGTCTGCCGACTTGCATTAAGTAGGAGATATCGTCTTTTACCCCACATCTATACTCTGTTTTACATGGCTCATACAAGAGGTATTCCTGTGGCAACTCCTACATTTTTTGCTGGTACGTGTTTATGGTTAAGGAAGGCTTTCAGAATTAAATCAGAATGCATTTTCCTATTGCTGGCCTTTTTCACACTTTAAAATCTTCTGCAGATCCTGAAGATTTGAAGTTAAGAACACATGAAAGTTCATTTTTGCTGGGATCACTTCTCATATATGCTAGGTATGAGATCACTTGGTTGATGAAGCACTAATAATACTAAACGAATATAGTATTTTCCTGTTAAATTCTAATGTATAATGGCCGTTCAAGAAAGTTGTTCTGCCGCATTCAGTATTTTCAGGACTGCCCTTAAATTGTTTTTGACAATGTATTTCACATTGCTGCTCTTTCTTGTTTGTGCTTGTAAAATGTTCTTCATGTCGCAGTTCTGGGAAGGATGAGGAATTGTATCAAATGCAGCATAAGTTGCCTAAAGGAATCTGGTTCAGTTTTGATTTTGAAGATTCTCATCCAGTACTGTTTCTTCTAGACTTACATACGGGATTTTGTTTATCTAGTCTTAATATCCACATGATTGGGTAATTTTTTTCTCTTTTTTATATTATTTCCCATTGGGTATTACCTAGGATCTGCCAGCCTTGTATCTACAAGGTGGATCAATTATTCCGGTGGCCCCGCTTCATCAACATGTTGGAGAAGCTAATCCCACAGATGACTTAACACTACTAGTGGCATTAAATGAACACGGTAATCTTTCTGCACATCATATATGTCAAACTCTATTGCATAAAGAACATTGTTTTCATTAATCTACCTGATCAAATAGCTTCTTCAAATCATTATCTTGTCTTCAATGAAGTTTATCTGAGCACTTAGCTGAGAAGTAACCATTTTCTGCATAATAATGTTATATTGTGATGGTTAAAGCTGATCACCAAACTACGTAGAATGCTTTTAGGTCTGCAGACCCCCTCATCTTTCTCCCTAAAGTACCTTATTAGAGGAAGAGGGGGAGGTTATTAATATACAGAAGCCCAAGTTCATCCCCAAGTAACATAGGGTTGATTTCAACACACCCCCTCACGCATAGGCCGAATGATCATTGGATCCTAGTTAGGTCGCTAGCTGAACTTTATCTTGTGTAGGTTCTGATGCATGTAGATATTTAGCCCTCTAATATTTCCCCCTAAAAGGCCTTAATAGAGGGGGATGGGAAGATTATTAATATACTGAAGCCCAAGTTCATTCTCAAGCGATGTGGGATTAATTTCAACAAGTTCAATGCTTTTGTAATAAATCTTATGAAAATAATATATATAGATATATATGTAATAGGTGTGTGTGTGTGTGTGTTTGCGTGTTCAAATTTATGGGACAAATATTCAATGCTATCGCAAAGTTTACCTTAGCATATTGACAGCAGAGATTCTGATTTATGTATTTGATCTCTAAACTGTAGGTAAAGCTGAAGGTTTACTTTTCGAAGATGATGGTGATGGATATGGATTTACTGAAGGACGATATCTCTTAACGACATATGTTGCTGAACTGCAATCTTCTATGGTTACTGTGAAGGTTTCCAAAACTGAAGGTTCCTGGAAGAGGCCAAATCGTCACTTGCATGTGCAGCTACTGCTTGGCAAGTGTGCTATTGTATGCCACTGTTCCATACTGCAGTTATTGGTCAATCTAAATTTCAAATTTCACAAGGGATGAAATATAAACATCTAGGTTTTTCACGAGAATTAGATTCACTTTTATTTTATTTGTGGCCTTTCACAGATAGACGCATGGGGCACAGATGGTGAGATTCTCCAAATTTCAGTGCCCTCAGAAAGTAAAGTGTCAGATCTAGTGTCAACTTGTGAAAAGCAACAAAAAAAACGTTTAGGTGAGCTTGTGAACTAGTGCCGTCATTTGCAGATATTTTGTTATATTCCTGGATTCATTGGTTCTCATAGGTGGCTTCAACTATATTCTTGTTTTCCCTACTTCCTGGTTATCCAATATAACATTAGTAAAATGCTCTTCCTGGTTTACTTTGTATTATGAGTCTGCTGCCGAAAATTTATTTACCCACACTGCCTAGCTTTATGAAAATGATCCCTCAATCGTATGTTATTGTAATTATATTACATATCTTTTGTTTGGCACAAATCTACTTTTTGTTGTTAATTATGATGTCTTAGTTTCACTTACTGATGCAATTCTATATCATTATCTGGTAACAGATATTGTAAGGAACATTTCCAATTGTTTTCATGTCCCACGTAACTATTTAGGTGATTTTTCATGAAAATAGCAAAACTCTGGTGTTCGATTTACCTTTTTCTTTCCGGTTAGAAAAGAGGTTGAGCATGAATCAGTGGCAATTAAACATTGATCTTGATTTAAAAATAGAAAACATAAAATTTTCTTTCTAGCCAACGCATTACATTTTGCATAGAACATCTACATAATGCTTGTTTTACATTGGAGTGTTGAGTGAAGTTGACTGAAGAATTTTAAGTTAAAGAATTGATTACTCATATTTATTGCAGAAAGTGCAAAACGTATTCCGGACTTGGAAATTGTTTCTGGACCCAAGGGAATGGAACTATCACAAACACCTATAGAAATGAAAAGTGGAGATTGGGTTCTGAAAGTGGTCCCGTGGATTGGTGGTAGGATTATTTCTATGGAGCACATTCCTTCAGGTAGCTCCTTTGATTAATTGTTTCCTTGAGTTTTATGCACTGGTCGATAGGCTTCTAGCTCTGGCTTACTTCAATAAATTCCTTTCCTTTTCATGTTCCATTATACTTAATATTGGTCAAGATCTTTGTGACAGCCACGAGATTTGGAAAAGTTTGATTTGAGAATATATGTTTTTTGCTTGTACATTTAGCACATATCTGTTTGTGAACTAATGAACACCAAAAGTATTTGCATGGGCTAGTTAGTTGTGTAGAAACAGCTTTTAGACGTCAAAAGGTGATATCATTGTCCGAAGTTAATGCTATTACATATATTTGAGCTGGTAGTATCTTATTGTTTGAGTAAAATACATTTAGAATTTTTTCTAGTTTCTATACGTAGTTCGGGGTGTTTATCTTGTCTTTTTCCCACTTCCCTTCGGCACTTCACAGGAATTCAATGGCTTCATAGCAGAGTTGATGTTAACGGTTATGAAGAATATAGCGGTGTTGAGTATCGATCTCCTGGAGCCTCAGAGGAATATTCTGTCATTGAGTAAGTAAAATGGATGACAATGTAATTTTGTTCCCATTCTTGATTTTTTTAGTTTGAGGATCTGTTGACTATATAAACTTAGAGTTGGAGACAGTGATCATATCTTGATCTTAGCATTCCATTTTTTGTTTGTGCTGATTTGAGCTATTAAACAATGTGTTTCTATAAGGTAGAAATATAATATGGAAGTGTTCTTGAAAAGATAAGAAACTAATAAGATACTAAATTACATCTTGCTTTATGCAAAACTTATTATATTACTATTTAATAACAGTTATCCTTTTGATCGTATGTGTTACGTAGGATTGTGCTTCAACTAACATTTATCTCACGTGGGCTCTGAGTTCATAATCTATATGAAAAATACTGTATGTCTGGTACGAGTAAAGTTTTACGTGATTCAGAGGATACGAATACACGTAAACTTGCATTCCAATGAGGATTATTCGTATTCCTAGTCGCTGACGCAAGAAAGGGCCGCCGGAAATCTTGTTTTGGCAGAGTGATGGTCATCCTGTGCATGAAAGTTCCTAGTCTTAATTTTGGTTTTCTATCGTATCAGAACTTTTTCGTGTAGTTCTCCTCAATAATAAATGGACATACGAAAAGAGGGAATTTCATTTTATTGATTTAATATAACTTATTGTTTAATGAGTTCAAATGGTGACTTCACTTCTATATGGTAGAAAATATTTTCCCTTTGACGAAGGAGATCCTCGAAGTTTCATGGTAAGGTTTTGCGGGTGGCTATTCTTTATACCTCTCTTAATTAATATGCTAGTATTGTGGTTATATTCTGAGATGCTTCTTATAGAGTTTAGAAGTCCTTTTTGCATATCAAAAATGATTGTCATTTAACCGATGTGTTTTTCTGCACAGGCGAGATCTAGAGCAGGCAGGAGAATTGGAATCACTAAAACTGGAAGGCGACATCGGAGGTGGATTAGTACTTGAACGACAGATATACTTCTCCAAAGATAACCCAAAGGTTTTCCAGATTGATTCCGCCATTGTGGCTCGCAAAGTTGGTGCTGGTTCTGGAGGATTTTCAAGGTTTACTTCAAGATCTATAATTTCACAATCTTTTGTTCGGATCCTCTATTAGCAACCTGTCATTGAATTATATGAATCAATTTGTCCTCCAAAAACAAAAATAAAAGCCAAGTGTAGAGGAAGTTTGTACTTGGGTTTGAAAGCATAAGTTGATGATTACAACTAATTAATGAAAATCCAAGAATGTAGGAATAAGTGGTCAAAAGTGATGGCGCCTGAGTAGTTTTTGCCTGGAAATTGTCTTTTTTACTAGATACATCTTCCATACCATTCCATGCACCACATAACTGCAAAACCGTCAATCCTTCAAGTGATCTTTTTGACAAAATACGGAATTGGAGGACGCTTATTTATTAGATTATCACGTATTTGCACATTTTTACTTATAGTTATTGTTGAATTCTGAAATCTGAAATCCTGCATCCTTCTTTTTTTTATGTGTTTTTAATATTTCTAAACAATAATGCAAAACTTGGTTTTCCTTTCTCAGGCTTGTGTGCTTGAGAGTACATCCAATGTTCAGTTTGCTGCACCCGACAGAATCATGTGTATTGTTTACTGCCATTGACGGGACAAAGCATGAGATTTGGCCAGATTCTGGGGAACAGTTTTTCGAAGGGAATATTCTCCCAAACGGTAATTTCTGTAATTTATGAATGATTTTACTCCTCGAATGTATTATGATGCATCTTCTGCCAAAGCAGTCATCCGTGAGTGCCTTTCTACTGCTAACTGTATGACCAGTCAATGACTTCTAGATAAATACCTACATTCTCTTCTATTTTTACAATGACGACAAAATTTTGTGAACTATTACCAATGAATGCATGAATCGAGTGCCAAGTACCTTCCCGCTTTCTCATTATATCAAACTAGTATAATCACCATCTTTACTGAGTACTTTTGTGTAAGTAATTACATGATCGGATGAACTATAATAACAAATTTGCCTGTTTACAATCAAAGTCATTTGATTTGTTCAAGAACATAAATTTAATGTAATAACGTGGGCATTTTTTCTGCTTTTTATAATTATCACAGATTTATTTTACTCGTGACCGAGATGGCTTTGTACAAGTATTTAAGAGAGAAAAAGCCCAGTTCTAATTGGCATTTGTTCCTGAATCATTTACCGAATTGCCAAAGTCATTTTAGTTCCAATTCTTAGATGCAAAATTCAGCAGAGCCACCTAACCATCTTATATAAGTTCGTGAATCTGTCTAAAATATAACAAAATCTACTCACATTTTCTTGTCAGGTGAATGGATGCTAGTTGATAAATGCCTGGGTGTTGCACTAGTAAACAGGTTCGATATCAATCAGGTATATAAATGTATGGTTCACTGGGGAACTGGAACAGTGAATTTAGAGCTTTGGTCGGAA
This sequence comes from Linaria vulgaris, assembly GCA_948329865.1. Classification (NCBI taxonomy): domain Eukaryota; kingdom Viridiplantae; phylum Streptophyta; class Magnoliopsida; order Lamiales; family Plantaginaceae; genus Linaria; species Linaria vulgaris. The sequence goes on along the minus strand of OX415251.1, from coordinate 49,062,012 downwards.
AGCCGGCCTGTTTCAAAGGAATCTCCACTTCAAATATCTCATGGATATGAGGTCAGAAAATTACCATAGACACTTCTATACCATGAATTAATTCTGGTTGTAGTTGATACGCAGGCTTACATTTGCCAATGTTGTTGTGCTTCGTTATGTTTCATTACATGTAATTCACAAGGAACCAAATGAGTTTTGTTCATGGGTCGAGAAATACAGTGTGAATCGTATGAGCAAATATTTTTGTCAGCCGATCATCAATAAATGGAGTTTTGTGGGCATGCTTTATTTTTTTGTTGATTAAGGTAACAGTGGGTTGTAACAGTGGCAACATGAACAGTCTTGTTCAGGTATCGCCAAGACAAAAACGCTAACAAAGAGTGAGGGCAAGATAGCCGTTTTTAATCCATCAGACAAAAATCACAATATGAATCGCAGGTCAACAAGTGCGATTTCTAAAAGCATAAATATGATGCAATGTAGGCATAATCCAATCCGACATGATTTCTAGTCCAGCCTTCCAAACCATTAAGCGTGCCTCACTACATATTTATCAGGTCCAATCGTTCCAACCAAACTCGCCCTCAGGAGAATTGGTTTAGAGCAGAGGGTAAGACTTTAGGTCTTGGGGATTTTTTTCTGGCTTTCTGCTGACAAAGCATCATAGTTAATTGCAATTTTTTTTAGAATGAAGATTCCATCTATAATAATATGAACGAGCACATCAAAATAGGAGATCCACAAGCGGATAACCCTTGTCGCGAAAACAAGTAACAGGCACGTGATAAAACGGATTGTCCCGTTGTGGGTGTTGGAATATGTCCATTTTGCTAAGTTGTGCAGCCATGTTATCAATTCTATACACAAATCAAAACCTCCACTTAGGCCACAACCCTGAAATTTTTGTAACCACTTCAATATCGTTCTATGCCGAACAGTTGTTTGACGCAAGTTCAATGTACGAATACATTATTTGGGTTTTTTACATTGGCTTGTGGAGGATTAATTACTTCTGCACATTTCCAGGGTTAACCACGCTCGAACTTTTGATTTTATTGAGATTCGTTGGAATAAATAATATGTTATACGTGAGAAGGGAAAGAAAAAAGCTACAGAGATTATTGAGGAGAAATATGTTATATATAATGGATATTGATTTACATAACAAAACGACAATGCTAAAAGCACGGTGACTGACTTCTATATCAAACAAATATTGTACTGTCATAAGCTTACTTCAACTGTATCTACACCAGATTGTTTGCTCAACTGTAAAAACGATACAAAAAGTATTAGAGGCTTGTGATCAAACTGCTAATAGAACTCGAAAATAGAACGACTTGGATCTACAATCCCAGCAGTTACAGTGAGTTTGTTCTACAAAATCTCCACTCTAGTATATGCTGAGATTGTGGTAGTAAAACCACTAACCTAAACTTCAATGTCTCACTCCGTGGTAATTGTTGCTTTATATTTATCTGTAAATTGTGAAATTCCTGAAACTAAGAAAAATGGTTGACCGTGTGGCAAAAATGAAAGATAAAATGGGAGTTAACTTTTGATGATTGGATATTAAGTTTTCACAGCAAGCTGTCTTTTGACACTAGACTCCATAACTACCTGGTACGGCACCAAGACTGCTTATCCCATTGACTCGACTTGACTCATTCTGCTTCTCTAACAAAATAGCAACACGTTAAAACAACCGAGTTTTTGTTTTCCATGGTAAGCCAAGAGGGTAACATAGTGACCATGAACGGAACAACACAGGAACTTTCAGAATGGATCGTCAATCTGGGCCGATAAATTCCAGCTTTGCTATCTTCGTTACTAAATGTCAGCAGCAAGAAAGTTTCCTGCTAAGGTTACCTGTGCCAATTCAAAATCAATTCGTCAGATCAGCTCCATTTAAGCTCTTGTTATATGATTCCAATTGTTTAAGAAACATTACATTTATACTTCCTACGGTTTATAATCTAATCACAGAAAAATTCCTTGAAATAATAAAAAAAAAAAAATGCACACACACAAACAAACATAAATAACGTCTGAATAGCGATAGAGTCACTACCTTCAAGTTTGAAAAACATTACAGATAGAACGCCTATTTTATTTCATTTTTGAGTTTCAGGTGCGGTTTCCTTAATCATTTAAAAAATAGGAGAAGTTTCTGCAGTTAGAGCAAACCTTAGAAAGTGCAAGACCTTCCTCCTTTTTTTAATATCAAGACAGACTTTAGCACGCCCAATGCACATAATAATACACAACATAGAGAGACAGTATCGGTGAGCTTTTGTACCTTCTCGCCTAGCTTGAATGCAGGAAGACCCTTATAAGGGCATGTGGCGCACCGAAAGGCGTCGCCTAAACCACACTGCACAAACAACATAAAATTAAATCGAACAAAACTAAAACCGGAGTTTAACTTAAATATAATTGGAGGGCGAGGAGTCACATGTGGCAATTCGTACTGACAATTCACATAACAAGGAATAAATTCGATACATTGTTTGAAAAGTAAACAGTAGATAGAAGCAATCACATAATCAAGCATATGTGTAAAGGATCAACAATGATATAGAGGCAAAACACAGCCATTAATGTAAGAAGCTGCTGAAAGATTTTCCAAGTTAACAGTAAGGTCTGATTCATCGGAAGATTCACTCACACTCTTAATAAAGCAGCTATGGTCAAGTTAATACAAGGGAAATCAATTTCCATGCTTCAGCACAATATGTGATCAAGCTATGGTGAACAACTAATTATCAGAAAATCTTAAGGTTCGTAGCGTGTCTAACCCCTACAATATAAAACTAGAAAAGGATAATATTCTTCTCATATGCATGATTCCCTATGGATATCTAACGTAGTTTTCCAACTTCAAGGATAGCCTATTGACATGTGCTAGGATTTATGGAAACAAATGAAAAAAAAGTAATGCAAAAATAAAATTATACATACATTTCCACAAGCAGATTGAAGGTTATTCAACTGGTCCATTGTAACCCCAAGCTTCAGCACTTTTTCCTCGGCTTCAGCCCTTCCGCAACTGCAATTTTTGCAGGCTTTCCTTGTGCTCCCAACTTCACAATCACCTAAAGCTGAATCATATTTCAAACTTCAGCTCCTAAGATGATTACATGCATGGCAATTAGGAAACATGATTACAATCATCATGAAGCCTAACCAGGTGGGAGCTGTGGTTTCTTAAGATCCTCCTCGGTCAGCAGGCCATCCTCGTCAATCAGATCCACATCATCATCAATCTGGATCTTGGGTAAGAACTGCTGGGATTTTTTTAACAAGAAGGTTGAGCCTACCTTCCAGGAAGGTTTCTTTGCCTCCATCTTCAAAATTTGGCACATACAAGAAACATAGAACTTCTAAATCAGATGATCAAAAGACATAAAAAAGACAGTAAAAAAATAATTGAAAATTCATATTTCCATTTTGTGCGCACTACAGCTTTTAGCTATTGTCATGGTGCACATTCACAGAAACTAGACTCAAAGTTCAAAAGGCTCAAATGATAATAAGAAACATAGGCTGTACCTTAAAAGACTGGTTTGTGTCAGAAGACTGTATGTCCACGAAACCAGCCAACATTAACTTGCTCTTGAGAGAAGAGTTTGTCTGCACACGCTCAAATAAAATTAGTATAGACCTTATAGAGGTATAATATAGTTTATTCCAAATAATAATGGACACCCTAGCATTTACCTGAGAAGGTGAAAAAAGGATACTCCCACCAGGTTTTAACACACTTAAAATATTGACAAGCAATTGATCACTGAGAAATTCCAAGGATTTACTAATCGACACAACATGATCAATAGATGAAGACTCCACCGATAATAGACCTGTCATAGGAACATGCTAACACATAAATCAATTGGAAATACAACATTGATAAGGTATGTTCACAGCTTTAAAGGTAATTCTCTCAAAATTCGTTATTGAGAAATAGACAGAGACTCATCCAGAAAGAACAGCTACGGGCCATGGTTGCTATCTCCTTAACAAGCTACAGACACTCCAATCCACTATTGAGATGAGGACCAATGTATCAAAGACAGCTTTGCGCACTACATTTGAGGATGTAAAAGGTCGATGACTCATAACAGTAACATCACCAAGGGCTTTGAATAAATGGCTTAAGTGCACCAAAACTGGAAATACGATGTGCATTAATCTTTCTACTTAAAGAGCTGAAAATATGAGAGAAATATAGAGCAGACTAAGAGACAAAAGCAAGACAAGCATATCCCTCAGGTTCTTTTCTAAGAAGAGTACAAAAAAATCTTAATAAAGAAATAAATGGCGTCCAACCATTACAGATCCTTGGTGATGGGGTATACATTCCAAATATGCTAAAAATGAGTTAAATAAGACATTGGCTGGCGTCCAACCATTACAGATCCTTGGTGATGGGGTATACATTCCAAATATGCTAAAAAATGAGCTAAATAAGACATTGGCCATTACAAGAATTGCAAAGAAATGCATGAACCACAGCGAATTAGAGACACAGACAACTCGCTAGTATAGTAGGTACAGGTAATTAAGGTTCTTCCTTGAGTTCTATATTCTCTGTAGATGAACGAAGTGATTGCAAGTACTGTAAGACGTATAAAAATGAATCGTAACTGTTAGCAGAACTGGGAAAAAAGGAGATGGAGAGACCTTGTTTTGCGAGAATGAGCGATTTAGTCTGAGTGGCTAACCCTATTTATAATGTAGAAATACCTCTATGACAATCACCACATTACCTTGAACACTCAAAAACACAAATACTTTTTTCATCTCTAGAGACTTTATGATACTTGTGAAATAAGACACACACATCTGAGTCATATTAGTAGTAAACAGCTTGATGTAGTCCATCCATATGTTTGCTACAATCAAAATGATCACAGAAGGCAATGTAAGTGCAAGAAGGTCAGCGATAGGAAATGTGTCTTTCCTATACCACCGGACCTAAAACTACATATAATTACTGTCATCCAAATTTGAATATACTCTTCAAATCAAGTAGAAGAATATAAAAGACCACAATAATCAGTCACCAGGTAAGTCATTGCTCAAATGCCTGCAAAGCCAAATACATGATATAGAAGGCAAGACGCTTGCATTGATATTGTATACTAAAGAACATATCTTTTCACAGGAAACATAAAAGAATTGAACTAAGATGAAAGGCATCGATGCAATAAATTAAATTACCCTCGGCGGTAGCTTGAGTTAATATGAGAGGGTCGATTTCTTCCTTGTTTGTGGCTTTCACTGCATTCAGAACTGCACTGAGAGACACGGATACTTGATCGGTGAGCACCAACAGTTTAGCACCATTATACGCCATCTTAGAATCAGATTACTGCCCAGTCTGCTGAAAAGAATAATGATTGTATGAATAACCGTGATACAAATTCAAGAGCACATAAATTATTTCAGTTTAACATCAAGCTTAAAATTAAAAAGATATGAACAAACAAATTCTAGGCTAGAATCTGTTTGTTCATAATAATCAGAACTTTTCTTAATATATAGCACAAAAAAAAAACAGAACTTTTCTTATTATCACAGTTTAACAGATCCACATATAATGAGCAAAAGCATGTATTTGTTGGGAGATAAGAGATTATGTCTCGCCTTCTTACAGCTTAATTAATACTTCATAAATTAAACACACAACAACAAACAGAGATAGGCCAAATTGATAATTGCATACATGGCCAGTATATATCACCTTCATAATAATCAAAATAAATTACCTCAAATTAAGGTTGCAGGGTTGCAGTGAATAGTGATGATAATAAATAAATAACTACAAAATCTTTTTTTTTCTTTTGATGTGTAGTTGGACAAAGTTATTTGTTGGTAGTAATAATTATAAAAACGTTTAGTTAATTATTATTTTTAGACTTTTGTTGGTTTGAATATTATTTTAATAAAATAAAAAAGGCGATTCTACATGTAAAGTGCCGAAGAATTACAATTTTAGGATGCGATGTGATCATTATTACAATCGAGTTATCTAACCGTGCATTATAAAAATTACAAAATACTTTGAATTTGAGAAAAATAAAAAGATTCGGGTTTTGATAGCTAAGACTCAAAAAATATGTTTATTTGATTGAATCTCATTGTTGTTGGGTCTTATACATGTTATATGTTATTTACTTTATATGTTGCACGTTATGATTAGCTCTCGCTCAATTAACAGCTCCACAGGTCTGCCAGAATGTTGGTATCGGGCTATTTTGTATTACCTGAATTATGCATTAGCATTTTTTTTTCTTACTAAAAACAGCCAACCTTTCATTAATCACCAAAGTGGAAAACAACAGCATCACTCAAAAGGAGCATGCACTAAAAGGAAAGAGCAATAAACTTAACTAACACTAGGAATATAACTTAAACTCAAATCCAACCTTAGTCAACATTAAGACTTAAACTTAAACCAAAGCCCACGCCGTTGTCAAATCCCCTTATTGGAATCGAGAGTCCCATGATTGTGCCGATTTTTCCGATCCAAACACCAGTAATTCTCTTTTCTCCCTTCTTGCAGCATCTTGTAATCGTTTTTTGTACCTCGGGTAATTTTTGGCTACCTCTTCCATTACCACAAACTCTTCATCATCTGAATTTTCATCTTAATCCCACTCCTCTAAGGAGAGTGCGTCCACAAAGGTTTCATTAATAGCTGTTTTAATCCGTTGAACCGAATTCTCAACTTCTGAATGCATTTGAGATGCTCATGTCCCTACACTTGATAAGCCCATACTAGGCCATGCGACATGAGGAGCTCGATCATATTTGCTTTGGAGTTTATCCACCCTATGATCACCCTCAATGGATTTGGAAATACTATCCTTTACTTCATCACTAGAAGCCGTAGTCTCCAAATAGAGTTTTGTTGTATCTTTTGGTGTCTCTTATTCGTTTGAACTCTCTTCTTTCTTTTGATCTTGTTCAACTTGGCTATCTTGTTTGTTTGTAATCTCTTTTGGTGTCCTTTCTTCATTTGAAGTCTCTTCATCCTTTTGATCTTGGTCTACCTGACTATCTTTTTTCTCTTCAGGCTCTAGCTGAGACTGTTGGACATCTTGTTGATCATCATCTTAGATTTGTTTTTCTCCTTTTTTTGATCTATGACCATTACAGCGAGAATTCCCTGGTGGCTTAACCTTGCCAGTGGTGTAGCATTAGTCCGCACTATGGCCGACGTGACTACATACTATACAATAGTTAGGTCGGTCTCCATATACACTTTTCTACTAGAAACTACCTTCAGGACCATCAATAAAGATTTCCTTCACTTCCTCATCTAGGAGATCAATTTCCGCACACATTCTTGCGCAACTAGGTCGTGTAACTCTAGTCGTTGGCTCATCAAAGCGTAATGGTTTCCCAACCAAAAATGCAATATCGTGGAGGGCCTTCTTGCGATGACGGATAATTGGCAACCTTGGAAGCGAGATCCAAATAGAAGCCAAAGATGATTCAGAACGCGGGGTTGAACGCCGGTGTCCACTTGAAAACTCTCATAGGAAGACCTTTGATCATCCAAGATTGTCTCGTCCAAAGCCGAGTAGAATCATCTTCCAAGGAAAGTTGAATGAAAACGTGGCGAGAGCCAATGTCACCTAATGAGAATTGACCCTTAAGCCCAAGTTTAGCAAACCAAGATTGCAAAATCTCTTGATGGGGCCGGCCATGCGAAAACTTCCCAACCAATGCATACTTGAATTGAAGAGCAAAGTGATCAAAACCCTTGCGTTGAAATTTGATTGTCGGCTTCTCTTGGAAGGTATAAGGCTTTTTAGGTTCACTAATACGCTTATCAAGATCAAAATTTGGATCATCACAAAAGATTTGCTAATCGCTCTTGGAGATAACTCATGATTCCCAATAAGAGAAGGATCAAAAAGCCTCGCAAACAACCGTGTTTGCGAAGGATTAGAAGCCGATTTAGGAGGGTGATCAAGCTTTGGATAACTCTCGCGGAGAGAAGGAAATGAGGATAAGAGGGACTTTACCGGTGGATTCACAGCGGTGGTTGGCAGTGCCGTGGTGGAATTCGATGGTGGAACATTGATTGGGGGAGGGGCAGCCTCGGGACGCTGCCCTATAATGTTAGGGTTCTTCCAAACCAAAACTTGGTGAGCAAGGAACAACCTTAAAACATTTTAGGGAGAAACTTAATGAGCACGTAACACCTTCACCACCTTCAAAATGCCACGAAACAATGGATGAACTCCCAAGGGGAAGAAGGGCACCCAATGCGCCTCAAGAACAACGCAAATCATCCACAAACGAGTGCTCTACGACCAAAGCAAAAGCTGAAGCTTGCTTCCCAAGTTTGCTAAAAAACACGCTCCAAACCTCGACGAATCACCCAACAACGATGGAGAGATAGTAGAGGAACCAAGCTTCGATCAAAACAGCAAAAAATCGTTTAAGATCCACCGGAAAAGGCAAAAACCGAGGACTTGTTGCGAGTTAGAGGTCGCCAAGGAATCACCAATTTTTTTCCCCTTAATTAAGAGAAGATTTCACAATACGTTTTGAATCATGCATTAGCGATTGATAACAATACTCTTGTATAATAAGATCACACGAATATATTATTTAGTTATTCGTGCAGTTAGCACCAACGAATAGTGAATTGGCCGTTAATAAGATCAAAACTATTTACGCTCTGATTGTTTGACCTAACGATCTAGTTAAGAGACAAAAAACATGTAAGAGTGCAGTTAACGTCGACTTCAATTGAATCATGGATATTTGATCACATAATTACCTAACAAAATTAGATAAGATAAGAGACATATTACACATAGGTAATAACTACTAAGTAATCTAATAATAAAATTGAGATGTCGAGAAATATCTATATAAAGTTTTTTCATATGTTGTCCCCAAAAATGTATGTCACCATAAAATTAAAATTCCCATAATAATTATACTGGGTATGTTTCTCCCACAAATAATGTCTTAAGACTTAAGATTTTCTACAAATAACTAATTAAGGTTTTTTTAACAGAGCCTGTTTATTTATTTATTAGTTCGAAGTCAAAAAATGTATATATATAGAGGTGTGGGGTCCAGACTATCGCGACATGCACGTATATGTACAGGAAATATCAACCGAAGCCAAATTTTTCTGGCCGTGAGGCAACTCCCAAGCTGCACAAAGGGGTGAAGGCATAGGGCAATACACCTGGGCTCGACTGGAACAATATCGCATCCAACACGTTCGCGAACTTGTTTACCTCTCTAAATGTACATGAGACGGTCATGTTGTGGAGGAGTATTTGTGTTTCTGAAAAAACAGCTTTGCGACTCGATCAAGCTGCAAAACGCGAATTCAAAATTAGTCTCAATACCGAAAAAGTACTTATTAGCCCCTGTTTGGTTTTCATTTCCGGAAGTTTTGAGAATTTTTAGAAACCAAAAATCTTGTTTGGTTTAGGACTTCTGAAACAGCCCAACAAGCATTAAAATGGCCCATTTGTGGTCTCAAAACTCTGGATTAAAATTAAGTAAAAATAGGCTACAATATAGGTTCAACTTTTGCAGGTAATGCAGTTGTGACAGCTTCAAAAAGCTGTTGTACCCGAAAAAGGGCTGCTACTGTTCATCAAAAAATGCGCCAACGTTTCCCTCCATAAATCCTCAGCTCCTTTTATAACATCATTGAACATGTAAACCGAAAATTATTCAGTCCCAACTATCCAAAATTCGAAATTTTTGAACATTGAATCCAAAAAAATTTGAGTCCAAATTCTCAACATTCGAATTATTTGGTTTCCCGCTAATAAACTCCTATATATTACAACCATCACTCTCATTATTTCAATTGCAACCTATATTTTTAGTTAAGGTCAGTGAAGTTGTCCGAGTTCTTACACATGATAATCTCGTGTACTGCTTTTCTTGTTCAGTAGTTGTTATTAATATGATTTTTATTCCGATGCAGTTACCAGCACATCCCTTCTTTATCTGCAAATCCCAAGTGAAGGTTTTATTGTGCTAAATACGTTATTTGCCTTCCATTCCAAGGAAAGGTCTACTTTTGAACTCATCTCCTTTTGATTTAAGTTGATATGTCAATTATCTTTGCTGTAATTGCTGTCCATGTCTTATGTATTTATTGTGCGCATTCTCACGTTGTATTCACATGAAGATGTATATGTTCAGTTAGTTACAGACATTACACGCACATAACCTGTTCAATGCATCCTTTATGGATACCTTTCAAAGTTTTCTTAAACCATTGATGCCCAATGTATGCTTTTCACTGTACTATCATCTACTATTCATTTGGATAATGCCACATTTGATATGTGAACTTTTGTTTTATTTAATTGCTTTGATTATGTTAACGGACATAATGAAATCCAACTACATGAGGTGTGGTTAAATGAATATATAAGTACATAGTTGCTTACAGTATTTTGGCTGAATGGTTTCTGATATAAATGTTGGATTGATGTTGCCTTAACATCTGGCTAACATTGAAACCAGAACACTTTGCAGATGCATATATTATAGTTTGAGTTAAAACATTTCCATGATGTCCTGTTTGTGGTTACCTACGACCATTGAGTAATACTAATTGGCCAAGTTAATTGAGGTTTAGATGAGTAGTCGTCGCGGGGCTAGAGTTGACAGGCCCACAAACCGTCCGAAGCGCTCTAAGAAAGACGATGCGTACTGGGGTGACGTAAACGAGCGTTTTTTCATCCAGCTTATATACCAGGAATTTGTGGCCGGTAAGTTACTCGGGAGCACTTTCACCACAAGCACATGGAACGATCTGGTGAACGCCATGAGAGCGAATTGCCCGGTCAGGTTCGATTACACGGTAGACCAGCTGAAGGGTAAGTACAATAGGCTGAAGGTCCTATGGAGGCACATTAAGCTAGGGAGGTCAAAGACTGGTGTTGGTGTTGATCCAGTGACGGGTAAGCTGGATTTTGACGAAGAGCGTTGGGCGCAGTTTGCCAAGGTAAAATGTCATTCTTCCTTTCCTTGTAACCTATATTTATAACGCATGTGACTATGAATGCAAGCTAATCCGTTTATCGGTTGACAATTTGCAGGAAGATCCCGCAGCCGTCCTAAGCTGCAAGCGTGGCTGTCCAGATTGGGAGTTGTTGGAGGAAATGTGGCACAACCGTGTTGCCACCGGCGACATGGCCCGCTATTCTGGGCAGGGCGGTTCCGATTCGGAAGACGAGATCACGCAACTTGGTGATCCCGAGCCGGTTTCTGGTAGCAGCTCTGTGTTTGATCAAGACAGCCTTCCTGAAAGTGGTGATCCTACTGGGTACACACAAGACTCTTCCCAATATGCGTCCAGTAGTCTGAATCCTCCTAATGCCACTGTGCCTACGCCTCCTGTGGTTAATATGACCCCTTCGCAGTTGGGTCTTGCAACCAGAAGAGCACCAATGGACACCAAGTTTTGTAAGGATAAGCAGGCGGACAACTACGAGTATGGTCAAGGCAGCTGCAACCGTCCGTTGGTTGATTTTCCTAAAAAGGTACAAGAACAGACAACTCAACTAACTTATGTATTTCAAAACTTATATGTAACTATATTCTTCATGAGCTCTGCTCATGTTAAAATACGAATTAATTAGTCTACGCAATGTTCAAAAATATAGTTACAATAATTGCTAGGAAATATTCTGATTTCAATGTTGGAGGGATGTTGCCTAAACTTTGATATAACATTATTTCCAGTAAACTAAACATTGGAAAAAAAATATGTAACGTAGTTTTGTATCATGTCTATATATACAACAAATTCAGAATGGCGCTCAACTAAAATGGGAAGGCCATCTATCTATATACAAAGGTTTTTGGTACCGTTCGTTGGACGAGAGCTACATAACGACGTTAGCAAGCGTAGCCAAAGAGATTGACATTTCAACACGGGAAGGTGTTGAAAGTGCTTTAGATCGCACCCACTTCATTCTATGCGAGATTCATCCGCTCGCAGGAATTAACTATGTGAAAGTTTATAGACAATACCAGACTGTTTGGATGCGTTACCAGGATTTTATGGAGTTCATAAACTTGCCGGGGGTCAGTTTCAACCGGCAAACAAAGCGGGTCAGCACAACAAAAGAATACGAATTGTCGCACGGGTTGAAGGTGTGTAATGGCGCCCCTTATACTAATTTTGATAAGTAAATTATGTGCTACATGATAGCGATGTCTACTAATGTTTTGAAATAAACTTGCAGGAATACGCCGATAGGAAATTCTTCCGCAAATACGGGTTGCCGCAATACGAGTTGATGGAATCAATATTCGGCGATAAATGCGCGTTCATTGCACTAGAAAAAAATGATAAGACAGAGAAACAGATGGAATCAGGATATGGAATTTGAGGAGGTCAAGACTGAATATGTCTTTTATTTCTCGTAATAGTTAAGTTCTTATTTTCACTAACGCAAACTCGATGTATGAGTAATGGAGAAATACGAAATAGGCCTGTATTGTAACGTATGCGGATATTTATGTATCTATTAAACCTTGTTTCCTTGTAACAAATTCTTTATTATTTTCACAGATAATTTTTATACATTGCAAATTTGGAGACAAGTTTAATACGTGACGGAATAATTAAATACCATAACAAGAGCCGAACAGATCTCAAGTGTTTCCAAAATTAATTCCAAATGCATAGCTTTGAAAATTTATATTTATAGTAAGTGGATTTTTAATATTATTATTTTATTATCCAAGTAAAATCACAAACACATATAATTCAAAAATGATGCACATAATGGGTCATTTTAAGGTTATTGAGGCTAATATAAAGAAAAAAAGCCTAAAAGAAATGAAGTATTTATAGTACCGTTAGTTTTTAAAAAATGGAGCAACCGATTTTTGAAAATAATTCAATTCAGTTATGTAATAATTACTCTCAAAAAGCAACAACTTTTTCAGCAACTTTATGTCACAATCACACCTCGTTTTAGGCGAAAGGCTACATTTAGCCCCAAATTTCACATTTTTTTTATTCCTGAAATTTACTGTTCATCCCAAAATTATTCTTAATGGGCCGAATTCACTTTTTCTGAGAAGCCCAATATCTCTAAAAATGATTTGTTCTCTGAAAAATAACTCTGAAAAGTAAACCAAACAGGGGCTTAAGATTTCAAATACACACTTTTGGAAAGAACTGAAAAACTTAAAAACTTATTCCACAAGTAAAATCACCGATTCCTACCTCACTCACCGGCGAATACGCCCACCACAAATACTTTATATTTGAGATTAAAAAGCAAATAAATATTTTGAGCCCCACAATTGTTACAAAGCCCCACCCTCCCCTCCGCATCGATGTCGTGAGCTATACAATTACCAAGGTTTAGTGGAGTTGTCTTTGGGTTTTCCAGTGTTCAGTCTGTATATTTTTCATCAAAAGAAATAATGGGTCGAGCTTTTTGGAGTCTGAAAATGGCAGAAAAGTGTGAAGATTTAAAAGGGTCCTAAATAAAATAAAGGCTCATGTTGTTATCACTCTCAAAGGTACAATCTTTACTAAAACCCATCTCAAGATTGGCTTTCTCTCACTCCTATTCCCACTCCTCGCTCCCCAAATCACTAAGCAACAAGATATTGATTGCATTGCAGCACGAAGATTTTGAAGCGATTGACCCCATATATCTTGGCAAGTTCCAGCCTTTTCATGTGGTTAGTGTTCTACATAGTCTTAGAGACAAACCCCTTTTGGCAATGAAGTTCTTTCATTGGTGTGAGCAATTTCTTGGCTTCGATCACACGCTCGAGTCGTATGTTAATCTCTCACATTTGTTATTGAGCAAACGTAATTTTGACGAAGCTCGGTGGGCTTTTGTTAAAATGGTTCAAAAGTTCCACACTTTTGATTTTGGTGTTGTGTTTACTGATGAGGTGTTCAGGATGTATGGGTCAAATGAGACTACTGTTTGTAGTTTCTTTCTGGAGAGTTATTGTAGGCTTGGGTTTATTGATCATTCGGTTGGGCTTTTCTTCAGAATGTGCGAAAAGGGTGTCGCCGTCTCCAATTATGCATTATTGCAAATGCTGAATTGTTTGGTTCAATCTAGGCGTGTCGTGGTTATTCTTGATGTGATCAGACGGTTGGAAAATGGTTGGGGGTTGAGTCAAGTACAAAGTTGTGACTTGTACGGGTTTGTGATGAATGGTTTCTTGAAGAATGGGTGGGTCAAGATGGGGCTGGAGTTTTATAAAGGGGCGGTGGAGAGAGGGTTGGCGGTTGATATTGTATCATGCAATAAGATTTTAGGTTCACTTTGTAAATTTAGTGGTACGGATAATGCTCATAAGTTATTTTCGTTATTATTAGAAATAGGGCCAAAACCAAGTATGGTGACATTTAGCATTTTGATTAATGCTTATTGTAAGGAGGGGAGATTGGAGGAAGCATTTGAGCTGTATATTCTAATGGTGGCGAGGGGTATAGATCCTGACCTTATTATCTATAGTATACTGATTGATGGTTTGTTTAAGGTTGGGAAATTAGATGAAGGACAAAACCTTCTTGCAGTTGCTCTGGATAGAGGTATTAAGTTGGACGTGGTGCTTTTTAGCTCCATTATTGATGCACATGTGCGGCGTGGAGATATAGATAAGGCATTCGAAGTGTATATCAGAATGTTGGAGGAAGGGATTGAACCAAGCATAGTTACCTATGGCATTCTTGTAAATGGCTTATGCCAGAGTGGTCAACTTCTTGTGGCTTTCGGCATCTTTGGTCACCTTATTAAACTTGGTCTTGAGCTCTCCATTGTGATATACGGATGTATTATTGATGGATTTTGCAGGGCTGGCAGTTTAAAAGATGGAATCCATATGTTCAAAGATATGGAGAAAAATGGTTTTATCCCAGACACTGTGATTTACGGCATCATTATAAGTGGCATTTGCAAATTGGGGCGAATGAATGATGCGTATATGTACTTGCATCAAGCTGTAAATAAAGGCATAAGTCCAAATGTCTATTTATTCAACTCATTAATTGACGGTTGGTGTCAGCTTAAACGCATGGATTATGTAACATATCTTCTTGCCCAAATGGCCTTTTATGGCATAATGCCCGATATTGCGACTCACACTTTGATTATAAAATGCATGTTCCAGAGTCAAAGTGGAAGAGTGATTGAGCCATTGAGTTATTTCTTTCGGTTACTGAAGATGAATTCTTCTCCAGATGTTATAACATATTGTGTTCTCATTGATGGAGTCTGCGAACAGAAGAACCTGACCACTGGATTGCATGTGTTTAATCTGATGGTAGCGAACGGTGTAAGTCCAGATATAGACATATTCAATGTTCTTATTAATTCATTTTTCAAGGAAGGCAGGGTCAAGAATGCCCTGGAATTGTTCAGGCAGATTTCAGAGTATGGGCCGCAACCTGATATTGTGACGTACAACACAATAATTTGTGGATATTGCTATATGAAAATGTTGAAGGAGGCAGTTCAGCTTTACGAAGAACTAAAATGTAAACCTATCGAGGAGAATGTAGTTACCGTCACTATACTAATTGATGCATTTTGTAAAGAAGGTAGATTAGATGATGCGATTTCTCTATTCTGCATAATCTCAGAAAAGGGACCGGTCCCTAACGTGGTAACACACAGTTGTTTGATCGATGGATACTTTAAATCCTGTCACACAGAGAATGCATTTGAGCTTTACGAAGAGATGATTGAAAAGGGTTTATCTCCCACAATTGTGAGTTACACAATCTTGATCGATGGCCTCTGCAAACGAGGGCTGATGGAGCAAGCTTCTAGTGTCTTCCAATCTGCTTTACGCAGGGGATTAGTGCCTGATACAATTGCCTATGGAATTCTGATACATGGTTATTGCAGGGTTGGTAGGCTTACGGATGCCATTACATTATATAATCACATGCAAGAACATGGGATCGAGGCAGACTCAGTTCTACAAACTACCTTGATGAAATATAATATAGTCGATGCCATTTCCAATTAGTCAATCAGAGAATGTAGAACGGAGATTTCTGCAGCCAAAGATGAATACCATTTGTGCCGATGAAGAAGTAACACTTGGTAAATCATGAATGAGTCCTTGTTTCAGACGTGGCTAATGGTTAGTTCATGATTGTTTCCTTACATACACCCTGTCGAGTAACAGAAAATTTTGTTCCGGTGCTAATCTGCTGAAGTGTTCGTAGTACATTATAGAATGTGTTAGGAACTAGTAATTTACGTGTAAATGTGCAATCTGTAGATGTTTTAATTGTCAGGAATACTTTAGTGAAATGATACAAATATTGCGCGGAAGAAAATTGTCCCAACCAGTGTAAAAGTTTACCCTGTTTGTTAATGTTGTTGGTTGGTAGAAAGTTACAGTTGCCTTTTCATTCCCTTTCACCCTATTTGATGAGATTGAGTATGTTTACTTAAGGGTTCTTTTTTACGTTGACAAGAATTAAATTAGGTCCATGTTGGGTCACCGAATTTTTCTCAATCATAAGCAAAGCTGAATAATCAGAACATATGGTCAAACTACAGAAGTAAAAAAAATCTACAACACTTTCATGCACAAGGAAATCAAATGTTACATCAGAGAAGCCCCAAGTCCTCGAAAACTTGACTCATACAGTAAAATATGTTGTTTTCTTTTCAAAATATAACAAACAAATAAACTGGTACAAAGGGTTAGTACGTTCTTAAACTCCATTACCACCAAGTTCTCCGAACCAAATGGTGTAATAGGTCTACTTACACTTTTACTATACATACAAGTTGGTCGACTGGCAAAAGGCTACCTACAATAAAATGTATGGACCACTTACTGTCAAAACACTACATTGATGAAAAAAATTACATTTTCCAATAACAAGAGTGTGAAAAAGGGTGCCCCCTAAAGTAAACAATTATATACTAAAGAAGCCAAGCCTTTTTACATATTGAATAGTGATCCAACTCATAAACGAGACATATGCTACAAAAAGACAAGCTCGTTTCAGTAAAACATTACTTGGGAGAGTGGAGGCCGTTCTAGATGCGTAGAGTCGATGGATCATTGCAATCAATGAACCCAAAAAACCAACCAAGGTAACTGATAATAAAGCAGTTGTAAAGCCAGTTACAAGTCCCGTTACAACATCCCATCTCCATTGCCTTAATGATCCCGAAGTGAAAAACCAGGACTTCAGTATCCTTGTAAACCTGACATGAGGCAATATCTCAGAAACCATACCTCTTACACGAATTACTTCTTAAACATTAACCTAAGGGAAAAAAAACAGCTGTACAGATAGATTACTCCAAATGCCTGCCAGAACGAATATTTCTTTCAGCACCACATGCCATCTGCATGAGACTCTAACTCACCCTACGGTGGCAAACCATAGCAAACTGTGTATAATCTAAGCACTGAAATGTCAACTTAGTAACACTCCATGATTAAGTTAGACTAACCGGGCAAATTCAAGTGAATATACCTTTGAATTAATCATTCTGTCAAATATAGATTATACAAAATTGAAAACTTACATCTTTAGAATGCTCAATATTAAAAAGAATAACAATAAAGCTTAGTACTACCATTGATGACACTTGGTCTTCTTGAGGCTCAAATCTTTCAGAATATGACCTTTCACCACTCACAACCAATATCTCATAAAATCTATATGTTCGTAAAACTGTAAGATTCTGCAAGTGTTTCAGCAATCACATATATAAACTGACAGTTCTCCTTAGCTTTCTAAACTGCATCACACCCACATTGCAGATTTATTTTTCCTAAATTTGAGTACTTGCATTGTTGGACATAATTGGTCTCTGTGAAGAAATTATCTGGATTGCTCTAATTTTGAACATTTAAGAAGACACAGAAATGACCTTTTGGCAAGAAATTTCGTAAGTATCCATATGTGATGTACTACAGAAAACCTAAGAAGGGAAGAGATGCAAAATAGCCAAATCCTACTGGACCAGAAGAAAGTATAAGGCCAAACAAGAGTTTCCAATAAAATTATACGTATAAATCACAAATGCCCAATACATACGAAAGAAACTTCTATCTTGAAAGCATTTTCAGGGCATAAGAAATATCTCTACTACTTACAGTATATAATATCGCTTAAGCATCTCAACAGTTGATGGGTCCTCCGATTGGCAATCAAATAAACCTTCATTATTTATGTTCACTTTGGAGATACCCAGAGTGTACCAACACTTGTATGTTTCATTTACCTGAACAATAAAACAACAGGACGCGCAGCGCTAATAAATACAATATATCAAAAAGGTACAACAAGTTTATGGCAGGTGGATATTGGATTACACAAGATGTTTCAGCAGACTCTCAAAGGAGTTATTTTTGCACATTATAAATTATGTTGCTACGCATTGAGTTTCCGGCTGTCTTAATACTCACCCTGAATTTATCTTTGGTCAACCAGGCTGCACCAAAACTGGGTCTGCAGTAGGAGGGCAGGGCTTCATTTGGGGCTTCAGCAAATGCAACCCTTGCTTGCCCAGAATGATCAATGTACTCAACCTGTTATAGAAATTGAATAATTTCAAAGGGAAAATCTAAAAGAGTTACCATGAAATGGAAGACCGAGAATTGGTTCTCAAAGTAAAAATATTTAAGTCGGACAACAAACTAAGACCATGATCAGAAGACCATCAGAAAACTAAGTTCTCCCAACCAACAAACTAAGCCTTTTTCCAATTATAATAAGAAGATATAATTGCTATAGATCAATTAAAAGGAATATAAGATAGCTACTCTTCTACAATCATACAGGTCAGAAGAAACTCACTGCGCAGCATATACTTCAGAATATCTGACCAAGCATTAAAGCACTTGCGGATAAGCTAATGAGTTGAAGAAACTCAAGAATTAAGGTCGATGATCTTGCCCTGGATATCTGTCGTGTGACTACTTGACAATTGTTTATGGCTCTACTGTAAACTAAAACGAAAGGTAGGGTTCCACTTTGTTTGATGACAAGCTACATCCATATAGTTGATGGAACATGACTTTAATTAAACGTAAATTGTGCTTCATTTATGGAAATTATGGAACTGACTTAATCTGGTAAAAGTTGCTGATTTCAAGCGGATGTGTGATCATCTTTTATGAAGAAAATCTAGTCAAAAATATAAATATTAAAAGCTGGGCTAGCTCAGAAGGCTGTCTGGCTATTTCAAACTTTGTCGTCAATTACTCTATAAGGCTACTAGAGCATAAAATTAATGGAATTTGAAACAACCTAGGAGACAAATTTGTGATCAGACAAATATAAATGAAAGATCTAATATCAAATATGCTGTATGAACCAAAATCTGAATGACTGTGGCAGTACTGATCCTAAAATACGATTTACATATAAAAACTCAAACTTCAAATGTAATGCATACTAGCAGTGCATTACCTGCTTGGATTTGTAATGAAACAAGAACTTGAAGCCAAAACTAGCTCACAAAAATAGAGGGGTAAAATAATTTCCTAAATCCATATCTGGAAGGAATTCACGGGGCAAATTCAGAGCTTGAAATAGCAGTACATGATAAAATTATTACCTTAAACACTGAAGCCCAGTAGTAGTCATAGTGGCATCTATATTTTTTTCTTTCGAAAGGGTAAAACACATGCTTAGCTTTATAGTTTAACAGTCCTAATTCACAGACCTTCGATGACCTCAGGTCAACACCTGCAAAAACAGCAAAAAAAGTGCCATTCAGACAGCCTTCATTAAATTACTCCCTGATGAGCAAGAGAACGTAAGATTTGTTCTTTCCAGCCAAGAATATGAGTTCAAGCAAACAATAATGCCTCAAGAACTAAACATGTGCGATCCACATCAACCTCAATATCAGTTTGGTCTCAGCGTGACCAAAAGGGTACTTCAACTCCGAAAAACATAACTCAATTCCAATGATGGTGATCTGAACTGAAACTTCTAACATAGTCACTCAAATGATAGAGAGGTCCAGTGAAATGCATGTTCACTATTAAACCAATTATATGAATTACTGCTTTATTTGCAGATGTTACAAAGTATGATAAGGAACCAAAGACGCTAACTTGCAAAATTAATGGCATCGGATAAATGTAATCACAGCTACCATTTACAGATTGCTTAGAACATAATCCAAATGCATACAACTTTGGTAACCACTTACTTAAGGCAAATCACCGTTAAAAATCTCATACTATCCGCGTGCATGAGAAATAGTGTTAATCAACTAAGAGTGCTGAAGATTAATTCATTCTTTAGTACATTATTTTTTCAAACAAACATAAACAAACCAAGCATTTTGATCTCAATTAAATGGGCTATGCCATATGAAAAAACAGGAATCCCATCGAATAGAACAAACTATTTTTTTGCTCTCTAGCATATACAAACTCTGTTTGCCCACTAAGAACCCTATACTCTTTTCATTTCAAGTGCTATCTTAAAGCTTTATACAGCTCCAGACGTGTTTTTTATCTGCCAAAACCTTCTTTCGGTTAAGTATTGATCTTTATAGTTGTGGATAAAATGTACAAGGATATAAGTGGTTTCGACTAGGACTAAGATAGCCAAGGTTGATTAAATGAGCTCCGTTTCTCCCTGGTTCAAGAATCTACAAAAGCCTCTGGAAGTTTTAAAGTAGACCCCCTCAATGCAACTACACATGTCCTATCAATCAATACGAGGGAAACAAATAACTCGTCACTGAGAAAAGTTTCTCCCTTTATCAGTACATACAATCCAATAAAAGGTATTTCTGGAATATCCGGTGGTAGACACAGGGTTTTGGGTGATTCCTTCCAAGTAATTAACCTTACCGGCCTCTGGTATATCGATCACATTACACAAAGGATATCAACTTCCCCTAACCAAAAACCCTTTGCTTAGCAGAATCACATTTGATTGAATGTCTAGACTCCACGAGATTCGTACGAATAAGAGAGAGAACAAAATCACATTAACCACAAACAAGAACAAGCTGCAACACGTGGTCGATTAGACCGCATTAAAACCTCATACGGCCGTGGCATAACGTATTGTACCAATCATTTGATCAGTTTCTGACTAATACACATGAATTAGCCACCAGGACAAGTAACTCAAGTCCTACTTCATCACAATCAGCAATAGGTAACCATATAATGATAATAATACTTCACAAAAGTAAAAGTACTGACTAGTGGAGACAATTGTGCAGTTGGAGGGCACAGAAATGGGGCTCCAAATGGGCAAATTGGCGATGGTAACGGCTACATAAAGTACGGAGAAGGAGAGTAAAAGGAAGAGCAAGAGAGAGAAAGCGAGGGCAAAAAAGGTGTGGTGAAGTCTTCTTCTGTTTAGGTTATTTTTCTCCGTTCGGATCTGTTTCTCAGGAGAAGAAGAAGAAGAAGCAGAAGAAGAATCCATTTGATGTCTCCGTCACCGGAGATTGCTTTCCTCCGGTGATCGGAGATTCACTTTCCGGCGAACTTGAATTTTGCTTTTATTTTTATTTTTCAGCGTTCTATTCTCTTTTGGTGTGCGTGAGAGTGAGTGAGTGCGCGTGTCACTTGTTTCATTTTTCTCCTCTCTCTCTAGAATAAGAAGTATTGGCTGAAATATAATTTTCAATTTTAACCCCATATTTAATAAGACTACGTGTTTTGAGACTTTTTCGACATGTTTCGAAATAATAGAAACTTTGACCCTAAAATAATAAAAAAAAATTGTAATGTTTTGAGAAATTTTCGACATGTTTTCAAAAAATTCGAATGACACATAACTTAGAAAATACATGTGTGTTTTTCGGTAAAGTCAAAACTAGAAACCTTTCAATACTTTTCGTGAAAAAAAAAAAGAAACTTTAATCCATGCACATGCCTACGGAAAATAAGAGATAATTGTGAGAGCAAAAGAAAATTTCCTAATATTCCAACAAAGAAATTAAGTTGGTAATGGTATGACCTTATAAGTAACGCATCTAGTTAATTTAGAAATAGTACTTAAATCATTTTTTGATTTATTTTGGAAACAATGGTGGAACACCAAATGTAAGATATTTTATGATAAAATTTGTTAAGACTCGATATACATGCATCTCGCAAACGGGAATGTCTTAGCTAACAGTAAGATTCATAACCAGCTGATAACATTTGTTGACATGTGGACAACGGCCCCACCAAAAATATTTTGAAAGCCAAGACACTATCCGCTTATGAAAACATGTTACACACATTTAACAAATAATTGTTTCATAATAGTCTACTATGCTGCAAATACATGTTAATTACATGGAACACGATTCATGTGATTTTTAGAGTGAACGTGTTAAGTGATAGTGTTTATACGAGGTTCGGAATACGAAGGCCACCTAAATATGTGAAAAGACATCTCTTTGTGCCATTTAAACATTTTAGGAATTTCAAAAACTATGTGTGTTAGAGTGTTGAGTTTTGACTTGTTCTCTTGATATATTTCCAACATAGCGGTATCAAAAGCTAATATTCCAACATGATATTAATTCCATCCAAGTCAAATAACATAAAAACCATGAAACCACGTCGTGTCTTTTCCACTTCAGTTTCCAGTTACTCGTTGCTCCCACCAAACTACTATTGAGCATTGTCATCAAAGCGCGATTCAACGACCCTCGGGAAACAAAAACTTCCTATTTGGGATTTTGAATATGTTGAATCATTCAACATTGAATACTCTGTAATTTAAACATTTGTAAATTGTTTCATACTTTGTGTATGAATTTGTTTAATGTCTTAAATGCTCATGGGAGGAAATTTTACTTGCACAAGGAGATAGATTCTATTCGGACTTATAAGCCGAAAGAACAAGTGAATATGATGTTAGCTAATTGGATGTAACTAATCAGGTTTATTGATGTCTTGCAACAACTCAGAGTTTGGTATCATTTTGAGCACAATATCAAGCAAATATTGACATAAATATATAACAAACATTTCATAATTGAAGAAACTCCATGGAAGAGTGATAATCTTTACGATACAACTCTCAAATTGAGACTCTTCAGACAACATAAATTTCAAGTTCGTCAAGGTAATGAATTTGCACTCATGTTAGATGCCAATCTAGTTCATATAAAAAAGCCTAGTTAAGTATTAGAATTTAAATCCCCCTCTTACTTTCCTTCAAAAGGCCTTATTAGAAGAAGATGACAAAGTATGTATAAAAAAAAAAAAAACCAAGATTGTTCCCCACGTGATGTGAAATAGAGAATTTAAAATGCCTCCTCACTTGTAGGTTGTAATAAATATTAGATTCTAACATAGGTTAAATAGTAGGAAGACCCACATCAACTTGGGTAGACTTTGACTATATATTATAATTTAGATCTTTTTATCTCTCCTTAAAATACCTTATTAGAAGGAGAAGAGTAGAGTGTTTATAAACATACGTCAAGACATTCTCCAAGTGATGTGAATAAGAGACTTTAAGATTAAGTGGAGATGGAAAGAATATTGATCAATACTGTATGGACTGAAATAGTCCGTAATCAAATTGACACACATCTCTACAAGCTCCCCATGTGTAGATTAGAATTAGCATTAGACCATATAACGTGGGTAGTTTTCTTTTTTGTTGGTCGGCAAAACAGAAGTTCTATTGCAATTGGAGTACAAGAAATACTCCCAACAGTCAACAAGTACAGTGCAGTGGATAATCTGAACACTGAGTCAAATAGTAAACAAAATATCTTAATCTACCATTAACCCAAATCCAAGATCGAACTTTTATATAACGTGGGTAGTAGGCAATGTTGGATTGTGGAGCCTAAAGTATAATGAATCAAGCCCAGCAAACCTGTGATCCTATCACATGGATTCTATATGTAGTTCACGTAAAATTATGAATGAATTACGCCTAATACTAACAACAATTTTCTCTACAGCTGTAATAGACGATTCATCAAAATATAGTGGAAAATCTTGATTTACTTGCGTCCATAAGTAGACATAACGTCTGATGAGCATTTAATTAACGTGAATTTAGTATTCGTTTCCTTGTGCTTTTGTATACTTTCTGTTGTATATTTATTGATTTTAGTATTGTTTCATGTTTTTCTAGGATTTTATCGAGTCAATACAAAACGAAGCTAAAAGAGGCCAAAATGGATGTTTTTGGAGGCCAGAGAGTCGAGATACTACTTCAGGACTTTTAGGCGCTATGGGAAGCGCTATAGCACTGCAAATACCGAATGTAGCTCGAGCAAAAGGGGAACATCAGGAGACTGTGGACAGAAACTTAGAGTGGCATAACCATCATGCATGATGGCACACTGATCGCGCCTGGCACGCGCAATTGAGGCACGACGTGGCATGATCGCGCCTGACGAGGATTGGACGGTCATTATGTCTAATTAGGTTACGACTGCTCACGAAATTAGGGCATCAAGACTCTCTTCTAAATATAAGGGGACGACTAAAACACAGCTCACAAGAGCCTACATACATTCATAGAGCACCACATCAGTTTAAATTGTATACAGAAACCCTGTGAGATTGTCTTTAGAGAGAAAACACCATCAAAGTCTTATTCTAGTTTAGTTGAGTCATTGTTAGAGAAAAAATATTTCGTAGAGAAGAAGATAGCAAAAATAAGTTAAGGAAATAGTCTAGCAACGCAGTTCCACCAGACCCGAGAAGCTTTTCTTATTCTCTTTACTTTATCTATGTTATTTATTTATTTATTAATTGTTGAACTCATGACTATGCGGAGCTAACCTACTCATTCTTAAGAGTAGGGGAGTAACTCTAATTTATGAATATGTTTATTTATTTTGCTTGATGTGTGTTTGATGATCTTACATATTTAGATTGAATAGTTACTTATGCTATATAATTAATCTTACTCTCGATGGGAATAACGGAAGCACTCAATTGAGGGCCGCTCGAAGTGTAGATGCTAAGTTAGTGTTATATATATATATATATATAATTTGTGGCTTTGGTGTGCTAACGAAACTGATGCGCAACCCCTAGATCACACTAGATCAATCTTAATTATGTACATTTTGTTAACACGATTCAGATGAGTTAATTTGGTTGCAAATTAAATATCTCTTCTAAAACAACTGACAACTGGCTGATCCGTTAACATGGTAGGTTATAAGAGACTCACAGATTTATGGTTGGGATAACTCCTGCTATAGGTCACGGATCCATTAGACATGCAAACCTGAAATTATCATCAAACACTATAAGTAAATATAGGTAGTTTGTCTATGAACTACTATGATTAAGTCATTGTGAATTCGACCTCCTAGCAAACTTTTCAATTACTGTTTACAACCACAACCAATCAATCAATCATTCAATTCTGCTTTAGTTTTGTTTAGTTAGTTTAATTATTTTTTTCTTGCTTTCATTAGTTTAATAATTTAATTGTTCTAATTGTTTCTTGCATTCAAACCAAAATCCTGATTTACTGTTTCCCTGCATCATAGATAGATTTCCACTGCATTCTAGATTGAAAAAAAAAACATCAAACCCCCCAACGTTTGGAGTCTTTTGCAGTTTACCCCTTTAACTTTGTTTTTTTGCTTGTTGCCCCAATGTTTGTAACAATGTAAATCTAACGGTCAAAATATTGACACATCGACAAATCTTACGGTTAAAATGCACATCAGGAAAAGGTTGGGGGGCAAGTTGTCAAAAACAAAGTCAGAGGGGTAAGCTGCAATCCGCTGCGGGGTTTGACGTTCCCCCCTCTAGATTAGTCATTCCTTGCATTCTTAGTATAAAAAGCATTCATCGCATTCATAGCATTCATAAGCATTCACTCCATCCTGCAAACACTAGAGAAAAGATCATGACAACCATTAGTGTCTTGCATTTAAGTGATTCATACATTAATCTGCGCCTCCCTCAGGATACGTTACTTGGTTCGTAACTATACTTACCATTTTATTATTACTTGATTCGTGCACTTGCGATACGAGGAACTTATATGTATCATTTGATTGTTAACTAATATTCTTTGAGAGTTACATCGAGGTTATATCCAATCCTGCATCAACGACCTGAATAAAGAAGTTTTTGTATTGCTATGCGACATGTAAACCAACATAAACCTGATTCACTAGTAATAAAAAAACCATAAAAATACACTTGATAGGGGGTGCAACTATAACTTAACGTCCCTCTGGCCCCCTTTAAAATGCTTTCCCTTTAAAATGCTTTGTAGTGGAAAGAAGAAGATTTTTTGTAAGGGTCAACAAATTAATCTTCAATTTACAAACTACCTTAAATGTATGAAGAGTTGCATTTTGGCACATTGGATCATTAAATGACCTTTCAATTTAAAAAAGTGTATGTATTGTAATCCACAAGTTTTGGCCTAAAGAGACAAAACTCTCTAAAACCAATAGATTGGTGTATTCAATGCAACTTTTAATACATTTGACTGTACTCTGTACATTTAGCCCTATTTATAATATGTCACAATATTTTCCACCTAAAGTAGGACAAATATACTATCACTCCTGCACAAGGGTGTATCCAAGATTTGTGAATGTGGGGGCTAAACTTTTTTTTTGAATTTTTTTAGGCGAACAAGAAAATTTTGTGATTTCAATACATGCGAAATAATAAAAAAGTAGGAAACTTCTTACTAAATGTTTTGCATTGAAAGGAGATTTTGATCATTTAAATAAGGGATAAAAGCATCAAACCCCCCTTAACTATACACGTTTTTGCGATTTGCCCCTTAAATAAATTTAATAAGTTCTTTCCTCCTAAACTATGTACTTTAGTTCGATTTTCCCCCTCGCCTGATTCCGCCTACTATTCCTTGGAATATTCCGTTTTCGTGCGAGTCACGTGAGGGTCGGAGGGGTATTTTTGGTAGTTTAAATTTCTCCGCCAGAAAAAAAGAAATAAAAATACACTAAACCACTAAGTTGAGGGGGGTAAAACTAGAAAAGCCTCATTCCATACTTAGCCAAAATTCTGCAAAAAACCAAAAACACTAGGGTTCTTGTTCTTCACTGTTCATCTCCAAAATTACTTCAAATTCGACCACATTATCAGCAACCCACACGAAATTGACACCTCCCCAGTAATATCCAACGTTTTTCGAGCACATTGAGGGTTACTAAGTTTGAAATTCAAATGTTTGATCTTCTGTAAAACTCTGCGTGGTCCACTTTGGTTCACGAAATGAGTTGGAAATTGAGGACCACCTTCGAATTCATACCGGAGGGGAAGAATACGATTCTTTACGGTACGAATCCTCTCTTTTACATAAACCCTAGTTCTGTAATTTTGTGCATTTGATGATTATTTTTGCCATTAGTATTGTTTACATGCAATGATTGTGTAAAGTAGGCTTTTTTATTATTTTGGACCCGAAAAGGTTGCAATCATATTTTTCTTGTGTGAAGTTTTTTTTTTTTTTTTTTTTTTTTTTTTTTTTTTATGTCATTGTGTTGATTTCTGGACCACTATGTGGACCTGGCAGAGTAGCAATCATATTCATGCCTCTAGTATAATTGTGTGCAAACTTGTATGACTAAAATTATGAAAGGATCTGAAACAGGTGTCAGAGCCTCCAGTTGCTGCAAGGAAAGATAAGAAAGTGGTGGAAGAAGTGTTGGACCAGAGACAAGCAAGAAATAGGAAGAAAGTGAGCAGAGTGGTAGAGGAAGTGAGTGGAAAGAAGAAACCTATCCCCAAGGGGAAGGTGGTAATGAATGGTCATGAGTCAATCAAATAGGCCAGGAAAAAAGGTAAATCTTAACTCATTTCATTGTTTATCATATTATTCTCAACCATATGTGCAAAAACTAATCTAATGTATTCTTGTATATAGCTCAAGAGTAATGAGCCAAAAAAATAGCAAAGGGCATGTCTAAGGAGGAAGTAGTTGAAACAACCAAAAGATACATAAAGAGAATTAGCAAGCCCCTTGACAAAGCCATTGCTTCAATGCTCAAGAAGTGAAGACCTCTGAAGTATCCAGTTGATTGTTTTCATTTCATGGACAATATTTTGTACTAATTTTGATGTAATGTGTCTGCTGAATATTTGGTCACTGTGCTAAGTTATTTCGGTGTGATATGTAGGTTGTACTATGGTTAATATATGAGGCAGTGTGCTAGCTAAGTGTGATGTGCTTATTCATTTGGTGTATAAGTCATTTTGGGTTTACTATGGTGAATGTAATATGGATATTTTTTGGCAAAAGTGAATGAGTGCAACTGAGTAATGGTTTATGCTTCTGGATCAAAAGAGGTTGTTTATGCTACATAATTTAAGAATGTTATGCTTTTCAAAAAAGGTAGTTAATGCAAAAATGTACAGAAACTCAATATTGTATGCATGTTATGGTCAAAATTCTGTCAAAAATATAGTTCAGGGGGCAAATCGCACCATAATAATTTAGGGGGTTAGTTTACATAGTTTAGGGGGGATATCGCAACAGACTAATAGTTTAAGGGGAAATCTACCAAATAATAATATCCCAAAATTCATACCGAAAATACCCCTCCGACCCTCACATGACTCGCACGAAAACAGAATATTCCGATGAATATTGGGCGGAATCAGGCGAGGGGGCAAATCGAACTAAAGTGCATAGTTTAGGGGGGAAGTGCTTATTAAATTTGTTTAAGAGACAAGTCGAAAAAACGTGTATAGTTCAGGGATTTGATGCTTTTATCCCTTTAAATAATATATAAGTTTATTTGCTAATTAGGCATCATATATGGATAGTTTTTGCAACTTTTAATAAATAGATATGTTGGTAGAAAAAGAATATAAAAAATAGGGAGGTTGAGCTACAACCCCAACCACCCGTCGCATATGCCATTGCTCGTGCACATCATGTTGACTGATTAAAATATATCGTAGATGTTGCAGAGATATTTTAGTGTTTCAAGAACGAGAAGGGTGAATTCAAGTCGAGTCTTGAGAGTGATACAAAGGGATTACTTCAGCTATATGAAGCTTCATGCATGATGACAAAAGAGGAGTATACTTTGGAGATGGCAAGGGCATTCTCCACAAGGTTATTGCAAAACAATCTAGACAATTATGATGAAGGTTTGTGCAAAATGGATGAGAATCTTGAATTGGCGGTAAGTTGAACTTTAGAGTTTCCATTGCTCTAGAGGGTTCCAAGGCCAAATGTAAGGTGGTTCATTCATAAATGCATATGAAAAGAGACATGAAACGAACAGTGTCGTGCTTGAATTTGCCAACTGGATTTCAATATTATCCAAGAAATGCACTTAAGGGAATTGAAAGTGGTTTCGAGGTAAGAATTAAGTATCTTAACAAGTTTCAACTACATAAAATAAAATCATTCAATTTGTTGTAAAATATTTGGAGAGAATTCAGAAACCGTTAGTTTGTAGTGAGGGTATAATAATTTTGAAACAAAGCGAATTTTCATTGAATGTCATAGTCAGAGTTATTCTCTTGAACTTCTTTCTTCTTCTTTTATAGTAGTATAAAAAGAATACCATAAAAGAAATGATAAATGAAGTTAAGCCTCTTAACGTATACTGTGTTTCTCACTTGGCCTCCTAAATTTTTAAAGTAGCAATGTGCCTCTCAAGGTATTCTCAACTTGATCATTAGCTTTTGGGTGGTAAACCGCTATAAAGTGTTGTGTTATGTTCATATCTTCGCACCAAATTCTAACGTTCTGATCTGCGAATTGAGTCCCATTGTCTGGGACGAGTACTTGAGGTATATCGAATCGACAGATGGTGTGTTTGCATATGAAAGCAATAATATTTCTCTCTGTGATAGAGGAAAGTGCTTGTGCTTTGGCCCATTTCGTGAAGTATTCGACTACCATAACTAAGAATCGCTTTTATCCTATTGCTAGTCAAAAGGGTCCCACGATATTGATGCCCCATTGATCAAATGGCACGATGATTGCATGAGATTGAGAGCTTGTGCAGGAACATGTGTTACGTGGGCAAAGACTTGGCAGCTCTTGCATCTTTTAACGAGGTCAAAAGCATCTTTGGGCAAGGTTGGCCAACAAATCCTTAGCGTAGGACCTTTTGTTCTAAAGAGCGTCCTACTGAATGATTACCATAGGCACCACTATGGGTTTCTTTCAATGTTGTAGTCTACGCACATGCTCTAATCTAAGTTGGGATTTGGTATGAAAACTATGTTTCTTAGCTATTACGAGAAGCGTACTTCATATATATGTCTTGCAACGAGTTTCATAGTGACTTCTTGATCTACTGCTTCATTCTTATCCTTACTGAAGTTGCATTTTTTTTTTGGTCTGACAGGTTTAGCCTCTGATCGACATTCAACCCGTGTACGACAATTCGTGGGTCGCTGCCTTTTAGGTCTTGACCCGTCCAAGCGAACATATCCATGTTGTCGCAAAGACATTGGAGAAGCTTCTGCTTCACATCCTTTGACATTGTAGTACTGATATGTGTAATTTTGCTATCGTCCTTAGGACATAAGCATATTTCCTGATTCACCTAGGGGTTTGACTTTAGTTGTATTAGCTAGTTGTTGTCTAATTTTATGGAGTCTTTTATCCTCCAACTATGATGTAATTTCTGTCTCGACTATGTCATTGGGATTATTGCTATTAGTCGACCCTTGTGGAGCTAGCATTTTTTCCTCGTTGTCGGAATTGATACCAGGATTTTTGCCATCAGTCGACCCTTGCGGGGCTAGCATTTTTCCCGTATCATGGTGATTGTTGATCGCATTGACCTATAAGGTCGGATCCGGATGAAGTGAAGCTAGGTAGCATGCCCACGCTTCTTTATAGTCTCCATGGACTTCACCCGCATCGCTCTTGGTGTGGAACTTAAGCTTTTGGTGATACGTCGACACCACTGCCTTGAAATCATTTAGGCCTGGATGACCAATGATGATGTTGTATGCAAATGGTGTATCAACCATGAGGTACTCTAGATTACGAGTCCTTCTTTTAGTAGATGTGCCAAAAGAGGTAGGTAATACAACCATACCAATGGCGGTGACTTTGGATCCACCAAAGCCGAAAAGTAGCATAACCACTTTTTTCATATGAGTATCGCCGAGTTCCATTTTCTCTAGTGCATCTAAGGAGATGATGTTTACCGAGCTTCCATTGTCGATCAAGATTTTCATGATGTTGTAGTTAGCAATATCCAGACTTACCACAAGAGGACAGTTCAAGCTTGCTGCTTCCATTGCTTGTGGATCAAGTTTTTCTTCGCTTTCCTTATCAAAGGTGGTGACATCTTTCATAGTTTCAATCTTTGTGACTACATGGGTCACACGTTGATAATTATCTTGTGCCAAGTCGCGCAAAACTCTTTTACGTACTTTATTGGAGTCTTTGCCAATTGGGCCTTCGGAGATCCTAGCTATGTCATTTGGTTTCGGCTTTCTGGCGATCATTAATCTTTCCTGCTTCAGGAACCATACGGCTGCCTGAGTCAGCATGCTCTGCGACATGTCTTTTAGTAAGGAACGTAGAACCATAAAATTCATAATCTTGTGGGTTAACCTCGTTGATGCAGAGTTTTACTTTGAATTTGAACTCGCGGAGGTGAGACGATCCCTCTTTCTCAAAATATTCGAAGATAAGGGATTTCTAATGTCTAATAGCACAAAACTCATAGAGTTTGGCTCATGCCATTGAGGCTTCTGGCTCTAGCAAAGCCATTTGTTTATGTAGGTTCTGTCTCGACCATTCTTTGATGGAAATTTCTACTATCATATTGATAATTCCTTTTACATGCATATTATCAATATCTTTTCTTTCAGAGGTATTTGATTTGTGGTTTCCTCTCTTGGTTGGAGACGGAGTGCCAGAGTTGGAATTTCATCTATTACTCTTGTTGTCAGGCTGCTTATTACCCTTTATGTATTCTGCGAGGTCGCCTTCTTTTATCAATCGTTCTATCTCGGCATATAGTAAACGACATTTGAAAATACCGTGACCATACTACCCATGATATTTGCAATAGAACTTAGATTTCTGTGTCTCATCCGTTTCACAGATCTTTTTTGGAGTATTGAGAAGGTTTTGCTTTTTAGTCACGGTGTATATGTTTTGAATGCTTGTAGTAATAGGATCGTTCGACTTGGATTGAGTGTTGTCACTTAGGGCATTTCTCATTTTATTACGCTCCTTAATCTCTATGTCACATTGTGCTATTAATAGCTCGTTAACAAACAACCTATTTTTCAAGGTGTTGAAGAGAATATTGGCAACGACTTGAGAGGAGGGCATTTCAACCCTTAGCATCTCGACATTGAACTATATGATATAATCTCTAGTCAATTCATCATTGCCTTGAATGATAGTCTTGAGGTACTCTTGTGTTAATTGAGTTAGCTTCTGAGTGGCAAACTGAGATTTGAACATAGTCCTTAACTAATCATAAGTGTGATTTGTGAGAGAAGGGATCCTCGAGAACTAGTCTTGTGCGATGTTGACCAAAGTTATTGCAAATAGTATAGCTTGGATAGCTTTGCTTTATCCTCCCAGGTTTAACATTCCGTCTAAGAGATGCAAGTGAGCACTGGGGGTCCCCTTTGCCATCATAAGTAGACATTTTAGGTGTTTTATGTCCACGCGCAAGTGTGATATGTGGCAATTATGGAGATAACAATGATTTAACGTCAATAAATTTATCCTCAGTTTGTAACGTCCTCCTTGTATTGAGTTTATGCGGAGTTGTAATAGGTGGATCACATTCTCTTGTTTCCTAGAGCAAAGGCTCCGGCCAACGGCGTGCCGTGGCCTTTCACTTTTGGTATCACGATTTTCTCATGATCCAGTACGTACCGTAGAGGCAACCAAAATTGATGGTGATGGTGATGGTTGAACTCTCCTACCATGAGGATGTCTTCAGTCCAGTCGTAGTGTTAGTTTTCTTTCCTTGGGAATGACCTCTAGGGCTCGAATCCTGGGAATGCTTCTCAGTTTGGCCTAGGTTCGTAACATGAATTGTTGGTGGTGCACTAGGTTGTTCGCCATGTGCTCTCTCACCAAAGGTCATCAACTATTCAAAGTGTTGATGTGTCATAATTGGTGGATTTTTAGTCCCAGTGTTTGCTGCTCGAGGTTGTTCCTCCTTGCCGTTAGCTGTATTGCTCCGATCTGTATTAGGAACAATATGTTGTTGAGTTTCTTCCAAGCTTTCAGACTGAGTGGCATGCATAGGTAGTAAACCTTCACACACCATTTCCTTCCTCACATAACTTCAAGTGGTTTCCCATAGATGGCGCTTTTGGCGCGGGGTGTTTCTGCTAATCTCGAGCAATGTCCATCACCAAACTCTCTTGCACCTTACATGCAATACGAAAATAGCTCTTAGTTCGATGGAAACCTGCACTAAGAGGAACAAATTTAAATGGAAACAGTTAATAGGAAAGTAAACCTAATCTAGGAGTGGATACGGGTTAATCGTTCTTGCGACTAAACTCAATGGGGGGTCAAGCTTCCTACGTATCTCTTTGAGAAGAAAGAATCAAACGGACATAGTTCATTATTCATTTGTGCCTGCAGAGGGCCTTAAGAGATATCACACTTCGATTAGAAGCTGTATGCCTTTATCTAGCCTTTTAGGCTCGGTTGGACGACCTCGTAGGGTGTATGTCTCATAAAAAAGGCACTGTCGGTTGTAGATTTAACCCCACAGAGCGTTAGTCTCATTTAGAGATCATTCGGTTAGCCTTACGACAATTATATTCATCGAGTTCCTTTGGAGGCTCAAGATTCGAACATCAAGTGATTTGCACTACATTGTAGTCAAATCACGAGTCAAAGTTCATATTGTTGAATCGAGAGTCAAATTCATCTCATACTTAGTCCAATTGTGGACATTGTTATGTGTATGGAAAATTGTGGAAATCAAGATGTTAATTGGTTGAGGACTTGATTACACATACATTTATTTGACGTGCTCTTGTTGACGTGCTATAAGTTCACGTGCCTCAAGTTGACATGCTATAAATTGACGTGTCACAACTAGACGCGCCACTCTCTGGATGTTTCTTGCGATACAAGAAATGTTTTGGGTTGTGGCACACACTGGACGAATGGGGCGAGTCGCGCGGGTAGTAGGGCGACACAGAGGTGCGCAATGTGCATCGCGACATCCAATCGTGAGTCTTCCCCAATGCGTTTTTTCAGCACTACTGATCTGGAAATAAGTTTCCTAAATTTATTTCTTTTCTTTTCATTCATATTTTGGGATTTTGTACATTAGGATGTTACCTAATTGTTTTAACTATGTCAGGGAATACTTCTTAAACTCTTAATTCTCCTATAGGATGGAATCCTAGTCCATCAATACCTCCACGTATTATTATACTATATATAGGTGAATTTAAAGTTTATGTCATTATTCTATCATACAAGTTAGAAATCCATGTATCTTTTCTCAATCATTGCTCTCTCATTTTTTTCCTTTCAGATCTCTTTTTACTTGTTCAAAGGTACCATGACTTTGTAGAAACACACCAACAAAGCCATAGGGCGAGATATCTTCTGATGAAGAGGACACACCGCCATCATCTCCACACGCCATACCATGCAACACACAAAAGAAGGGGGGTCCACACTCAAGAAAAGAGGGATTGATGAAGAAATCTTTCTTTACTGAAAGAGGTCTTGATGTTTTTCACGAGAAAGTTGCTGACATGGGATGGAAGAAATTTGTTAAACAACAAAGAGAAGTCAACAAGACAATGGTGATAAAGTTCTACACTAATGCAATTGCACCAGTGACGGGACCAGTGAAAATAAGGGGGAATATGGTGAATATTTCTGTGGATCTCATCAACAAAATCTACCAACTGGATTTGGAGAAGATTGCAGTGAAGCTTCTAAAGCAAGAGACAATAGCTTCACAAAAATATTTGAGGAACATGGTCATTCCTCGCACGATTTTCCACAAACCAAATTCGGGAGATCTCTATATCCATTACTATAGAATCGTACCAAAATATAAGGCTTGGCATAATTTCATTATTTCTCGTATTTTACCCACTAACCATATGACAGATTCACCATGGCATAGAGTAAACTTTTTATTATGGATCAGTGACGGAGTCCATATAGATGTGGGTGAAAAACAATTCATGAAATCAATCAACCACTTTGCTACGAGAAAGACGTCATGAGCAATCCCACATGGGGGTCTCATTACAAGAATTTGCAAAGAGGTGGGAAGCCATCCGACAATAAGGAGTACATCAAAGATATATTCACTCAAAAACAAATTGACGGATATGCTAAAGAAAAATGATGTAATGATATACTGAAGAGACCAAAGGTCATAGAAGAGTTGATGAAGCAAGTAGTGGAAGAAAAAACGAGGATTCTCAAAGAGTTCATCAAAGCTGAGATCAAGAACCTTCGTGATGACTTGGATGCTCAATGGAATTCAGTCATGGACAAGATAGAAGAGAAGAACGGAGAAGTACTCGATACAACACCCCCCACACACAAGAAGACTGAATTTTTTCACGGGAGTCGTCTGTATTAAATCTTTTTCTTTTTATTTGTTGATTCAATGGGGACATTGAATAGTTTGAGTGGTTGTGGGGGGGGGGGGGGGGGGGGGGAGTGAATGGTTTTCTATTAAGATTAGTTTTACTCCATGTTTTCGTTTTTAGAGTATGTGAGAGCCAAGTTTGAAATAATAATAGCAAGCAAAGATAGGATCTATGATGATATATGCCTAATATAGGGGGAATTGGAAGAAAAATATTATGCTTGGATGATATGAGTACACTTTGTTTAATCTTGTTAAAAGCATATTTATTTCATATTAACTATTCACGATGAACATAAG
The DNA here is from genome assembly GCA_948329865.1 of Linaria vulgaris. Classification (NCBI taxonomy): domain Eukaryota; kingdom Viridiplantae; phylum Streptophyta; class Magnoliopsida; order Lamiales; family Plantaginaceae; genus Linaria; species Linaria vulgaris. The sequence goes on along the minus strand of OX415251.1, from coordinate 49,026,187 downwards.
TAGAAACTATTGAGATAATTGTACCGAATTTGTGAAAAAATGAGGAATTCCATAAAAACTATGGAACTCAAGTAATTTACTCGATTACTATTTGAAAGAATTGTGGATTTGAATTTTTAAGGAAATGAAACCAGACAATCTTTTTATTATAACGTTTTACCTTTCAAGCCCCAAAAACTTTATAAAGATTATCCATTGAACTCCGTTGAAGCCTTTTCTTATGTGCTTTTGTTTATGGAATCCAATTATCTATCCTTACCCAAGAAATTTTATCCTAACCTTTCTAGAGATGGATGTAGTAGATCAACAATGATGAATAAGGTATTTTTTTTAAAACAAAAGCACGAGCCCAAAAGAAAAATACAAAAAGGGGCTAAAGGAGTATGAGCACAAATAACCCCATGAAAAACTCTAACTCTTGGGATGCCTCTCGAAAAACAAATCATGAAGTATGGGGTAGTTTGGTAGTTGCGCAAATGACAACGCAGGGAAAAGATGCAAAAAGAGTCTAAAATGTAAGACCAAATAAAAAATGCACTAATAAGGGGGGAAAATGAAAACAAATGAGTTGATTCACTGTGTACATCTTTAAAACTCATAAGTATCTTTCCCATTATAGCCCACACCCAAGCCTAGCATTGCGAGCTAAACAAGTCCTAAAGATTCTCAACATGGAAAGTCCACATGGATGGAGAATAGTGAGGAACGTAGAAAGCAAGGGTGAAGTAACTACGTGTAAAATTTTGTGATTTCAGTTTCTATGAAAGTCTTATATTTTACACTTATACATTCATGAACACACCACAATCCACGATGAAAATCTACATGAAGACAATTTGATTAACCTTGATGTGCAATGAATTGACTTGTATGATTCTCATTACCCAAACTTCCTAGCATAGGTGGCATTCTAGGACGAAATCTTAACATGCGCATGTTGTTATTATTATAATTTGATTTCTTTTGTTTAGACTCTTGCTCGATGACGAGCAATGGTCTATGTTTGGGGGTATTTGATGAGTAATAAATTATAGCAATTTTAGTACCGGATTTCTTATACTTTTGCGTAATCTTTGTGGCAGTTTTACTTGTTTTAGTCTGTTTTGTTGTTTTTTTAGTTTTAGTCGAGTAAGAGCATAACGAGGCTTATTGAAGGGATTTTAGCACAAAAATGGAGACAAGAGAAAGAAGCGCTACGACACAGCTAGGCGCGCTACAACACATAGGAACAGAAGGTTGCGCCACCAGCCAACATTACAGAACGTCGCAGAGGAGAGCCATAGAGTGGCGTGGCGACAAGAAAAAGCAGCGTGAGCCGCGCTGGTACCCGCGCGACATGCCATGTCATGCGTCTGTAGGGAAATACCACCTCATCCTGCAGTTTAAGTTGTTGCTGTTCACGAAACTAGGGCAATAAGACCTTATTATAAATAAGAGAGGACGACCAACACCTAGAGGGGCAACACACAGAGACACACAATAGTGATTCATAGCTAAATTCCATCGTTCAAAGTATTGCGATCATTTTTCATGGAGGAAGGTGATTAAAGGAGCAAGTAATTAAGCCGAGAACGACAACGATGGCCAAAAGGAGAAGACACGCTGAAATCTAACCGAGATCAAGAGTTTAATCTTTTCTTTTTTTTATTGCTCAACTTTGTTATGAGTTATTGTTCTGATACTATGATCATGAGTAGCTAAACCTCTCAGTTTTTGTGAGAGGATGTAGTTATCTCACAAGGATGTACCTTGAACCTATGTTTTGATTAATTCTATTGAAGACTTTGTTTTGTTGGATATTATTTGTTACTTATGCTACTTGGTATATTTGACACAGGTGTTTCTATGATTCGATAGAATGATGTTAAGGTACCTTGTATTATGTTGAATTATGCATAGGTGATTATTAACGCAACACTATCATAGTAGATCAAACAAATAAATCTCTGGACCTTCGATACTATCATTCACCGAGGAATCTAAGTTATACTTGTCAACTCTAATTCTCTTCTAAAACTCTACATGGATCCTATGCCATGGTGAACTTCTAGAGAGGGGAAAGTGCCTAACGTCTTGACATCATTAGGAATTAGAGGGTTCTTTAGGTGATACGAAAGCACGCTTAATTAATCAAGTCAACGTGAGAACAAAACAAGAATCAATGGAAAGAGGCTTACATATGGATCATTGGTATTTTGTCTATAAAATATCCTGCATTTGAGATTAACGAAATTCACCTCTTGGATTCATTTTCTTAATCTGTTTTACAACCAAATCAATCAATCAATCAATTCAATTATGTCTTAGATAAATTGTTTAGTTATAGGTAGATTAGTTTTAGTTTTAGTTCAGTTAATCTTTCTATTTCATAAAAGTATTCAAAGCATCCTTTCACTTTAAAAGTTCAAGAATTCGGATTGCTAACAAAATATTCAAACTCTCTTGGTATTCGATACTTAATAAGTTATATTTACTTACTATTTTATTATGACTTGACTCGTATACTTGCAAAAAATGTGTATTACTCTGATTAATAACACGTGAAAAATACACATCAACGAACACTTGGCAAGTTGACAAACTTCCTTTCTAGGAATAACTTGACCCTCAACTGACAAATCGTTTTTTGCAATTGTAGAATCAAGTAGTCGGTGAATTCTGCGTTGTCCAGCTCATAATTTATCATTCCAAACCCCCTTTTAAACGCCCCCAAATCACTGATATGATGCATTTCACCGTATTTAACAAGCCCCTACAAAGAAAAGGGTCTTGGCGCAACGAGTGAAATATGCATCGACGTAAAGCAATTACAACTTCATCAAACTTGCGATAATCACTTTGATGGTTTTCCTGAATAAAACATTATGAGAAATGAAGAGTGAAACGACTGAAATGACTGTTGCTGGATAATGGATGTAAATGGTTCTTTAAAACTCCACAGGCTGGCTGTTGAGATGGGGAGGGAGATGTGGCGATGGACATGATGATTTGTGACCGTTGTGTATGGGGACGGAGGTGAAGCCTCATGTCTGTTGGAGAGGTGTATAGTATTTGAACGTTTTTGGTTCAACATGACCGTTGTGTATTAGAAGTAGTTTGTTGATAGTTGATTCTTGAAGTTGATGTTAGTTTGTGAACTCTGCCTTTTGATTATGATTAACTAGTTTATGTTTATTATGATTGTTGCTAAAAATGGAACTCAAAATGGTTAATAGATAACTCTAGCCAATTATTAATAGAAGATTAGATTTCACATGAAATTGTGTAATTGGAAATGAAACTGATTCATGGACTAAGTACATTTTGTACTAAAATGACAGAAATGAAAACCTCCCAAAAATGTCAACAAATTCAATAGTACTAAACATTTTTCCAAAATCAATACTAGGTTTCTGCATCCTTGATTTTAAGTTACTGCATCTTTGTTTTTCCATTGGGTTGTTTCCCCTTTCCTTTCCCCTTACTGCCCTTCTCAATTAATCTCTTTCATAACAGATGCCAGATTTGCCATTTTCACATGTTTCTTGCCTCTCTGCATGAATGTGGGAGTTAAAACTTGAACTTGAATGTTGATTGGTGGATTAGATTAACTCTCTTTGGTACCAATCATTTGTGGAGGCATTATGAAGTTTACACTCTAGCTCATGGTCGGTGTGTTGTGATAGTTACTTAGTTTTGCTTGCATTAGTGAGGCTTGCTATTTCGATTTCCCAGACAACAAATCATCTAACCAACTTAGATCATCTTCACTGTCAACAACATCCACTGTATTCATGCTCTTACTGCCAATTTTCCGATGATAACTAAAAATTCGAAGATTTCATGATACATTTCATATATATCACCTTAATCTAATTTATTGGCAAACTTACTTATTTTTTCTTCCCTCTCTTTTGTCCTTTTACAAGAAGTTTCTTTGAGGATGCAACATTGTCTATGTCAGTCTTAAGTGGTGTAGTGCTGCTTCCACTTGCACCTTCCATGGTTTGCCCTTGTACCTTAGTCTTTTTGGCATGTGGTGTATTAACTCCGACTCTTACTTTTTTACTTCTTGTATCCATGCTACTTGATCCCTACATGCAAAATAGTACCAATTAATACCAATAATGCAAAGAATGATGCCAAATTTTTGGTGGCACTGAACACAAATTAACGTACCATTTCTGCCTACCTCTTCTGACCAACACTGGTCTCATTAGTTGATTGTATTTCTGGCTGATTTGTGGCATCAGAATAAACTGCACTAGCACCATCATTCACTCTTGGCTGCTAGACATTATCAGTGTAAGTGTTATGCACCTACTCTCTAGATTTGTAAAAAGGCAACAAACTAATTAACAATATCAAAACTAGATTAAAACAACCACTAAAATTATCAAAAATTAATAACGGACAAAAGTTTATCAAAGGGTGGACCATTAACAACACTAAAACTAATAATGGACAAAACATTCTAATAGCGGGGACCATAAACTATGCTAAGCTCAAATGCTATCAAATAAACAATGCTAAACTATGGGGACATGAAACACAAAATGTTGCAACATGGGGTAACAATTTGTACTCAAAATAACAGTAATAAGCTAAATAATAGTGAAACCCTAAATCTCCACTGTAGGGGTACCATTACCACTAAAACACGCTAAATGACACAAATAAACAACACATTTGTGTACTACATCCAAGAATATTTAAAAACTCTAAAACCGAGAGCACCTTAAGCAAATTTAACAAAAATGAAGAGAGACTTATGGTAAGGGGGTGGGTGCAACAAAATGTTCTGGAGAGACTGCATATATGACATAATGCCCTCTGTTAGAGACAATTTGGAGTTTGATTGGGGGAATTTGGGAATTTAGAAATCGCATGTGGAATCGATTAGGGTTTGCGTAATTGGAGAGGAACCTAATTTGGCAGATTTTTTTTAAGATAAAATGTTTTAAATAATATTATGTTTAAGTCGCATGTTTTTTATTTTGGTCGCAGGTAAAGTCGCGTGTTACGTTGTTATATATATTTTTGCCACGGTGTACAACGGTTTTTCCACGGTATGATGCGCTATTGCCCTTAGGACGCAATTTAATGACGTGACAACCAATGGTGCAAAAAGGTCGATCAGGGCATTTTTGCCCATTTTAAAAGTTATAGGGCCAAAAGACGACCCAAAAGGTTACACGGCAAAAAGTAAAAAAGAAACGAAGTTACAAGTCATTTTTAATTAGGGATAAATGCATCAAACCCCCTGAACTATGCACGTTTTTGCGAAATCGTCCTTAAACTAAATAAATAAGCGGTTTGCCGCTTAAACTATACCATTCTGTTCGATTTGCCCCCTGACCGGGTTTTCGGCTATTTTTGGCCATTCTTGGCCGAAATGTTTCCCCTTACCCGACACATATATTTTGTACTAGATGTATTTTAGTAGTTGATGACAAAAAGTAGGCGAAAAAATACCTCGAACGGGACATATTCCGGCTAAAATGTGATTTCCTCTTCAGTGTATTTTAGCCAAAATATGTCCCGTTCGAGATGTTTTTTCGCCTACTTTTTGTCATCAACTACTAAAATACATCTAGTACAACGCATATGTGTCGGGTAAGGAGAAAAATTCCGGCCAAGAATGACCAAAAATAGCCGAAAACCCGGTCAGGGGGCAAATCGAACAGAATGGTATAGTTTAAGGGACAAACCGCTTATTTATTTAGTTTAAGGACGATTTCCCAAAAACATGCATAGTTCAGGGGGTTTGATGCATTTATCCCTTTTAATTATTATGCCTATATAATATTATTGATTAGAATTTTCAATTTTTAGTGAGTATTATGAGTGTGTTATAGTTACATATAACTAGAGACGAAAATCGTCACGTTAATTTGTGCTCTGCGAAATTTAACCAATTCTTTTATCGAAATTTGGGAAGCTTATTGCAACTTGAGTTTTGGAATATCTCTCCTTTGCGAATAACAGATAAATAACATTCTTAAAGGCGATGCAATATTTAAAAACGGTAAGAGAGGGTCTCCAATTTTGTGTGGACGCGTCACGAGTGTGTATGATAGGGGAGCGCCTCCTGCACTCACATGGGGTATGGGCCTCATATATGTGGGGCCCACCAGTTTGTGAGTGCACTGAACAATACACTATTGGGTATCATAGATAAAATTATAGGGGAGAGAGCAAATTGGCGGCCGCCAAAAGTTATTCTACATGGGCATATGGCCACTAGGTAATTTGTTCAACGGAATCGTCGGTCATGTTTAACAGTTTAAGTAACTTACAATCGGTCGATTATTGACTTTTAAGTTGGATTGCCTTAACAGGCAAGTTAAGTTATTGGTTAAGAATGAAGCTAGGTGGTGATCACTGATTCTCCAAGTATACTGACTTAAATTAAAACCCGTTTCTAATAGCGAGAATCCGCAAATGGATTTGATATTTTAACGACAATAATGAGCCTTTTGATCAGTCACGCTGGAACAAGGTCACGAGTAAAGGAATTCAATCCTGCTCAAAGCCACAGTACCAGCAACCCGACGCCCTTAATTCTCTCTACAAAGCGTTCTGCAACTTTACCCCTTGGTTTCTCCTCACCAGCAGCCATGAGTGCAGGAGAGTGGAAACAAGGAAAGAAACAATATCAGGTGAAAGCTCAAAATTTGTCATGTATTAATAATTCTGATATCAAGGATTATGTGCTCGAGAAGGTAAATTCTGTGAATGCTGCGTTGGACGAAGCAGTCCTATTCAGGGAGCCATTGAAGCTTCACGAGTCCATGAGGTATTCCCTGCTAAATGCAGGACGAAAACCGGCTTATGCCGTTCTCTGTATTGCTTCTTGTGAACTGATGGGCGGTAGAGAAGCAGCTGCCATGCCTGCTGCCTGCGCGCTTGAGATGATGCATACGGCTTTTACGATTCTCGCGGATTTACCTAGCATGAATAATAATTTTTTGCGCTGGGGAAAGGCCACTAACCACGAGGTTTTTGGTGAGGACATCGCTATATTGGCTGCTAATGCACTTCTGGCTCTTGCCTTTCAGCACGTCGCCACCGCAACAAAAGGAGTGGCTAACGAGAGGCTTTTGAGAGTAGTTGCTGAACTGGCCAAGTGTATGGGTTCGGAAGGGCTGGCATATGAGCACTTGATTAGTGTTGAGAAGCGGCGTGTGTTGGTGCTGAAACCTTACTTTGAGTTCCTCAACAACGATGACCTCCACAAGCCTGCAGCTTTGTTGGAAGGATGTTTGGTTATAGGGGCCATTGTTGGTGGAGCAAATGATCAACAAGTTTCTGAACTGATGGATTTCTCTTTGTCTATTAATCCACTATTTCAGGTGAATCTTGATGAAGAAAGTATAATGGGCTAGATTACGAAATAGGGCGACTGATGAAATAACAGCATTTCGTGATTTCATTAGGACCAACGAAATGGATGCTCAGGAGAAGCTTGCTGGATTGTTGATAAAACTGCTCGATTAATTGCTCTAAAGTTTCTTTATATTCGGCAATTAGGATTATTGATGTCTGTTCTTTGAAATTTTACATTAACAGTACTCATTATCTGCCCGTTAATTCTCATGGGCAGACAGTCGTAACTACAAGTCTTATATGTTTTTGCAACTATTAGACAAGGAAAATAAAAGACTACATATATATTCAATCAAAATAACTTATGTGTTACAGTTCTAGAATAATTGATATGTGATATCTTATTAATTTGATCGGCTAATTAACTAAGCGCATCACATTAGACTAATTCTAATTCCGTAAGAATCTTGAATCCACTTAATTCAATTTTATAACTAGCACCCAAATACTGGACGTGAGCTAGGTTAATAGGTTAACTTGGGACAGACCTTCTGATCCCTCAATCATGTCTGATCCGATCGCTAAGCTATTCTAAGACACAAGAATGTAAATATAAAACATCTCATGAAAAAGCCTCACGACTTGTGGTCGATGTGACAATAATGACATTTGTCATATGCCACGGCCTTTTTACTAAGATCATATTATTCAAGTGTGCCATTCCATTATCGCGAAAATATTGCCCCATGGCACAACTAGAATATGAGGCCAAAAGCTATATAGAGGAGCGAGATCCGAAGCAGTGGCAGGTACAAGAAATATTCTAAAGCTAGCATTCTCTTATGAAAGAATAGTTCTAACCTTGTCTGGTAATATAGTCGATCAAGAAGCTTAATTGAATGAAAGTTGAATCAACAATTAATTTGACAGCAAAGTCAAGAAGCGTCAAATCATAGATTGAATCGAGGTCAAATTTAGCTTCGAGACTTTGATACGTTCATTCTTTTAGTTGGATTTCCGAATACTTATTATATACACGATTAGTGCCAAATGTCAAGAATCTCTTAAGTTGGAGAGAAAATCACAAATTTGTTTGTAAAGAAGTTATCTTTTAAACAACTTAGTCTCCTCGTCTCGAGTCTTGCAGCCTACCTTTGCGCTTTTTGCAAAGCTCCTAAAAACACTACAAGATTAGGCGGTCTGTAGGGACCGCCGAGTAGTGACCGCAGTTGAGTCACTGACCTTCAATGACCGCTGAAGGCAACAACGACCCAACTTAGGTCGCTGAAATTATTCAGCGACCTAAATTTGGTCACTCGGCCCATTGGCGGGAATATCCGCCAATGGGCCACACATTTTGGCCGAAATTGGGCCAAAATGCGGCCCAAAACTAGGGCATGTTGCCCTAATTTTATGCGCAGACTATTAGGGACCGCTGAGCGGCCCCTATTGCTCCATCATTAGCGACCGAAAAGCGGTCCCTATTGTCTGAAAGACAATAGGGACTGCCGGGCAGTCCCTATTGTTGTTAAGGCAATAGGGACCGCCATGCAGTCCCTATTGCTGTTAAGGCAATAGGTACCGCTTAGCGGTCCCTATTAATTCAGTGCGGTCACTGATTTTCGATCGCTGTTGATCCAGTAGCGATCGAATATCGGTCGCTGATGAGAAGCGATCGCACTCAACAGCGACCAGTCAATAGCGACCGAATTGCGGTCGCTATTAGCCTTCTGTGATCGAAAGGGGGGTTAATAGGGACCCATGCGGTCCCTATTGACCTGTTTTTCTTGTTGTGAAAGGCCATCAGAGCAGTGATCAAAATCCAAATGACCATTATGTGGGGCGTGTCGATATAAGGGAAATATATCTGTTGGGACAAGTGGGACTTGGTGTGTAATGAAAAATAAGACGCTGGGTTTTGGGGCAAAACATCTTGAGAGGTTTAGCTATAGGTTGCGTAACGTAAACGGAGGTGATGAAGACTATTAGAAAGAGACGAAGTCTTAAAAAATATCAATTTTGGTTCCATCTTGCATAAATTTTATCACACTATATATTTTATATCAATGCAATTCGTATATTGTTATCATAAATAACCAATATCATTTGAAGTTTGTGAATTATATTACGTTAATCACTAAACCTAGACATTTAATTAATGTTAATTTTACATTATTTTTAATCCTAGGTAAATTACCCATAACATACTTAAATAACAATATTATAATTCACCGGTCACTGTTTATTAACCAAAATAAAGTTCAAATAAAACGTTCACTTAGATCAAGTACAACTGTCAAACATAAATACAAACCAAAATAAATAATATATATAATACTAAAAATCTTAAATACTACCCAATCCAAACCATACACTAATAAAAAGTTATTTATGTTAAGACTTTTTACTTAGTTGTTTAAGGTTTAACAATTTATTTTCTAACTCTTTTAACTTTTAATGTCGATTTATAATCTTTTTTTTAAATAAGTTTTATAACACAAACTATCAAAATATACAACTTTCTTTTGAGCATGTCTAAAACATGTTGAACAAAACATTCTCATGTGTCGGACACGCCACCCTGAAGTATCCGACACGGTTGCCAAAATTAATTTTTATTTATTTTAAAGACACGCCATATGACGAATCTTACACGTGTCGGACTAGTGTCAGTGTCGTATACGGACATAACAGATGTTTTGGAGTTTTCGGTGCACCATATATATTCTGTTATATTTGTTGATCATTATATGTTTTCAAATAAACATCCCAAGTTTGTTGTCCGATTTGTTGCGTTTCAGACTCTTGTTGAAAGCCTCTTTGCTCGACCGATTGTTACCGTTTCTTTGACAATGGCGGAGTATTTATCCCTCACTTCTTACCTCCGCTCTTCCAACATCTCTCATCTCACCTCACCTCTCATACCCCAGACCATAAAGGGCTTGCTGAAAACCGTCATATTGTCAAAACTCGTTTCATTTTTTCCATCTTGCTACTATGCCTCGAGAATACTGGTCCTATGAATTTACCTTAACTATCTACATCATAAATTGCATGCCCACACAATCTCTTCATCTCCTCTCTCCCTTTGAACATCTATTTTCCACTCCTCCCAACTATACCTGTCTTCGTGTGTTTAGTTGTCTTTACTACCCTTGGCATATACGAAAAAATACCAAACTTGCTCTGCTGCTTGTGTCTTTCTTGGCTACTCCCTCACTCAAAGTGCATACCTCTGCCTTGACCTATCAAGTCATAAATTTCATGTCTCTCATCATGTTACGTTTGTTAGGCTCGTATTTCCCTTTACCACACATCCTCACCCGCATACCCCGCACTTTGTTCCTTCCAGGTCGTCTGCCCCCTCTAACTATTCTTCCTCTCGTTCTTCCATCCTTGCCTGCGACTTTTATCTATCACCCTACCCCGACGTCGTCTTTATCTCCATTTCATACACCTTCTACTCCTTCACATTTTTTCGTATCTAGTCGCACTTCCCCTCAATAGCTCCTCCTCTATCTCAATTCCACGTGAACCCCGCGCATGGTCACCCACTCTCAGAATTAGATCTATAAGCCAATATCCAAATTAAATATTAATACCCAAGTTTCTTGTCTCCTCATCTCCGAACCCGCCACCCTTTTCCAGACACTCACCAATGCTCGTGGCGTGCTGCAAAGACACTCACCAATGCTCGTGGCGTGCTGCAATGGCTACTGATTTAATGCTTTTGTGCTGAATGGGACATGGGAGTTCATATCCCGTACCCCTGATACATAAAAAACCTATGTTGGCAAGTAAGCTAGTTGTAAGCTTTAATACATCAAAAACTATATTGGCAAATAAGCTAGTTGTAGGCAGCAGGTGAACTAACCGGCACAGTCCAAATATACGATGTGCCCTTTCGGTGTGTCTTTTAAGAGCTAGTTTCTATCATATTCTCTAGCGTAAAAAAAGTTTTAGGACATATTAAAACATCAGATTGATAAATAAAAGTTACACGACATATTTATCATTCCTGCCAAAAGCCCACAAAATAGATCATGAAATGCATCATCACATGATTTGGCGACATATATGATTTGGGGAAGTTTTGTATGCTGACTTGGCAGGTTGACGAAACACTCCACATCATTCTGGTTCTAGGCCACGCTGGAACCAGCTTTGTCCTTTGCACACATGTACTCCAAGCGACGCGGTGAGGGGACTGGTGGATCTTTGATAATTTCGGACTGCACTCGGGTTATCCCAAGCTGCCTACGTATCCCTTTGAGGGAATCAAGCCGAACGTAGTTTATTTATCTATCTGATGACCGTGCCCTAATTGGGCTATGTGATTCACTCGTTTCTGCACTGCGCGGCTTCACGGTTTTGACTATATATATCCTTGTAGGAAGGTCCAAACCTCGATTTGCTTATTCCTATGAAAAGTAGAGACGTGTAGCTTTCTAAAATATAAGGTATATATTAAATGGATAAGCGTAGCATTCTTTACATCGAATACAAGTCGGGTCTACTGCATGTCGAACCTGATGTCGAATGTTATGTCAGAGGTGACGTCGGGGGTGACGTCGGGGGCTATGTCGAATATCTTCGACATAGGAGCAGAGGGGGGGGGGGGGAGTTCCCTAGGAGTTCTCTCTCCATTTATTGCCAAATGGAGAGGTATTTATAGGCAAGAGAAGCCTGGTATGTCGAAAATGGCATATCGAATATGATATTCCACATCTAGATTTGTGCAGCTCTACCGTTTCGGGCATAACTTTCACACCGGAACTCAGAATTGCAATCCGCTTGTTGCACTACGACCTAGACACCCGTGGATTTCCAATGATAATCATATGGTGTCTAGTTCATTATACAAAAATAATGGTGATCCTTGCAATTGTGACATCCACGTTATATAACACGTATTGCTACTATCTTATGTAGTATCAGTAGTCCCCCCAGTTTGGAGTGTGGCCTTGGAACATAAGCATACTTCAAACTCTAATGGATGATATACTTGTACATATCATTAGTCCTCCAGTTTAGGAGGTATCATTGTAGACGATAATTCATAAACTTGATTTATATGCTCGAGTATTTTATTTAGAGATACCCTCACTTCCCCCAGTTTTCGAGTTGCATAAACAACAATTTGGAATAGTGAAAATAGAGCTCGGATACTCCCCCATTTTTCTGGACAATTTGGTTAAGATGGAAGTCGAAAATTCAATGATATCAAGTAGATATCGAATATGCGTTTTCGATATCGCCCCAATATGGAAGGCATCTATTGCCGCTGGAGCCCAAGTGTGGTTATTATATAAGCTGGTCTCGTTCATTTGCCCAGATGCAAATAAATGTCGAAATGGTTTATCGTTGCTGATGGCGTTACTGGAGACTGCCAGCGGGTAAGTAGAGGTCGCTCTATTTGTAACTATGTTTGCAAAAAATATAATGTACAGTTGCTTGATGTTGATGATTGGCTCTCGATGTGATGATCTTTAAATGTACCGGCAGCCATCAAGGTTCTTGCCATTCGATGAGATTTTTGAGACGTGATACTTTACGATGCATTGCTACTCTATAATCACTTAAGAAAGTGCATTCGAGTAACATACCTATATTCGATGCAAATAACGATATAGAGGTGGATGCAACGCGTGGTCGCAAGAGGGCAACGCCGAACAACGTGCGTACCGAGGTAGGTGCTTGGCCATTTCGTGTGATGGGTTGATGGGAAATAGAGCCCATAATAATATAGGGACAAATATGTCTTAACAGGGAGTAGTGTAGAACATGAGGAGGTTGTTCTCCGCACGAGGTAGTTATGGCCCAAAAGCGTTAATGCTAGAGACAAATTGGAATGCTTGGGGTCTTGTATGATCGATGTTTGCATGTATTATTGTGATCATATCTTGCGGTTGTGTATACATGACTATTTATGAAAATTAGGCTTTACCCAACATTGCGTTAGGTTGACGGGTGATTGAGAGACTGAGGGTCACTGATGAGAGTACTCTTTATTGTTTATTATTATTTTACCCTCATAACAATTTGGGATATATTAAAATATTTGAATTCTTTAGCCCGAGCGTTTGGTGAGGTGGTACATAACCAACCCAAACTTTGTAGGTACTTTTTGAGTTATTCGAGTACTTTATCGGATTTAGTATTTGACTGCGCTTTGATTACCTTTATACGTAGGTGTAGTTGGCATCGTATCACAAACGATTATGTTATACTTTGTGGGGTATGATCTATGATAACGTGTTCAGTATGCCCCATGGCATAAATACCATGCAGAGAATATTGTATTTTATCATGAGAGGTCAATGACTAGGAAGGTATGTTTCACTATACCATAGTTGGGCAGTTTCTAGCTGAAACTATTGTAGAGTGTAGCTTCAAGTATTGTTACATCTCACATGTGGTTTTGAGCTATCACCAGCGCAGAGTGTAGGTATGATAATTTTGAGCCTGATTGTGTTGTCGAGATTTTCAAGAAAAAGAGTATCGTGTTGATTGGCGTGAAGTGTGCGCGCAAAATTGAGACTGAGAGTGTAAGTGGCACTATGTCGCCTCTGCTATGGTTATCTAATAACCTTTAGATAATCGTAATCTTTGTTTTGATATTTTGTTTGAATATTTGATTCTTGTTTGAATTCTAGCATTTGCCTTGGGTAGACGTCTATTGTTGTACATTGTAAGATAAATATGTCGGTGAAGGTGTTTGTTGGCATATCAACATATGATAGGAGAGAATTCAGCCCGTTAAGGTATTCTCTAAATTTTCCCATAGGATAGGAGATTTGTTTACCCGTTAGGGTGTTCTGTGCCATTTTCTGTAGGATAGGAGGTATCATTTACCGTTTGATGTATTTTCAGCCTTTTTTCGTAGGCGGATCAATCTGATAGTAAAGTGTTTGAAGTCGAGCAAGGTTGCAGTGAGAGAGAAATTCATATGAAACATAATTTGGGAATGTTCACGGTGGACTAGAGGCTTCCGAGGCCAATTTTTGTAAAAGGCGGTTTTTCGGTCCACGGGGAGATATCACTTACAGGTCCAAGGAGAGATGTGAAGATTATGTCCAATATATATTAAGAGTGCACTTTGTTAGTTTTGAAGAGTATACGATAGGTAATGAGCGAAGAGTCATCGTAAAGAAGGTTATCGTCCATAGTAATTGTGAAAATGATGAATGCGATGATGGACGCAGAGAAGTTGCTTAACATTCTTAGATATGCGCCTAGTGCGTATTACATCACTTGCTTGTGTTACTAAGGGGTGTAGGTTGGTCACTCTTTTAGTAAGTTGTATAGTTTACGATGATGTAAAGTGTAGCATATTATGCTGGTTTGAATGATCTTTCGGCTAACACTTCTTGTACTTTGGAGCGATTTTATTTAATCAATGCATCTTCATTTATTTTGAACAATAGCTGTTCATTTTGAATCTTGCATTATATATCTTATAGTCGCAGTGGTATTATTGAAGATCTCATTAATGATGAGAATCTACCGTTGGTGTCGGCTTCATTTAGAAATTGACAATACTTTAAAGGGTAAAGTCATATCGTACCACGTAGAGTAGATTGCTTTTGAATCAATTAACAAGTATGGGTAAGATGTTAACCCTCATGGTGGATGTACATGATGTAATCACTGCGACTGCAACATGTTTTAGAATTTGGTATTTTTCTTGACTCGCGTCTCGCATGCAATAATGAGAGTGCTTCTTGTTGTAATTTTAGTCCCAGTACGGTGACGCGTGTAACACCACTGTCATAAAATTGGGTACGAATGATTTATTCCTATAATCATGTTGTCGTGCTGTTTTTGAGCGTCTAGCAGTATTCTGCCATTATATAGGTGTTATTTTCAGTTTATTATAATTATGTAGAGTAGGCGTCTAGCTAACTGCTTGACCTTTGCATCCTCAGGCCATATTTAGAGGAGGGATTTGGTGACCATTATATGCCTTTGAAAGTCGGGGTCTCATTTCGATGCTTTACTGCGCCTTAAGAGTCGGGGTACCGCACAAGTACTTGTTTTTGTGTCGTATGAGGCGGGGATACCGCGTAGGTACTAGTCGTGTACCTTAAGAGGCGGGTTACCGCGTGGGTACTTGATGTTGCAATCTGATTCATCTTTGTTCATTTATATTTGGATTAATACAAGCGTGTCATCTCATATTTGTGCGCGGATTTCTGTAATTCGCGTGGTGTCTCAAAATAACTTATTTATTTATAATTTATAAAGGAATACTCTGTAAGGTACCGTATATGATTTGTTGTAGGGTACCTCGTGGGTGCATGATTCATTGTCATTTAAGGCAGGGTACCGTGTAGGTACATATTTTGTTGACTTTTTTAGGCAGGGTACCGCGTATGTACAAATTTATTTACATTTTAGGTTTGGTACCACGTAGGTAAATACTCCTCTTGCCAATTTAGCCATGAAACTATATAGGTAGACGTCGCTCTGCCATTTATGGCATGTTACCGTGTAGGTAGATGTGACTCTTGCCATTTCTAGCATGTATTCGTAAAGGTACATATTACTCTTGTCATTTTGGGCATAATATCGTATAGGTAGATGTTACTATGCCATTTCTGGTATTTTACCGTATAGGTAGATGTTCCTTTGCCATTTATAGCATTTTACCATATTGGTACAAGTGTCACTGCCATTTCTAGCATGTCTAGTTTGAGTAGTCGACATTGTCCGTTTCCTCGTTTGAATTCATAAATAAAAGAGGGTTTTGGAGTCTATTTGAATATTTCTTGTCGCATCCTTAAGTTATCATCTTGTTGGGTTCTCTCTTTCGATTTTCTGAGAGTTATATCGCCTCTTCATGGGGCTCACATCTCCTTTAGCTGCTCTCTGGCCTACATAGATGTGTTGGGGAGTTAATACTTGGAATGGTGTGTTGATTCTATCCTGGGTGCTCTCATTCCTATCATCATGGATATGAGAGTTATGACCCAGGAATTGTAGATGTCTGCCCCTTTCGGGTGCTCTCCTCCCTATCACAATGGATAAGGGAGTTATGATCCATAGGATTTGTAGATTCTCTCGCCGCTTGTCGGCGGTTGATATCCCGTAGGATTTGTAGAGTCTTCGTCACTCATCGGTGGTCGTTATCCCGTATGATTTGTAGAGTCTTCACCACTCATCGGTGGTCGTTATCCTGTAGGATTTGTAGAGTCTTTGCCACTCATCGGTGGTCGTTATCCCGTAGGATTTGTAGAGTCTTTGCCACTCATCAGTGGTTGTTATCCCATAAGATTTGTAGTTTTTGTATGCCGACCTGTCTCTTGCCTATCTCGGTGGATAACAGAGTTATACCAGGGCATTTGTAGATTTTTTATGCCGGCTTGTCTCTTGCCTATCTCGGTGGATAATGGAGTTATACCAGGGCATTGTAGATTTCGTATGCCGGCTTGTCTTCTGCCTATATCGGTGGATAATGGAGTTATACCAGGGCATTTGTAGATTTCGTATGCCGATTTGTCTCCTGCCTATCTCGGTGGATAACGGAGTTATACCAGGGCATTTTTTTCTCGATGGATAGGGGATCTCTTCTTCTCTTTGTTTTGCTGACGGAGGATGTCGGTGTTCCTGTCATGGAAATGGATAACAATATATATGCAAGGATATATCAATGCAAAACTTCAAGATAAATAACAGCCAAGAACCGGATAGTCTCCGATTTGCTATCCTTTTGGATAGGAGATACTTTTACCGTTCTAAGATATATTTCTGTCTTATCCCGTAGGACATGTCAGCTCCTACAATAGATAAAGAATAATAATAGATAGCGACCAAAAACCCGGTTAAATCCTAGTTTGCCTAATATGGATGAAAGACAACTCACATATATATCGAACATAACTAAAAGCAAAAATTAACAAGCCCAAGTGATTCCTGGGCACTCACCCCGTCGAGTCTGAAAGAAACCGAATCTAGGTTGGTATCAAATCTGGGCGATCTCAAATCCGGGATGATATCGAATCTGGAATTATATCGAATCTAAGCAGTATGGAATCTGAGATAATATCGAATCTGGGTGATATCAAAAATAGGCTCGATACGTAAGTGAATAAGTATAACGTAATTAATTACAAAATGTGCAGGTAAATAATATAATGTAATTAGTATGACTTATCTTGATTGGCAAAGCGGGGGTATTGGGTACTCGGTATGCTCCATGGTTTTGATGAATGTGGGTCAATCCAGAATCGTAAGTGTTAACATTAGGTATTTCTACCTTTTTTACGACACCCCCAAAATATCAGGGGTATCACGAAAAGATCACATCGGCATCGGCGAACTTTGATGTTCCCCATGATGCCAAATACGAGGTGCACCCTATCCCACGACAAGTATTTCATAGAGTACAAATCCCGCGCGAGGTATCAGAAGCTTTAAATAGCTTCCCGCATACCCCCTAGGGATACGATACTCTTGCACTTGCCCTGTCGCTCGGACCTTCCTGGGGCATCTTGGAAACAATCCTTCAATAGTGAGGTCTCGGAGCAGATCCCACGCGATGACATCTTGGAAAAAATCCCCTGATAGATAGGTCTCGGAGTGATGTGCGCCCCATCTTTATCTCAAAGAGGCCTCGGAAACGATACACAAATAATTCTTATCTCATTAAAACGGATAAGAACTCCACCCAAAGTTGACTCATCGACACTTGTCCATCAAAGCCCGATAAACGCTGGCATCCGGGAGCTACGTCAGCTACTCCAGAGACACTTGTCTACCAAAGACCGATAGTACTAGCACCCGAAAACTATGCCGTCATCTTCAAAGGCAGTTATCCCAATACATATAAAGTTAAAGAAGGAAAGAGAGGACCCCACTGGTACAAAGATTGACCCTTATAAAGAAGAACAAAAGGGGGAGAAAAAGATATAATTTCTTTTCCGGAGAATTAGAGAAAAATCGACATATATTTCTTCAGACCTGGGCAAGGCGTTCTAACCTACTCCTAAGAAATTCCCCAAAAATAAATATCGTTAACAAAATGGCACAGTCTGTGGGAACACCATAAAACTTTGCCTTCAAGAACGTTTGAAGAAATCTCTCCATAAGGAGCCATGAGCCACTCTATTACCCCTCCGATTAATCCCCAGAACTCTATTGAACATTTGCAAGAAGAGCCCTTGGAAGCTCAATCATCTCCTACCACAGAAAGAAGGGAATTTATAAATATCCCTCGAGCCGCATTCGAGCGCCTCGTGGAAAGAGCCACCAGAAGGACCAGGCCAGAGACAGCCTACCCCCGAGAAGGACCCCCTCTCAGATCTCGTAGGGAACGAAACGAGTCAGAAGAATATGAATCCCGTCTGAGGTCCCGCTTTCAGTCGGCCTCCCAGGTTCAAGATACCCACTTCCCACATGCCAGGGGGTGACCAATTCATTTTGAGGGCAATATGAGCGAAAGACCCCGAGATTTCGAGGAGATGGGATTTCTGTATCCCCGAGAGCATCAATTACTACCCACTCCCTTAGGAGTGGACGATTCGTTATGGAATATGGTTAATAACTTGCGAAGAGAGATGAGGGACATAAAGAAAAAAATAACCCCGGGGGAAGAACTCATCTACCATGGATCTATTTTCATCCCGGAGATCGCCCACGCCTTGGTCCCCTCGGGGATGCGGCCCAACAATCTTCCCTTATACACATGGGATAAGGACGGAAGGGATCCCCAAGACCATATTCACCAGTATATAGCCACCATGGACCTGGCCTCGACGCCCGACTTTGTCCTTTGCCGAGTATTTCGTACCACGCTGGCAGGCAGGGCCCAGGCTTGGTTCTCTCAGCTACTTCCTAGCACGATCTCTCACTTCGATCAACTGGCATGTTTGTTTGTACGACAGTCTGTCTGTAATCGGAGATATCCAAAATCCGCTAGCTACTTGTTCACAATCAAACAAAATAAAGACGAATCTCTTAGAGACTATATAAAGCGCTTCTCGGACGAGGCTTTGGACGTACCAAACTCCCACCCCTCAATTATTGCGGATATTCTGACCTAAGGACTTAGGACCGGAGATTTTTTTCGATACCTTATGGGTAATTGGGTCAAGGATATGAACGAACTTATGCATAAGGCGGAAACCTACATCTTCATGGAAGAGGCAGAAAACTCTAAATTTCGGGCATAAAGCAATGACCTAGAGCGGAAGAAGGAATACCAAAATAAAGAGAATGAGGGAAAAGCACCCCCGAGACGAAGGGACGATGGAGGTCCGGTAAAACGGCATCTCCAACCCACGCCGTTGCCCCCTTGACTATTACTCCCGCTGAAGTACTCAACGTTATGAGGGGAAGCGTGGACCTATAATGGCCGCGACAGGTCAAAAGGCCTCACGATAAGAAAGATTCAGGTAAGTTCTGCAAATACCATAAAGCATGGGGGCATGACACTGACACCTGCAATTCTTTAAAAACTGAGATACATCGGCTACTCAGCACCGGATATCTAGGAAATTACTTGAAAGAGAACAATCAAAAAGTGCTTAAGCCTAACGTTTGGAAGAGGATCATGTCTAAAGGACTATCGGAAGAAAGGGGACCCAACGCGAAGTGTCGCGAAGATACCCCCCACCAAGGACTTCCTCCGTCCCCGTAATCCTATGAGGAAAACCCCTCCCAGGACGGACCATATACATGATAGAAGGAGGGGATATCTCAGTATCACCCCCCGAAAAGAAGAAGAAATATCTAAAGGAAGCCCGGCGTATAGAGCAACGGTCGCCCATATGCTCTATTCAAGGGGCCAAGTTACCTATTATTTCCTTCGGACCCGATGACCTGAAGGGCATAGTATACCCTCACGAGGACCCGTTGGTCATCGAAGCCACAATTTTTGGCATCGAAGTCCAACGCAGTCTCATAGATACATACAGCTTGGTAGATGTCCTTTTCCTACCCGCATACCAAGCAATGGGGTTGAAAAAGGAACGCTTGGAGGCCGTCGACGTTCCCCTTGTTGGCTTCTAGGGAGAGGCATGCCGCACCTTGGGAACCGTTACCCTGCCTATGTCTTGGGGGGAGGGCTCTAAGAGACACACAGAACACACCAAATTTTGGGTGGTAGAAGCCTCCTCTCGGACGTACAATGCCATATGCTGACAGCCATCTATACGAACGTCTGAAGCTATCCCTTCTACCCTTCACCTAAAGGTCAAGTTCCCAACACCCTATAGCGTAGGAGAAGTCAGGGGTAGCCAAACTAAAGCCCGAGAGTGTCGCAAAAAATGCAATACCTTCAGAAAACAAAGGCGACGCCATTGCACCCCTAAAAAAAATAGAAACTGGAGGAGGAGTTGAAGGTACAACGAGTGGAAGAGGTAAAGATGATTGAGATAATAGAGGGAGATCCCACCAAGGTTGACAAAATCGGGGCGGGCATAGACCCCAGAGTGGAAGGAGGAGTGATACTCATGCTAAAATAGTTTAGCCACCTTTTTACCTGGGAAGGGGGACCCCCGAGAAGGATAAATGAACGGGTCTGTCAGCACTTCTTAAATGTCAAAACTGGAATCAAACCCCTCCAACAGAAAAAAGGAACATGGGACCGGACAAAAAGAAGATTATCCAATCAGAGGTCCAACGGCTACTCAACCTACGACAGATACGTGAAGTCCGATACCCTAAATGGTTAGCCAATGTAGTCCTCGTCCCCAAGACGGGGGGTAGATGGCAGATGTGAATTGATTTCACGAACCTAAATAACACCTACCCCAAGGATTGCAACCCCCTTCCCAGCATAGACCAACTTCTAGACTCCACGGCCGGGTGCGCCATGGACGGGGACCAAGATTACAACCAAATCCCGATGACCACTATAGATCAAGACAAAACTAGTTTTATTACGGACGCCGACACCTTCTGTTATTTGGTAATGCCGTTTGGACTGAAGAAAGCGGGTGCCACATACCAACGCCTGGTAAACCTCATGTTTGTAGGGCTAATCAGGAAATCAATGGAGGTATATGTGGATGACATGATTGTTAAAAGCCCTCGGGCAGAAGATCATCCGGAAGATCTCCGCAAGGCAGTAGCCATCATGGACCGATTCGGGATGAAGGTCAACCCCCGTAAATGTTCATTTGGCATAAAGGGAGGAAAATTCCTAGGATTCATGGTAACAGAAAAAGGCATAGAAATGAATCCCGAAAAGGCCCATGCTGTCCTAGACATGCCTACTCCTCGAACTATCAAAGATGTCCAAAAGCTAATGGGGAGGATGGCCTCCTTGAGTAGGTTCATCTCTAAATCCGACGACAAGGGCCTACCGTTCTTTAAAATCTTGAGGAACAACAAGGATTTCCAATGGACCGAGCGGTGCGAGCAAGCACTCACGGAACTAAAAGATTATTTGACCCACCCACCGTTATTGGTAAAGCCCACACCCCACGAAGAGTTGTTGTGTATTTGGCGGTTGGGGAGGAGGCCGTGAGCGCCGTACTAGTTAAGGAACATAATAGAGATCATCCCCCGTGTATTACGTCAGTAAGACACTGCAAGGAGCTGAAGGACGATACACCCAAACTGAGAAATTAGTATTAGCCATAGGCACCACTGCGCGTAAATTGCGCCCTTATTTCCTCTCTCACCCAGTCACGGTGCTAACCAAATAGCCCTATGCACCATCCTCAATAAGCCCGAAACTTCAGGCGGGCTTATTAGGTGGGCCATTGAGCTCAAGGAATATGATATCTCCTATGCTCCTAGGCTCTCGATTAAAGCTCAAGTGCTAGCCGATTTCCTTATAGAAATGACGAGCCTAGAGGTTATTAAAACTCCACTCCTATGGCATATGCTCGTAGATGGGTCCACCACGGCCACGCATGGTAGAGCGGGGATAGTCTTGTCCAATACCGAGATAGAGGGAGAGACTCTATATTTCGCTATCAGGCTCGACTACCCCTTATCTAATAATGAAGCGGAATATGAGGCCCTACTAATAGGCATGAGACTAGCCCAAGAGGGGGGAATTAAAAGGGTGGTGATACATAGCGACTCCCAACTCATCGTACAACAAGTTAACGGTGCCTATGTGGCTAAAGAGGAAAGGATACGCGACTATCTACAAATAGTCCGCCAAAGGAGCGTCTGGTTTGAAAGTTGTGAAATTAAGCAAATTCTACGTTCCGATAACCAAGATGCAGACGCTTTATCTAAGATAGCCTCCCAAACCACCACCATACACACTCGTTGTATCACACTTCTCCAGTCCCTCACCTCCAAAAAATCTGAGGCCGAAGAAGTAGGTGTCACGCACCAACCCCAGGACAGCGAATGAATGGCCCCAATTCTAACCTACCTGGAACACCCGGAAGATCATGCGGTAAACAAAGCTGAACAACGGTTAATAGCCCGTAAAATTGCCCGCTACTTCCTTCACGAAAGAACTCTCTTCCGCCGATCTTACTCTCATCCCCACGCTGGGTGTTTGGGCCGCACAGAGGCAGAGCAAGTTATCTAAGAAATTCACGAGTGGACTTGCGGTAGTCACACGGGGGGTGAAAGTATGACGGGACACATCGTCCACCAGGGTTACTATTGGCCTACGATGGAACAAGATTGCCAAGAGCATACTAAACGATGTAAGTCATGCCAAACTTTCGCTCGCCGAGTCCACCAACCCGCAGTACCCTGGGTATCGGGACAGCTTCCATGCCCTTTTGCTAAATGGGGGATTGATATCGTGGGACCCTTGATCCCCAACCCAGTCCAGAAGAAATTCCTGCTAGTAGTAGTGGATTACTATACCAAATGGGTAGAAGCAGAGCCCCTAGCTAAGATTACCTCAGGGCCTGTCATCAACTTTTTATGGAGGAATATTATATGCCCTTTCGGCATCCCACGATGCTTGGTCAGTGATAACGGGCTCCAATTCACCAGTTAAGAGCTGGAAAAATGGTGCGACCACTAGGAAATCAAGCATCACTTCACCTCCGTAGGCTATCACAAACCAATGGACAGGTAGAAAGGTCTAACCAAACCCAATTGAAAAATCTAAAAGCAAGGTTAGACTGGCACAAGGCCCGATGGGTGGAAGAAATCCCAGGAATCTTATGGGCTTATCAGACCACTCAAAGAACTGCCACTAGGGAAACTCCATACAACCTGACCTACGGCAGCGAAGCAATCATACCACCAGAAGTGGTAATAGAAAGCTGGCGGGTCCGAGAATACGAAGAAGTAGGCAACACCTCGAACTTAGCCTTGGCCTTGGACCTCCTTGAGGAAAAAAGGGCCCGGACGTCCGTCCGCATGAAGTAATATAAGGCACGCATGGCGCAATATTATAATACTCGCATTCGAACCAGGATATTCCAAGTTGGAGACCTCGTACATAGAAGAGCGGAAGCCTCTAATAATATAGGAAAACTCCAACCGAAGTGGGAATGACCCTTCAAGATAGCTAAGATCATCGGGGGTGCCATGTACTTATTGGAGAACGACGAAGGAAATGTGTTCTCCAACACCTGGAATGCCTATAACTTAATAAAATATTATGCTTAATACAACTACGCTTTGTATGAGAGCATACCCTCTCTGAAAAATAAATAAAACATTGGTTACAATAGATGGTTCATGTGTTATTATTGAAAGAGGATAGCCTTGCCATTACAAAAGAATGGTCCCATAAGGGCTACCAGCAAACCTATGCCACATTAGGTTTTTTTTACCTTTTATACGACACCCTCAAAATATAAGGGGTATCACGGAAAGATCACATCGGCATCGACGAACTTTGATGTTCCCCACGATGCCAAATACGAGGTGCACCCTATCCCACGACAAGTATTTCACAGAATACAAATACTGCGCGAGGTATCAAAAACTTTAAATAGCTTCCCGTATACCCTCTAGGGATACGATACTCTTGCACTTACCCTGTCGCTCGGATCTTCCCGGGTCATCTTGTAAAAAATCCTTCAATAGTGAGGTCTTGGAGCAGATCCCACGGGAGGACATCTTGGAAAAAATCGCCCGATAGATAGGTCTCGGAGTGATGTACGCCCCATCTTTATCTCAAAGAGGCCTCGGAAACGATACACAAATAATTCTTATCTCACTAAAACGGATAAGAACTCCACCCAAAGTTGACTCAGCGACACTTGTCCATCAAAGCCCGATAAACGCTGGCATCCGAGAGCTACGTCAGCTACTTCACAGATACTTGCCTACCAAAGAATGATAGTACTGGCACCCAAAAACTGTGCCGGCATCTTCATAGGCGGTTATCCCAATACATATAAAGTTAAAGAAGGAAAGAGAGGACCCCATTGGTACAAAGATTGACCCCTATAAAAGCAGAACAAAAGGGGGAGAAAAAGATATACTTTCTTTTCCGGAGAATTAGTGAAAATCGACATATATTTCTTCAGACCTGGGCAAGGCGTTCTAACCTACTCCTAAAAAATTCCCTGAAAATAAATACCGTTAGCAGTAAGAATGAGCTTGATGTAAGGCACATGTCCGACGGCTCTCTGATCTGCCATTGTTCTTGATGAGCTCGATTGAATTTTAAGGTTGCGTTCTTGTTTTCAAGTATATTCCAGTATATTCCCACAGACGGTGCCAATGATTTGGGGCGGTTTCGTATGCTGACTTGGAAGGCTGACGAAACACTCCACCTCTTGCTGGTTCTAGGCCACGCTGGAACCAACTTTGTCCTTTGCACACATGTACTCCATGCGACGCGGTGAGATGAGGGGTGGATCTTTGATGATTTCGCATTGAACTCGGGTTATCCCAAGCTGCCTACGTATCTGTTTGAGGGAATCAAGCCGAACGTAGTTCATTTATCTATTCTGATGACCGAGCCCTAATCGGGCTGTGTGATTCACTCGTTTCTGCACTGCGCAGCTTCACGGTTTTGACCATATCTCCTTGTAGGAAGGTCCAAACCTCGATCTGCTTCTTCCTATAAAAAGTAGACACGTGTAGTTTTTCGTACATATAAGTATATATATCAAATGGATAAGCGCATCGTTCTCTACATCGAATACAAGTTGGGTCTGATGCATGTCGAACTTGATGTCGAATGTTATGTCGGAGCTGACGTCGGAGGTGACGACGAATATCTTCGACATAGGAGAAGAGGGAGGGGGGAGGGGTTCGCTAGGTGTTCTTTCTCCATTTATGGCCAAATAGATGGATATTTATAGGCAAGGGAAGCCTGGTGATATGGGCATTTCTCGCATATTGGGCCAGGCCCAAATCAGGCCCATTTTGGAGCATATCGGGGATAACTTTCGATGTCATATCGGTAATCATCACCGATATGTTACTGTGGTCCCTGGATCCCGAGGTCTATAAATACGCGGTGCCCGGATCCCAAAACAAGCAATTATTATCCCTCAGCTACCACTCGTCATATCGAAATACATCACCGATGTTGCTTTCGATGTCTCATTCGATATCGTGAATACAATACATGCCTGTGACACGTCATACCACCTCATCACCGATCTCACATCAGGGGTCATCCCCGACATCACATCGAAGGCGATCACCGACGTCCGTTCGATCTATTTACCGATATTCCTCTCCCATCCAGGCATCGAAGCGTTGGTCCGAGATGTTTCGGACCAAGCCTACACGAGAAACGTAGTGTAGGTCTGATTTAAGATATGCTCGTTGTATTGCCAGACTACTCATTTGTAATCGACACTTGCATATATATATATATACATATATATATATATATATATATATATATATATATATATATATATATATATATATATATCAAACGATCTATCGCCAAATCAGTGGCGCCGTCTGTGGGAACACCAATTCCCGGACTAGGACACCGAGATGCAAGAAAGGAGGACCCGATACGAATTTAGCGGAGTTGTGACTAGGAGCGCCATGATGGAGAACACGCAAACCCCACAACACCCGACTGACCGAGAACAGACAGTGACTCGAGCCGAGATGGAGCTCCCTCCACCAGAAGTGCAACGAAGGCGCGGGCTCGGGAAGCCACCGTGAGCCGCAAATGCAGGTCCGACCCTTGTTGCACCAAGTGCAGCAGAACCCGAGACTGAGGGCCCGCCCATCGAGAACCACGCAGCTTAGGGGTGTGCGGTCCGGTTAAACCGCACCACCGATCCGGTTTTTGAAAGGGGGGTCTGGTTTCGGTTCCCCAAAATGTCAAACCAAAAACCGCACCATTTAAACGATTCGGTTTTGGTTATAACCGAAGCTGGTTCGGTTTATTCGAGCCGGTTTCGGTTTTTTTTTTCCTTTTAAAAAAAAAACTACGGTGATTAACCTAAAATACAAAATCAAATTGTAAAACTATACTAAACAACGCATAAACGACTCCAAAACAATATAATAAGCAACACATTACTTAGTTATTTATACTTTACAAAACTTTAACTATCAACAATATAATAAAAATCATGATTCACCAATGAATAATAAAACACAAAGAAAATTAATATAAAACACAATTCGCAAAAAGTTCCATCACCATCTAAAAAAACAACGCAATTTGAAACATATTCATCACCATTCAAAAAAATAATAAGCACCATTGTCCCAATAAACATGAAACCATTAATCCAAAAAAAATAAAAACATGAAACGGTCTCAAAATCATAATATGAAATATCTATGACGTTACCAAATTCAATTAAGAAAAAAAAGTCCACAAAATGGATGCGCCTCTCTGCTCCATCTTTAATCTCCAATCTACAAAACAAATAAAAACTAAAATTAAAATAGGAGTTATAGCTCAAGAACAGTTGCATATATGAATAAATTCAACAGCAATATAAATATAAAATACAAGTTATACGAAAAAAACATTACCGCATACATGCAATACCACAAGAGAAAAGTAGCACTCAACCAATAATTGAGTTTATACTCAATTGACCAAGCCTAGACACCACATCTAAGAGAGAGAAAAACATCAAAATTATTAGCATATGACTAACACAACCATGAAAAAAAAACAAATATAAATATTAAAAATATACCATCCTCTGTATCTTGTGACGTTTGGAAGTCCTCTTCAATTGATCCCAAAGGTCCTCGGCGATGCCAATCTTGATAGCATATTAATGCTTGAACGGTCATAGGCACCAATGAAGACCTAAAGTCGGATATTATTCGACCCCCAGTACTAAAAGCAGACTCTGAAGCCACTGTAGATATCGGCATAGCAAGAATATCACGTGCCAAGATTGACAACACTGGATACATGGGAGCTTGGATTTTCCACCATTCTATAGCATCAAATGGCTTAGGGAACTTAGTTATTGGGTCATATTCAGTTTGCAACATTCTATCAGCAAGGAACCTCTCAAGTTCAGTTTCATCACGTCCTCTTTCAAATAACATACTCCATTCTTGATGCCTCTCTTGTATCATAGTGTCTACTTCTTCATCACCTTGAGTCACAGTTGAACTCCCAATCTGCTCTCCAACGGAAACTGGTGTTGCATGTGTTGTCTTATATTCATTAAACATGTCATAAAGAGCTTCTTTAGCCGATCTAGCCAAACTAGCTCCTTCTACATCTCCATACATCTTCTTCAGAGTAAATACCAAATAGGTATATTTGCGCCTAGGGTCTAGTATAGAAGCAACATACAACATCAAGTTCATCTTTTCAGATTCACCCCAATATTTTTCAAACTTTGCCTTCATTCCACTACCCATAAGCCTCAAACCCAAATCTTCACTAACAACCCATTTCTTCAAATAACAGTACAAGTCACAAATATGATCAAGAAACTTGTCAGACGTAACATACTGCGTACCTGAAATCTTATTAGTGAACTCATAGAAATATTTTAGAACTTTCACCAACTTTGCTGCAACCTCCCAATCATAGGAAATAGGTGAACCAATCTTCCCATAAGTACCACCCGGCTGAAAATCATGGTGAAATTCAGCATCACACTCATATCTGTCAAATGCATTCTTGTGGATAAGAGCAACCTCCAACATCATATAAACAGAATTCCATCGAGTAGGAACATCAAGACATAAGGATCTGCCACTCTCAATCTTCTCCTCTTCGACAAGATTCTTAAATTTCTTCAAGCGAAGTGGTGATTGCCTCACATATCTAACCACTGCTCGAATACGCTCCACGGCCATATTTGTACCAGCTTCTTGCAATCCGTCTTTTACAACCAAATTTAATATATGAGCGACACATCTCATATGCATGTACTTCCCATTCAACACAGAAACGCCCTTATGCTTAAACATCGTAAACAAGTATTTCATGCACGTGTCATTAGAAGAAGCATTGTCAAGAGTAATTGTAAACACTTTCGTAATCCCCCAATCACTCAAACATTTCTCTATAAGAATCCCTAGTTCATTACCTTTATGACTAGGACAAGGTATGAAATTAATTATTCTTTTCTCCAATTTCCAGTCCTCACCAATGTAATGAGCCGTCAAACACATATAATTTAATCTTTGATTAGAAGTCCAAGTGTCAGTTGTCAATGAAATTCTTTGTCCACTCTTTTGAAAAAAAGCTTTCAGCTTAGCCTTTGCCTCTAAATAAATTTCTAAGCAGTTTCTTGACACAGTTGTTCTACTAGGGATAAAAAACTCTGGACAAGCAACACGCATAAAATCTTTAAACTCTTCATTTTCAACAAACTTAAAGGGTAATTCATCAACTATGATCATGTGTAATAAAGCTTTTCTTATAATCAACTGATCAAATTTCCAAATCTTTCCTAGGTCCCTAAGATGCTCTCCATCCGGTCCAACGACACTACTAACAAAATTGTTAAGCGTACCTCTCCCATTTTTCTGCTTATTTGCCGGATTTTTCTTGCACACTTTGATATGATTGTTCAATGATGTCATCCCATTCATAGTCCCGTGTGCGGCATAGGTTTTTGGACAATACTTGCATTTGGCCCTTGTTTTCCCCTCGTCGGTTTTATATGTATCAAAATGGAGCCAACACTTGGCCTTTTTAGCTTTTGGCGGACCTGCAGCAACTTCCTCGTTTGCCTTGGGTGGCACTACTCCAGTACTTGGATTTTCAGGAATAGTTTCCATCGGAGTAGGAGCATCTTGTCCATTTTGATTATCTTGTCCTTCCATTGGTGCTACACAAAGTAAAATGAACAAAAAATAGATTTCGTTATAAAGTTTATAAAGTAGCGTATCAACTAACTATAATATATATTAACATTATATAGAATTTCATGAAGTTGCATGTAAACATGCAACTTTCTGCCAAAGATAAGAAAATTACACATGCTTGTCTAATATAAACTGATGCGTCAGGAGCAAAAGAAAAGAAAAAAGAAATTAAACATTAATCATGAAGAATACTGTTGCTATATATCCAATTCAAGTATGCATTCATCATCAATATAAATATTTAAGTGGTAAAATTCTTAATATGGTGTTCTGACTTATGACCACAAAATATAGCAACCTTATTATAATATTGTTTATGAAGATGATTTCATACAGAACATAATGATGTGCACTGTGCAGATATAACATGGTTGTTAATTGTTAATATTAGTGTATATATTTGCTCTATATATTTGTATTTTAATAGTGTCAATTACATGAGTGAACGTACTACTCTGTTACAAGCCCAAGATTTTATATTACCTAGTGTGAAAGCTTGAGACAAAAGCTGGATGGTTGCACAGTGTCGCGCGGCGGCGGTAGTAACTGGTGACTGGTGTCTCGTGAGATGATAATAGTTGTGAGATAATAACTCTTTTTTAAGAGAGTTTCTTAAAACCTAGATTTTTGGTCTATAAAAGATAATGGTAAACTTGTAAAGTTTAAACTAACCATATCCCTTCTTTTTTTAAAATAGAAACAGAATCAAAGCTATATTACAGTATTACTTATTACTCTAAATAATTACTAGATTGTATATGATTGAAAAAAAATACGGTTTCGGTTTCGGTCTGGTGAACTGGCCATACACACCAAAACCGCACCGTACAAGGAGCCGGTTTCACGTTTCGCACCAAAAACCGAACCGTCCAAACGGTCCGGTTTTTTAACCGAACCGTCGATCCGGTGAACCGCCGGTGCGGCCGGTTCCGGTGCTCTATGCACACCCCTAACGCAGCTTACATTTCGATGACCGAAGCGCCAAATACGAATTTTCCCGGCCAGGAGGAGACAATGCCCGCTGGACAAAGCACCGTCCATCCCGCCTCTATTACCCCGGAGATCCAAGCTCAGATCAACGCCACTGTGAGAGCAGCGCTGAATTCCACATTGGAGACCTTGCTCCCACGTCTGGTGGAACAGAGGGCAAAGGACATCCGGGCGAGGCCCACTGAATTCGGAGCGGATGAGAGAAGGGCAAGGCAAGGATGCAACGAACATGAGAACACGGGGAACTCCTTCAAAGAGATATCACCCGTTGCTTACGACGAGGCGGAGAGACGGGACCCCGGGACCCTAGATCGGGAGCTAGCGAGGAGGATGGAACGACTGGACCGTGAGAGGGCAGAAGTAGTCCGGAGAATGGAACGCGGTCGTGACCGCGCCGAGGTTGTGTATTCAAAGAATGAGGATGCAGAGATACTTCAGGTGATCTCGATGAGGATGGAGCAGCTAGACCGCGAGAGTGCGGATTTGTCGAGAAAGCTGACTCAGAGTAAGGGGAAGGGTCGCAGTAGGACCCCGTTCTCAGATGAGATAGAGGCAGAGGTACTACACATGGGAGACAAGATTCCGAACATAAAGCCATACGATGGAAGAGGCGATCCTACGGATCATCTTCATCAGGTTGATAGCTTCCTGAACCTGCACAACTACTCTAGAAACATAAAGGCAAAGATCCTCTCCACCACTTTAACGGGTGCTGCACTAGATTGGTTTGCTAGGCTGGAGGCTAGATCCATAACGGACTATGAGCAGCTGAGGGAGAGATTTGAGAACCAATTCTCTAGCCAAAAGAGAATGAAGACCAACCTGCTACACCTCAGCGCTGTACAGTAAAAAGAAAGGGAGAATCTCCGAGACTATATGAAAAGGTTCAACGATGAATTATTGAAGGTGGATGAGCCTCATGGCGGGCAGGTCATGATGATGTTGTTTAAGGGTACAACCCACCGTAGGTTTGCCGGGGAGCTAATCAAATTAACGGAGCCCACCATAGCACAGATCAACATGCTTGCCAACCAAATGGTCTATGAGGACGAAATGATGGCAACACGTCAGGGTTCGTTTTCCAGCAGGAACACAGACATAAAGTGCGATAGGGAAAAGCCCCCACGGACGTACACCCCGTTAAACAGAGGTATTCTGGGGGTGATGGCCGTGGCAAAGAGAAATAGATGGTTGACAGAACCCAGACCGTTGAATGAGACTCCTGGGATGAAGTCATCCGGCAAATACTGCGGGTACCACCGTCAACCTGGACATAGGACGGAAGACTGCACACACCAGAGGAACAAAATCGAAAGATTGATCAAAGAAGGGAAACTGGTCGAGTTTGTCAGGGGCGCCAGGGAGGATGCTAGAGGAGTAGAGCATTCCTCACCCCCTAGAAGAGACTATTCACCAAGGAGAGGAAAGCAGAAAATGATTGAGGCACCCGAGGAACGAGGTAGGGCTATTGTGAATGCCCCGAGCAGATGCGTTATAAATGTGATCAACGGAGAAGGCTTGGGAGCTGATACGGCTCACGGCCGAGAAACCATAACAAGAAGACTCCACGGTGGAGCCTATGTTGGGTACACCAACGCAATCATGCCGGAAGCATACTTGGAGTAGGAGATCTCTTTCACTAGGATAGACTTGGAGCAGCTTAGCCCATTGGCCTTGATTGCAGGGAAATTAGATTGCCCACTGGTTATCACGATCAACGTGGATGGATATCAGGTGCATAAGGTGTTGGTGGATAGCGGTAGTTCTGCAAACTTGATATTCTCAAAAGCCTACGAGCAGATGGGGATAGCCCCGGACCGACTGAAGGCGATATCCACCCCGTTGACCGGGTTTGGTGGAGCGGAGGTAGTGCCGCTTGGACAAGTCACATTGCCCACCATGTTTGGCAGGAGCCCACGCACTCGGGTCACACCGATAAAATACACAATTGTCAACACCCCATTTCCCTACCACGCCATAATTGGCCGACCGGCGCTCAACCAGATCAGGGCTGTGGTCTCTACTTATTATCAGAAGGTTAAATTCCCGACGCCTCAAAGAGTTGGTGAGATAATAGGTGACCAGGTACAGGGATGGATGTGCTATGTGGACTCGCTGAGGCATCCAAGAATCAGAAGAAGGCAGGAAATACAAGTCACACACCAAGAATACCTTCCCCGCACGGAGTGATCGCCATGAGGAGCAAACAGAACAATATTTTAGATATACGCACTTTTTAAATTGTGTTCGAACATTTGAAACATTGCCCCATCGTGGGTTGGTCTGTAAACTTAAAATAGGGGGAACTACGTCGGTCTGATTCCCCACTCAACGGGATACGTAGGCGGGTTAGATCTACCTAGCCCTCGACCGTTATCTCTTATTTAACCCCTTCGTGGGTTGGCATGTAACTTAAAACAGGGAGAACTACGCCGGTCTGATTCCCCATGCAACGGGATACGTAGGCGGGTTGGGTTACCTAGCCCTCGACCGTTATCCGTTATTACCTTTTTATTTTTTGCTTGGCACAATCTCATATTCGATGCAGGGATATGTCCTAAGCGGACATTGCAGAAGTGCAGAGAATTGCACAAACAATTGGGGAATATGCCCCTAGATATATATTTAACACATCGCCCTCTTACAGGTACAAAAAGGGTACAACAGGTACAAACGAGTACCATGGGCATGGTAGAGCACTACGGAAACACTATTTCTTGTGTGAAACAGATATTCCCAGATTGATGGAACATCCCTCAAATAACACATGCACGTCATTTCGTGCTTTCGTATTAGCTTTTATGTCGATTTTTTTTCTTGTCTATGATGTTTTGCAGGGCTCAATGACCTACATATTCAACGACGACACATCCACCAAGAGACAGAGTCAAAAAGACAACGAAAGGCCTCGCCCACAACACAAGAAATATCCCATGTGATAACGGGGTCGATAAAAAACAATTCAACGGTAGTGGGACCCCTGTGATAACGGGACGCATCCCTACCCACTAAAATATCCCCTGTGATAATGGGGTCGATCAAAAACAATTCAATGGTAGTGGGCCCATGTGATAACGGGACACATCCCTACCCAAAAAAATATCCCCTGTGATAACGGGGTCGATCAAAAACAATTCAACGGTAGTGGGACCCCTGTGATAACGGGACGCATCCCTACCCACAAAATATCCCCTGTGATAACAGGGTCGATCAAAAACAATTCAACGGTAGTGGGACCCCTGTGATAACGGGATGCATCCCTACCCACAAAAATATCCCCTGTGATAACGGGGTCGATCAAAAACAATTCAACGGTAGTGGGACCCCTGTGATAACGGGACGCATCCCTACCCACAACAATATCCCCTGTGATAACGGGGTCGATTCAAGAAAACATTCCCTGTGATAACAGGCTCGATCCAAGAAGAAACTCCCTGTGATAACGGGGTTAGTCCAAGAAAAAATCCCCTGTGATAACGGGGTCGATTCAAGAAAAAATTCCCTGTGATAACGGGGTCGATCCAAGAAGAAACGCCCTGTGATAACGGGGTTAGTCCAAGAAAAAATCCCCTGTGATAACGGGGTCGATTCAGGAAAAAATTTCCATAAATTACGTTAGGTGGAGAGCCTATTGGGTGAAAATCCCATAAATCAAGCTAGGTGAAGAGCCTATTGGGTGAAAATCCCATAAAAATTACGTTAGGTGGAGAGCCTATTGGGTGAAAATCCCATAAATCAAGCTAGGTGAAGAACCTATTGGGTGGAAATCCCATAAAATTACGTTAGGTGGAGAACCTATTGAGTGAAAATACCATAAATCAAGCTAGGTGAATAGCCTATTGGGTGGAAATCCCATAAAATTACGTTAGGTAAAGAGCCTATTGGGTGAAAATCCCATAAATCAAGCTAGGCGAAGAGCCTATTGGGTGGAAATCGCATAAAAGTACGTTAGGTGAAGAGCCTATTGGGTGAAAATTCCATAAAGCAAACTAGGTGAAGAGGCAGGTTCTATGGACCCCTAACCACAAGAAGAATATCCCCTGTAACAATGCGGTCAATCCTAAACACAGGAACAGTGGCAGCTTACACACATTTCTACCAACACCAAGGAAATTCTAATCAGTCCTTGATTGACAACAGACAGATTGAACAGATCTCATCAAATACGAGAACGAAATGAATGCGTTTCAGACATCGGGATACTGCATATTCCACCATCATGACAATAAAAGAAAACCGACAAATTATCAGACAACAAGGCCACGAAGAGTCACATACTATGAAATCAACAGAGAAATAGATATTCAGTTACAGAAACACGAATCAAAGATAGTCCGGAAAGGGATAAAGTCAAATTACAATGAAGGCAGTAAACAGCTACTCCCACGAGGACCCTTTAGTCTTTCTCTCCACGACCTCGGAAAACACGTCAGTGTCGGCCGGACTCTCTTCCACCTCATCTAGGCCACCAATCGGCAGATCATCATGATCATGCCTTGGGGTTCAACCCACTCAACTCGAGGGAAACCTTGAAACCGTCACTTCTCAATATTTGCCCTACACAAGCATGAAAAGCTGCATCTCGAACCTGCAAAATTAGACTTCGGAAGCTCGAGCTTTCCATAAACCTCTCCGCTCTGACCCGGACGAGATTAGGACGATGTTCCTACAAATTGAACTCTATTAAATACAAAAGCACAAAAAATGGAAACATATATCGTACACAAGATACATACCAAGTCTAAGGGAGCTAATCGGGTAGTGGAGAGCTCCGATGAGACACGTTCATTAGCAGCCTTCACCGCCGCCACCTTAGCCTTCAGTGATTCCAGCTCTTTATTCGCCGCAAATTCACGCGCCTTTCCTTGATCGAGCTCAGTCACTACTGTTTTTAAGTTGCCATTCAACAAATCGTACTCCTCTCGGAGCACACGACATGTCTTCAGTGCATCCTCTTTTTCAGCCTCTAACCTCTCCAACACCATGGGGTTGAACTCCCCCATCTTCAAGATATCAGCCTGGAGCTCGGCAACAACAGCGTCAGGGTCACCCTTGGACTCGCGAATGGTCTTCAGACACGAGACCGCCAGCTTGGCCGTCTGCACAATACAATACATGCCATTATGCTAAACATTCAAATGAAAACAATCAAGGACATGCTTAGGCACGTACACTTTGGAACAGGTGAGTGCTGCGACGTATGTTCTGGGCCCGCTCAAATTCTGAAAGCACCCACACATTCGCAGGCGGAGGAAAAGCCCGCATCATGCCCCGCACAACGTCTGCTTCAGGAAATTCTACTAATTTGGAGGGTTTTACCGCATCCACCTTTCGAGGGCCCGAGCTCGAAGACGAGTGCATACGGTGGAAAGTCCCCTCACGAGACCTTTTATTACCTGATATCCTAGTCAGGTCAACGACAAATTTCTTAACCAGAATCCCCGGAAAGATAGGGGCAAAGCCCCCCAATGTCGAGGGCTCCCGCAGTGGCCCCTTACCCTTGTCGGGCGTACTTGAAACGGTCGCTTTTCCCTTAATAGGGCTCGAGTGTGAAGAACCCGACCCCGCTGTAGAAGACTCATCCAGAAAATCACCCACGTTGACATGCATGGGTATTCGATTCCGAACCTCCAACGCCCTGGCTCAAAGGAACGTCGGTCAACGGTTCAGAACGTGGAGCAACATATCCACCAGAAGGAGACCAAGCAAATGCTCTCTCTCTCGCCACAGATCCGTCAGGTTGAGGAACCATACCCTCTTGTTTTGAGGTCAATACTTCCAAGAGGCTGGCCGCACCATTAGGGCCTCCTACCACGTTTAGGATGTCCTGGCTAAGGGACCCAACCATTGCAGAAACATTGCTAAAACATTCATCATTAACGCGTTCAGGCACCACAGTGCTAGGGGGAGGTCGCTCGACTCCCGATACCTCTGCCGAAAACTCAACGGTTGCATCATTCAGGTCAAAGCTAGATGCAGACCTTATTTCAGGCGCCACCGCGACGACCGCCATTTCTGCAGCTTTCTGAGCCTCACGGTCGGCTTGAAGTTTCAACATCAGTTGTCTGAACCCCATTCTAACGAAGTATCTCAGAAAAAGGTAATCTACCTACAGAATAATCAGACTATCAGCATGATAAAATAATAATAAATAATTCAAGTATCACGGCAAGGTCGAAACACATGTTGGGGATCATATCGAATATGATTACCGATATACTTACCGATGTGGTTACGCTAAACGACAGAGAAAACGCAGAAAACTATGAACTTCAGAGTCTCTTACAAGCCCTACTTATAGACAGAGGCCTCAACTACGTCGAAATACACTTTCAACATCATATCGAATGTGAATTTTGACATAAGATCGAAGCTAAAATCCGACATCTTACCCTACTACGCGAAGAGCCGCGAGAATATAACAACAACCCCGACAACCCTATCACAATTTTCAAGGAACCCAGATACCAAGGGAACTAGAATTCAAACGAGGATCTCAAACTCGGCATTCATCACAAATGCACTCCCCACAAGTTTGATCTCCGTCATTTGAACTGGCGGGACGAAGGGTACAGATAACCCAGAAATTTTAAATTAAATTTGCGAATCCTTATCTCTAAGATAAGAATCCCCAAATTGGGGGACTACATGATATGGACATTTCCCGCATATTGGGGCAGGCCCAAATCAGGCCCATTTTGGAGCATATCGGGGATAACTTTCGATGTTATATCGGTAATCATCACCGATATGTTACTGTGGTCCCCGGATCTCGAGGTCTATAAATACGCGGTGCCCGGATCCCAAAACAAGCAATTATTATCCCTCAGCTACCACTCGTCATATCGAAATACATCACCGATGTTACTTTCGATGTCTCATTCGATATCGTGAATACAACACACGCTTGTGACACGTCATACCACCTCCTCACCGATCTCACATCGGGGGTCATCCCCGACATCACATCGAAGGCGATCACCGACGTCCGTTCGATCTATTTACCGATATTCCTCTCCCATCCAGGCATCGAAGCGTTGGTCTGAGGTGTTTCGGACCAAGCCTACACGAGACACGTAGTGTAGGTCTGATTTGAGATAGGCTCGTTGTATTGCCATACTACTCATTTGTAATCGACAATTGCATATATATATATATATATATATATATATATATATATATATATATATATATATATATATATATAACGATCTATCGCCAAATCACCTGGTATGTCGAAAATTGTATATCGAATATGATATTCGACATCATATTCGATATGTTGTCCAGATCTGTGCAGTTCCACCGTTTTGGGCATAACTTCCACTCCGGACCTTGGAATTGCAATCCGCTTGTTGCACTACGATCTAGACACCCTTGGCTTTCTAATGACATATCATATGGTGCCAGTTCGTTATACACAAATAATGTTGATCATTGCAATTGTGCCATCCACGTGACATAACACGTATTGCTACTATCTTATGTAGTATCAATATAGTTTTCATTTCTGCCGAAAACATGAATTCGAGGCTCGTACAAAGTAGAGATTGTGTATATATAACAAGTTGGTGCCAATGGAATTCAAGTTAAATTTTATATTATAAAACCTTACGAACTTTAAATAAACATTTTAAAATTAAGTTTCAAATATTAATATTCCCCCAAGTACCGAGACGTGAAGATCAAATTTACATTATATGTTGATAAAGTTTATTCATCTTCCCAATAGGTTAGGATATCCTGTAATTTAGATTGTCCGTTTGATTTAGAACATGCAGTCGCGTACAAAACCTGCTATTAAATAAGATTAATGCAAGTAATCCATAATCGTCTACATTAATTACAGACAAGCCAATAATGCCACATTATATTTTATGCCATTTTTCAGCACCTCGGACTACGCAACCTAGCTGCAAGTTAACTACACTACATGGTTAAGTATATATACAAGAACATAAAATGTACCGCATCCCAACAATTTGAATCTGTTTAACGTATTAGTTCTTTGAAGAACATGCCGTTGCGTCCAGATCCATAAAAAGATATATATGTAGAGAGAGAGGAAAACCTGTACTTTTAACTGGCAAAAAACCTCTTGTGTTATATTTATTAGCAAAATCCCCTAGTATTGTTCAATTGTTACCGCATGGAAACTCATTTTTGAGTTTGACCTGATTATAAGTTCTGTCAGTTTTGGCCTTGTTTTAAATTCTTTAAAAACATAACAATGGCCAAAACTGACAGAACTTATATATTTGAAAGTTATATAACTTTAAATTATATTTGAAAGTTAATTTACAAATCTTTAAAAAAGATCTTCCTTAGTAGTATTTTACATTAAAAAGTATTTTTGAGGTAACTCACACATATCTCTAATTATTTGGCATCATTAAATTTTTTAACTGAAAATATAATAATGAGGTTGAATCATTAAGTTTTAGATAATGTTTTCTATCAATAAAATAAAGTTCTCTCTCTCTCTCTCTCTCTCTCTCTCTCTCTCTCTCTCTCTCTCTCTCTCCCTCTCTCTCTCTCTCTCTCGGGTAAGTTTAGCTCAGTTTATGGGCTGAGTCGTGGAAGGCCTTTTTTGCCTTGGCTATAAATAACACATGCGGGTTTTGCTAATAAAAATAATACATGGAGGTTTTTACCAATAGAGATAACACAAGGTAGATTTTTGCATTTTACTCTCTATATATATTCTTAAAAAATAAGAAGTAAATTGCACAACTGTCGTCTCTGTTCCGGTCTTTGATTTGTCCACGTACTCACCCGATAATTTGTTAGTTTCATCCCCAATGAGGCTTCCATATGAGGAATATGGCTCTAAATCGCTGCTCTCCGGCCAACGTTTACCAATATTCTAATCTCGGCTGACATAATGTTTATTTTGATTTTGAGGGTTTTACTAATAGGCGAATCTGATGAGGATATTTAAACCAAGAGACGAGCCGCATAAAGTTGATTTTTGTTCAGAGTTTGATCATCAACCTTGACAAAGAACGGCAATGATGCAACTTTACTGAAAAACTCTTGACACCAGACCTAGATAGGGATACCATAACACTGCATCCAAGGTAAGCTTTGCTCCACTGTTTATCCTCCTTGCATGGTGTGACACCATCAAAGTTATGCTTCCGCCATGCATTATCTTCATTCATAAATTCCTCAATTTCCCCGTTTTCTTCTGATTACAGTAGTACGGATTTACCCCCAAGAAAAAGGCATTTTATTGATATTAGACTAGCTTGGTGCATCCATGTTTGAACGTAATTGGCATCTTTAAAGTCTTTTATGGTCTCTACTAACAAATTTTGAGCCACATGATATCTTCATTTCCAGGTCTGTCTTTTCTTTTCTTTGCCAAGAATTTCTTTACATGTCGATGCCTCATCCTCTCTAGTTTTCTTTAGTATGTCCACGTAACTTGTCCTCCTTGTCTCCTATTTTTAGAGATGAAAGTGATCGACTATGATGCACGAACACGGACATGGCGATACAGATTCTTAAAAAATTCGACACGACCAGGACACAACGGTATTTTTGTGTTAAAATATATTAAATATCACTAAAAAATATAGAATTAATATCCCTAAATTGAAGTTAAAATTCATAACGTTATAAAATGTAAATAAAGTTATCACCTACCATTCAAGTACTAGTTTCATACACGAATACAAACTAAAATGAATAACAATCAAGAATTATAGCATACTCAAGAACATAAAATACTATTCAATTTAACTAATGCACTAATTTTTCCCCTTTAATCAATTTATAATCTTTTTCTTTTAAATAAATCTTATAATTTTCTCCTCAACATTTCTAAAGTATGTTTGAGACAATCTTATCAAGCGTCAAACACGTGTTGGAGGAGTGTCGGAGAAGTGTGAGAATTATTTTCTATATTTTTATAGAGACAAGCCACGTGGCGTGTCCAACACGTATCGGAGAAGTGTCGGACGAGTGTCAGTGTTGGATACATGTCGGACACAGACATAACTAATGCTTTGAGTGTCGGTGTAGCATAGGTGACTGACCTCCTTCTCCCTTCTGCAATTTGTAGCTTTCTGATACTGAACCTCGAAAGGCTAACGTGGAGCTTGTAACCTCCCCAATCGTTAAAGAGTCTAGAGCTTTCTCCAACCCCAAAGCAGTCCTAACATCCATGAATCTTACAAAACCAAAATTTCCCCTAACTTATCTCTTTTATGAGGGATAAAAATGTTATCACAATCTTTCCAAATCTACAACCAACCATAATTATTCTGGGTAAGTTGTGAACTAAAATGCCGTGGTTGCCTTCATGCTCTCCTCCCTACTTTGTCACTAGTTTTAAGGAAAACAAATAACCAAAAAGACATTCATGTTAATACAAGCTTTATCGTGTACACTATTTATAAATAAATACGAATAAAATTTATGTAAACCAAATTATCAGTACAAGTGGTATTAATTAAACTAAAGTGCACAATTGTAATAGAATAATACTAATATTAGTATTTACTCTTCTAATTAAAAAATCATATCGCTACTACCATTTTAAGTTAAATTGTAAACATAATTTTAGTTATAATTAATATTACATAATATCTTAAAACTCTTATTATACTAGTTTTCAAGAAAATGATAGTTTGATAATTCAATTTATAATACTCTACTTACATCCACATAATATAAGTTATAATAGTATAGTTTCTACTTAAACTAACTTATAAAACTATCTATTTTTCTCTATTTATAAATTAAAATAATTACAGTTTATACCCTTAAAAATAGAATATTACACACTTCGCTCATACTAAATGTAATTTTACATTTTATCATCAAAACCTAAATAACTGTCATCTAGCCCCTACAAGATATAATATTATATTCTTTATCTAAACAAAATTATAATTTTATATCTTACAATCTAAACCCAAATAATTATAATCTACACCCTAAAAGTTATAATATTATGCTTCTGATAAACCGTTTTTATAATCTTATATTTTACCATCTAAACTTAAATAACTACAATCTATACACTATAAGTTAAAATGTTACTTTTTTACCCAAATAAAATTATAATCTTATGTTTTCTTTCTAAAATTGATAGCGTAAATTGGACAAGTAAAGAGGAAATACAAGAGAACACTCAAAAACACTCTTTACGAAATGAAAATCCACTAAAGAGTCTAGAGCCACTCGTTGCCTTAAGGAATCCACCAAAAGAAGTAAGAGTTTAAGTAAGTCAGAGACTTTATAAAGAAAGATGTTATTTTATTTCAATCTGAAGTGTCACAACATTACAAGGCCATGAGTTATTTATTGGTGAGACCCAGTTTTAGAATGACCTTTTGACTCTACAACTTCCTAGACATTAACCAACACAAATTAGCTTTTGGAAATATAAATTCTGACTGGAAAATGTGATAAGAATAAACTCAACTTAAAGACTGGTGAAAGTAATAGCTGAAATTAGCAGGGAATATAAAATGACTCAAACTCGCCAGAATTTGAAGCAGTTTGCGCAGTCTTAGTAAAACCATAATAACCCTCTAGAAAATTTCAAATGACCTATAGTTTGCTTCATTAAAAAGAGGATTAGCAGAACTTTCCAACCCCATGTTGCACGCCTTCTGGAACTTTTCGAATCAAAAACGGTTTTACGAAACTAGTTGGGTTTCTTGTTGGACAGAATGCTGAAATCTCATGTTACGACCCATAACTTTCTTGGACTTGTTTCCTTGATAAAATTCGATCATTGAACTTGATTCTCACTTGGATCATTCGCTTTCGCTGCGTTTAAACTCGTCTCTGAGTTTTCTTCATCACCTTCATCATCATCACCATGTTAAGGAGATAGATCAGCCACATTAAAAGTTGCAGAAACATTATAGTCTCC
Organism: Linaria vulgaris; assembly: GCA_948329865.1. Lineage (NCBI taxonomy): Eukaryota > Viridiplantae > Streptophyta > Magnoliopsida > Lamiales > Plantaginaceae > Linaria > Linaria vulgaris. Next base: position 48,983,826 of record OX415251.1, on the reverse strand, counting down.
GGGTAGTTCGATTTTGTAGGCATTCCCCCAACTCGTTGATGAACTTTGAATGGACCATTAGCTCGTGGTTTCAACTTTCCATGCCTTCCTCTTGGAAGTATTTCTTTCTGTAAATTAATCCAAACAAATTTCCTTCCTTAAAGGATGCGGACTAGTGTTGTTTATCAGCATTCATCTTGTATCTCTTATTTTGTTTGATGATCCGTTCATGTATTTCTTGATGCATTTTTTTTCATGAGTCTGGATCTTTCATCTGTATCTCCGTTATAAGAATGAGAAATTGGAATATGAGTCAAATCAAAAGGACCATTTGGAATGCTTACCGTATACAACTTCAAATGGACAATTTCTCGTTATTTGATTGCGGGATCGATTGTAGGAAAACTCAGCTTGTGCAAGTGTGAGATCCTATTGTCAAATATTGCGGCGCACTAGACTCCTTAATAGATTTCCCAAACTTCTATTAACAACTTCAGTTTGTCCATCGGTTTGGGGATAGTGAGACGTACTAAATTGCAAACTCGTTCCCATCTTCCACTAAAGAGTGTGCCAAAAATGGCTCATAAATTTGGAATCCCAATTTGAAGTCATTGGAATGCCATGGAGCTTAATAGTTTCTTGAAAATAAAGATCAACAATTATAGTAGCATCCATTGTCTTGTCACAAGGAACAAAATGAACTATTTTAGGAAATCGATCAACAACCACAATAATGGAGTCTTTTTTCCTTTGAGTTCTTGTCAATCCTGCGACAAAATCCGAGCTCACATCTTCCAAAGGGGCCATAGGGACTGGTAATGGAGTGTATTAGCCCGTATTTTGACCTTGAGATTTCTCTATGTTACAAATTCCACACCGATACACACACCTTGCAACATCCTTGTCCATCCTTGCCCAATATAAATTTTCTTTGACAAGCGCTAATGTCTTATCTCTTTCTAAATGTCCAGCAAGTCCACCGCCATGACTTCTTTAAGCTTATTTTGGCCATTGATGTACTCCAGAGCCTCATAATTAGAAAATAGAACAAATATTTTGGCAATAAGATAATGATTCCAATGGCTTAAAGCCCTAACAATTGCATAGATCTGTGTATCATAGTTGAATTATTTTGCGTACTCCCAATAAGCTTTTCACTAAAAAAGCAATAGAGTCACCTTCTTCGCTAATTATTGCACCGATTCTCACATTTGAAGCGTCACAATCAACTTCAAATACTTTGTCAAGACCTGGAAGTGCAAGCATAGGAGCTTGTGTCATCATTCTTTTTCACAAGATCAAAGCTCTTTTGCGCCTCGTTTGACCATTGAAACTTCCCTCATTTCAAGCATTTAGTAATGGGAGCCATGATCTTTCTAGGCCACGAAAGCTCCGTATGTCACGGATGGTTGTCAGAGTTAGCCAATTTTCAATCGCTTCCAATTTGCTAGGATCAACCTTGATGCCTTCGCTGGATATAATAAATCCTAAAAAGACAAGATTCTACAAAGAACTCACACTTCTTCAAGTTAGAATAAATTTGTTGCTCCCTCAATGTCTTGAAATTTTCAAAAAGATGCTCCAAGTGTTGTCTATCATTTTTCCTAAAAACTAAGATATCATCAAAATAGACAACCACAAACTTATCAATGTGAGGTTTGAATTCTTGGTTCATCAATCTCATGAATGTACTAGGAGAATTCGGAAGAACAAATGGCATCCCCATCCATTCATCATCGATCCTCATTCGGATTTGATGATATCCACTCCGAAGATCAATCGTAGAAAATATGGATGCACCATATATTGATAGTAATTTTACTTACCGCTCTACTGTCGATGCACATGCGCCAAGAACCATCTTTTTTTGGGACTAGAAGTGATGAGACAACACAAGGGCTCATGCTTTCTCTTACCAATTCCTTATCCATAAGTTGTTGCACTTGTTGTTGCAACTTCTCATGCTTCTTAGGATTCATCCTATAAGCTGCCTGATTAGGAATTGAAGTACTGGGAATGAGGTCGATACCACGTTGAATATCTCTTATGGGTGGGAGACCGGGTGGAATCTCATTCAAGATCACATCTTGAAACTCTTCAAGAATCGATTGTATTATTGATGGAATCTCATTTGTTCCTTCATGTTTCTCCATGATCATAGAGTAAAAACTTCATCAGATTCTTCCATAGCTTCATCAAATTGAGATTTCAACACCAACCAATTTTCTTCGTTTAGAGGGTTTAGGAACACCTCTAATTTCAACAGTCCCAATATAATATTAGCACTATCCTTTTCAAAGAAATATGTGTTCTTTTTTCCATGATGGATGACTTTTCGATCATATTGCCAAGGTCGACCCAGAAGCAAATGGCAAGCATCTATGAGCACAACTTCACACCAAACATCATCTTGATGATTCTTGCTAATGGATAAATGCATGAGAAACCACCTTTTATCCAATTTCATTTATTTCCTTTATTAAGCAATGAAAGCTTATAAGGATGTGGATGTACCTCCGTTTTGAGTCCCAACTTGTCCACCATTTTTTCGGCCACCATGTTTTCGCAACTCCATCCATCTATAATGACATTGCAAACTTTTCCTTTCGATGTGCACCTAGTGTGAAAAATGTTGTGTCGAAGCCAATCTTCCCCCTCTTGGAAAATTCTTAAGCATTTTCTAGCCCCAAGACTTTCTTCTTGATTGGCATAAGTTATTTCTTCATCTTCATTTTCTCCATGAGATTCGTCTTCTTCTTCTACAAGTGGTTCATCTTCCTCGAGAAGGGAGACAATTCTTCTATTTTGACAATCAGCAGCAAAATGCCCAAATCCGTGAAACTTGAAACATGGACGAGAGTTCTACTTCACCATTTCATTCTTTTTTGGTGGTGCCTTTGATGGATTTTTCTTTAAGGGAAACGGAGTAGAGGTAGATTCCTTCCCTTTGTTGGAGTGCTTCTTTATTCAATGAACGAGAGAGATTCTTTGGTGCTTTGTTGAGTTATTTTTCAACCTTTAATGGGAGCTTGATAACATTTTTATAGGTCCAATATGGCTGCAATTGGATGATATTAGCAATTTCAGCGTGCAATCCACCAAGATAACAAGCTATTGTTTGCTCCTCCAGTTTTACAATTTTGCATCTCATCAAAAGAGGATCAAATTCCGCTATACATTCTTCAACCGACTTTTCTCGTTGCTTGTGGTTTTGGAACTTGAGAAAAGCATCTTGTCGGTTGTTATTCGACAAGAATTTTCTCTTGAGCATCTTTTTCATCTTTTTCCAAGTAACAATTCACTCCTTTCCCTTATGAAGTCGTTGCTTTTTACGATTTTCCCACCAAATCGAAGCGTGTTTCAGAAGCTTCACGGCCACCAACTTCACTTTTTGATCTTCCGCCACTTCAGGATACTCAAATCTTCTATCCACCGAGTGCAACCAATCAATGAAATTTTATGGCTGCATTCTTCCTTGGAACTCCGTAACATCAACTTTGGTATTGAATGGATTCTGGAATCCTCGCCTACATGCATCTTGTTGTCTCACGCGTGAACTTGTACTCAAACCACGACGATGATGAAAGGGGTTGTCCACCTCTTCATCGGTTTGATCATCATCCTCTGAATCATGGTGCGACTCATCATTTTCCAAAGGTTCGCGCTCTCCTAGGCATTGTTGGAGCTCTTGCACTTGTCTCCTCAAATCTTGCAACTCAATATCACGAAGATCACGTTCACGCCTTGGAGCTTTGCCTGGAAAAATACTTCGATGAGGGGCCATCATAAATCTCGGCTCTCCTACCACTTTGATACCGATAAATTGGACAAGTGAGGAGGAAATACAAGAGAACCCTAAAAAACACTCTTTACTCAATGAAAATTTACTAAAGAGCCTAGAGCCACTCGTTGCCTTAAGAAATCCACTAAAAGAAATAAGAGTTCAAGAAAGTCAGAAACTTTATAAAAAAAGTCGTAATTTTATTTCAATCTGAATTGTCACAACATTACAAGGCCATACACTATTTATAGGTGAGACCAAGTTCTAAAATGACCTTCTGACTCTACAACTTCCTAGACATTAACCAACAAAAATGAATTCTTGGAAATATAATTTTTTACTCTAAAATGTGATAAGAACAGACTCAACTTAAAGACTAATGGAAGTAATATCTGAAATTATTAGGGGATATAGAATGACTCAAACTCGCAAGAATTCGAAGCAGTCTGCGCAGTCTAAGTAAAACCATAATAACTCTCTAGGAAATTCCTAATGACCTCTAATTTGTTTCATTAAAAAGAGAGAAAAAACGACAAGCTAGACCCATTATTTGCGCGTTTTCGCGAAACTAGGCCCATTCTTTCAATTTTTGCAAAACTAGGCCTCAACTTTTCATTTCGAATAAAAACTAAGTTCCAACTTTCATTCCAGTCAAATTTAAAATTTTACAGGGGCAAAACTAGTACTTCACTTCCCAAAAAATTAGAGTAATCCCGCTAACACTCCCCAAAAAAGCTAACCTCGAATCTAACCTCCAATCTTTTGAGTTATTACATTTGCACCCACAAATTAAATGATAACTATATTTAACATTTACTAATTTTATTAAACCAGGTGTAATAAAACTATAAGAGCGAATTATTATTTCTTAAAAAAGTATATCTTTATATATTAAAAATAATAAGATATTTAATTCCTTCATATATGTAAATATATAACAAAAAGAAAAAAATAATTATTTCATAAATATAATTTTTATTATTGAAATCCAAATAAATTAAAAAAAATTTAAGAATCGTCTTCTTCCCCACCCCACCCCACCCTACCCTACATTCGCAATCCATCACCACCACCGCAACTCCGCCGCGGTCGCGAATCGAGTGGTGGTGGTGATGAATTGCGAATCGCACCACCACCCATGGCGTCAAATCGCGGTGGCGCGATTGGACGCCACCACCACTGCAAATCGCGATGGTGGTGGCGTCAAATCGCGCGTTTGCAGTGGTGGTGGCATCCAATCACACCGCCGCGATTTGACGCCGGGGGTGGTGGTACGATTCTGGTCGGTGGGGTCTGTGAGGAAGACGATTTTTATTTTTTATTTTTTTATTTCAATAGTAAAAATGACATATTTTAAATTTAATATTTTTTATGTATGTATTTTCTTATTTTTTGAAGATATAAGGAAATATTTTTTAATAAATGTTTATTACTGGGTATAAGTGTAAAGGAAAAATGACAAATTAGCCCTATCGTTTGGACGTTTTCGCGAAACTATACCCAACGTTTGAATCTTTGCAAAACTATACCTGACCTTTGCATTTCGACAAAAGCTATACATCAACTTTCATTTCGGCCACAAAACATCATATTTCGACGTTATGACATCACACTCCGTTTTGGTCGAACGCAAAATAGAAATTTCAAAAATATATACATAAAAAATATTAAATTTAAAATATATTATTTTTTTATTATTGAAAAAAGAAAGACATATCTTCCTCACCAGACCCACCCCAACCCGCAAACGCCGTCTGCCCCCTACTCCCGCTGCCATCTTCCTCACCACCTCACCACCACCACGCTCACCCTACTCTGCCCCCTCTTTAAGTCCCGATTTCGATGAAAAATTCGATTTTGATTTCTAATCCCACCGCCGCCTAACTCCCCCCACCCCACCCCCGCTGCCATCTTCGATTTCTGCATCTGAATTTTATTTTGAATTCGTAGCAGTGGTGGTGATGAGCGACGGTAATGAGTGGTGATTTCGTAGCAACGACGGTGATCAGCGGTGATGTACGAGAAGCACTGTTGGTAGCGCTGGGGTGGGGGGGGGGGGGGGGGGGGGGGGGGTCTGGTGAGGAAGACGAGTCTTTTTTTCTTTTTTCTTTCTTTTTTTCAATAATAAAAATAATGTATCTTAATATTAAAGAATTAAATATCTTATTGTTTTTTAATAAATAAAGATTTACTTTTTTATATATTTATATATATTAAGGAATTAAATATCTTATTGTTTTTAATAAATAAAGATATACTTTTATTTATTTCTTAATATATATTAAAGAATTAAATATCTTATTGTTTTTAATAAATAAAGATATTCTTTTTTATATATTTATATATATTAAGGAATTAAATATCTTATTATTTTTAATAAATTAAGATATACTTTATTATATATTTATATATATTAAGGAATTAAATATCTTTCTGTTTTTAATAAACAAAGATATACTTTTTTATAAATTTATGTATATTCAAGAACTAAATATCTTATTATTTTTAATATATAAAGATATACTATAACGCCCCAAACCAAGCACCCTGCTTAGCCCAAAGCGTCACCGCTACAAAATTCATTAGAGAACACCTCACTTCTCTTTTGAAAGCTGCAGCTAACCCAAGTTAATCACAGAGCGGAAGCTAGAATCCAAAAAGTCTCATTTCAATATCTTCAGCTATCAGTTTCCTTCTACCAATATTCGGCTAAGCTTGTCCCATGCAATGAATTCTAATATTCCCATGTAAATCTGGAATGGAAACATGAAAATATTTTTATGAGTCAAAAGGACAGGATGAGATTTAATGCATGAGGATTTCGATAAAACATATTTTCGCGAAACAAGATTTTCAAAACAAGTTAATACTTTCATGCCAAATCATCACACGTATTAGATCAATCATGCCACGATTACGATTTCCTTATGACTCCCATTCGGCTTATGCCTCCCTCAATAACCGGGGGCGACCCGGAGACAAGACGACGTGCCTAGGTACACGTCCAAACTCAATTTCAAACACAAAACACTCCATCCCAACTTTGAATAGAGTTTTCAAGCGCCGCTGTATGCTGGAGTCAGCAACTGGTAGCCCAATGCTACCAAGGTGAATTTCAAGCGTCCAAGCCATGGCCCAATAATAATGACCAACTAGCTAGGTTAGCCTCAAGATTCAATCATGAGACTAATTTATGTACGATATTGGCAGTTTATATAACATGAAGCTCAATACGTGGATTGGATATCCACCAACACAACTTAACAATATCAAGCAATTTTACGAGATTTCATATAGAAATCAAGTCACGTGTCCAAGTAATTGAGCATTGCTTCAATAAACAAGCTTTTTCAGAGTCGTTTTTCAAAAATATCATGCATGTGTATTTCGTATAACGAGCATTTTGATATATTAGGTATAATTTCCATTCCAACAAAATATATATATATATATATATATATATATATATATCTTTAATCTCACCTCATCCCCGATGATTTACATTGCAGTCGCACTAATGTCGATAATTCCGCCAACCTTTATGGAAGTCGAAGCTCCTATCATTGGTGTTCATTCATACATGAGATACGTAGATCCGATAGATTAAGAAGTATACTCAGGTCCTAGTTAGTTTATATTCATTCCCTCCTTCTAACAAGTCACTTGCCTAAATACTGGAACTTTATATTTCTTAAGTACCTATTAGAACCTTGAGCTAAGAACCTTAGTGGGTGTCAGATTAATTTATCATCTCTTTGGACTTTTATTATTTTCATCAAGTCGACTTACTGTTAAGTGGAATACATATAATAACAATTAAACTAAAATTTGAATAATCAAATGAAAATAACGGAGTGTGATGTCATAACGTCGAAATATGACGTTTTTTTTTGGACGGAATGAAAGTTGGGGTATAGTTTTTGTCGAAATGCAAAGGTCATGTATAGTTTTGCAAAAATTCAAACGTTGGGTATAGTTTCGTGAAAACGTCCAAACGATAGGGCTAGTTTGTCATTTTCCCTAAGTGTAATTCTAAGATATTATAATTGAAATGTCGATTTTGGCCTCGACCAAAACGGAGTGGTGATGTCATAACGTCGAACTATTACAAGTTTTTTCCGAAATGGGCTAGTTGAGTCATAGTTTTTTCCGAAATACAAAGTACATGCTTAGTTTTGCAAAAATTGAAAGAATGGGCCTAGTATCGCAAAAACGCGCAAATGATGGGTCTAATCTGTCATTTTTCTTCTAAAAAGGGGACTAGTAGAGCTTTCCAACCCTATGTCGCACGCCTTCGGGAACTTTCCCAATTAGAACAGTTTTACGAACCTAGTTGGGCTTATTGCTGGACCGAATGCTGAGATCTCATATTAGAACCCATAACTCTCTTGGACTTGTTTCCTTAATAAAATTTGATCATTGGACTTGATTCTTACTTGGATCAAAATTAAATAGCATAATCTAAAATACAATTCAAAACTTTTATTTTCACCCTTAATTCACTCAACAACTCACAAATATAAAATTGCCCTAAATTAATACAAATCCAACACAACTTTATCCAATTAGTAGCAACACTCTCACTTATATTCATAATTATTTCAAATCACTGCGATCTACAACATAAATTGTTCGAAATATAATCATAATTGAAATTAATCAAAACTTGAAATAAGCTGGTAAAAAACGTAAAAAGTAGTAGATCTACATACCTTGCTGATAATAGACGATCTTGATACGTTGATTGGTAGCAAAAACGAGGTTTCGATCCCTTCCGTTACAATAAAGTTGGGTCAATAGGGACCGCAATTAGGTTCTTATTAACCGCCCATCCGGTCCTTGGAGGTCAATAGGGACTGCATTTAGGTCGCTATTGGCCGGTCCCTAGTGACCTCGGTCGCTTGCCATCAGAGACCGCAATTAGGTCGCTGATGAGGGTCAGTAGGGACCGGAGAATATTGCGGTCCCTGATAGTTTAATAGCAATAGGGACCTAATTGCGGCTCCTATTGCTGTTGAATAAATAGAAACCGCATTTCGGTTCCTATTGATTTTGAGTCAATAGGGACCTAATTGCGGTCCCTATTGTATGAGTAATAGGGACCGGAATTAGGTCTCTACTAGTATTCAGAGAGTATCTATGAATACTAGTAGAGACCTAATTGCGGTCCCTATTATTATTAGGGACCGCAATTAGGTCCCTACTAATATTCATAGATAATCTATGAAATTAGTAGGGACCTAACTGCGGTCCCTACTAATATTCATAGATAATCTATGAAATTAGTAGGGACCTAACTGCGGTCCCTATTACTATTATTAGGGACCGCAATTAGGTCCCTACTAATATTCATAGATACTCTATGAATATTAGTAGGGATCTAATTGCGGTCCCTAATAGTCTGCGAGGAAAATAAAAAAATACAATAATATTTCAGAAATATTCCGGAATATTATTGATTTTTTTGTAGAAATATGATTATAACAAGATCAAAACAGTAAAATAATAAAGAAAAAGTTAATATAATGACATGAAATTATTAATGAATGTAAAAAGATGAATGAAATGACTAATAATAAAAAGTAAAATATGTAGATCCAAACAAAAAGATGAATGAATAAAAAAACAAGTGAAAGAAAAGTAAGAAAAGAAAGATTGTGTTGGTGATTTGTTTTTGGGATTTGTGTTGGCAAAAAGAAGAAAAGTTTTTGTGTTGGGTGATTTTTGGAGAAAATAAGATAGTGTTTTTGTGTTGGAAAAGAAGATAGTGTTTTTGTGTTGGGTGTTTTTTGGAGATTAATAAAATTAGATGTGTAAGAGTGGTGAGTATATATAGAGGGGAGGGTGAAATTTTCAAATTTTTGGATTTCAGTGACCGCTCTTAGGTCACTAATATTGAATAGGGACCGCACTTAGGTCACTAATATTGAGTACTGATCGCAATGCGATCCCTGTTGCGTTATTAGGGACCTAATTGCGGTCCTTACTAATATTCATCCTTGAAATTTGATTTTTTTTATTGATGGTGGTGTGTTTGTGATTCTTAACAACCAAACTCATTGTAACATGTGAATTGAAGTAATAAATGATTGTAAAACCAACCTCTTAGTAGTTTAGTTGGGAAATAATAGATTGAATGAGATTGAGCAAGTTATTAACGTTCAACATATATTTCATGTTCTACAACTAATCATCACTAGTTAGTTGTAGTTGTTATTCGTTTTGATGCTTTACTTCACTAATGTTAGCATAGATATGATTATATATGTGGTTCAGTCATTAGATCAACTAATCATTATGCTTATATATGTATATACAATTAGTTTGTAAGTATTATGACATTCGTCGTGCAAAATAGTAAAAGAATATTCAAAACGGACTGTTCCCTCCACGTAATGTTTGGATTTACAATGCATCGTTGTAATTATTGTTATTTTAACTATTACAGTGGTAATTATGAACTAAACAAACAACGCGGCACCTCAAATCATCATAAAATAACGATTTTAAATTATGAATATTAGTAGGGACCACAAACCGGTCACTGTTGACTCAACAGGGACCTAATTGCGATCTCTACTAATATTCATACTTTAAAATCGTTATTTTATGAATTGATTTCGCTATGTTAGTGGTTTTAAGCAACAACCTCAATACTAAATGTGAAAAGAAGTAATTAATGGTTACAAAACAAGTAATTTAGTTATTGAATATTAGATATTGAATGTGATGGAGTGAGTTATTAGATATTGAATGTGATCGTTGTCGTTGTATAAATTAAGATTTTTCAAAACGGGTCGTCCCCTATATAATTTTTTAATTTGCAATTAAAGATGTGTAAATATGGTTGGTTTAACAATGAATAGGATAATTACGAACTGCACAAACAACGCGCCACCTCAAATCAGCGGGAAAACCTAATTTTTAAGTATGAATATTAGTAGGGACCGCAATTAGGTCACAAATATGGGCAATAAGGACCGCACTTAGGTCCCTATTGACAACGGCTAGTTTCAATATGGACCCCTTCATCACCAGAACTCTCAGCCAAATCATACATCTCATCCAGGGTCGCCAGTGGATCATCATCAACACCATCACCACCCTCATCAACACCATCTCCCACCTTATCAACACCAACATCACACTCATCATCTACACCAAGGTCCTCTGCCTTATCACCCATCATATCGAGATCATCACTACTCCCCGACTCATTAGTATCAAAATCATCGACATACTCGGTGGTGGTGGAAGTACCTGGAGCAAAAGGATCTGGTCTCGGACATATCGGCCTCGGAACCCCAAATGCGCCTCCGCTCCTAATAGCATTCCCCATGAACAAGTTTGTCGGAAGCTCTCACACTGGTCGGCCTGTCTCCATCTGCATGTCCTCTCTAAAACCCCCGAGCCAGGACAACATGGAGTCGACTCTCGGGTCTTGTGTCCTCCTCAACTCTCTGTTCTCCTCTTGGACTTGCATGAGCAACTCCCGCCTGTAGTCTCGCTCCCTCCCGCACTCCATGCCGAAGTCCCATGGATCAGCATAGCTCGGTAAACCCTGCGCCTTCCCCTTCTTGATCCTCCCTATGGCCTTCTTCCACGTATCAACGTCCCATTCCGGCAAGTCCTTATCTTCTACTGCGTCCAAAGTTTTCTTCCTCATTTTCCTCATGTAAGTCTTCTGTTGAATTTTCAAAGATAATTTAAAAGAGAAATTAGTTCAAAGATAATTAAAAAATTAAATTAGAATCAATAATTAGCTTATAATAAGAAAGTGTAATGAATTCATAAGTGGTAAACGAGTACAAAATTTAAAACACTTACGTAAATAAGTCTCGTCGCCTAAGACTTCCACTCCCGCCTCAAGGGTACGCCTGTACCCCTGCCAGTGTTCGACACCCTCCTCGTATGTCCTGCCTTGTAAATCTCGTCGTGCCTGATAGGGTGGGTGCGGTTGGGCTGATTCCTCTCCTTCAAATTTAAAGTAATAGTTGGTTAAAATTTTTTTTTTATTTAAATGTTAAAATTCTTTTTTTAAACTAATCAATCATTTTAAAAAAAAAAAAAACAATAATCTTAAAAATTAACATTTTAACTACAAATAAAATATTTAATTTTAAAAAAAAATAGCGGTCGCCGCCGAATCTCCTCGTAGTCAATGGAACCACCGTAAAAGATGGTGGGCGCCTCGCCGTCCTCCTTACCGCCTCGCCTAGCTTTCTTTCCTTTCACAGACTTCTTCTTATGATCTTCAGTGTACTAGTGTGCTGCCTCCTGCTCCTCCAAACTCTCGCTCATCCACGACGTCTTTCTCTTGCCCCAATACTTTTCCTTGTCCTTGTTCCTCATGTACTGATCCTTCGCCTTGTTCATCATATGCTTGTAAAGCCCCCTCGCCTTCAGCTGGTATGCCCTATGTACTTGATCCTTCTGTGACCGCCGGATCCCATAGGTATTCTACAAAAAGGATAAATATTAAACAACAAATTAATACACTAAATTCATAAACTAAATTAAACAATATTTGAAAAACACTATATTTAATACACTAAATTAATAAATATTAATAATTCATTAAAAACTCACCATAATCTCGCGTACATCTCTATTCGTACTTTCTCAGGAACATTCAAGTAGGAGGGCCAAAACTCACTCATAAACTGTCGAATGAGTAAAGTGATCGACTTCGCAATCTCACGACTGAGAGATTTAGAAAAACAACCCCGCTTCAAGTGAATAAGTGTCTTCTTTTCCCCATGCCTAACCGTCGTAACCCCTACATTTGGTCCCCTACTCGGTCGATTCTGGCTCGGTCCTGGAGTCTCGATCGACCTCTGACTCGATCCAGCTCCAGTGTCGGATACAAGTGGTGGAATCTGAAGTCTGTTAGACTCGACTGATTGGGGCACGTGAGTCCCAACTGAATCTAAAGTTTGTGGCCGTGGCAGCTGGGATGCGGTGGACTCTGATGATGGGTCTAACACCCGCTCCAGGGACGACCGCCTCATCGTCTACAAATAACTGTCGCTGGAATGCAGGTGTCCTCGATGTAGATCCGTCACCTGACCCGAGTCGCGGGACAGATGGCTCGGCTGGATCGCTAGGCTCTGCACCACGACCCGATCGGATAATCCTTATAGGTTGGTAACTACCTCGACCCCGCTACCACTACTACACCACGGCCAACACCACCACGCCCAACATCTCCACCAACACCTCCACTACCACTAACACCACCACGACTAACGCTGTCAGTACCAACACCTCCACTACCACCAACATCTCCACGGGAAGCACTACCACTAACTCGCCCAACACTACCAATACCCGATACCCCACCACGACCTCGACCTCCAGTACTGCTAGTGGTCTTACATGAAGACATGCCGAATATATATATGTACTGTAAAAATAAAAAAAATATAACATTTAAATATCAATTCAATATTTAAATAACAATATTACATTTATTCTAACATTCAACATCTATATAATCTAATAATCTTACTAATTCAAATTTAACAATTTAATTTTCAAATCAAATTATAAACTAATCTAATCTAATCTAACAATCCAATTTTCACAATTAATTATAAACTAATCTAATCTAATTTAACAATCTAATATTCACAATCTAATTATAAACTAATCTAATCTAATTTAACAATCTAATTATAAACTAATCTAATCTAATTTAACAGTCTAATAAACTAATAATCTTACAAATTAACAATTAACCTACTAATTATACACTAATTAATCCAATCTAATCTAACAATCTAATAATATTCACTAATCTAATCCTTTTTTAATCATTCACTAATCTAATCTAACAATAATATTTTTTTTAATCATTCACTAATCTAATTTAACAATCTAACAATCTGACTAATTAAAATTTAATAATCTAATTTCACAATCTAATTATAAACTAATAATAATCTAATTTCACAATCTAATTATAAACTAATCTAATCTAATTTAACAATCTAATTTTCACAATCTATTTAAAAACGAATCTAATCTAATTTAACAATCTAATTTTCACAAACTATTTATAAACTAATCTAATCAAATTTAACAATCTAATTTTTACATCTAATTATAAACTAATCTAATCTAATTTTGCAATCTCATTTTCACAATCTAATTATAAACTAATCTAATCTAATTTAACAATCTAACAATTTTTACTATTGTAATCCTTTTTTTAATCATTCATTAATCTAATCTAACAATAATCTTTTTTTCTTTAATCATTCTCTAATCTAATTTAACAATCTAAAAATCTTCACAAATTTATTTTTTTTCTTAATCATACACTACTCTAATCTATCAATCTAACATTCTTTACCAATTAACTATCTAACAATATTAATTAATACAACAATCTATCAAAGTAACACAAAATTAACACAAATTAACAAATTAACATAAATTAACAATCTAACATTCTTCACTAATCTAACAATCTAACAATATTAAGAAATTAACACAAAATTAACAAATTAACAATCTAACTAATCTAATTAATCTAACAAAATTAACAGTAATTAACAAAATTAACACTAACTAATCTAACTAATCTAACCAATCTATTTTTTTTAGTTAATTATTCACTAATCGGATTTAATAAAAATTGAGAAAAAAACAAAAAAGAGGAAAATCGAAGCTACCTTGGCGCCGACGACGAAGAGGCGGCGGAAATCGACGGAAAACGGAGTGGAACGGGGGACAGAGCGGAGACCGACAAAACGGTCGGAAAAGGGGCGGAGAACGGACGGAGTTGGGTTGGGGACTCAATTTGGGTCGCCCCTTGCACTTCAAGTCGCTCAAACAGTCGGGTCGGGTCGAATCGCGCAAGAAACAGGCGGAGAGGGTGATGGGTTTGCTGAAATTTGGAAACAAAAAAAAAGATTTTTTTTATTTATAGTAAGAAATCAGCGACCTAACTTAGGTCGCCGATTCTGTCCGCCAAAAATTAGGGCTAAATGCCTAATTTTAGCCCACATTTTGGCCCAATTTCGGCCAAAATATGTGGCCCAATTTGAGTTGGGACTTTTAGCGACCTAAATTAGGTCACTGAAAGTCTCAGTGATTTTGAGCGACCTAATTTAGGCCGCTGATGCCTATTGGGACTTTCAGCGACCTAAATTAGGTCGTTGTTGCCTTCAGCAGTCACTGAAGGCGAGCGACCTAATTTAGGTCACTACTGGGCGGTCCCTATTGTCCGCCCAGTCTTGTAATGTTCGGCCTCTGTCTTTCTTCAAAGTTTGAGTGTCTTAGTGTGCGTTGAAAAGACAAAGTGGCTTCGAGGTTCAAAATCTATACTATTAACTAAGAGAAGAGCTCATATAGACACGAACCGGTGGCTATGATACCAAAATTTGATTTACCCAAAATACCCACACTTATTCTCTAAAATCAAATCAAAACAACAAGGACATGAAAGTCATTCCTTTAAATTTTAAA
Source organism: Linaria vulgaris (assembly GCA_948329865.1). Lineage (NCBI taxonomy): Eukaryota > Viridiplantae > Streptophyta > Magnoliopsida > Lamiales > Plantaginaceae > Linaria > Linaria vulgaris. The sequence continues at coordinate 48,968,591 of OX415251.1, read as the reverse complement.
AACTGCACTCTCTAAGTTATATTCACTACTCACATTTTCTCAACTTCTTTTTTTCTCTCTTCCATCTGCTCAGACATTTTTTTTTCTCTCAAGCTCTTGATTAATCTCCATGTTTTTCTCTTCCTTTCTGTCACCAAAATGGTAAGCCGAATTTAATTTCTTACTTTACTACTCTAATTAATACTCTTTGTTAAATTATTTGCACACTTCCAGAAGTAATTATTTTACTAATATTTTATCTTCTTTCTTTGCATAGGGAACTTGAGTACGGGATTCTGTCAATTTTTTGAGCCGTTATTTTTTAATTCTTTGTATTCAAAGTAAGAGCATACTTTGAATTTGTTTATCATCTAACCATTTTGCAAAGTTTAGCACTATTTGTTAATTCATTTTTCTTCGTTTCATTCTGTTGCCAGCCACGCCCATGTGGTCATGAATTGTTTATCCTCCCGCACTCCATGCCGAAGTCCCATGGATCAGCATAGCTCGGTAAACCCTGCGCCTTCCCCTTCTTGATCCTCCCTATGGCCTTCTTCCACGTATCAACGTCCCATTCCGGCAAGTCCTTATCTTCTACTGCGTCCAAAGTTTTCTTCCTCATTTTCCTCATGTAAGTCTTCTGTTGAATTTTCAAAGATAATTTAAAAGAGAAATTAGTTCAAAGATAATTAAAAAATTAAATTAGAATCAATAATTAGCTTATAATAAGAAAGTGTAATGAATTCATAAGTGGTAAACGAGTACAAAATTTAAAACACTTACGTAAATAAGTCTCGTCGCCTAAGACTTCCACTCCCGCCTCAAGGGTACGCCTGTACCCCTGCCAGTGTTCGACACCCTCCTCGTATGTCCTGCCTTGTAAATCTCGTCGTGCCTGATAGGGTGGGTGCGGTTGGGCTGATTCCTCTCCTTCAAATTTAAAGTAATAGTTGGTTAAAATTTTTTTTTTATTTAAATGTTAAAATTCTTTTTTTAAACTAATCAATCATTTTTAAAAAAAAAAAAACAATAATCTTAAAAATTAACATTTTAACTACAAATAAAATATTTAATTTAAAAAAAAAATAGCGGTCGCCGCCGAATCTCCTCGTAGTCAATGGAACCACCGTAAAAGATGGTGGGCGCCTCGCCGTCCTCCTTACCGCCTCGCCTAGCTTTCTTTCCTTTCACAGACTTCTTCTTATGATCTTCAGTGTACTAGTGTGCTGCCTCCTGCTCCTCCAAACTCTCGCTCATCCACGACGTCTTTCTCTTGCCCCAATACTTTTCCTTGTCCTTGTTCCTCATGTACTGATCCTTCGCCTTGTTCATCATATGCTTGTAAAGCCCCCTCGCCTTCAGCTGGTATGCCCTATGTACTTGATCCTTCTGTGACCGCCGGATCCCATAGGTATTCTACAAAAAGGATAAATATTAAACAACAAATTAATACACTAAATTCATAAACTAAATTAAACAATATTTGAAAAACACTATATTTAATACACTAAATTAATAAATATTAATAATTCATTAAAAACTCACCATAATCTCGCGTACATCTCTATTCGTACTTTCTCAGGAACATTCAAGTAGGAGGGCCAAAACTCACTCATAAACTGTCGAATGAGTAAAGTGATCGACTTCGCAATCTCACGACTGAGAGATTTAGAAAAACAACCCCGCTTCAAGTGAATAAGTGTCTTCTTTTCCCCATGCCTAACCGTCGTAACCCCTACATTTGGTCCCCTACTCGGTCGATTCTGGCTCGGTCCTGGAGTCTCGATCGACCTCTGACTCGATCCAGCTCCAGTGTCGGATACAAGTGGTGGAATCTGAAGTCTGTTAGACTCGACTGATTGGGGCACGTGAGTCCCAACTGAATCTAAAGTTTGTGGCCGTGGCAGCTGGGATGCGGTGGACTCTGATGATGGGTCTAACACCCGCTCCAGGGACGACCGCCTCATCGTCTACAAATAACTGTCGCTGGAATGCAGGTGTCCTCGATGTAGATCCGTCACCTGACCCGAGTCGCGGGACAGATGGCTCGGCTGGATCGCTAGGCTCTGCACCACGACCCGATCGGATAATCCTTATAGGTTGGTAACTACCTCGACCCCGCTACCACTACTACACCACGGCCAACACCACCACGCCCAACATCTCCACCAACACCTCCACTACCACTAACACCACCACGACTAACGCTGTCAGTACCAACACCTCCACTACCACCAACATCTCCACGGGAAGCACTACCACTAACTCGCCCAACACTACCAATACCCGATACCCCACCACGACCTCGACCTCCAGTACTGCTAGTGGTCTTACATGAAGACATGCCGAATATATATATGTACTGTAAAAATAAAAAAAATATAACATTTAAATATCAATTCAATATTTAAATAACAATATTACATTTATTCTAACATTCAACATCTATATAATCTAATAATCTTACTAATTCAAATTTAACAATTTAATTTTCAAATCAAATTATAAACTAATCTAATCTAATCTAACAATCCAATTTTCACAATTAATTATAAACTAATCTAATCTAATTTAACAATCTAATATTCACAATCTAATTATAAACTAATCTAATCTAATTTAACAATCTAATTATAAACTAATCTAATCTAATTTAACAGTCTAATAAACTAATAATCTTACAAATTAACAATTAACCTACTAATTATACACTAATTAATCCAATCTAATCTAACAATCTAATAATATTCACTAATCTAATCCTTTTTTAATCATTCACTAATCTAATCTAACAATAATATTTTTTTTAATCATTCACTAATCTAATTTAACAATCTAACAATCTGACTAATTAAAATTTAATAATCTAATTTCACAATCTAATTATAAACTAATAATAATCTAATTTCACAATCTAATTATAAACTAATCTAATCTAATTTAACAATCTAATTTTCACAATCTATTTAAAAACGAATCTAATCTAATTTAACAATCTAATTTTCACAAACTATTTATAAACTAATCTAATCAAATTTAACAATCTAATTTTTACATCTAATTATAAACTAATCTAATCTAATTTTGCAATCTCATTTTCACAATCTAATTATAAACTAATCTAATCTAATTTAACAATCTAACAATTTTTACTATTGTAATCCTTTTTTTAATCATTCATTAATCTAATCTAACAATAATCTTTTTTTCTTTAATCATTCTCTAATCTAATTTAACAATCTAAAAATCTTCACAAATTTATTTTTTTTCTTAATCATACACTACTCTAATCTATCAATCTAACATTCTTTACCAATTAACTATCTAACAATATTAATTAATACAACAATCTATCAAAGTAACACAAAATTAACACAAATTAACAAATTAACATAAATTAACAATCTAACATTCTTCACTAATCTAACAATCTAACAATATTAAGAAATTAACACAAAATTAACAAATTAACAATCTAACTAATCTAATTAATCTAACAAAATTAACAGTAATTAACAAAATTAACACTAACTAATCTAACTAATCTAACCAATCTATTTTTTTTAGTTAATTATTCACTAATCGGATTTAATAAAAATTGAGAAAAAAACAAAAAAGAGGAAAATCGAAGCTACCTTGGCGCCGACGACGAAGAGGCGGCGGAAATCGACGGAAAACGGAGTGGAACGGGGGACAGAGCGGAGACCGACAAAACGGTCGGAAAAGGGGCGGAGAACGGACGGAGTTGGGTTGGGGACTCAATTTGGGTCGCCCCTTGCACTTCAAGTCGCTCAAACAGTCGGGTCGGGTCGAATCGCGCAAGAAACAGGCGGAGAGGGTGATGGGTTTGCTGAAATTTGGAAACAAAAAAAAAGATTTTTTTTATTTATAGTAAGAAATCAGCGACCTAACTTAGGTCGCCGATTCTGTCCGCCAAAAATTAGGGCTAAATGCCTAATTTTAGCCCACATTTTGGCCCAATTTCGGCCAAAATATGTGGCCCAATTTGAGTTGGGACTTTTAGCGACCTAAATTAGGTCACTGAAAGTCTCAGTGATTTTGAGCGACCTAATTTAGGCCGCTGATGCCTATTGGGACTTTCAGCGACCTAAATTAGGTCGTTGTTGCCTTCAGCAGTCACTGAAGGCGAGCGACCTAATTTAGGTCACTACTGGGCGGTCCCTATTGTCCGCCCAGTCTTGTAATGTTCGGCCTCTGTCTTTCTTCAAAGTTTGAGTGTCTTAGTGTGCGTTGAAAAGACAAAGTGGCTTCGAGGTTCAAAATCTATACTATTAACTAAGAGAAGAGCTCATATAGACACGAACCGGTGGCTATGATACCAAAATTTGATTTACCCAAAATACCCACACTTATTCTCTAAAATCAAATCAAAACAACAAGGACATGAAAGTCATTCCTTTAAATTTTAAAAACTGCACTCTCTAAGTTATATTCACTACTCACATTTTCTCAACTTCTTTTTTTCTCTCTTCCATCTGCTCAGACATTTTTTTTTCTCTCAAGCTCTTGATTAATCTCCATGTTTTTCTCTTCCTTTCTGTCACCAAAATGGTAAGCCGAATTTAATTTCTTACTTTACTACTCTAATTAATACTCTTTGTTAAATTATTTGCACACTTCCAGAAGTAATTATTTTACTAATATTTTATCTTCTTTCTTTGCATAGGGAACTTGAGTACGGGATTCTGTCAATTTTTTGAGCCGTTATTTTTTAATTCTTTGTATTCAAAGTAAGAGCATACTTTGAATTTGTTTATCATCTAACCATTTTGCAAAGTTTAGCACTATTTGTTAATTCATTTTTCTTCGTTTCATTCTGTTGCCAGCCACGCCCATGTGGTCATGAATTGTTTATCCTCCATAATTGAGACACAAATGGCTGGATGAATTGGATTAGTTGAGATTAATTGGATTAGTTGAGATCCAACTTATTCAATTAATTTGCAAGGCATTTTCATGCCTATATAAAGGAGTCTTGCTTCATTGCAAAAATCATCCGAAAGAAGTATTCACTTCTATATCTCAATATCTCTCTCTCACTAATATAATATATATATATATATATGTATTTATATATATATATATATATATAGTTCATGTAGTTTTTCGATCGTCGAGGTTTTTAGTTCGTGGATCGGGTGAATATTATTCGAGTAATATATTCCACCGCCGAGGTCCAGGAACGCGAAGGATTCGTTGTCGGGTTCGACACGGAGGATCGACGATGTAAAAGGGAACGTAACTAGCTATCGACTTATAAATGTATAAATAATTTATTGTTTATGTCTCGTAATTCTGCTGCGTAAATTTATTTCGATAGTAGTATCGACGTTATTATTCATTAAACTGTTGGCGGCGGAGTTGTGGTGTGACTAGTGAGAATATGGTAAAGGCGGTTCTGTCAAAGGTAATTGGTTATTAAGCGGGACCGTTGTAACCCCACCAATTACTTGGGAATCTTAAAATTCTGTCTGGTAAGACGAGCTATCTCTTTCCGGGGGTTTACTTTGCACGATTCTGATCTACGAAACTCCCCAACTTGCTGGTATAATAGTTTAACAAATAATAACATTGTTATTAAATCAATAAAATGTCCAACATTGGTATCAAAGCAGTATGGTTATTTTGATCCTACGTTGTACGATACCCGATGTTAGGATTAAATAAATAAAATAAAATTGTTTATTTAATTATGTTGCTAATTATATATTGAGAAATATAATTTGGGATTATACTGAGCACTATTCTGCGCCGAAGGGCTGTCCGGGTTTAGTCTCCTATATGTTAATTTGCGGGAATATTAAATTAAATAATTATAATTGGACAATGTGGCGCAAGAGATGATTCTGAAGCTTAGCATTTTTTCGATCTTGTGACGTGTATTAATTATTCTTATTTAATTTTAGATAAATGCGGCAAATTATTTATTGTGTGTATCATATCCCGAATTGTCCATTTATGTAGTGAAAATGGCGTCGAAGGGAATCATTGCCGATTTGAACAAGGGAGACAAATTGGATGGGGAAAACTATGACATCTGGCATCGTAAGATCTAGTATGTCCTGAACGAGCAAGAGGTCATAGAGACTCTTACCCATACAATTGAGGCTCCTAGTGAATCTGCTCGCACTGTTGAAAATTTTGAAAGGCACCAACAAGACCTTGTCGCCTATGACTACTGGATGAAAAAGGATCGATGTGCGCGCTTTACTATGTTATGCAGCATGCACAATGATCTAATTGGTGAATTTGAAAATTTCGACACGGCGAAAGAATTATGGAATGCTGTGAAAGCTAGATATGGAGGCACGTCGGCCACCAGACTTCGTGGTTTAACGATGATATTTGACACATACAAGATGCGCTCTAACCACAACATAAGGCAGCATCTTAGAGCTATGTCGTCAATGATTCGTTAACTAAAGTCTGCTGGTAATGAGTTGACTGACGAACAACAGGTTCAGGCGGTGATACGTTTACTTCCTGGCTCATGGAAGACCATGAGCCAAACTATGACGCATAGTGAGCATATCAAAACATTTGATGATGTGGCACGTCATTTAGAGTTGGAACTAGAGCGCCTAGAGGCAGCTAATGCTAACGGTTCTGCTTATGTGGCCGAGTCTTCCAGAGCGCGTGAGGCATTTAGGCCCAGACGCAACAGGCATGCAAAAAAGGAAGAAGTGCGTGCTGGTCAGGTTCAGAAGACCTCCAACACCAACCAGCGCCGAAATAGGGGCAAGCGTGGTGGTGCAAAAGCTACCAAGGGGGTATGCTTCAACTGTAACAAAGAAGGTCATTTTGCTCGTGAATGCACTGAGCATAATAAGGTACTTTCTAATTTTTCCCAAGTGCTTATATAACTAGTCATGTTATGGTTGCTCATAGCTCTTCTACGTGGATTGTAGACTCTGGGGCAACTGAGCACATAGCTCGGGATAGAATTGGATATGTGGAGTACCGCCGAGTACCTGTTGGCAGTCGAGACATGAAAGTAGGAAATGGAGCTAGCGTTGCGGTGTTGGGAATCGGCACGTACAAGCTCGATCTGCGCAACGGATGCACTCTTTTACTACATGATGTTTTGTATGCCCCAAATATTCGAAGAAATTTACTTTCTTTGGTTACGTTGTTAAATCTTGGTTTTCGCTTTATGTTTGAAAACAATAATGCTTCCATATTTCTTGGGAACACTTTGTACGGACGTGGTTTTATTCGTGATGGTTTCGTAGTAATGGATTTGAATTACCCTATCATCGATGAATCTATTGTTCTATATGCTATTTCGAATAATGCAGATTCTAACGTGTGGCATTCCAGACTGGGTCATATAGGGGAAGATCGGATGGCAAGATTAGCTCGAGAAGGCCTATTAGTAAATCTCGCTAATGTCTCTCTTCCCACATGCCAGCACTGCCTGGTAGGGAAGGCAAAAAGAAAACCATTCGGTAAGGCCAAAAGAGCATATTTTCCTTTGCAACTTATTCATTCTAATATATGTGGACCAATGAACGTCAGGGCAAGACACGGTGGTGTCTACTTCATTACATTTATAGATGATATTCACGATACGGTCATGTATACTTGATCTCCCATAAGTCAGAAGCATTTGATTGCTTTAGACAATATATGGCAATGGTAGAGAATCAATTGAATTCGAGCATTAAGGCTCTTCGAAGTGACCGCGGTCGTAAATATTTATCTGAGCTATTCAAAAGGCTCTGTGATGAAAGAGGAATCAAGAGACAGTTGACGATGCCTTGTTTTCTGCAGCAAAATGGTGTAGCGGAGAGAAGGAATCGAACACCTCTCGAGATGGTTAGATTAATGATGGCGCATGCTAGTCTCCCAATATCCTTTTGGGGCGACGCTCTTCTAACTGCTGCCTACATTCTTAACCGAGTGCCCTCTAAGTCAGTTAGTTCTACCCCCTAAGAAATCTGAGTAACTTGCGTCCTCGGGGTTCTATGGGATACGTTCTCAGCAGTTCTCCTAGATATGGGAAGCTAGGTCCTAGAGGAAATAAGTGTATCTTTATAAGATATTCTGAACACTCTAAGCGCTATGTTATGCTTGGAGAACGTGAGGATGGTAGTGTAACTGAAATTGAGACACGAGAATGTGGACTTCATTAAAAATGAATTCCCTAACACGGGTGATGTTGATAGGAGTCTAGAACTCCAAGAGATTTCAGAGGAAGTGACCCCAAGTCGCCAAGTTGAGAATGAAAAAAAAAATCTTCACACTCCTAGGGACAGTGGTAGTGACTTGACTTCGAGTGGGAGCTTTCCACTTGAAGAGAAATCACAAGTCTCTCAGCTGCGTAAAAGCTCACGTGAAAGTATACGCCGTCGTCATTTTGAGATTGAAGGGGAAGCTTTTATCGTGGCTCCGCAAGATGATGGAGAACCTAAGAATTTCAAGGAAGTTCTTACATCCCATGTTAAAGAAGAATGGTTAAAAGCAATGACAGATGAGATGGAGTCTATGAGGACAAATCAAGTTTGGGACTTGGTTGATCTACCACCTGGGCGTAAAGCTATAGGGAGCAAATGGGTTCTCATGCTTAAACGCAAGTTGGATGGATCGATAGACATGTATAAGGCTCGATTAGTTGCGAAAGGATATACTCAACAAGAAGGTATAAACTACGAGGAAACGCAAGTTGGATGGACCTGGAACTCTACCAGATGGACGTAAAGACAGCATTTCTCAATGGAGAACTAGATGAAGAGTTCTATATGGATCAACAAGTAGGGTTTGAGGTCAAGGATCAAGAGCGCAAGGTGTGCAAGCTTAAAATATCCATTTATGGCCTTAAATAATCATCTAGACAATGGTACTTAAGATTTCATCGAGCTATTCTGATGAATGAGTTTACGATGATTGAAGAAGACTATTGTGTGTATGTCAAATGGTCCAAATGGAGTTTCATAATATTATCATTGTACGTTGATGATATTCTATTGGCGGGTAATGACAAAGGGATGATTGTCGCCACTAAAGAGTGGTTATCTTTTAACTTTGAAATGAAAGACATGGGTGAAGCAGAATACATTCTAGGAGTTAAGATCTCTAGAGATCGCTCTAAGAAACTTCTTAGTTTGTCCCAATAGACTTACTTGAAGAAGGTTCTAGAGCGCTTCCAGATGCAAAACTGCAAACCTATCAACACCCCTATCGCCAAAGGTGAGAGCTTATGCCCAGAAATGTGTCCTAAGACTCAATCCAAAAAAGAGCAAATGGCTCGTGTTCCTTATGCTAGTGCCGTTGGGAGCTTGATGTATGCAATGATGTGTACTCGCCCAGATATTTGTTATGTAGTTGGGCTAGTAAGTAGATTCTAGTCGAACCCATGACTTGCTCATTGGAAATCAGTCAAGAGGATTCTTAGATATCTGAAAGGAACAATGGACTATGTACTTTGCTATCAAGGTTCAAATTTGCAGCTACAAGGTTATAGTGATGCTGATTGGGGCAACGACCTTGATGAGCGCAAATCCACATCTAGGTACGTATTCTTCATGAACAATGGCGCCATTACTTGGAGTAGCAAGAAACAACCTTGTATAGCGTTGTCCACCATGGAAGCTGAGTACATAGCATGTTCTGCAGCAGTGCAAGAAGCTATTTGGTTGAGAAGATTCCTTACGCACTTAAATATTGTAACTGATGCCTCAGATCCAGTAACTATATTTTGTGATAGTTCTGCAGCTCTGACACATGCAAAGGATTAAAAGTATCATGAAAAAACCAAACACATTGATCTAAGGTTTCACTGCATACGGGACATGATTACGAGAAATGAAGTAGTCCTAAAATACATATCTACGACTTGCATGGTTGCTGATCCAATGACCAAACCTATTGCTAGAGATGTCTTTCAGACTAATGTTAAAAGTTTGGGATTGCGTAGATTGTTTTAGTTGACATTATTTTTTTTACTTCATTTGGATATTAATGTAATATGATGTTCATTTCAAGTTTGATTTCATATAGCATTTCTGTTGATACACACACTGAAGTATGTCAACAGGCATGATTGGCTCTCTCACACGAGCGATCGCCTCTGGCGCTAGGAGAGCTAGCAGAGATGAGATAAATGTGTCCCTTACTTGTCTTGCAGAAGATGAGTTCAGAGGTTGATACAAGTATACATCGCCTTAGTTTGATATTAAGAAGAGATCCTTGATGTTAAGGATCGAACATAGATTTTTCCAAAAATCTATGTAGCCTGTGTAGTAAGCCAGATGTGAGATCTCTTCGTTGCTATGCGAAGCGGATGAGTGATGGACTCAAGCTAGTCACTAGGGTGATTGGGCTAAGATTTATGCGGTGTCGATAGACATACACTCTTTTATGTGTAAAGAGTATTCCACCGCAACATGTGTTTCATACTACATGTGCTTGGACGACCATTTGTAAGAGTGAGCGAATGATTCCCTGTTTCCTCACTGTGTGAGCTACATATCATTTAGTGCCCTTATTGACTTTTGACTATGTCACGACGTCGATGATTTGATGATAGCTACTTTAGAATGTTATCTATGAGCATGATTGATTCGGTCTAAAGGGGCATTAATGGGAAAGCAGTCAAACCAAAATCAATTGGCACGAGGGCAAAGGAAGACTATTTGATACCGCATCCCTGATAGTGTCCATCGTTAACGAATAATTGCGCGTTAAGTATGCGAAATTGTTATGGATTATATCATGAGAGTTTGGAGTTAAAGTATGGCCTTGAGGTTCAACCTCTTGAGGGATTAGGCATTCATTTAACTGATGCGATCAAATGAGTCTATGGCATATCGCGAAGATATAGGGATTGTGCTACGCTGGTTTTCTTTAGCAGAAGATTTGGTGTAGTGCTCCCGACCTTGTAGGTGTTCTCGGTGGTCGCACGAACTATTAACTAGTATGAAGACGATGAAAATACACTAAGAGATGCACGACTGGATTGTGCCCACTATGTACGAGTGGGAGATGTTGCCAGCCACGCCCATGTGGGCATGAATTGTTTATCCTCCACAATTGACACACAATTGGCTGGATGAATTGGATTAGTTGAGATTAATTGGATTAGTTGAGATCCAACTTATTCAATTAATTTGCAATGCATTTTGATGCCCATATAAAGGAGTCTTGCTCCATTGCAAAAATCATCCGAAAGAAGTATTCACTTCTATATCTCAATATATCTCTCTCACTAATTTATAATATATGTATTAGTTCGTGTATTTTTTCGATCGTCGGGGTTTTTAGTTCGTGGATCGGGTGAGTATTATTCTAGTAATAGATTCCACCGCCGAGGTCCAGGAACGCAAAGGATTCGCCGCCGGGTTTGATAGGGAGGATCGACGATATAAAAGGGAACGTTACTAGCTATCGACTTACGGAGGTATAAATAATTTATTGTTTATGTCTCGTAATTTCGCTGCATAAATTTATTTCGGTAGTAGTATCAACGTTATTATTCATTAAACTGTTGGCGGCGGAGTTGTGGTGTGACTAGTGAGAATAAGGTAAAGACAGTTCTGTCAAAGGTAATTGGTTATTAAGCGGGACTGTTGTGACCCCACCAATTACATGGGAATCTTGAAATCGTGTCTAGTAAGACGAGCTATCTTTTTCCGGGAGTTTACTTTGCACGATTCTGATTTACGAAACTCCCCAACTCGCCGGTATAATAGTTTAACGAATAATGACATTGTTATTAAATCAATAAAATCTCCAACACATTCAACAGGCAACCTATGCACCTCATTTTCTCGAAATTTGTTTACAAATAGAGTGAGTGCCATTTGTCTTATATCACACTAAATTCTTTCATAATAAAAATGAATCTCAATCAATCTTCTTCTCGGAATGAATTTTTATTTATTGTTGTTGTATCCTATTATGAACTTTTATAATTGAGAAAGTTCTTCAATATTTGTTTTTATTTGACATTGGTAAATATTTTTTGGTAAATATTGAGAAAGTGGTTATAAAATCTCGGTAAAAAGCTAGAAAAATTGAACTAAGTCAATATAGCAACAAAACTGTAGATTTGTGTGTGATACGGTGATATCTCTAATTTGTACATGAAGTTATTTGGGATTAACATGCAGAGATCTAAAAGTTTTTTTTTTGGAGGTTGCAGAGATCTAAAAGTTAAGCACTTAGAAAATAGAGATTTGGTGATATCTCTATATTATTGTATGAGATATAATATTACTAATCTCCTGCAATTATTTAATTTGGCATTCGTCAAACATGTATTTCATTTATTATTTTATTTGATCAATTCATCAATTATTATTGCTCCTTATTCTTTAACAAATACGTTCTCTTTTCAGTCTTACAACGTTGGATAAGGGATCGAGAAAAAGAAACTTTGAAACTTACGAAATTTGTTTAAGAAATTGCTCCACTTACATTGAAATTGGTACTCGGTTTCATTTGTTAGTCTCGTTATCACTTATCGCTTTTATTGTTAGTTTTAAATTAATACATCAATTATTGCTCCTTCAATTGATATAGTACATGGTTAAAATGTTCGTTTTATTTTTTCAACTTATATATTTAGACGTTTCATTTATAAAGTTCCTAATTAGATCATTTTGTTCTTTGCAGGATTTCGAGAATTCGATTATATATCCAATATATTTCATACTATAGATAAGTTGAGCAAGGATGCAAGTTAATAATTTAAATAAATGACGAGTTTGTTTTTCGAGTTTTCGAATTTGTGTGGCGTCACTATACATTTGGTTGGTGCCTTTGACATTCTTGAACTTAATGTTTCTAAGAAGTTTTGGTATACTCTCATATGAGAACATATATTTGTATTATTAATAGGAAGTTTAGTTTGGACAATTAATTTTCATAACTCATGTCATGAATTCATTGTGTTCTTAAACAATTTATAAATTTTAAAAAAAAATAATTTATAATTTTTATTATGTAAATTCTTAACAAAGCATAATGTGTTCGCGACGCCCGATAGATTAAATTTCTCTAAAAATTAATAAAATTTGCACGCGGTTTCCGCGTGTGTCAAAGTTGCTAGTATATATATAAAAAAGGGAGGCAGTTACCTGCAAGAATTTTTATTATTATTTTTTAAAATTTCATTTCATTTATCGTTCGAGTATATTATTTTCTAAATCAAACGGCTGTTAGGAAAATCTAGGTACCTGTGATTTGATTTTATGTAATTTTAAAGACAGGCAGCGATTCCGCGTTGCCTGCCCTTTTTTAAGTTCTTTTCTAAATCAAATATGGTAGGTAGCGTCGAAAACCAGGATTCGTTTTCCACAGTGGGAAAAGTGGCAATTCGCTTCCTACCACCTGCTGTCTATATGAAAGCATTCTTGTAGTGACCTAGGCCGTGGTTTTCGGCGATCCCCATGTAGAATCACGTTTTTGCTTCCTATTTTTTCTAGTTAGTAGTTACAAGAGAGTACTAGCTAGCGATTGGTGATAGGGGCTTTTCTTTTGCTATCTTGTCTGAGGCAGCAAATATGTACTACGAAGCAAGTGAAAGAAAATATAAATATACGGACTGATACTAAAGTAATGCATACACATGTGTTATTAAGTTGATCAAACTGCAACATTAATTTAAGCGCATATCGAAGTCATCAATTGCTTCTGTTACAGATCATGGTTGGATTAAACACTTAATTAATTCATTATATTAACTCATTACGCTCAGGTGAACATCAAATTAGATGCTAGGGGGAGACTTGTGCTCTCGCCCCGTTGAGATCTTGCCATGTGTACAACACCCACCCACTTTGTATATGTGACAAGATCTCAACGGGGCGAGAGCACAAGTCTCGCCCCTAGCATCTAATGTCCCCATGTGAACATAGAGTTAGCCAGCTACTTCCATATCTTTTGTAGTCCAATATTCACCATAACTACACTTTTATGAGAACTGTGAAAGCAAAACTATAAACATACATGTAAACAGTTTTGACAAAAATGACTTTTTTGATTAATCAGAAAATATTGTTATGGTCACAAGTACTCTCACAAACTAATTCCTTTAACAATGTCCGCAGTATGTCCGCACAATTTTTTCTCTCCGACCCACTAAAGATGAATAAAGCGCCAATCTCTTTTCGTTCCCCAAAGTCCTTGACAATCAACAATGCAAGACAACAAGAAGAAGAGAAGCCTTTTGATTTCCAGGCTTACGCGGCGGACAACATCAATTCTGTGAACTTCGCCTTAGAAGCAGCGGTGTTGCTAAAGGAGCCAATGATGATTCACGAGTGAATGAGGTATTCTCTTTTCGCGGGAGGCAAAAGGGTGAGGCCCCTTCTCTGCATTGCTGCCTGTTAGCTTATGGGTGTGATACGGCCCAACAGATTCTCACTAATGTTGCGAGGCCCAATCGTATTAAGAAGAAGCCCACATGGCTTAAAGATTATGGGAATTAGTTAATTAAGTATTTTGGTCTTAGATTAGGAATTTATGTTTAATTAGAGTAATATTAGATTTCTATTTCCTTTAGTAGTCTAGGTTTATTTGATTAAGGATTAATAGTCTTATTATAAATAGTTGGAGTCATGTAATTTTTATTCATTCAAGAACAATAAATCTTAGTTAAATTTTATTTTCATTCTCTCTTCTCTCCTAAAATATCCTTGGAGCTCGTTCTAGCTCGAATAGAACCCTAACCCTAACAATTGGTGCTTTCATTGACCACTTGTGATCATGCCTCCCCGAAAAGAAGGATCTACTTCCTCGGACGAGGTCTCCCTTGCTAAATTGACAGAAATCGAAACAACAACGAGCCAACGTTTTGAGTCAATGATGCAGTTGATGACGGCCATGCAAACTAAATTGGAGACAGTTGTTGATCAAACTAATCTTCTCATGCAGGCAAAACAAGGTGCACCCCCAACTAGACAGCCTACGCAAGCATACCAGGTCCACAGTCCGTCCCATTCACAGAATTTTAATTCGTTCTCCCCTACCCCAGATTCACTGCCAAAGCAACCCAAGGTGCACCTCCCACCTTTTGATGGCTCCAACCCTAGGAATTGGGTTGCACAAGCCCAGCACTATTTTCGTTTGTACCATGTTCCGCCCAAAAACCGTATCTCGCATATTTCGTTCTATATGCAAGGTACAACCCTGAGTTGGTTTAATTGGATGACTAATAACGAGATGATCAGTACATGGGAGGCGTTCGTTCAAGATTTATTTTCACGATTTGGCCCATCATCTTTCGAGAATCATCAGGCTGAGCTTTTTAAACTACGTCAAGTTGGGACAGTTATGGATTATCAGAAAGAATTTGAACAACTTTCTAATGTGATAGGTTTATCTCATGAGGCGCGCATGAATTGTTTTATTTCCGGACTGCGAACAGATATTCGTAATGAATTGGCAGTTATGAAACCACATTCCATGCATCATGCTGTTGGTTTTGGACAACAGACCCCGCTTTGTTCCTAGACCTCAAGCAGCTTCGCCACCGATTTTGCCTACCCCGACACTCGCTTTACCCCCACCCCAACCTAAGCCTCCCTTACCAATCCGACGCTTATCGCCTAGTGAGATGCAAGCACGCAGATTAAAGGGCCTATGTTTTAATTGTGATGAAAAATTCGGACCCCTACATCGGTGTAAGACCCCTCAGTTTTTAATGTTGTTGGAGGAGGAGGACTCCCCATGGGATGTCATGGATCATGATAGTACTACTTATTCCTTACCAGAGCACGACAACATACATGCTGTGATAGAGGATTCACCCGTCGGCCAATTTCACTTGTCACTGGCCGCATATCTGGGTCTCGCTTCACCACAAACATTGCGTTTAGTAGGCTATATTAAAGGTCAGCCCCTAACCATTTTAATTGATACTGGTAGTACTCATAATATTATCCAGCCCCGCTTCGCTACTCAGTTGCAGTTGCCTGTTTTGAAAGCAACTCCAATCAAAGTAATGGTTGGTAATGGCACGTTTCTACAATGTGAGGGGCATTGTGCCAACACAAAGCTACGCCTCAGGAACACTGACTTCAGTGTTCCTTTGCTGGTTTTACCAATCCAAGGTGCAGATCTGGTTTTAGGCATTTAGTGGTTACGTCGGTTGGGAGAAATCAAGGCCAACTTTGCAATACCTCGAATTTCCTTCGAATGGGAAGGGCAACAGCTTGTCCTGGAGGGAGACTCTACGGTTTCAGAAGCCACGCTGTCACAGGTACGCCGCATGCTACAAACAGGCTATGTTGCTTCTATTCACATGTTAACGATGGTTCCCAATCCAGAGACTATTGGTCATCAGCCCGACAAAACCTCAAAGGTTACGCTTGAGTTAACCAAACTCATTAAGAACTTTGACATTATATTCTATGAACCTAAGAGTTTGCCTCCTCACCGTATACATGATCATCATATTCATCTTGACCCACAATCAAAGCCAGTAAACTCCCGACCTTACCGTTACCCACATTACCAAAAAGCAATCATGACTGAATTAATTTCAGAAATGCTTGCAACAGGTCAAATTCGTACGAGTACCAGTACATTTTCCTCCCCTGTTTTACTGGTGGGCAAGAAAGATGGAACATGGCGATTTTGTGTTGACTACAGGGGTTTGAACGCTATCACTATCAAAGACAGGTTTCCCATTCTCACTGTTGACGAATTGTTGGACGAATTAAAACGGGCAACGATTTTTACCAAGTTGGATTTAAGATCGGGTTATCACCAAATCCGTGTTGCTGCACAGGACATTCACAAAACCGCATTTCGGACATGTGACGGGCACTATGAATTTTTCGTAATGCCTTTCGGCCTAACGAATGTACCGTCCACTTTCCAATCGGCCATGAACGATCTGTTCCGTGAGCATTTGCGTAAATTCGTTTTGGTGTTTTTCGATGATATATTGATCTATTGCGACACTTTAGAAAGTCATTATCTTCATTTAAAATTGGTTTTCCAGCAACTGTTGACTAACCAGTATTTTGTTAAACTCTCTAAATGTGTTTTTGCGGTCCGTCAAGTTCATTATTTGGGTCATATCATTTGTTCTGGTAGTGTTTGTGCTGATCCAGATAAAGTGCATGCAATGGTTGCTTGACCGGTGCCAACGTCACTCACGGGCCTACGGGGATTTTTGGGGCTTACGGGATACTATCGCCAATTTGTTCATCACTAGGCTACCGTCGCCGCTCCCCTCACATCTTTATTAAAGTCGGGCGAGTTTACATGGGGTACATTGGCTCAGCAAGCCCTTGACGAGCTAAAAAAGAAAATGCAACAACTACCTATGCTAACATTGCCAGATTTTAATATAGTTTTTGAACTAACTAGAGATGCCTCTGCGGTTGCTGTTGGGGCAGTTCTTTCCCAAAATCAGCGGCCTTTGGCGTTCTTCAGCAAGAAAATGTCCCCTCGCATGAGTGCTGACTCGGCCTACAATAAAGAATTTTATGCGTTAACCGAGGCAGTCAAGAAATGGCGTCATTATCTCCTAGGCAGAAAATTCATCATTTATACCGACCAACAAAGTCTAGGGCACATTCTTACTCAGTCAGTGCATACACCAGCCCAACAAAAATGGATAATCAAATTACTTGGTTTTGATTATGAGGTACGGTACAAACCTGGGCGTGAAAATGTCGTGGCTGATGCCTTGTCTCGGGTTGATGCGAGTGTTCACTTTGCCATCTCCATTCCCACTTCTTCCTTGTTATCCGACTTGCGCCAGTTTCTCCAATCCTCGCAAAAGGGATTAGAGTTAGTCAATGAATACGAACAATTGGCAAGCACAGATGTGAACTATATAGTGCAAGATGGGTTACTATTTTATAAAAACCGATTATTGGTGCCAGACTCTAGTGGGTTGCAAGATCAACTACTTCATGAATTTCACTCTACACCACAAGGCGGACATTCTGGAGTTTCGGACCGAGGATCAATGTTCCTAAGCAAATTTTGGGTTGAACTATTCAAGCAGCTTGGTATTAAACTATGCTACAGTTCGGCCTATCATCCCGAGTCAGATGGCCAAACCGAAGTGGTGAATCGATCTTTGGAATGCTATCTCCGCTGTTTTAGTATGGATGAACCAAAACAGTGGTCGAGATATCTTCCTATGGCGCAATTTTGGTACAATTCATGCAAACATTCAGCAACACAAGTTTCCCCTTTTGAGGCACTATTTGGGCGACCCCCGTTTACAATACCAACATACATCATAGGTACATCCAACAATCAAGCCATTGACACTACGCTTACTGTCAGATCTGACATGCTCAACAGAATCAAAAACAATTTGCACACCGCACAACAAAGGATGACTACGCAAGCAAACAAACATCGCACCGATTTCACGTTTGAGACAGATCAGTGGGTATACCTGAAGCTGCGAAGCTATCGGCAGCTCTCGGTTCGGCGCGCGGGGTGTCACAAGTTTTCACGCCGCTTCTACGACCCTTTTCACAAGTATGAGCTAGATCTGCCAGCTGGGTCACGGATCCACCGCGTCTTCCACGTGTCAGTACTCCGACCGCATCATGGGCCGCTTCCGACCGATGTCATCGTGCTACCGCCGCTGAACGGGGACGACGTAATGATTGCGCCGCCCGAAAGGGTGTTGGAGCGACGGGTTGTGTGCAAAATATGAAGAAAGTGACGGAATGATTGGTGAGTTGGTTGGGCTCGTCGAGTGCGGACGCTTCGTGGGTGGATGAGGATGAGGTGGCACGACTTGTGGGTGGGGACGGTGGCGGAATGGAGATTCGGGGTGTAGACCCGCCGTGGACGACGGAAATGGAGGAAATGGGAGAGCAGTTGGGGGCGGCTGCTATTGTGGGGAGAAAGAGTGTGCAACCTAATTGGGACCCTAATGACTCTTCACATGACCATCAAGACTTTATACCATCAGGCCAAAGCCAATTGGGTCGGGCAGATCTACCACTGGGCCTTGAGGACAAGGCCTCTTTTTCAGAGGCGAGCATTGATACGGCCCAACAGATTCTCAGTAATGTTGCGAGGCCCAATCGTTTTAAGAAGAAGCCCACATGGCTTAAAGATTATGAGAATTAGTTAATTAAGTATTTTGGTCTTAAATTAGAAATTTATATTTAATTAGAGTAATATTAGATTTATATTTCCTTTAGTAGTCTAGGTTTATTTGATTAAGGATTAATAGTCTTATTATAAATAGTTGGAGTCATGTAATTTTTATTCATTCAAGAACAATAAATCTTAGTTAAATTTTATTTTCAGTCTCTCTTCTCTCCTAAAATATTCTTGGAGCTCGTTCTAGCTCGAATAGAACCCTAACCCTAACAGGGTGGCAAAGAACCAACGGCCATACTGACAGCCTGTGCGGTTGAGATGATTCACACTGGCAGTTTGATGCTAGACGATTTACCCTGCATGGATAACAACGATCTCCGTAGAGGAAAGCCCACAAACCACAAAGTATTTCAGGAGAACGTGACTATAATGTCTGGAAACGCACTGCTAGCTCTCTCGGTCGAGCACCTGGTCACTACCATGCGAAAGGAAGTGCCTGCTAGTAACATTGTACAGGTGATTGCTGAGGTGGCTAAGTGTATTGGCTCCGATGGACTAGTAGGCTGGCAGCTGGCTGATATCGACTCAGAAGGAATGTTGGAAGTGGGCTTGGACCATGTGCAGTTCATCCACCTCCACAAGACGGCGACTCTGTTGGATGCATCCGCAGTAGCAGGTGGTGGGAATGATGAGCAAGTGGCGAAGTTGAGGAAGTATGTGAGGTGTATCGGGTTGTTGTTTCAGGTGGTGGATGATATACTCGATGTAACAAAGTCGAGTCATGAATTGGGGAAGACTGCTGGCAAGGATTTGGTGTCGAATAAAGCGACATACCCGAAGCTGATCGGGATTCAGAGATCAAGGAAGTATGCTGCTGAGTGGAGTAAAGAGGCCCAGGGACAACTTGCTGGATTTGATCCGGAAAAGGCCGCTCCATTGGTTGCTCTGGCTGATTACATCATTTACCTGGATACCTGATAACCGATAATCCGGTTGTGCTTGACATTATGTCTTACAGCGTCTTAACTTACAAAAGAAAATTCAGTGTTAGTTTGATACAAGAGCATTCAGAAAATGCTCTTCCTGTTAATAGATCGAAATCATTATTAAATATTGTAAATCATGTGACTGATATCAATTTAATCAAACTAGTTATTTGTCACCTGACTAAATTCTTCGATACATCACATTGATTGATTTTCTATTCACTATTATCATTGAAGTCGAATTTGATAGATCAAGCAATAAAATATCATATCATAAGCGAAAAGAAAGCAAGGTGTGCTTCAATTCTTACAGAATAGAGGACAGGAATGTTGGGTGTTCAGAATAATATAGAGCTATATAAAAGGTTTTGGGGTTATTTAGGAAGTTTGGAAGACTTGAGGAGGTTTTTACAAATAAGCAAATGCAATATCTAAAATGGAGTACAATATACACACGCCTGAAGCTTTATATTTGCTTGGCTTTTTTTGCTTGATTACAAAACACAAGTGAGAGCCTTATTTATAGGCAGCACTATCGGCTCTTCCCACAATTCCTAGCCACAAATTTCTTCATTAATTACATATTAGGTAGTAGTTATATTTCTAGAGAATTCACACAATTATAAGCCATTATCCAGATTAAACAATTGATAGAGAAGTCTAGAATTTCTTGTTGGTTAAGAAAAGCTGAAGGATCAAGAATTATGAATTATAATTTTAACACTCCCCCTTAATTCATAATTCCACCTTCATTTCGTAGTTGCACGATTTGTTCTGCGGCCACTGCTTTTGTGAAACTGTCCGCGAGTTGTTCCTTAGTGTTTATGAACTCCAACTAAATTTCTTGATCTTAAACTAGACTTCTGATGAAATGATGTCGCAGTTCGATATGCTTCGATCTTGCGTGAAATACTGGATTCTTCGTCATTGCAATAGTTGACATGTTGTCGCAATAGATTACTGTTGGGGCTTCGTGTTTCTGCTGCAAGTCTTCAAGAATTCTTCTAAGCCAAACAGCTTCTCGCGCTGCATCTGTGGCTGCGATATATTCTGCTTCTGCTGATGAAAGTGATACCGTCTTCTGCTTCTTTGATGTCCACGATATTATTTTTTATTCAAGATAGAATATGTATCCCGACGTACTTTTACGGTCGTCAACTGATCTAGCCCAATCACTGTCAGTATAGCCGATGAGATTATTCTCTTTTTCCTTGACATACTCGATGCCGAACTTCTCCGCACCTTGTAGGTATCGTAGAACTCTTTTTGCTGCTGCATAGTGCAATTTTCTTGGATCATGCATAAACCTCGATATCAGGCTGACTTGATATACAATATTTGACCATGTATTCGATAAATAAATCAGGGAGCCTACTAAACTCTTGTACATTTTCTGATCAACCTTTTCAGCACCGTCATTCATCATCAACTTTTTATTGACTGCAAGTGGTGTGAATATTGGCTTGCAGTTCTGCATCTGGAATTTCTTTAGAATTCCTTTGAGATATTTTTCTTGAGAAATGAATATTTCTCCTTTGGATTGGCGGACTTGAATTCCCAGAAAATATTTCATAAGCCCAAGATCAGTCATTTTGAACTCTTGCATCATTGCCTTTTTAAATTTATCCATCATTTCTGCACTTGTGCTTGTATATATCAAATCATCCACGTAAAGACAAACAATGAGAAAATCTTTAGTACCTTGTTTCTTTACTTAAAGTGATGGTTCACTCTGGCTTCTGGTGAATCCAGTCTTCTGGAAATAGCTGTCAATTCTGGAAATAGCGCTTTCTTTAGTCGATAGACTTTGTCTTCTTTTCCTTTGACGATGTAACTCTGCGGTTGCTCGACATAGACTTCTTCTTCTAGATCTCCGTTCAAAAAAGCTGATTTCACGTCCAGTTGATAAATTGGTAACTCTAGTTGAGCAGCAAGAGCTGGCACGAGCCTTATAGTCTCCATACGTGCAACTGGAGCAAATGTTTCATTGAAGTCGACGTCTGGCTGCTGTGAATATCCTTTGGCTACTAGGCGTGCCTTGTGTTTCTGAATTGAGCCATCTTCCTTGTACTTCGTCTTGTACACCCATTTAAGGCCAATAACACTTTCCTTCGGGAAGATCTACAAGCTCCCATGTTTTGTTCTTTTTAATACTCGCCATTTCTTCGTCCATTGCTTTTAGCCAGATTTCTTCTTTAGCGGCTTCGTCAAATGTCTACGGCTCAACGGTAAAAAATGCTACATCACATGATTCATAAATATCTCGTAAGCTACGTACCTTTCTGATAGGAGTTTATAATTCTAGATAGAATTCTCCGGATGGTCCTGCGATACCTGGACATGGACCTTGGTCTGGACTTGCAATTGGACCGGTACTAGATAGACATTATTTGTCTTCGTATTCTCTTCCCAGTTCCACGACTGCTTTTCATCAAAGATAACATCTTGAGAAATGATAAGCTTATTTATTCTTGGGTCTAGTAAACGATATCCCTTGGATTCGTCACTATAACCAATAAAGATTAACTTTTCTCCATTTTCATCAAATTTTTCACGTTGCTGGGAATGAATATGAGAATAAGCAATGCATCCAAAAACTTTGAGATGGTGTACCTATGGCTTTCGGTTAAACCGCGCTTCATATGGCGTCTTGCTTGGTAAGGCCTTAGTTGGTGACCGGTTCAAGATGTAAACTGCCGTTGTCACAGCTTCTGCCCAAAAAGTTTTAGGAAGTCCTTTTTCTATCATCATGCTCTGGGCCATTTCAGTAATCGTGCGGTTTTTCCGTTCGGCAACTCCATTATGTTGTGGGCTATAGCGGACTGTTAATTGTCTATGGATGCCATTTTCTTTGCACTAGTTCATGAAGGCTCTTCCAATGAATTCTCCACCTCGATCAATTCTGAGGGTCTTTATTTTTCTGCCACTTTGATTCTCGACTTTCGCCTTGAACTCCAAGAACTTGGGAAACGCCTCTAATTTTTGCTTCAAAATATATATCCACATCATTCTTGTGTAATCATCGACAAACAGAAGAAAGTGCATGTTGTCGTTTAGTGACGGCATCTTAGTTGGTCCAAAAACATCGGTGTTGACTAATTCCAAAGGAGCATTGACTCTGTATGAAACTTTTGGGAATGGCAGGCGATGCATTTTTCCATAAATGCATCCTTCACATGGTTTGTCCCTGTCTGGAATATCTGGAAGGCCATAAACCATATTTTTCTTTTTCAATATATTTAAGTCTTTATAGTTTAGATGAACGTACCTCAAATGCCAGATCATGTGATCATTAGTGGTGCTTTGAAGTACTATCTTCTCCGTCAAGGACAAGGTAAGTGGAAATCCCTTGTTCGCAGCCATTTTTATTTTTGCCACAACAAGACTTTTCTTTTTATCAATAATAACACAGTGGTCATTATTGAACTCCACTTTATAATTTTTTCGTAGCAATTGGCCGACACTGAGTAGATTTTGGGTCAAACCTGGGACATAGAAAACGTCTTTGATGAAGTTTGTCTCGCCCTTTCTTGTCTTTACTGCAACCGTGCCTTTTTCGATAATTTTGTGCTCTTTGCCATCACCGAGCCTTACTTCTGATGAATATGAGTCGTCTAGCTCCACAAATATATTTTTATTTCCGGACATGTGATTGCTGCAGCCACTATTAACATTCCAAGTACTTTCAGTTTTTTGTTGTGAATTGAAACATGAATAGAGTAACTGGTTATTGTTCGCCTCTTCGGTAAAGTTGGATTCGTTAGTATTGTCGTCGTCTTTATGCCAGCAATCTCTGTCGGAATGGTTGGCATTTTTGCACCTTTTGCACTTGAATCGGCAATCCTTCGTGGCCTGATTATTTATTCTTCATATTCTGCAACTCGGCTGATAATTTGAATTTTGATTATCAACTCATTTGTATGGATCGCGTCGCTGGAAATTTTGGTTTCTGCCGCGACCTCGTCCTCCGCCTCGACCCCCACTTGATGTTGAGGCATTTTTTCTTTCCTGGTGGCTATCATCATTTTTTGCGTCGCCTGTAGTGGCTTTGACTTGGAAACCCTGTTCAAAGTTTTAATTCGCAATCCGACTCATTCTTTTTTCATTAGCCTCTAATGACCCCATGAGTTCGTCTAAAAACAATTTTGATAAATCTTTACCTTCCTTTATGGCTGCGACTACGTGCTCAAATTTAGCTGGCAAGCTCCGTAGCACTTTTTCGACAATTTTCCTGTCTTGGACGTTATCTCCATATGCACGTATTTGGTTCACAATTATTGTGACCCTTGAAAAAATCTCTTGAATATTTTCATTTTCTTTCATGAAATTATTATCAAACTCACGCCATAAATTTTGCAATTTAATGGAGATAACTCTATCAAAGCCACCAAATTATTTATGTAAAACATCCCATGCATCTTTTGATGTTTTAACACCCATTATGCGAGCAAGTATGGATCGACTTACCCCCTGGTGCATAAAGGACAAGGCTCTAGCATCTCTGGTCTTGTTCTCCTTATGCTCCTTCTTTTTTGCTGCTGTCAACGTCGATTCTTCCTCCAACGTATACTTTTCGTAACCTTGATCGACAATATCCCATAGCTCATGGGACTGGAATAATGTCTGCATTAGGACCCTCCATAATTCATAATTTTGTCCAACAAAGATAGGCACTCCTTGTTGGGAATAGGTGAAGGCGAGCTCGTTGGAAGGGGTTGAATTTATTTTTTATTTTTACGGAAGATATCGAGCCAGAGTGGCTCTGATACCACAATATGTTGGGTGTTTAGAATAATATAGAGCTATATAAAAGGTGTTGGGGTTATTTAGGAAATTTAGAAGACTTAAGAAGGTTTTTGCAAATAAGCAAATGCAATATCTAAAATGGAGCGCCTGAAGCTTTATATTTACTTGGCTGTTTTTGCTTGATTACAAAACACAAGTGAGAGCCTTATTTATAGGCAGCACTATCGACTCTTCCCACAATTCCTAGCCACAAATTCCTTCATTAATTACATATTAGGTAGTAAATATATTTCTAGAGAATTCACACAATTATTAGCCATTATCCAGGTTAAACAATTGATAGAAAGTCTAGAATTTCTTGTTGGTCAAGAAAAGCTGAAGGATCTCGAATTATGAATTATAATTTTAACAAGGAACACCAAACCGAGCTCTAAATCACAACTCCAACACCTGAACTATACATTCTAAGCTAGCTAGATAAATTTAAAGATTAACATACCAATAATGTAAAGAGAACAAAAAGTCCTTGAGAATGGCTTTATGATGATATCAAAACTATTTGAAGAACAATTCTTATCTTTATATTTTAAGTCTAAAAGATATGGATCAACTTTCTTAATGATTGTAGTCTATGATTATTATATTGAAATCTTAATTGAATAGTTAATTAAAGTTAATATTTATTAATATCACACTATATACTTTTGGGCGAATATAAATATTAGCGAATGAATTAAACATATCGTCTAAGTACGTTGATGTTTCTAGTCATTATATTTGGTTGTCACTAGAAAATTTCAGTTAGTTATTTGATATTAACATTATTGATTTATGGTTAACATCAAAGACCTTAATAGAATAAGTCCCATACATGCAATCCCCTTGTATAGGATACATGCTTACGAAATAGAATTACTGGAATTTTATTCCCTATGATAAATAGGTATATTACATTTTGCAAAATAGAATATGCAAAATTAACCCCATGTGATAAAGAAGAATAGGCACAGTAGCTTTTTCTGTAAAAAGAAAGACACATTAGCTAGACCACTGTAAAAAAAAAAACAATGCACAAATTACCAATCAATGGTGAAGGGGGGTATTTTAGGAAGAGTCCAATACTAATATTGAACCATCCTAAGAAGAAAGGCCCACTGAAATAATACATCGAACAGAAGAAATTCGATACTGGACGAGCATCGAACGAAATCGATTCGATCTAGGGAGTCGATCGAATTGTCCCAGTTCGATACACTTTCCCCAACTACCACTGGGGCCCGCGGGACGAGGGTTATAAATACGCCGTCCCCTGACATTCTCAGCACGCATTCCAACTATCATTACCTCACTCAAGATCGAACCATCAGCGTTCGATCGAAGTCCCCGCGTTCGATACTCAACGTTCCATCGAAACAGATCGATTCGATACTCAGGAACCCAACTTATTTTACATCGAAGGACCCGAATTCGAAAAACTTATGGATCGAAGGGCCCCAATTCGATACTGGACCATCAAGCTTACTCGGTATCGAACGTGCAAGATTCGATACAGTTTAGATCGAATTCCCTCACTTCGATACACTATCTGTACTTTGTAATTTTATTTATTTTGCCTAGTCAATTTGTAATAGGTGTTCCGGACCAAGCTAGTCCAATTTCTATTTGATTAGCATTATTTTGGTAATTGATAAGCCATTTGTAATATTTTACGGTGTTTTGTAACCCGGGCGACATAAGACCAAAATATTGGCGCCGTCTGTGGAAACACCACATTTCCTAGTTTATTAGGCATGACATCTAGAGTTACCAGATCGCGAAGTAAAGCAGTAGAAAGCACAAATGCAGAAGTTGAGCGAGCAACCGCAAGTCAGACTGTCCCAGAGGCTATGGGACCATCAACGTTACCCAGTGGGGTACCGATGCCCGCAAGGCGAGAGATGGCAGGACCACAAGTAGAGGGCATACCTACGCCGGATGCATGTGCAAATTGGGGCGAAAGCAACCACAACTTCGCTCCCAAACAATCTGAGAGATGAAATTATGGCCATGGTCAAATCCACACTGGCTGAGTGTCTGGCCCCCGCACCGCCAATGCAAACACCCTCGCCGGTGGGGCATGGTGAGGCCATAAGAGAACAAGCTTTCGCGGCCATAGGTCCGGAGGAAGTAATCAAAGAAAAGTCACATCAAGATGGCAGAAGAGAGAGACCTGACTCGGTGGAGGTGCAAAATAAGGAAATATCGCATAGGGAGGACCGCAAAGGCAAACCAAACTCTATGGAGGTGCAATCAAAGAGGCACCACAACACAAGAATAAGAGAAAAAGAGGAAAATCGGAAGGATGAACCGAGGAGACAAGAGCAGAATAAGGAGAAGGAACGCGGGGAAAGCCGCGACTCCAATAAGGAGCACGACGAGGTAGTTAGAAAGCTACAAAGGCTTGAAAGGGAGAGAACAATGGTCGAAGGCCGAATGGAGCGAGTGGGAAGTGCTCTGCGGAGCTCTCCATTTTCTGAAGAAATAGAGGCAGAGATCCTAGGGCACGGGGAGAAGATCCCCGATTTGAAAACTTACGATGGAAAATCTGATCTCCCGCGATCATCTCTTCCATCTAGACAGCAAGCTGGCCTTGTACGATTTCAAGGAGAACGTACATGCCAGAATATTTGCCACGACCTTGGCCGGGGTAGCAATATACTGGTTCACTCGAATGGCTCTAAGGTCGATCAAAACCTACAAGCAACTGAGGAACATGTTCGAGGACCGACTCTCAAATCAGGCGAGGCTGGTTCTGGATCATTCCCATCTATACTCAATGAAGCAGTAAACCAGTGAAAGTCTAAAGGATTTCATGAGGCGGTTCAATGAAGAGCTACTAAGGATAGACAGCCCAAGTGGAGAGATGGTAATGAGCATACTATTCCGAGCAACCAGTAACACAATCTTCAGCGAGGACTTACTCAAGCGGAACCCCAACACTATCGAACAGATAAACAAGATAGCGCAGGGGGTGGTTCACCAAGAAGAAATGATGGCGACCAAGTTAGCCATTATCATTGCACCCCCTAAAGAGAAGAAAAGAGGAAGGGAGGATAAGAACCGAAACAACAACAACAGAAACAGGCACAACAGATACCGAGACGCATCGCCGAGGTGATACAGGCCCCTGAATGCTAGCATCATGACAGTGTTCGGGACGGCAAAAAGGAAAGGGTGGCTGAAAGAGCCCAGACAGATGAAGGATTCAAAGGTAACTCGGTATTCGACCCATTTCTTCAAATACCACAATCAAAAGGGACACAAAACCGAGGATTGCAAGGATCTCAAGGACGAGATCGAATGACTATTGAAGGATGGCAAACTCGTGGAGTTTGTCAGAAAGACGAAAGAGCAAGATGACAACCCCGACAGGGATAAATCACCATCACCTAGAAGGGACAAGCAAAAGATAGTTGATCATCCGCATGTGTTGGAATATCCTCAAATTGGAAACTGCAACGTCAGAAGGGGAATGATGAACATGATATCAGGTGGCCCAGTGGAGGCGGATTCCACAAACGGCAGAAAGAAGATTTCAAGGCTCGTCGAATCAAACAAGTTTGTCAGCTTCGCCAACATATTAAGGATCGAGAAAATGCCACAAGAAGAGATCACAAGAGGTAGGAAGAAGTAGTGGAAGTGTTGGCTCCCATGGAAATGGAGCACATTGATTGAAGTACTCTTATTTAATTTTGCAAGTTTTGAGTGTCCCGAATATTTTGAACAACATTTATTTGCTCCCTCTGCCATGGCGAGCATGAGGGGCAAATGTGTACTAACCTAAAACAGGGACACTGAAGACTTGAGCCCCAAGGGCTGCATTGGAGAACATATGAGAGCGAGCTATGAGATCACGCTCCACCCTATTCTCTTTATATGAATTCGTTTCCAAGAGAAACGCTTTTGACATATCATTCGTATTATTATCTTTTCAAATTGCATAATATCAATTTTATGCATGACCTCAGATGGTTCACTCTAATGGCAAAAGGACGAACATTCTGTCCCAAGTGGCAATGCATGACCCAAGATGGTTCGCTCCAACAAAAAAGGGACGGACACTCTGTCCAAAGTGTCAAGTGAACTCCGCAATTCCCGAAATATAAAAAAGGGACGGACACTCTGTCCAAAGTGGCAAGTGAACTCCGCAATTCCTGAAATATAAAAAAGGGACAGACACTCTGTCCAAAGTGGCAAGTGAACTCCGCAATTCCCGAAATATAAAAAAAGGACAGACACTCTATCTATAGTGGCAAGTGAACTCCGCAATTCCCGAAAAATAAAAAGGGACGGACACTCTATCCAGAGTGGCAAGTGATACCGTAAATCCCGAAATACGCAAAAAAGGACAGACGCTCTGTCCAAAGTGGCAAGTGATACCGCGAATCCCAAATACAAAAAGGGAACGGACACGCTATCCAAAGTGGTAAGAAATAACCGTGAATCCCGAAAAATAAAAAAATGGAATGACCGATATATTAGTAGTAATAAAATACGAATCCTACGTCCCAAAGAGAAACATACTCCCTCCACAAATATGAAAGGACGCTCTAGTTGTCAAAATAAGGTATAACGCAACAATAGCGATTGAAAGAAAAGGCAATGAATACGAGCCCACAAATAGCCAAACCATTGAGAAATCCCACGAATAACATGCGACGACAATGCAATTATTCAAATTGTTCAAAATATTGAAGGGCGACGCAGCGCCGGAAAGCAAAGTAAAAATTGTTCATTGCAAAACAAACATAGCCAAGTAGGCTCAAAGTGCCCACGAACATATTTGGTGCTGTAGAATTGTTGCACCGTGAGCACTTGCGCTTTCTGGGCTTCCTGGGCACCCCTACGAGCACACATCTCTTGAAAGGTATTGCTCTGGAGGAACTCTTCGACAATCTCCACCCGTTGCTGCGCGGAAGGAACCTGCTACATGTATTATGAGATTAACAAGGAAGAATAGGAAAATACACACTTATAGTCTTGTGAAAATACTTTACCTCGTTGAGGTCGTGACCATAACCGATCTCCTCGGCCCGCTCAAACTTTTGTTTCTCGGCCGCTAGTTCTTTCTCGAGTTCAGAAACTCGTTTCGCTAGCTCACCTTTGCTGGACGAAAGATTGCTGACTTGCGATTGAAGCTGATCGACGGCCTCCTTTGCAAGCCTCACTGCATCTCTATCACTGGCACCTCGAGCAGCATAATCTTTCACCTTTTGCAAGGCTTTCTCCTTCTCATCAAGGGCGGCCTTCAGAGCATCATAATCATTACCGCAGAACTTCTCCTCGACCTGCTGCTGTCCATGAGCCTGGACCAACCCAGCAAACATGGCATCCACTACCCCGCCACCCTAAAAAAGAGAAACATAAAAGGGTTACAGGATAATATACAATGAAACGCGCATGTGATATAACGTAGCCGGAATATAAGATGTTACCGTGCTAATAAGGTGAGGAGCATTCCGCTCTACCATTTTTCTCTTCACGGTAGAAACAAGATGAGGAACCGCAAGACTTGGAAGGAGGAGTTTTAAGGCATTGATTGCCTCTTCCTCGCTAATCTCGTATTCCCCGATACGGGCCCGCGGGCCATGACTTGGCCCCACTCTGACACTCACTTCCTATGCGGTAGCACAACCGTCGGCAGTCGCCGGACCAGAGGTACACGACGCTGGGGGGATAACACCCCTAGTCTAGGAACGAGTTTGATGGACTCTCCTCCGTTTAGCTTGGGCAACAACCTCGATATTGATGCCTTGATCGGCTTCAGCACCATCAAAACCTTGCGCATGGCCGAGATCATCAAGAGGGGAGTGGTCCCGCAACCTTGCCCCAAAATATCCTCAAAAGGATCAGTGAAGCCTCGTTATGAGTCGAAGCCGATGCCGTGGCTACTGCCTTCTTACCCTTGTTCTTCCTCTTCCTTGGGGGCGGTATTGGGGGAACAAGGGTAGTCTGAGAACCTTGATTCTCAGCGGCAAGGACTCGATTGATCCGGGCATGACGGTTCATGATGAATTCGCATGAAAAGAAAAACGCATATTAGTATCATCATAAGGGCGAAAACGAGACACGAGGTCGACTAAAAAACGCAGAATCTATACCAAGCGTAAACCTCCCATTATAGCGAACTGGCGACAACCCAGCTAAAGATAACACACGATTCTCTACCAGTCTCTAAACGTTAAACTGGTGATCCCAAACATAGTTAGGGACAAAAGTACATTCCCATGAAGCTGGGTGTACACCCGACGGTATTGAAACTCTAGCACCGCCAAACCAATCACGACGATACGCCGCGAATTCACCTTCATAGCTCTCCTGAACGTATAAGTAACATTTCTTCCAATTCTTTCCGTAACTACTGGCCCCGCCACTCAAAAACTTGCGATTCCTAAGAGCCTTAACATGATAGAAACCTACTTCCCTCCTACAAAATTCGAGAAGGGCCCAAAACTCATTGGACCCTGAGGTTCGCCCAAAGCCTTCATCAAGATGATAAAACCAATAATTTACCCAAACGAGTTCGGTGTCAGCTGACTTGGCACAATCCCAATGGACCTCAAAATAAATTTGACCTCCATAGGTATGGGAAATCGCAACCCGTTGGCCAGCTGACCCACAAAAACTGTGAGGTGACCAGGTGGGAGTGAATCCATGCGCTCGTCCGGACCGGAATGAATAACTTATACCCATTGGCTATTTTAAACATGGCACGCAAGGAAGGGCGACTATGCTGCAACCGCAACACGTAAGTATTATACGCCATCCTTGAGACCTCCACATAGTCATCAATCTCCCTATTGATGGCCTCTATATCTTCTCCTACTTCAATGTAGGCACGATTATCCTTAGAAGAAGATGATTGCGAATTATCGTCCCCACCTTACGAGGACGACTAATCATCGTTACCACCTGGATGATCATCCCTAGGCGAGTCAATAGAATCAATATCAATTCACTCATTCTCATCTCCTCGGGGTATATTCGAACCTGCGGGAGCACTTGCAGAGCCCACCACATAACTGAACCGGAGCTTGAGCCGCTACTAGACTCACTCCCTGAGGTCGATTCAGATCTCACCATCTTGATCGACACAAACTAAAATAAAACAAAAAAGAAAAACAGTTGACTATGCGCGAATACGTCACTCTCGGCACTTACGAAATCTACGCGACATGTTTAAATAAACATTCACTAAGAAAAAATAACGTGACTCGCAGAGTAAGCACATAATTGTTTACCTTGGTTACAGCTGGAAAATCGACGATGATTGAGAAGCAAATTGCTTGGAAAAAAAGTACAAAAAATGTTAAACAAAATTATAGGCAAAACCTGCACATTCAGCAAAAAACATAAATTTTTTTCTAAGGCATTAGATCGAACGATCTATCGTTCGATACATCCAGCATCGAATAAGCAACATTCGATGCAGCCTGTATCGAACCATGCCCGTTCGATGCTACTTACGTTTGAGCGTGAGTTCGGCAGAAGGAGAAATGAGCTTCTCAAACACATTCCCCCTTTATATAGACATTGGGAAGGCCCGTTAGGCCCATCAAACCAAGCATCAAATCGTTCCGATTCGATATACATTTCAGCATCGAACAGAATCGATTCGACTGAACAACAGAAATACTCGATATATACATCGAACAACTAGCGTTCGATGCAGACCACAAGATCGAACAAAGAACATTCGATCGATGACACCAACATTAATAAAAAGGCTCAAGAACAATATACTGAGATGCACGTCTTTCAGACTGCGCCTTCCAATCGGGGGTATGATTTTCAACAAAAAAATTCAGGTCTCCATAATTAGAGCCCGGTCTCTGTACGAGACCGCCGCCCAATTGAGGGCAATAACAAGCATAAAAGCAACAAGTCAAAAATATAGTTTATAAATTTTGAACCCGCTCTCTGATCGATACCGTCTCCCAAACTGGGGATACTATATGATGAGGGTATTTTAGGAATAGTCCAATACTAATATTGGGCCGGCCCAAAAAGAAAGGCCCATTGAAATAGTACATCGATTAGGAGAAATTCGATACTAGACGAGCATCGAACGAAATTGATTCGATCTAACGAGTCGATCGAATCGGCCATGTTCGATACACTTTCTCCAACTACCACTGGGCCCGCGGGACGGGAGTTATAAATACCCCATCCCCTGACATTCTCAACACGCATTCCAACTATCATTAACTCACTCAAGATCGAACCATCAATGTTTGATCGAAGTCCCAGCGTTCGATACTCAACGTTCCATTGAAACAGACCGATTCGATACTCAACAACCCAACTTAGTTTTCCATTGAAGGACCCGATTCGATACACTCATAGATCGAAGGGCCCCAATTTGATATTGAACCCTCAAGCTTACTCTGTATCGAACGTGCAAGATTCGATACAGTTTAGATCGAATTCCCTCAGTTCGATACACTATCTATACTTTGTAATTTTATTAATTTTGCCTAGTCCATTTGTAATAGATGTTCTGGACCAAGCTAGTCCGATTTCTATTTGATTAGCATTATTTTGATAATGGATAAGCCCTTTGTAACGTTTTACAGTGTTTTGTTACCCGAACGAAATAAGACCAAAATACATAGGGTTTATGAAATAGTATCCATGTGATATAACAAATATATACACTACATCCTGTAAAAAGAATAGACAAACTAACCCCATGATAAAGTGATTATTAATTAACCCATGTGCCTATTTTCTGTATCACATTTAGGTAATTTTCCTTTTTGTTTTTTGGTTTGCATGTTGATTAACATGACATTTTTCTATTATTGGAGCTATAAATAAATCAGATCAGCGGTGAAATTGTGGATCGGGTCGATACGTTGTTGTTGTTAACTTAACACTGGAGTTTTAACAGTTGTTTTGTATGTTGTTAGTCCAACGATGTTACTTTAAAAATAGACCAGAGTAATAGTGCAGTGGAATAAACAAACACCGAATTTAATAAGTGAATATAAGATTATATTAACTTCCGAGCCGTAGGCAAAATAACCCGTTAAGGTTTTAACAAAAGTCGTTCTCTCAATTCTCAAGCTCCTCACTCTCAAATTAATCGAACTAAGCAAAGCACACAAGAATTGCTTCGACTATCTCTAAAAGCTCCTCACTCTTAGATCTATTCTAACAACTCACAAACTTTGCTAAAGCAAGACAACACTCAACAACGTGTGAATAAATCTCTTGGATTGATTAGCTCTTGTCTCGTTTTTTGTCTTGATGTACTTCACACCTATATATAGGTTCTTCACCTGGACTTCAAGGTGTGTTGTACACGGTTGGTAATTCTCCTTTTTCCTTCTCGAACTCCTCTTCCTTGTTCTCGCAGTCCTTCTTGAATAATAGTTCCTTCATTAGTGATCTAACTAAGGAAAGACTCCTTCTTCAAACCAGGACTCAACTTGGAAAGCTTTCCTAGTTGCACTCGAACTCTTCTTTCCTTGTAGAGTGGTTTGCTTAATTAAGGAAACTTTCCTTCTTGGAAACTTGAGCATCCAACCTATAACAAGTTTGTTTCCTGAATAATAATAATCAAAGACAATTACAACTGTGGAACTCAATTAGTTAAATGAATAAGGCAAAACAATAATAATAACTATAAACAAGATTGTAAATCGGATTCTGCTCAGCAATGTTACTCTAACATTGACTTCTCAATGTTAAACTAACATTGACAGAATACTTGCACTTTCAATCTCCCCCTTTTTGCCTTAATCACAAAACCTAAGAACCTGTTATAATCAGATCAAATTATTCAGACAAACTTCACTATCTTTTAACAATGGAAAACTAAGTACACTCCCCCTGAACATCAGAAGGGACTAACATTGAGTCTAGACAGATGTTCTAACATTGAAAATCTCAATGTTAACTTAACATCAGAGAACAGTTAACACGTGCAAAACAGAGTTAGTACTTTGTAACTAAAGTTCAAGTAGCATAAGCAGAAACACTAAATAACAATATAGAAAAGTACTTAATTACAGACCAAACTAAGTAGCAAGGAACACACTCCTTGATGAAGAACGAAACAGAAACAGAAAAATGCAAAGAAAACAAAATTGTCCATACTTCAATAGAAAACAGAAAATTAAAAGAACTCATAAATTTTGAAATTTGATCTACTCTCCCCCTTTTTGTGAGGAAGGCAGATCCTTCAAATGCTTTATGAGGTTGTCAATCTCCTGCAACCTCACTTGCTTGTCAACTATCTCTCTTTGGGTGTCCTTGTACTCTCTGTCAAGCCAAACCAGAGTCTCCTCCACAAATGCACCAGCAATCACAGATCACCTATCACCCCTTGAAACTGGAACAGAAGAAGCAGCAAAATTGAGAGTCTTCTTCTTCTTTTTCCTGCTTGGACCAGCTTCTGCATTTGGATTCCAGGGCAAGTCTTGAAATCTGACTTGAGTAAAGTAGCTTCTGGTGATGGTCATCTTGGCATTGTTCTTGATCCAACCCTCTATCTTCTTGGTCTTGAAGCCTTGCTTCACCAGAATGTTGGATATCAGAGAGGGATATGGAATGATTCCCTTTGTCTTTGTTGTGACCTCCCTCATGTGCCTCAATACTTTCTCCCCTATGTTTACACTCAGCCCATTCTTCAGTTTGTACACCAACTTTGCAGATTCTTTAGTCATAACAGTGGCGTTGGGAGATGGAAGCCAATTGTAGGTGGAGAGCTTGTGTAGCACAGAACTTAAAGAGGTCAGCTTTGTAGTTGGAAAGTTGTTATTGCACTTCCTTGTGAGTCCACCAGTGAGGTTTGTGATCACCTCATCCATGTTAGGATCCCGATTCTCCTCAGGATCAGGAAGTTCCCAAGCTTCATTGATCACAGAAGGACAAATGTCACAGACATTCATCCTTATCCATGCTTTCCCAAACTTAGGGGAACCCTGGTGGCACACCCAATGAGAGAGGTTCACGTAGAATTCTCTGATCACATCAGGGACATATGATGACTGATTCATCACAGAGCCCAGCACACCCCTTGCTTCAAGCAACTCATACAACCTGTTTTTCTTGAACATTTCCTCATCAATGTTCATCTCCATGTGAATAACCATGGCTTGATAAGCCTCCCGCTGTTCTTTTGCCTCTGCTGACACATAGAAGTCAGAATAAGACTTCTTGGGATACTCCTCATCAAGCACATCAAAGTAGTCATCATTGTCTGATGTTGGAGTAACGTGAGTAGGGTCATCAGCTACCAGTTGATCTTCTTCCTAAACTTCCTCTTCTCCTTCCTCCTCATCATCTTCTTCTTCCTTTTCTTCTGACTCAGACTCAGAAGATTCAACAACCACCTGCTTACCCTTTCTCTTCCTAGCAGCAATAGCTAAGGCATAGAGAGTCAGGCTCTCTTATTCTTCTTCTCTCTCAACCTCTTCAGGTTGATTGTTCCCCTCATCAATAACATCTTGGTTACCCTCATTAGTAACCTCCTCAGCCACAGTCTCCTCAACCTGATCACTTTCCTCAGGAACAGTTTCCACCTCAGCAGCAGTAGCATGCTCAACAGCATTAGCCTCAGACGGCTCAGCATTCACCTCAAGGTTTTCACCTTTATCAGTAACAACCACAGACTCATCCCCAACATTACCCTCAGGGACCTCATGCAAAACCTCGGACTCTCCCACAGCAACAACAGGGGCCTCTTTCTCCCCATCAATACCAACTTCAGCAGTTATATCTTGAGTAGGGTTAGCCATTATTACCTCGTTTTCAGCGTTGGTGGGAGTGGAGGTTTGCTCAGCAGTTTTGATGTTGAACCAACATCACCCTTTGCGGATTTCTTGCCCTTGCACTGTTGATAAGTGGATTTCCTCTTTGGTGCGGCGACGACGACGGCGGCTTCAGTGGTTGCACGTCTGGTACTGCGGCGTACTGGCTACTCAATCTACTCAGCAGCATCTACAAGAGCATCAATGGAAGACTTGCATGCCATTGTTAGAGTAATTTAGAGAAAAAAGAAGAAGCTTAATTTGCAGAGAATGTTGATTGCACAAGAAATTTTCAAAGCGTAAACAGTAAGAAGAGATTAGGGCAAATTATATAAGTGATCAACTGAAGAGTAGAGATAGTTGTGTTGTAACATGTTACCAGAATAATCGGACCACTGTCACACGATCATGCCCATGTTTAACTTACCACGTGTCAGTGTTAGGTTAACACGTAACCAGAGCAGTTTCTAAACCTGAAAACTTATAAGTTACAATGTTTCAATGTTGAACTAACATTAGCAAGTTAACATCGGGGAGGGAAGTTGTAGGTGCAGGGCTTCATCCAAAGCAACATCATGTGAGAGCGTGAGATATTCCTGTATACTGATTTGAAACCTCAACCAAGTACATAGGTACAAAGACATAGTTTAAGATCATCAGTATGAATAAGTGACAAATCAGACAGAAAAACACAGAGTGGATGTACATATCCAGGGAAAAGATTTTCCCACAACATAGAAGATCACAAAGTGTTTTACATGTAGTTGGTCACCCACGAAGTATGGCTCAACACATGATTCCTAGGATTACTCCCCCTAAGCCCAAACCGACAAAGGAAATTATGCATAACTAGAATGAATGCAACAATGTTAGATCAACATTGGGTGATGGTAACCAAGTACAAACAGCTTTACTGACTCGGATCAGGACATATCAATTTATCTTTTATTATTATCATGAACTCTTTTGAACAAAAACTAGTGAATGTTAAAGGATAGTTTCATCACTGAATGTAGGCAGCACAAGACTCTACACACCCCATCAACTTAACCATGAGCTACAGATTAGGCAAGTACAAAGGAACTGGATGAAGACAATACATTTATCATATACTTTTTCACCCCAATTCCTCATGCATACTTGTTTACCAACCTGTTTACAAGTGAAATACCAAGTGAACAATGCTACTGAATGCAAGCAGTCAGTAGTAAGGATCACTATCATGCATAACCCTGGCCATAGACAAAAACACAAAAATAAGCACAACTGAATGACAATGAAGCTCTCAACATCATGTACTCCAGCTTCTCTTCATGCTTTTTCTAACCTAACATGGATAAGTCACAACCGAATAACATCAGAGTAGTGAGCTCTGTGTACCCCAGTTTCTCCCAGATGTTAGGTTAACATTCACAGACTAACAAGAAAGTTCTTACTTTACAAAACTCTTGATATGTACCTGTCCACCAGTCAACTCAGCTATTTATACAGATTAACCATCCAACCCAACAGAATCTCTAACAAAGATGTAATATGCAAGAAAGAAGAATGAAGAAAAGAAACATAAAAGAATTACAGATACACCACAACCAATAACCAGTGCTAGACAGTGGTGTTATGTCAACACTGGTGTACTAACATCCCTAGACAATGCACATGCCAAGAGAATTCCTCAAACTGAAGAACCTCTCAGAATCTAAGGGTTTAGTAAACATATCAGCAAGCTGAGTGTTAGTTTCAATGTGCTCAATGTTAATGAGCTTGTACTCTACCATGTCTCTCAGAAAGTGATGCCTTATATCAATATGTTTAGTTCTAGAATGTTGCACAGGGTTCTTAGAGATGCTTATAGCACTAAGATTATCACAGAACATAAGTAAGGTATCACTGTCTAACCCATTATCCAGTAGCATGTGTTTAAGCCATACCAACTGGGTGACACAGCTGTCTGCTGCTATGTATTCAGATTCAGCAGTGGAGAGTGACACACAATTTTGCTTTCTACTGTACCATGAGACAAAGTTGTTCCCCAGATAAAAACATCCTCCACTTGTAGACTTTCTATCATCAGTGTCACCTGCCCAGTCTGAGTCACTGAAACCTACAAGATTTGTTTTAGTATCATAAGAGTACCAGATGCCAAGGGCCAAAGTCCCAGATATATATCTAAGGATTCTCTCTACAGCAATAAGAGGTGACTGCTTTGGACATGCCTGGTACCTAGCACACACACAAACAGAAAACATTATATCAGGTCTTGAAGCAGATAAGTAGAGTAAGCTTCCTATCATTGAACGGCACAATGTTGGATCAACATTGGCACCAGTAACATCCATGGATATCTTCACTGATGAAGACATGGGAGTCTTGCAAGGCTTTGAATCTGCCAACTCAAACCTTTTCACCAAATTCTTTGCATACTTTTCCTAACTTAGGGAAATCACATTACCTGTTTGTTTTACTTGGAGACCAGGGAAGAAATTTAATTCTCCCATCATACTCATCTCAAACTGCCATGTCATTGATTCAACAAATTTTTCTAAAATAGAATTGTTAGTTGAGCCAAAAACAATATCATCTACATATATTTGAGCTATACAGACATGAGAATCTTTCTTCAAAACAAACAGTGTTCTATCTCCTTCACCTCTAACAAAGCCAAGACTTAATGGGAATTTTGTAAGCCTTTCATACCATGCTCTAGGTGCTTGTTTAAGTCCATACAGGGCCTTTTCAAGCTTGTACACATGGTTGGGGTACTTAGGATCTATGAATCCCTTAGGCTGTTCAACATATACTTCCTTATCAAGCAGCCCATTCAGAAACACACCCTTTACATCCATTTGGTATAGTTTTATCCTGAGACAGTATGCAATGGCTATAAGTAACCTAATAGATTCCATCCTAGCAACTGGAGCAAAGGTCTCATCAAAATCTACACCTTCAACCTGTGTGTACCCTGAGCAACTAGTCTAGCTTTGTTTCTAACTATGACCCCTTTCTCATTACCCTTGTTTTTAAATATCCACTTTGTCCCTATTACATTAACATTGGGTGGTCTAGGTACCAGTATCTAGACTTTGTTCTTAGTAAACTGTAATAGTTCATCCTGCATGGCATTAATCCAAAAGTTATCAATGAGGGCTTCATTCACATTCTTAGGTTTTACGGAGGAGACAAAACAAGAGGCATTATCAATAGTACAAGTGAAGGTCATACAGATACACAATTTAACAATATATCTATAATCAAGTCTTTCTTTGTTGCGTGTCCTTACCCGTTCAGTGAGTTCACCTATTAACTAGGAGTCTGGATGATCTTTCTGAATCCTAGCTGGGGGATCTCTTCTAGGTTCAGAGGCAACTTCATGTTCTGAGTCAGAGTCTTCTGCTGTTAATCTAACATCAGATCTTGCTGGTGTTAGTCTAACATCGTTCCCTGTCTCGTGTTCAGTGTTTCTAGCTTCCAGTTCCAATGTTGGTGTAACATTGTCAGGAGTAACATTCTCGGTTTCCACTGTTGGTTCAACATTGGGAACTGAGATGTCACCAGTACATGTATCAAGTGTGAAATCATCAAACACAACATTCACTGATTCCTGAATTGTCTTCAATCTAAGATTGTAGACTCTAAAGGAAGTACTATTGGCTGAGTATCCTACAAAGATGCATTTTTCACTTTTATGATCAAATTTACTCAGATAATCCCTGTCATTGAGCAGATAACAGTCACAACCAAATTCATAAAAATATGCAATATTTGGTTTCACACCCTTCAAGAGTTCATAAGGAGTCATGTTAGTTCCAGGTCTAAGATACACCCTGTTATTAATATGACAAGCAGTATTTAAGGCTTCAGCCTAGAGTCTTTTGGATACATCTTTAGCATTGAGCATAACTCTGGCCATCTCTTGAAGAGTCATGTTCTTTCTCTCAGCAATCCCATTCTGCTGAGGAGTCTTAGGAGCTGAATATTCATGGAAAATACCTTTAGCATTGCAATAGTTATCCAAACTAGCATTCTCAAATTCTTTACCATGATCAGACGTAATCTTAGTCACAGAAGAGCCATATAAGTTTTTAATACTTGCACAAAGAATTTTGAACTGATCAAAAGCTTCAGACTTTTCTTTAAGAAATTTTACCCAAGTGTATCTAGAGAACTCATCTACAATCACAAAGGCATATTTCTTACCACTGAGACTACTTACCTCAACTGGACCCATTAAGTTCATGTAAAGCAATTCAAAACACCTACTAGATCTAGGATTAGCATTCTGTACCTGTAGGGGTGTATGAACAGCTATGGTTTGCTTACCCTTGAGGCAATCACCACACACAAGCTTACCTGGACAAGTCATCTTAGGTAAGCCTCTTACAGCATTAACTTTCTGTAATTTCTCAAGGTTTCTGTAGTGAACATGTCCAAGATTCCTATGCCACATAGAAGCCTCATCAATCTTAGCATGGAAACACTCTGCTTCCTCCTGGGCTATGTAGCAGTTATCTTTGGATCTAGTACCTGTCATAAGAAGAACATTATCACTATCATAAACATCACAAGATACTTTGTCAAATGTAACCAGCAAGTCATCATCACACAGCTGACTGATACTGATTAGATTTGCCTTTAACCCATCTACAACAACACATCCTTCAGGGGTGGGAATCCATCAACATCCAGTGTCCCCTTGCCATATCTTTCCTTTGGTGCCTCCTCCATAGGTCACTGTTCCAACACTCAAATGTATCATTTGTTTAAGATTCTCTTTGTTGCCTGTCATGTGTCTTGAGCATCCACTGTCGAAGTACCACTTACCTGAAAGGTTAAAGTACACAGCAGAGAAAACAACATTGCATACAACTTTAATCTTAGAGGTTTTAGGTTTTCCTATCCATGTTCTACTTTTCTGTCCTGCACCTACTGTTAGTCTAACAACAGAACTTGTTATAGTTTAACATTGGACACAGAGGTTGTTTTCTTACCACATTCTTTTATGAATTTTCTACTGAATGGTTTAATGTGGCCTGGTTGAAAACAGTACTGACAAATAAAAGTAGGTTTACTTTTTACAGTGTTAATGGTTCCAGAACTCATATTACCAGATTCTTTAACAAAGCTTGTAGTTAAGTAGGCAGAATTATCATTAGAAGAGGAAGGTTTCTCAACAAATCCCAGACCACATGTACCTGTGTTACTCATGTTTAGTACCTCATCAAGATTAGAAGTACCTCCATTCCATTTGGCTATGATATGTGAATCCTTTTTGAGTTTCTCCTTTACCTCTTTCAGCTCAGCTTTAGCTTTGTCAAGGTCTCTCTCATAGAGTTTCAACATGTTCTTCAAACATTCAATGTCATGCATCAGTGCTTTGTTACTCTTCATGAGTTTGACATTCTCTCTCTCAAGTCTGGGAAAGGTTGTATGTAGATCATATAGGATTTCCTCCTGGGACATTTCTTCTTCATTGAAGTACTCTTCTTCTTGATCAACTGAGCCATGAAAATAATCAAAGTTAGTATCATCACAGTCAGATAGTGCATCAAGGTTAACCTGTGTATCATTGTAGTTCCAGTCTCCAAAGAAGATCTCCTACTTTGCTGTTGGTTCTCTAATGTTAGAGTAACATTGAGATTCTTGGCACTCTATGGAGTCTTCTCCTGACCAGGTGATCCGAGTGCAGAGCGCATCAGTGTTGATTTCCTCTGATTGTTCATCGGCACTTGTTCCAGATTCGAAGCCAGCTTCATTGAAGTCATCTACACAAACCCAATGAGAATTCCCTCTTGTTCTGAGGGTGTTAGCACATTCAGGTTTAAAGTGACCATACCCCTTACATTCATAGCACTGGACATCTTTAAATTACTCAGTATCTTGAAGCGTGCTCTTAGATGCCATGTACTTTACAAAATTTGGGGGTAGTTTCTTATAACCAAGGGCAGCATTACCAGGTTGTTTTTCTTTATTTTTATCTTTGTAACCCAATTTACTAAACTTCCTAGTAATGTTTCTATAGTTAGAAGATATCAACTCATATTCATCCTCATCACTCCTTGTATAATCTGAGCTAGTTCCTAGTAAGGCTAAAGCAAGTTGTTTACTCGACTTTCCTAGGAATTCTAGTTCAAACTCTTTTAAGGTGTTCATTAATGTTTGGAAGTCCATGTTGGCAAGATCTCTAGACTCATTCATAGCAATTCTTTTGACAGTGAACTTAGAAGATAATGTTCTAAAAGCTTTATAGACCATGGTTTGATTTGCGATGGTAAAACCTAAGTTTTGACACTGATTAGCAATATCAAGAAGTTTCTCAAAATAGCTATCAATTCATTCATCCTCACTCATCTCTATCTTCTCAAAGTCCCTAAAAGTTTTCTATATTTAGAGTCCCTCACAGCCACATCACCCTCACAATGTAATTCAAGAACTTCACATACAGCTTTAGCAGTAGAACAAGTTTGAATTAGTTTGAACATATGGTTATCTACCCAGCTAAAAATAGCATTGAGAGCCTTTTCATTGAAGTTGTAGAGAGCAATCTCATTGGTTGTCCATTGTCCTCTTGGCTTAAGTACTAGATCAGCATCTCCATCTCTTGGCAAGTATGGGATGGTGTAGCCTTCTAGTACTGCGTCCCAAGCTCTCAGGTCGATGGATTTGATGTGGACTCTGAGTCTGATCTTCCAGTAGGCATAGTTGTTGGGCCCCTCCAATACTGGCAACCTGCTGGTATTGGGGTTGGAGTTGTCCATCTTGTCGTATCAACGCCAAACACCGGTGAAGTTGGTGCTTGGCTCTGATACCAATTGAAATTGTGGATAGGGTCGATATGTTGTTGTTTTTAACTTAACACTGGAGTTTTAACAGCTGTTTTGTATGTTGTTAGTCCAACGATGTTACTTTAACAACAGACCAGAGTAATAGTGCAGCGGAATAAACAAACACCGAATTTAAGAAATGAATATAAGATTATATTAACTTCCGAGCCGTAGGAAAAATAACCCGTTAAGGTTTTAACAAAAGTCGTTCTCTCAATTCTCAAGCTCCTCACTCTCAAATTAATCGAACTAAGCAAATCACACAAGAATTGCTTCGACTATCTCTAAAAGCTCCTCACTCTTAGATCTATTCTAACAACTCACAAACTTTGCTAAAGCAAGACAACACTCAACAACGTGTGAATAAATCTCTTGGATTGATTAGCGCTTATCTCGTTGTTTGTCTTGATGTACTTCGCACCTATATATAGATTCTTGACTTGGACTTCAAGGTGTGTTGTACACGGTTGGTAATTCTCTTTGTTTCCTTCTCAAACTCCTCTTCCTTGTTCTCGCAGTCTTTCTTGAATAATAGTTACTTCGTTAGTGATCTAACTAAGGAAAGACTCCTTCTTCAAATCAGGACTCAACTTGGAAAGCTTTCCTAGTTGCACTCGAACTCTTCTTTCATTGTAGAGCGGTTTGCTTAATTAAGGGAACTTTCCTTCTTGGAAACTTGAGCATCCAACCTATAACAAGTTTGTTTCCTGAATAATAATCGAAGGCAATTACAAATGTGGAACTCAATTAGTTAAATGAATAAGGCAAAACAATAATAATAACTATAAACAAGATTGTAAATCGTATTCTGCTCAGCAATGTTACTTTAACATTGACTTCTCAATGTTAAACTAACATTGACAGAATACCTGCACTTTCAAGCAGTGTTTCAACATCCAAGAGGTATTTTAGTTATTATTGAATCTGTTTCAAAATTTTACCTCGGTTGTGGCAGTTAGAACCATGTGCCCGGCACATGCTCGGGCATGAGCCATTTAA
This sequence comes from Linaria vulgaris, assembly GCA_948329865.1. NCBI lineage: Eukaryota > Viridiplantae > Streptophyta > Magnoliopsida > Lamiales > Plantaginaceae > Linaria > Linaria vulgaris. Next base: position 48,924,209 of record OX415251.1, on the reverse strand, counting down.
GCCGTTTATATAGCTGATCATATTGATCAGATTATCATTCCATTCCTTTGTAAATTGTACGCAATAATTTGACAATAGATTGTATATTATAGACGAAGTGTGGGATTACAAGGGATTACAACAATGCGATAACCAATCTATTATAAATTAGACTTTTGTTCGGAACACTTCAGAATAACACTCAGATTCTTTGCAGGATGTCAAAGAGGAAGATATGTCGAATCTAGGCAGATATCGAATATCTTCTATGTCGGGGATGTGGTTGATATATAGGATACGGTCATATCGGGTATGTATGTTGGGTATGCATGTATATCGGATGTAAGATATCGAATGTGGATATCAGATGTATATCAGATGTATGTCGAATGTGGATATCGAGTATCTGTATCGGGTGGAGCTCGATATCGAATATAGTTATTCGATATGCGAATGAACAATGTGGGGTAATTAATGAAGCTTACTTGGATTGAAAAACTGAAAACCCCTGAGATTAAAATTGTTTGTAATGTTGTTTTTTCTGCTGTATACACCAACCTTGGAGGTAAGTGGTATTTTGAAAGTGGATGCTCAAGACATATGACTAGAAACAAGGATAATCTGACAAGAGTGGTTTTATTAACTTCTGGAATTGCCACCTATGGAAGAGGCAGCAAGGGAAACATCATTGAAAAAGGAGTTCTGAATGTTGAAGGAGTTTCACTTCTGAAGGATGTGTTGTTGGTTGAAGGATTGAAAACAAATTTAATTAGCATTAGTAAATTGTGTGATTATAATTTGCTAGTTACTAGTAGATAAAAGTTCATGTGATGTGTTTGATTGCCACAATGTCTGCGTTATGACAGGTACCTGATCAAAAGACAACCGTTATCTTGAAAAAGATGAAACAAAGTGCTTTCATGCTAAGATCGATGAATCTGCTATCTGGCACAAGAAACTTGGACATGTGCATTAGAGAAATCTTGCGAAGCTGCAGAAGTTGGATACTGTTAGAGGCCTACCAAAGTTATCCAGTCCAGGTAAACCTGTTCGTGGAGACTTCCTAAAAGGTATAAAAAATTGAAGTTGTTCATACACTAGTTCAGGTACAAGGTACAATTTCTAGAACTCACAAGTGTTTTGAATTGCTATGTATGGATCGTATGGGTCCTATTGAGGTTACGAGCCTCGATGGTAAGAGGTATACTTTTGTCATTGTTGATGATTTATCTAGATATACATGGGTTAGATTTTTGAAAGAAAAGTCAGAAGTAGTTAACAACTTTAAGATTTTGCATGCTAGCATCAAGAACCTCTATGACACTTTTGTGAATAGAATTAGGTCTGATCATGGAAGAGAATTTGAAAAAGCGAAGTTTTCTGAATGTTGTGAGTTAAATGGAATCTTCCATGATTTTTCTACACCTAAGACACCTTAGCCAAATGGCATTGATGAGAGAAATAATACAACTCTTCAAGAGATGGCTAGAGTCACGTTAAATGCTAGAAAGATTTCTAAGAGACTATCGGCTGAAGTCTTGAATAATGCATGTCATATTAGCAATATAGTGTATCTTAGACCTGGAACTACTATGACACCATATGTACTCTTAAAGGGTGTGAAACCAAATGTTGCTCATTTTCATGAATTTGGATGTAACCGCTATTTGTTGAATGATAGAGATTATTTAAGCAAGTTTGATCCTAAAAGTAAAAAGTGTATTTTTGTTGGTTATTCTCCAAACAATGTTGCCTTAAGGATTTGCAACCCTAGACTACATAATGTGCAAGAGTCAGTCAATGTAGTGTTTGATGATTTGACTGTTGATGCAAGGTACTGAAGAGCAACCCGTTTTTGATGTTATTCCAACATTGGAAATAGAGAATGTTACACCAACATCGATCACAGGAGTTGAAGAAGCTGAAATCGAGACTGAGCCCAATGTTGACTTCACACCGGCTAGATTTAGTGTTAGGATAACATCTACACAGTCTGATTCTGATGAAGAAACTGTTACTGGATTTAGAAAAGACCCCCATACTAGAATTCAGAAGAACCATCCGAATACTCAAGTGATGGGTCAAATCTCTGAACACACGAGGACACTCAAAAAAAAGTTTGAATTACAGGGACATGGTAAAGTTCTATGTTTGCATGTCTACTACATGAATTGTTGAGAATGCTTCATGTTTTGTATCTTCTATTAAACCCAAAAATGTGAATGAAGCTCTTAAGGATAGTTACTGGATCTATGCTATGCAAGATGAACTATTGCAATTCACTAAAAATAATGTCTGGAATATTTTACTTATGCCTTCTAATGTGAATGTTACAAGAACCAAATGGATTTTCAAAAACAAAAGTGATGAAAATAGTGTGATTGTAAGAAACAAAACTAGGTTGGTTGCACAAGGTTATACACAGGTAGATGGCATATATTTTGATGATACATTTGCACCAAAAGGTTTTGCTGATCCTAAATATCCAAATCATGTGTATAAACTGGAAAGAGACTTGTATGGTTTGAACTAGGCGCCAAGAGCTTGATATGAAAGACTAACTGATATTCTGTTAGGTCTAGAATTCACTAGAGGTGATGATGACAGAACTTTGTTTATTCTAACAAAGAATTTTGATGTTTGCATAGCTCAAATATATATTGATGACATTCTTTTGGGTCTACTAACGAGTCTTCTTTAGACAAGGTTGTTGAGTCCATGTCAGGTACATTTGAAATGAGCATGATAGGAGAATTGAATTTCTTTCTTGGACTACAAGTGAAACCAATGGAGAATAGAATGTTCCTAAATCAGGAGAAATATGCAAGGAACCTGGTGAAAAGACTTGGTTTACTGGAGTCAAAACCAAGTAAAACTCCCATGTCTTCTTCTGTGAAGATTACTAGAGATGGCACTGGAGATAATGTTGACCCAACATTGTACAAATATATGATTGGTAGTTTGTTGTATCTCTCTTCTACTAGACCAGATATCATGTACTCTATTTATGTTTGTGCTAGGTACTAGGCAGGTCTAAAGCAGTATCACGTGATTGATGTGAAGAGAATATTGAGATGTATCTTTAGATATTCATCTTTCGGCATTTGTACTAATTTGACACTAACACTAATATTCTAATAGGGTAGGTGACTTGGATGACAGAAAATCCACAAGTGGGGGTTGTTTCTATTTGGTAATAATCTTATCTCCTAGTATAGTAAGAAAAAAAAATGTGTTTTATTATCTATTGTTGAATCTGAATATGTGACATATGGCAGTTGGGTTACCTAGCTTGTATGGCTTAAACACATGTTGTTGGACTATAGGGTGGATAGTGAAACTCTTCTGATGTTTTGTGACAATCTAAGTGCTATAAGTCTCTCAAGAAATACTGTTCAACACTCTAGGACTAAACATACATATATAAGACATAATTACTTGAGAGACATGGTAGAAGATAAATTAATTAACATTGAGTATTATGAGAATCAACTTGCTAATATGTTTACAAAACCCCTGGATCGTGAGAGATTCTTTTGCTTGAGGAAGTCTCTCGGCATGTGCAATATGTGAGAATGTTGGAACCCTCCATGTTGACATCACACCATTGTCTAGCACTGGATTTTGTTTGTGGTGTTGTCTGTATTTATTTTTCTTTTTCTATTTTATTTTGTTTCTTTTGAGTCTCATTGATCCATGTTTTGACATAGTTGATTAAATGTGGTTGAACTCTTTGATAAACTAAGCTTTCTAGTTATCAGCTCACATCTTTGTTTTGAAAAGCCTAATAAAACTCTTCTGTTTGTCTGATGTTGTTGACCTGTATATGGAGAAGCTGGAATACACAAAGTTTGCTGCTTTTATGTCTATTCAATTGTGTCTTATTCGTATATAAAATTGCTGGACATGTGGAGAAACTCGGATTCATGATGTTGACAGCTTCAATGATATTCAGTTGTGCTTATTTACATGTTTTTGTGTTTTTTGCCAAGGGGTACATAATGGTGATCCTTTCTACTGGGATGTTTGGGGTTTCGATTGCTCGCATTCAGTAGGACTGATCACTTAGTACTAAAACCTTGTATGCAAGTTGGTAAACAAGTATGCATTAAGTTTTGGGATGTTGGGGTCCTGTATTGCCAACATTCAACCGTTGCCCTCATTCAGTGGTGTTATGATCATTTGATTTTGCAATCCTGAGTTGTTGTTCAGATGAGTAATGCAAAATAATGAAGTTTTGTTTGATGTGAAATGTTGCTGGTTTGAAAAGTTTGTCACATGTATTTACCATCTTCCGATGTTGCCATAACATTGTGCGTTCATACTAGAACTGCATTTTCTTCTTACCTGTTTGAGTCGGCTTGGACTAAAGGGGAGTATAGTCCTAATTCATGTGTTGAGGCATGCTCTTTGGGTGATATACTGAAGGTGAATCACTGGTTTGTGACTTTCTCTGTTGTGGAAGTGGATTATTTTTTGTAATTCACAACTGCTTATCTATGTGTGTTTCTGTTGTTTTTGTCAATTGCTTATGATTTTGATCTATTTACTATGTATCTGGTACTCACTTTCTAGATGTAAAGTTTCATATATATTATCTCAGATCTATTTCACGCTCTCACATGAACTGCTAAGGAGAAAGCCCTTCACCTCCTATGTTCTGATTAGAAGGTTAAACCAACATTGCCTACCTAAATGTTAGTCTAACATTGTGACGTATACGTTTTAAAGTTCTTGGAAACCGCTCTAGTCACGCGTTAACTTAACACTGACACGTGGTAAGATAGTACATGGGAACTTTTCGTTGGCTACAATTTTAGTAACTTCCCGTATTCCAACTTGCTTCACTCTTTCACATGCGTATAATCATATTATTGCCATAGTTTCTTTTATTCGTCTTGCGATTTTCATATAATCTCTGTAAATTCTCTGTTTTTTTGCTGAAATTACTTTTTCTTTCTCAATATTACTCTAACAACGACACAAAAGTCTTCAATGGAGGCTCTTGTAGATGTTGCTCTTATTAGTGAGCAAGACGCATGCCAAGATCCGCCCAGGAAGTACAATACTCATCGTGGAGGTGCTGAACCCGCTACCCTAGATGCAAAAAAGAAAGATGGAACCACCTACCAACGCTGCAAAACGAAATCCAATAAGAAAGAGGCATCCAAAAATGTTGCACCAACATTGGAGTCAGAGGAAAATTGAGGTAACAGGGGCTAATCATTCTCTTGTTATTGTTGCTCATGATGTTGTTGATAATCGATTGATAGGTTGGTGGATGAATGGGTAATGGCTATGGGGGATGAGGCTAACCAATGCTTTTGTTTGTCTAATTATCAATTACAACAATAATAAGTACAAATAAGTTAAATAATCATAAATAATAGGTTTCGCTGCATATTCAAACATCATTTATAGGGTCAATTCATAATGACACTTCTACCTAATTATGATGACGATGTACGTAATGACTATATATATATATATATGTTAACGGGTTTGTAATTACGACCTAATTAACTAAATTATTTATTTGGGTTGGAACGCCTTTGTCCGTGGTTCAAAAACTAAATGCTATTTAACGGGAGGAAAAACTGACAAAAACATTCCTTCCTTTTATTCACTACGATCCACTCTATTTTCCGAGTCAATATGCGAATTTCCGAGTCTATGTACGTTTTTCCTTTATTCTCCGATCTCCCTTCACCTCTCCCTTCTTCCTCTGTTTGTATAGAGTTTTCAGGGACAGGTGTCGTTATGCATGTTTTTACAAGTGTCGTTATGCATGTGGTCGTGTTCTACACGTGTTACAATGTTCATTTAACCAATAAGATAACGTCTATCTTAAGTGCTGACTGTATCATTTCTTCTTCCGAGGGCTTTGGTCTTCTTTATGATAAGGGGTAGACTGCCTTCTTTACTTCCGGGAGCTCATTGCTTCTAGTGGTGACTCGAAGGTCGAGTCTCAGTGTTCTCTTAGTGACAGTGTTTCTCCGAGAGGTGTGTATTCTGGAATGTGTGCGTCAGGATATTCTCCGAGGGGGTGTTCGTTCATGGGTTGATCTCCGAGAGGTTTTTAGCTATCGTGGGTAGGTGCTTTCTTTCTCCGAGTGCCCGGAGAGTAGTGTTCTGTAGTTGTGGCGTTATTGTGAAGTTCCGACCTCTGGGTTGGTCGACAGGAGTAATGTTCCGAGAGCATTTGTGCTGGGAGTGCGTAGCAGGGAAGTACAGTGGTAGTGTTCCGAGAGCGTTCGAGTTGGGAGTGCATAGTAAGGAAGTGTTTTTGTCAAGGTTCTGGGACTTGGGAGTCCATTGGGGCCCTGCTTGGTGTCGTGATGGATATCCGAATCAGGTGGATCCATCCGGGTTTGCTCTTTATCCGATGCCACCCTGATATCTAGTTTTGAGTCATCGTGACTTTCCAAGGGACGCTAGGTGCCCTCGTCGGATGGCCACTCCTACCGCTTTGGGTTAGTAACCGAGCGGTATTGGTCACACCCGATGGGCCTCCTCGTTGGGAGTGGGTACAACTCATCGGAAGTACTTGTGACAATAGTATTGTCCAATTACTAATCCTTTTGATTTAGGACTAATATTTTCTTTAATCTCGTATTTTCTTTTATACGGTTAACACTAGCCCCCCCCCCCCCCCCCCCCAATATTCGATCGCTCTCGTAGAGACAAGGGAAATTTTATTTCGTGGCCTCTGTGAGGTGAGGGGATTATGTTGGCGGTCTTTGCGAGGGGAGGAGAATTTCTCATTTTTTGGGATTTTCAGGGATATTATGTGCAGATAAGCATATGTTTATAATATCGTGAGAAAATTACCTTTTTGCCCCCGCGTGTTGATCTCAAGGACACGTCGCTTTTACGAGTGGAGACGTGGGTCGTGGAGAATGGGGCACGTTTTAATGACTGTTGTCTATAATTAGGCTCATCCGTACCATCTTCCTCATTTCACCTTTCTTTTATCTCCCAAACTCTTGCTTTCTTTCTTTACTGATTTGCCAACTCTTTTTCTTGCTCCAAAAAAGAAAATGGCTTCTTCCGTCCATCCCTTCGTGGTTGATGTTCCCGCCGCTTCTGTTGTCACTGCTCCCCTTGCGGGGCCTGCCGCGGCTACCCGTAAGAGGAAATCTGCCGCTGTTGAAGGGAGCGGCGCCGCTTTGGCTAGGAAAGTTAGGGTTTCAAAATCGAAGAAGCCCCGTGTTCGTGATTTTTCCAAAATTGGAGGGATCCGGTCTGCTGTCACCTATGAGCAAGTCGTGGATTTGTTCGAGGCCACGGGGACCGCTATGAAGAATGTGACTGTTCACATTCCAACTGAGGATCAAAGTGCTTGTTATCCTCCCGCGGGTATGCTCACGGTGTATTTTGCACAGGTAAACTACGGGTGGCACTCGTTTATGCCACCCTTTTTTTGTGAAGTTTACAAGACTTGTGGCACATGTCCGAGCCAATTGGTGCCCAACGGGTATGCTGCGCTTTGTATCTATGTGTTCTGGTTCCACGTCAAGGGGTACGAATGTGGGGTGGACCACTTTCTTTCGATTTTTGACGTGGGGGTGTCGCCCGGGGGGTACCCCTTTTATCATGTCCGACATCGAGACAATTCTGGGAGTTCCACGAAGAGGATTCTGGGTGTAACGATTACCTCACATAGTGTTTGGAAGGACAAGTTTTTCTTCGTGAAGCCTGTCCGAGGGAGGTGGGACGTTCCTTTTAAGTGGGGGGCAGGCGCGACTCCACTTCACACTATTGATGAAGATACGGTGCTTTCCCCGGTCGTTGCTCAGCAAAGGTTAATGGAGTCGGAAGATTTTCCGCAGCTATTTGATTGGGCGGGCTTCGCTATGTAGTTTTCACTGATGATAAAGTGAAGAAGCCGCTTTCTGTTTCGTCTTTGTATCTGCCAGCTTTTAGTAAGCTCTTTCTTATTCTCATGCTTTTTCAATTTTAATGATCAACCATTAGTCCCGATATTCCTCCGAGTGGTTATTTGTATTCTTCTACTGTCTGCCCTGACTTGCTTTTGTGTGGTGCAGAGGAGGTTATGGCGAGATACTATCTTGTGCCAGGTTCTGAAGAGGCAGTTCCGAGTGGGCATAGTGAAGCTTCCGAGGGAGGAGACCACATGGATAGCGAAGTACGGTTTTCTACAACGGTAAGGGTGGATTCGGAAGCTGAGGAAGTTCCTTGGGACACCCCGTGTCTCTTTGTGGATGCTGGGGGGTATGTCTGTAGGCTGTTCCCTTGCGACGTGTGGATCCCACGCTTGCTCTGGACTGGAGATCAACTTCCGATTCAATTGCTGGTGTTTCTTCGAGGAGCTCTGAGAGGGTTCTGTCTCCGGGGGTGGGAGAAACAAGGCCCATACCTCCCGAGCTAGAAGTTGTGCATATCTCTTCTCGGGACCCTTCTCCATCTCCTCCTCGTAAGTTTTCTTATTTTTTCTACTAGTTTAAACCTCTAATCCTTTTGGTATGATTATTTAAATATATCCATTGTTCTAGTAGCGGCACTCAATAAGGGGAAGGCTCCTATGTTCCCGGGCGCTGGTCTATTTGCCCAACTACTCCAATCAGATCCGGGGGACCTGACAGGGGGTCCAGAGGTGTCTCCTCAGGGTCCTACTGACTCGCCAAGGGGCTTTGAGGTGAAGAAAGAAGTGTTGGGCACCCTGCTCAAGGGAGAGGGTTCATCGACCGCCCTGGAGGTTCCTGAAGTGATGATGAGGGAGGCCACTGCTACTGTCCTTCCTCCGACTACTGATCTTCCGAAGGGGGCTATACTGCGAAGGTCTGCTTCCGAGGGAGACTTTTATCAGACACATGGGAAAGAGTCTCCGACCGTGGGGGAAGCTTATCATGATATCCTTCACTTCTTTGGGTCCGCTCTTTCCACGCCTGCGGAGGGGTACCAGTTTCTGCGGGCTAGTACCATTTGGATGGAGGCGATCGTAAGTATTTACTGCCTCTTAATCTTCTTTTGCCATGGTTCTCTTACCTCCTTATTTATATTCTTCTCTCTGCTTTGCAGTCTAAGAAGACTCGGGAAGTCATTACTTCCGTGGAACAGCGTTGTTTAAGGGACGTGGTGGATGGGGGTACTCTTCGGGAACGAGTGGCTTTTCTGCAAGCCCAACTCCACGAGGCTGAGTCGTTGGCTGCAGTCCTTCGTACCAAGTTGGAGGCTAGCGACTTTAAATGGAAAGAGGATCAGGAGGCAAAGGAGGTGATGCGTCTTGTCCTGCAAAAGGTGCAATCGTCCTATGATCAGATGGAGGCTTCCGAGAGGGCTGTTCGAGCGCGATTTTCTCGTTTGATGAAGGAGAAGGTAGAATCCGAGGAAGTCCTCTGTGCTCGGATAAAGGCTCTAGAGAAGGAGAAATCCGAGGGCTTGGAGAGGGAGATGAAGCTCCAATCGCGTCTACATGAGCTAGTGGAACTAAGATTAGTTGATGTAATGCCCCTGAAGGATGTGCAGCCCCGGATTAACGAGGCTGTTAGGTGTGCGACAGCAGAGGTGGAGCGTCGGTTTACTTCCCCATCTGCTCGGGATACTCTTGGGCATATGCTATGGGGATATTTGGAGTGTGCCACCTTAGCTCGAGAAGTGGTGCCTTCGGGAGTGAATTTTGGCCGCATATTTGATATCAAGAAACTTGCTAGGCCGTCCCCCGAGGAGGTTCAGAACATACTGGAGATGTTTGATCATGTGGTGACGCCAAGGGCTTCTCCTATCCCTCCTTCGACCACCTTGGCTCCTGGCGTTAGTAGTTCTGGTCGGGTTCCACTCTTGGGTCCCTCTGCGGGAGTCCCCGAGGAGTTTTCCATCGCTCTATCCCGGTCTCCTCCGAGTACGGGAGCGTAAAATAGGATTTTTTGTTTTTATTTTACGTAATTTTAATATCCCGTCTTGTAAGTTTTTCCGAGGGCTTTTAGGATTTTTCTCTAATGAATAAACTCTTTTTCGAATATTTGTCTATTATGAGCAAATATAATCACTTGGTTTATTGTCTCCAGTATTTCTTTAAAATAATAAAAGGCTTGCTGACTAGGTTTAAAAATTAAGGCTGAGGTGTCGCTTGGCATGTAGCCCCTTTCTCTTAAATAAGAAAATTATTGGACACGTGTATCCCATTAACTAGTTTAGACAGCTCAAGCTTTTCACTCTTGTTAACCCTAAAAAATAAAATAGAGGAGATCACTCCTACTCGGGAAAAATAATATGTGGACAATACTATTGTCACGAGTACGTCCGATGAGATGTACCTATAAAGAAAACCCCTCGGAGGATTGCCCTACCTCTCGGTCACTGACCCGAAAAGGTTTATAAAAGCATCCGAGGAGAAACGCAAGCGTCCCTTGGAAAGTCAAACGGTGAATGAAAAACAGATATCAACACGGCATCGGAAAAAGAGCAAACCCCGATGGACCCGTATGACTCCGATATCCACCAAATGCGCCAAGAGGGACCAAGAGGGACCCCGAGTCCTATGAACTTACAAGAAAACTTCCTTGCTGAACACTCCTCGGAAAAGACAACACTCGGACTTATCCGAGAACACAATTTTGGAAGAAGTCAATACAGGAACACCCAGCGAATACATTCCGAGCACTCTGGTGAAGAAATCTCACTTTCAGTAAAGCAAAAACAGCCCTCGGACACAAAATCACAGTCCTCGGAAGTCACACCAAGTCCTCGGAGATCACATTTCCACCCTCAGAGATCACTTCTGACTGTTGAAGAAAATACCCGAATCAAGAAGGAGAAACAAAAGCCCTCGGAAGAATAGCTCTATCAGAAACAGTCTACATCAATACCCGAATCAAGAAGGAGAAACAAAAGCCCTCGGAAGAATAACTCTATCAGAAACAGTCTACATCAGAAGCCCTCGGAGATATCCGAAGACACAAAAGCTAATCCAGTCAGCACTTAGTAGATAAACGATAAACATTATCCTAATTTTTACACCTGTATCAAGGTAACAACAACACCTGTCCTTATCAAAACACATGCACAATGACACCTACCCCCACCAAAGTCTATATAAAGGGAGGTGATCAGTAGAAGAAGAAAAAGCTGGAAGAAGCTGAAGCAACTAAGCCTATTTGTTACAATTTATCACTCAAGTACGTAAGATAAAAAGAGGAGGAAATGTTCAGTGAATAAAGGAAGGGAATATTCTTGCAATTAATCTCATTATGTCCATCTCGCGTTGCCTTTGAATCACGGACAGGACGTTTCGACCCAAATAAATATCTTCCGTTAAATAGGGAATAATTCCAAACCTGTTAACAACTCTCTTTCTAAGATGGTATAAGTAGTTGTTCAGTAACTCTTTCAGAATTACATAAAGTTTTTACTGTTTAAGGCTTGTCACATTTTTCTGAAAAGTGGAGTTCCCTTTTGCAATTAAGTAAAGCAAGTACCTTACTTACCTTGTCAAAATGATGCCCCCATTTTTTAAGCAGGATGAACCTTCTCCGTCCCGTCATTCTCCTCGGAATTCTGCTCGGACTCCTTCCCTATCGTTAGGAGTACGACACGCGGCCTCGGAGAACTCGGTTCAGGGGAGCCGGCATAATGAGCGCAGGGTTCGTGGGGGGAGAGGCAATTCCGTGAGGACCGTGTCTATGTCTCCGGAGGAATCTCTCTCTCGTATTAACCGCATACGTCAGGTGTTCACGAGTCATGACTTTATCCCTTGGTAGACGAGTCGTCGATGTTTACCAGGCTCGTGCTGGAGCCCGAGAGGATGATGGGGCCAGGGCGTGTCGGTACTGCCGTTGGGAGTGAGCATGGTGCCTCCGTTACGGCGCTTTTTGCCCAATACAACCTGGACCTTGATGAATATGATATAGTAATACCGCACCCCGAGCAGAGGGCTTATGATCCTCCGTCGGGCTATCTCACCATTTTCCGGGAGCAAATGCGGTGCGGGTTACGGGTGTTTTTCACCATTTTCTCCAGACTTTATGCCCAAGTCAGCTAACTCCGAATTCTTATCGTTACCTGGTGGGATACATTTTATGTTCCGAGTTACTGAAGTTGCCTCTGTCTTCTTCTCGGGTGGGGGCTATATTCAACCTTCGCCCCTGCTCGGGAGGTCTCCCTTTCTTCAGCCTGGCCCATCGGGACAAGAGGAAGGCCTTTCTAGACGTATCCCACTTCCGTAATAATAGAACAGATTGGAAAAGGGGATTCTTTTTTGTCCGTCCGAGGGGCTTATCGGCTAGGTCGTGGGGAGTACCGCTTCAATGCGGGCTTGGTTATATTACCCCTGGCGAATCGATTTTGCGGAGAGAGTGGGACATCCTGTCCGATAGCGGGTTGTTTTCGGGGATGTACGATATCAGTAGTCAGTTGGAGTTCCCGGAGACATTGATCATGGTTGGCTTGCAACAGGGGGTGGAACTCTTCAATCTTCCACAACAACCTTTCTATAGCTATTTCTTTTTCCGTTAGTTTCTTTTCTTTCGCAACCTTTTCGTGTGGTACTTTAATGTCTCCGTTGTCACGCTATTTTCTTGTTTTGACAGGAGCGGAGATGGGGGCTTTTGCTATTGAGCCTTTCAATGAAACTTTCCTAGGGAGAGCAATGAATAGTGGGTATAATACTACGGATGACGACTCGTCTGAGAGTTTTAGTTTAGGTGAGGTTGCTGGCCCTTCGAGGACAGGGGACTCGCCCGTGGCAGCACCCCCAGTGAATTCTGTGGCTCCTGAATATGACCCGATAGCTGCGCTTGCGCAGGCGGATATTCCATTGCCTCCGTTGATACCGTATTCTTCCTCTTGGGGGGATACGGGGATTGTGCATGCTGTTGAGGAGGGTTCTTTGTCTCCAATTATGGGAGCCTCTATGCTGCCCGGAGAGGGTTTCGACCGCGCCTCGGGACCGCCCTTCGAAGGAAATCGCCCTGCTATCGGGTCGGAGCCACTTGGAAGCGGTGTTTTGTCCCCTCTGTTTTGGGGACGATTAGCTTTTGCCGCAACTATCTGAGCGGTCTTTTGAATGCTACAGATTGCGAGCCTATGAAGTCGCTACCCTTATCGGGCCTTCAGGATTTAATCTGCAAAGATTTATGTGAGGTAGTATATTCTTATTTTATGTGATACTAACCCTTACGAGTTTTCTGCAATTATGCATTTATTTGTCCACATATCTATATGGTGTTGAACGCCATTGGATCTCGGGGCGAATCATCTTCAGATACGGAGTTGGTGTACCGCCGTAGGGACGAGCTAGAGCAGGCCTTGTTGGATGCTCGAGAAAAGGTCGATCAACTGCGGAATGATCGGGAGAATTCCGATGAGGCTCATGCCATCCTTTTGCAGTCAGAACGGAACAGATCCTGAGATTTGGAGCGTCTTTTGGCGATGGAGAAAGCTCGCGTAACAAACCTGGAGGACAGGTTGGGCGATTTCCGGGAGCAACTTCGTTCTGTTGATGAACAATTGTTGCGGGTTACCGGGGAGAGAGATGCAGCGAACTTACGGGTGTTGGAGTTAACTTGAGCCCATGAAGTTGCATTAGTATTGGCCCTGGTCCAAGCGGTTTTAGGTGTTGTGGGTCCAAGCGGTTTTGTCCTCCGCAAATCCCTTGCGCAGGAGATGCGTGATCTAGTACTTGTGCCGGGATACAACGGAAGCTTTGCCGGGATTCCTTTCGGATATGGTGATTCCTGAGTTGGATATTCATCAGGTGTTCCCGGAGGCTCCTCCTTCGCAGGGACCGATCGCGTCTACCGGAGATCCGGGTAACCTATCCACGGAGGATAGCCGCCGCTTGATTAGGGAAGGAAAACGCCCGATAGAGGATGTTTAGTTTATGCGAGTGTCTGGTGTAAGGGCCCTTGTATAGGATACGGCCCGACCTTCCTTTAGTGTGGGATCTCGCGTTTTACGCTTGATGGTCCCTCGGGTTAGGTTGCTAGTATGACTCATAGACATGGAGTCATTATTTTGTTGGTCAACCTTATCTCCCGTGTAGTGTACAGGCACCATTTATAAACAACTTTATTTATATACAAAGCTGTTTTGTTACATTATGCATAGTATTTCCTAAGGTTAAACACATTCCAAGTATTGCTAAGGATAGCGTCCTCGGAATTGGCGAGGAGATATGTCGCAGGCCCGACGATCCCCGCTATCTTCTACGGTCCCTCCTATCGCGGCTCGAGTTTGCCTACGTTTTTGGAGGCTCCGACCCGTTTCACTACTAAGTCCCCGACTTGAAAAGTCCTGGGTTTCACCTTTGAGTTGTAGTACCGGGACATCCGGCCCTTGTATTCTTCATTTCGGGCCGCGGCCCGCATTCTTTTTTCTTCGAGGAGGTCGAGGGCGAGGGCCAAGTTAGAACTGTTAGCCACCTCCTCATATTCCCTAACTCGCCAGCTCTCTATAGAGACTTCCGTAGGTACGACAGCTTCGTAGCCATAGGCTAAGCTGAAAGGGGTTTCGCCCGTGGCCGCGCTTTGCATGGTCCCGTAGGCCCATAGTATGCCTGGTATTTCCTCTACCCACCTAGCTTTGTGCGAGTCGAGTCGGGCCTTCATATTTTTTAAGAGAGTTCGGTTAGTCCTCTCTACTTGACCGTTGGCTTGGGGGTACCCCACCGAGGCGAAGCGGTGTTTAATTTCCCAATGGTCGCACTACTTTTCTAACCCCTGATCCGTAAATTGCAAACCATTGTCACTTACCAGGTTCCGAGGGACACCAAAACGGCACAGGATACTCCTCCATAGGAAGTTGATAACCGCGCCCACGGTTATGCGGGCCAGGGGTTCCGCTTCTACCCACTTGGTGAAGTAATCCACTGCTACGAGGAGAAATTTATTTTGCCCGGCATCGGGTATAAGAGGTCCCACTATGTCTATACCCCATTTAGAGAACGGGCAGGGGGTTAAGTGCGGTTCCCATGAGGCAGCGGGCTGATGAACCCGAGGGGCGTAAGCTTGACACGGTTTGCACCTTTCGGCATGGCTTTTGCAATCATTGGCCATCGTGGGCCAGTAGTAGCCTTGGCAAATCAGGCGTCCGACCATACTTTCGCCGCCCGTATGACTGTCGCATGCTCCCTCGTGGGTTTCCGCCATAGCTAGTTGAGCTTCTTCCTCACATAGGGGTGATCATCTTTGTGATAACGAAGATCAGGCTTCCTCGCTAGGCAGGGATGATAATTTGCAATCTTCTTCATCGGAGGATAACCGTGCCTCCAGTGAAGTAGGTGAAGATATAGAAGCCATCAATAGGGAGATTGATGACTACGCGGAGGTCCCATAGATGGCGTATAACACTTACGTATCACGGTTGCAGCATAGCCGCTCGCCCTTGCACGAAATGTTTAATATAGCCAATAGGTATAAGTTAGTTATTCCCGGTCCAGACAAGCGCATGGATTTACCCCCGCATGGTCACCTCACAGTTTTCATGGGTCAGTTGGCAAACGGATTGCGATTTCCCATACTTGTCGAGGTCAAATTCATTCTGAGGTCCATCGGGATTATGCCAAGTCAATTGACGCCGAACTCCTTCGGGCAAATCATCGGTTTTATCATCCTGATGAAGGAACCTTAGGGTCCTGATCAATTTTGGGCCCTCTTCAAAGGTTGTAAGAGGGAAGTAGGTTTTTACCATGTGAAGGCTCTGAGGCATCGCAGGTTTTTGAGTGGTAGGGCCACTAGTTATGGAAAGAACTGGAAAAAACGTTACTTATACATTGAGGAGAGCTATGAGGGAGAATCTACGGCGTATCGCCGTGATTGGTTTGGGGGTGCTAAGGTTGCAATACTGCCTGGTGTACGGACACCTTCATGGGACTATAATTTTGTCCCTAATTTAGTTCATGATCACCACTTTAACGTTAAAAAACTGGTCGAGAATTGTGTGTTGTCTTTAGCTGGATTATCTCCAGTTCCCTATAATGGAAGGTTTATGCTTGGTAAAGATTCTGCATTTTTACTCGGTATCGTGTTTCGTTTTCACTATTATGATGATACTAATATGTGTTTTTTTCCAGGAGAATTTATCATGAACCGCCACGCCAGGATCAATCGAGCTCGGGCCGCTGAGAATGAAGGTTCTCTGACTACTATTGTTCCTTCGATTCCACCTCCAAGGAAAAGGAAGAACAAGGGTAAGAAAACTGCAGATGAGGCATCGGCGTTGGCCCCCGTGGAGGCTCCAAGATATCATTTTAAGGATATTTTGGGACATGACCGTGAGACTACTCCCCCTCCTGATATTCTCAGTCATGCAGGGGGGTTTTAATGAAGCTGCAGCCGAATAAGGCGTCAACGCCGAAGCTGCTCAAGCTAAAAGGAGGAGGGTTTATCAAACTCGCTCCCAAACAGGGGGTGTTGTCCCCCCAGTGCCATGCACCACAAGTCCGGCGACTACTGGTGGTTGCGCTATTGCGGATGAAAAAAGGGTTAGAGTAGGGCCAAGGCATGGCCCACGGGCCAGCGTGGGGGAGTTCGAGATTTCAGAGGAAGAGGCGATTAATGCCTTGAAGCTCCTCCTTCAAAATCTTGCAGTTTCGCATCTTGTTTCGGCCGAGGAGAGGAAGATGGTTGAGAGGAACGGTTTTCATCTTTTAAACACGGTAATATATTACATTTCGGCTGCATTGTACTGCCATTATATTTCATTGCATAGCGTCCTTTAACCCCGTGATGTTTTCTCATTAAGGTGGCGGGATAGTAGGCGTTATGTTCGCTGGGTTAGTCCAGGCTCATGGACAGCAGCAGGCCGGAGCTGACTTCCGTGGTAGTGACCCTGATGCTTTGAGGGCCGCTTTTGAGGACAAGGAGAGGGCATTGTAGAAGGTGAAGGAGTACGCAGCTCGAGCTGTCGTTGATAGGGCAGCGGAGAGGCTTGCACAGGACGCCGTCGATCAGCTTCAAATGCAAGTCAGCAATCTTTCGTCCAGCAAAGGTGAGCTGGCGAAACGACTTGTTGTACTGGAAAAGGAACTGGCGGCCGAGAAAGAAAAGTCTGAGCGGGCCGAGGAGATAGGATATGCTCGTGGCCTCAGTGAAGTATAGTAATTTTACTTGAGTGGAAGTCTTTATGCTTTTATTCTTCCTTGTTAATCTCTTTAACATTTTACAGGTTCCTTTCGCGCAGCAACTGGTTGAAATTGCCGAGGAGTTCCTCCGGAGTAATACCTTTCGAGAGATAAGTGCTCGGAGGGGTGCCCGGAAGCTCAGGTGCTCACGGTGCAACAGGTTTACTGCGCAAAATATGTTTGTGGCGCTTCGACCCTACTTGGCTTGATCTTTCACTGTGTCCTAATAGAGAGATTCTGAAGCCCACTGCGAATAATCACTCAGCTTCTCCAGATGAGTTCGTTGTGCTTCTCGAGAGCAACAACCTCATTTATCGGGGAATTTCTTCATCTCCTCCGATGACGCCCATCTATCCTTCCTCCGAAGATGAGGATGATGCCGACGCCTAAGTGCGTCGGCCTTTTATTTTATAATGAACAATTTTCATTCTGTTTTCAGGCTCTACGATGCCCTTTTAATGTTTTGGACAATTTATTTACCTCGTAATCGCACGTTATCCGTGTTATTTTTCAACGATATGCTTTTTTCGTTGGCTCCTATTCATTGCCTTTTATTTCAATCATTATTGTTGCGTTTTACCCTATTTTGACAACTAGAGCGTCCTTTCGCATTTATGAAAGGTATATGTATCTCTTTGCGACGTAGGATTAGTGTTTTATTACTACAAATTTAACGGTTGTGCTGATTAGCGGTATCTCGTGCCGTTTTGGACAGAGTCTCCTTCCCTTCTCATTTTTTGGGATTGGCGGTATCTCGTGCCATTTTGAACAGAGTCTCTGTCCCTTTTCCTTTTGTGGGATTTGCGGTCTCTTGTGCCACTTTGGACAGAGTCACTGTACCTTTTTATTTTGCGGGATTTGCGGTATCTCATGCCACTTTGGACAGAGTCTCCGTCCCTTTTCAGTTTGCGGGATTTGCGGTATCTCGTGCCATTTTGGGCAGAGTCCCCATCCCTTTTCATTTTGCGGGATTTGCGGTATCTTGTGCCACTTTGGACAGAGTCTCCATCCCTTTTCATTTTGCGGGATTTGCGGTATCTCGTGCCACTTTGTGTAGAGTCTCCGTCCCTTTTTATTTTGCGGGATTTGCGGTATCTCGTGTCATTTTGGGCAGAGTCTCCGTCCTTTCTCTCATCTCTTCTGGTTTTACGGTATCTCGTGCCACTTTGGATAGAGTCTCCGTTCCTCTTCATCTTTGAAGTGAACCCATTTTTAGGTCCAGCATAAAATTGAGGTTATGCATGCCTCCGCATAGTTTGATGATAGTATAATTGATAAATCAAAGCGTTTCATTTGGAAACGAATTCATATAAAGAGAACAGGAGAGGGTTTTGATTTCAAAATCCTGCCCTTCGAGGCTGCATTCGTGGCTCAAGTTTTCGGTGTCCCTATTTTAAGTTAGTACATTCCTGCCCCTCATGCTTGTTAGGGCAGAGGGGACGAATTAAAGTTGTTCAAAATATACGGGAAATTGAAGACTTGCAAAAATTAAATATGAGGCACTTCAGTCAATGTGTTCCATTTCCATGTGGACCAGTGCTCTCGATGCTTCTTGCTCCGCCTGCGGTTGCGCTCGAAGCGATGCCACATAGCATTTCCAGCCTTCAATGTGGTCTGCAATTACTTCACAGGTTCCGGCAAGAGTGGGGAATTTTACCATCTGGTGGTAATTTGACAGCAAATCTCGAAACATGTTGGCCTTCCTTTGATACTGTTGTAAGAGAAAGGCATATCCAACCACATAACTCGCCATTAGTGCGGTTCCGAATGAGGTGGGGAGCATAATCAATCCACGAGGCACTATCTTCGGGCCTTCGAATCCATGAAGCGAGATTCTTACCGGTTCCAATATCTCGCCATTCAGCCCTATTTTATCCAACGTGAAATTGAATAGCACATTAACTGAGCTACCATAGTCTACCAGCATTTTAGTTACACTGAAGTTTACTATATCCGCCGTTATCACCAACGAGGAATCGAGATTCGCTGTTTGAATGGCTTGGGGGCTCACCTTGCGCAGATCTGCTGTTGAGAAAGTGATCTCTTCCTGCGGCATTTCCTCGATCCTTAAAATGTTAGCAAAGCCGACGAACCTATCTGATTCAACGAGCCTTGAGATTTTCTTTCTACCGTTCATGGAATCCGCCCCCACTGTGCCTCTTGATATCATATTTATAATTCCCCTTCTGATGTTGTTGTTTCGAGTTTGATGATATTCCAACAAATGCGGATGACCGACTATCTTGTGCTTTATCCCTTCCAGCATCGTCCTCTTGCTCTTTCATCTTTTTTACAAACTCCACTAGTTATTTGTCCTTCACTAGTCGTTCAATCTCGTCCTTGAGATCCTTGCAATCCTCGGTTTTGTGCCCCTTCTGATTGTGGTATTTACAAAAGTGGTTCGAGAACCTTGTTGCCTTTGAATCATTCATCTGCCACCCTTTTCTTTCACCGTTCCAAATACTGTCATGATTCTAGCATTTAGGGGCATGTACCGCCTTGGTGACGTGTCTCGGTTCCTGTTATTCCTGTTTCTATTATTGTTGCGGTTCTGGTCCTCTTTTCCTCTTTCCTTGTCTTTCGGGGGCGCGATAACGGCTAACTTGGTTGCCATCATCTCTTCATAGTGGACCACCCCCTAAGCTATCTTGTTTATCACATCAATGGTTCTGAGGTTCGTCCTAAGCAAGTCGTCGCTAAAGACTGTATTGGTAGTTGCTCGGAAGAGTATACTCATCACCATCTCTCCACTTGGGCTGTTAATTATTAGCAGCTCTGCATTGAAACACCTACTGAAGTCCTTTAGACATTCATTGGTCTTTTGCTTCAATGAGTACAGGTGGGAATTGTCCAAAACTAGTCTCGCCTGATTTGAGAATTGGTTCTCGAACATGTCCCTTAACTGTTTGTAGGTTTTGATTGTCCCCGGAGCAATTCGAGTGAAGCAGTCCATCGTTACCCCGACCAAGGTAGTGGCAAATATTTTGGCATGTATGTTCTCCTTGAACCCGTACAAGGTTTATTTGCTGTCTAGATAGAAAAGATGATCGCGGGGATCAGATTTTCCATCGTAAGGTTTCAAATTGGGGATCTTCTCCCCGTGCCCTAGGATTTCCGCCTCTATTTCTTCGGAAAATTGAGATCTCCGCAGAGCACTTTTTATTCGCTCCATTCGGCCTACGACCATTGCGTTTTCCCTTTTAAGCCTTTCTACCTTTCTTACCACCTCATCGTGCTCCTTCCTAGAGTCGCGGCTTTCCGAGCATCTCCTCTCTTTATTCTCCTCTTGTCCTCTTGGTTCTTTGATCCAACTTTCCTCACTTTCTCATCTTCTCTCATCATGGTACTTCCTAGATTGCACCTCCACCGACTTTGGTTTGTCTCTGCGGTCTTCCCTATGTGATTTTTCCTTACTTCGGACCTCCACCGAGTATGGTCTCTCTCTTCTGCCATCTCGATGGGATTTCTCCTTGTTAGCTTTTTTTCAGACGTACGGTCGCGGAAGCCTGTTCGCTAATTGCCTCAGCGCGTCCCATTGGAAGTGTTGCTTGCATCGATGGTGCGGGAGCTAGACACTCAGCCAGTGTTAATTTGACTATGGCCATTACTTCATCTCTCAGATTGTTCGGAAGCGAAGCTGTGGTTGGTGTCACTCCATGCGCGCTTGCATTCGGTGTAGGTACGCCATCTGCTTGTGTTCCTGGCATTTCTCGCCTTGCGGGCGTTGGCACTCCAGCAGGTAATGTTGAGGGTCCCGAGCTTCTTGGACAGTTTGACTTGTTGTCGCTCGGTTGACCTCTGCATTTGTACTTTCTACTGCTCTACTGCACGATATGGTCATTCTAGATGTTATGCCTAATAAACTGGAATTGTGGTGTTCCCACAGACGGCGCCAATATTTTGGTCTTATTTCTTCCGGGTAACAAAATACCTTAAATGGTTACAATATGCCAATCAATTGCCAAAATAATGCTAATCAAATAGAACTCGGACTAACTTGATCTGGAATACCTATTATAAGCTGACTAGGCTTAATAAAGAAAATTACAAAGTATAAAGGTGTATCGAACAGCAGGGATCCGATCTAAGCTGTATCAAATTAGGTACGTTCGATACTGAATACACTTGATGGTCCAATATCGAACGGAGGTCCTTCGATCTATCTGATTATCGAACTATGGTCCTTTGATATAAGAATTGACTCGTTTGCTCAGTGTCGAATCAGACTCCTTCGATCGAACGTAGTGTATCGAACTCAAGGACTTCGATGTAAGAATTGACTAGCTTGCTGAGTATCGAATCAGACTCATTCGATTGAACGTAGTGTATCAAATTCAGGGACTTCGATCGAAGGCTGATGTTTCAATGCTGAGTGAATTTGGGATGGTTGGAATGCGTACTGAGAATGTCAGGGGGTGGGGTATTTATAACCCCCGTCCCGCGGGCCACTGTGGATGTTGGGGAAAGTGCATCAAACTGGGATGGTTCGATACAGGCATTCGATCGAACCATGCCCGTTCGATACTCGTAGAGTATCGAATTTCACATGTTTGATGTACTACTACAGTTGGGCTTTCTCTTGTGCCGTCCCAATATTAATATTGGGCCATACCTAAAATACCCCCACCACTATGTCATATCACATAGGGGTGGGAGGGCGGGGTCGGATTCCCGCGATCCGACCTGACCCGATCGGATTTTTCTCGGGCTGGAAAAATTTGATCTTCACGCCGACCCGTAGCTGGGGGAGAGAAATCCCATAGCTGCTCCCGCGGGTCAGAGTCGGGAGCTAGGGTCGGAATTCGATCTGACCCGAGCTCCCGATATTTCCAGGGAGCATTAGCCAGCAGCAAGTCACATTTTTTCTTTAGGTTAAGTCTCAAAGACTGAAACACACACACACATACATTTCTCCACTTAAAAAAACAATTTCAAACACACACACTCTCCTCTCAAACGCGCGGCCGACGTACCACTTATCAGCTCCGACACCGACACCGACACCGCTGCACCACTCATCAGCTCCGCCACCGACAGTACGCCACTCCGTCGCTCCAACGCTCTGCCGCTCCAATCTAGGTATCTATTTTTCTCCAAATTTTAAAATTGAATCGAAATTTCTTGTTATTTTGTTAAATTGATTAAGCCATTGGTCTTAGAACACTTGTGATTGTTAGAAACCATTGAAATTATGAAAAACCATATGTATGTTTTTCGAATTAGGGTTTCAAATTGGGGGTTTTCAAATTTGGCCCAATTTGAGGATATTGTTGTAAGTAGTGGTAGTCTTTGTTAATAGTTGATTGACAATTAAGAACAAAACACAAAAATAATTATTGATTGTAAATTTGACTTGAAGTGTATGGAATTCTTTGATAATTTCGTGTAATGTTGTGAATTTGCTTGTAATTTCATGTAATGTTGTGAGATTGATAATTGGATTTGAAGTGTATGGTATCCTTTGATAATAGGATCAAGTATTGGAAAGTATATTTTCTTTTATTTGGTGGTTGCATTAATAAATCATATGTGTTCACCGTCCAAAGTATCTTCAACAATTACACCTTCCACACTTGCTCCCCGCCGAAGTCCTCTAAAACGTGCTAATGGAAAGGGGAAGGCACTAGTAATATCCCGTGATAAGAGGAAAGCACCGGATACTTCACAGGGTAAAGGAAAGGCACCGGTAATGTCCCGTGATAAGGGTAAGGCACCGGTAACGTCACGTGATAAGGGGAAGGCACCGGATACTTCACGGGGTAAAGGAAAGGCTCCGGATACTTCACGGGGTAAAGAAAATACATCGACGATTTTGGTATCTCTAAGGAAGGCGAAAAATAAGGCTCGTTAACCGAAGGATTGACATGAATCCTCCCCCCCAATAGATACAATAATTATTATTCGCATGGGGAGTGGGAGGATCATCTACATACTATTAATGAAGATGAAGAAAACGATGTAGATATGGGCGATGATATGAATCAGTCGGAAGATAGAATAGATGAGGAAGAAGAGGGGGTAGAAGAGGATGGGGAAGAGGATGGAGAGGAGGATGAAGAAGAGGATGGAAAAGAGGAAGAACAAGAAGAAAAAGTGCATAAGACCATTATTACTTTCCACACTAAAAAAATGGATGGTAAAATCTCAAAATGGCAAAAACTCCACCATCTTACATCACAGTATTGGGCAACATTTGAACCTTTCCAATGCCCTATAAATAAATACGTGAAAGGACGTGAAAGGATATCGATGTAGATGGACTTCAACACGGCACGGGAGGTCTTCAAAGTCATAGTAAGAGGTGTCCAAAACGAGTTGACAAAAATGTCAAAAAACAAGGCCGGTTGAAAGTGGAAGTTAATGGTTCGGTGGCGAATTGGAAATTTAATCAAGAGTGGGTCTTGGAGGGTGTGGTGATGATTTTGATTGCCGTTCATCGTTGTTGAGAAACCTCATTTTCGGCGAATGATGAAACGAGCATGCCCGCATTTGAAATTGCCATGTCGAAAGACCATCACCAATGCATGCTACGAGATATATCTTATTGAGAGAACTCGATTGATTAAGTTTGTGAAGGAAAATGCTCAGAGTGTGTGCCTCACAACCGACACATGTACTTTAATTGCCAAGAACAACTACATGTGTGTCACTATGCACTTCATTGACAATCAATGGAATTTGAAGAAAACAATTATTAGTTTTAGCTTGATTTCGGGGCATAAGGGGATATATATAGCACGTGATGTCAACAAGGTGGTGGTTAGAGATTATAAGATAAACAAGGTCTTCACAATTACGGTTGACAAAGCAGCGGCAAATGACGGGGGTTCATTACGAAAGAGAATGAGAAACACATACATATTAGATGCATTTCGCACATCTTAAATCTCGTGGTGCGAGATGGGTTCAAGACGAGGCGCGGTGATTGCACGATAGAACGCATCCGTGCTTGCATTCATTATATCAAAGCCACTCCCTCTTGGTATACAAAATTCAAAGAAACGGTATTGGAAATTGGGATCGAAAGTAAAAAGTTACTAAGTTTGGATGTTCCGACACTGTGGAATTCTACGTATATCATGCTTGAAGCCGCCCTTAAGTTGAGAGGTGAATTTGATATTTATGAGCATGTTGAGTCAAACTATGGGAATGATATGAAAGACAATATGTCTAAGGATGAGGATTGGAAGAAGGCTCAAACGTATGTGGATTTCCTAAAACCTTTCAAGGTTTTGACCGAACTTGTCTCCGGCACCACATATGTGACATCAAACAAGGTTCTTACACAACTAATATGCATCGATGAAGTTTTGGGTCGGTGGTTGAGCCGTCCGGATGACAAGGTGACCAAGGAACCCGACCATTTGAAACGCATGGCATTGCTAATGAAAGAGAAATATGATAAGTATTGGGGTACAAATGGGAAGATCAACCCTTTACTTTACTATGCCGCCATTGTGGATCCCCGTTTGAAGTGGCCTTACGTCGAGGCTATGTTAGACTATGATATAGAGTTGCGGCGGACAGTGAGGGATGGTTTTTTGACATTATTTGACGAGTATAAGGAAAGTTACGAAGAAAGTTCAATTACTAGGCCTACTCAAGGGTCTACTCCCGTATCTACTTTTCATTGGATCCCAGAGAACCTATTGTTGTCGAAGCACGGTATTTTTTTAGGTAATATTTTATTATGTTGAATTAAATGTTGATTTAATTATAATACACTTTGTTACTTTCGTATTTATTACCGGTTGAATGTCATTTTTGTTAGGCGTTGGAGGTTGATGAAACTGCAGGGAAACACGAATGGGAGAAATATTTTGAAGATAGAGTCGAGCTATATAATCCAAACTTCGACATATTGCTTTGGTGGAAAAAAAACTTCGAACTCTATCCAATAATTGGCAAAATGGCTCGAGACTTATTGGCGATTCTGGTATCCACTGTTGCTTCTGAATTCGCGTTCAGTACGGGAGGACGCGTCCTTGATCGGTTTAGGAGCTCGTTGACGCCGAGAATAGTTCAAGGATTAGTTTGCTCACAAGATTGGCTACGAGACGATGATACGCCAGTTCGGATCGAGTAGTGTTTGGCGAACTTGGAGGCACGTGATAGAGGTATGTATACGTTTAAGTTAACTTAATAGTTATCAAATACTTGTCCAATTTTTTGTTAGTATAAATGAATTAGCAATTGATTAGTTTTGTTATATTCGTGTAGAATTTGCGGATATGAGCAAAGATGCAACTTTACTAGATGATTCATGAACGGTTGATGAGTTCCCGTTATTGTTTTGTGTTCTTTTGAGAGTAATTTTTAAATTATGTTTGATTGTGGGCATTACATGTTTTGAACATTAGCGATTAATTTGGTGCTGTTGGATGGTTAATGTCTTAATGACAATGTTTTCTATGGGATTATTATGGTGTTATGCTCAATGTGAATTATTATATAGATGTATGGCTATGTGAATTATTATATTGAGTATTAATGGACGGATTGTTTGAGTTTGAGAGATAGTTGAGTTTGGGAAGTAGTAACGACTAAGTAGGCGATTAAATGGAACGTTTTGCAAATAGCCGGAACGTTTTAAGAAACGCAATATCGATAGGCGTTCGAAAAAGTATCGGTTATAAGAAAAAAAAAGTGTGGTATTTTTAAAAAAAAAAAACAAATTGGCTGATCCAGGGGACAAAATGTCCCCTGGAATTTCCGGGATCCCGACTCTCGCTGGAGTTCCGCCTACGCGGGGCGGATCGGGAGTCTCCGGTGAGCTCCCGATCCCGCCAGAATCCGTGGATCGGGATCCCGCCACCGCGGATTTCACGCCCACCTCACCCCTAATATCCCACATGTGATATATATGTCCAATAAAAGAGGAATCATCATATCAAGGTAACTTTCATTTTGTTTGCCTTACCGTCAAGGTACGGAAACTAGCTCTGCCACATAATTTGAAGTTCTCCTTTATCAACTTGCTGGCGTTGCAAAAAAAGAGAGAAAAAAAACAAATTCGAGGAAAAAGGGATCCACCACAATTCCCGATATTATGGAACTCATAAACTCAAATCTGGAATTGTATTAGTACTGAGTCTAAACTCTAAAGAATACAATACTCTTAACTGTTCGTTGGGTAATATTTGGCTTTTTTCTTGAGCAATTCTTATTCTCCTTAGTAAATTAATTTGCTGATTATAAAAAACACCGTCACGACACCTAAACTTGTGAGTACATTCTTCACGTTCTAAGCTAAGAAACACGGTAGAGGCAGCGGCGTATTCAGAATTTCAGTATTGGAGGGCTAGATATTTTTCTTTTTTTTAAGAACGATAGGCGAGGAACTTGAATCAATTTTTTAAAATTTCTTAGAAGATAAATGCTCACATAAATTTGTGTTTTGTTTTAGTTTTTGTTCCTAGCAAAGATTTCTTCGATAATAATTTCACCATGATTGTATTGTATGGATAACCCAAGATCTTTTTATTTTCTATTTGCATTATTACAGTTTTATCAAACATGCTTTATTAAAATAAAAATTAAACTAAGTAAGTATAACTTTTATTACATATGTTGAAATTGAATAAAAGCATCATGAAGTAATTATATACTCTATTTATGATTTTTTAGATCTAGAATTAAAAATATTCTTAAAAATTGACAGGAAATATATATTCATAAAACTAGATTTGAATAACATTAATTTCTCATGTATCTAACAAAACAATTAAAATTTAATCTTTGTGACTTCATTTTATGCAAATAATTAATTAGGTATTGATTTTTTGCTACTTTTAAAATAAAAAAGAACTTTTTGCTCATTTTGATAACATATGAGGTTATTTGAGAATTAAACATAAAATATAGGATCACTCTACAATTTACAGCTTCAAACCTATGATTTATCATTTATGAAAGAGCGTCCAGCTATTCCCTTCCATTTGGTGTAATTGCAGTTTATGGACTTATAAGTATGCAAATAGTACTAGAACTCAAATTTTATTATTAATATATATATATATATATATATAGGTACGAAAACAAATTCAGAAAAATGCGGACGGGGCTACTGCCCCCCTAGCCAACAGATAGATACTGCCCCTGGGTAGAGGAGAAGGCGAAAAATATGTTTTTCACCAATTCGGTTAGAAAACAAATAGAATGTTACAGTAGTAATAAACGTAAAATCCGTTATTGACCAATACAGCTGGCCTCAGATAAAGTTTGATAAATGATGAAAGATATATATTTGAGATATACTAGTTGAATGGCTGTGCATGTGATTGTAAGATGATTAATTTGTAATTTTATGCTCAATTGTTTATGCGTTGTATATATTATTGTCATTTTTTACCAAATAAACAAAATGACAATGTCGAAATTAAAGTATACCAATCCACATGTGCCAATTGTATTTAATTTGTATGAATGGCGCAGATACCATTTAGCTGAACGATTTTAAGGAATGTGATCATTCATGAATCATTTATATCCAGGGGCGAAGGCAGGAATTTACAAGAGGGGGGGCGAGATTATGACAAATATTTTTTTATTTAATTAAAATATAAATATAAATATAAAATTATTTTTTATTAACAATAATAAATTTGAGATTGAGGAACATTTATAACTTCGGAAGGAGTTTCATCAACATCGGGATTATTTGTCACAAAGAAAGTATATTATTAGTCTCATGAGAAACCATGTAATTGTTCGGCTGTTCCCATCTAAATCTAATGAAACTCTTCAACAACTTATAATAACAAAATATACAATTAACAATTAAATAATGCCCATATCCATTTCATGCCTTTAAAATTGACTCTTAAATCATAATACCTTTAAAATGGTCATGTACGAAAGTAGATTGAGATGCAAAACAAAATTAAATATCAACAAATTAAAGAGAACACATCGTAGTCGTACAAGCACCAATTTAGATAAATAATAAGAAAAAAACCTAAACGTAATCGAATTAATTCCTGGTTATAAGCGTTCAAATAAAATCTCTAGAATATGATAAATCTCTAGAATATGACAAAACATCATACTAAAGGAAAAGTTCATTAACACAAAACAAAGAAAAAGAAAAGAAAAAGAGGATGTGCAGTCGCAAGCAACACTTACAGTTGATTTGCAGAAAAAAAAAATTTAAGAATTTGCACTCTGTCTCTTTCACCTTCACCTTTCAGCCGGCTGAAAAAAGAGGGAGACATTGGATTGATTTTTTTTTTCTCTTTTTAATCAATCCAAGCATATTTTGTATTGATGTGGGCTGAACTTTCTTTTATTTCTTTAATTATTTTATATAGATGTGGCCCATATTTCTTTAATCAATCCAAGCATGAGGCAAGCTGGAAGCCCAAATCCAAGTGGGGGGTGCAAATCATCTGATGAACCCTAATTACATAACATTATATACTTAATATATATATATACATTTTTTTTTTCTTAAAATGTTGGGGGGTGCAGGTGCACCCACATGCACCCCCCGTGGCTTCGCCCCTGTTTATATCCATATATAAAGGCAGCCGCAACGCAACTATTGTAGCACAACCATATATACGTTTCTCATATAAAGAAATTCTATTTATTTTATAACTAATAATTCCTATAAAGGAAAAATACGAGCTAGAAATATTTCCTTTGAATAACATCTGATTGCGGCAGGGGCGAAGCCACGGGGGTGCATGTGGGTGCACCTGCACCCCCCAACATTTAAAAAAAAAAATATTCATATATATATTAAGTATATATTATTATGTAATTATGGGTCCTATATTATTTGCCCCCCCAATTAGATTTGAACTTCAAGATTATAATATGTTTTTGTGGCCCAATAAAGATGATAACTAAAAAAAGTAGCATATCATCCAACAAAAAGGCATTGATTTGACTAAACAAATAAAAAAATCAAAGTGCTCTATGTAACCGTATTGTCTCTCATCTAGTGAAAAGTGAAAGGAATGGTTTGATTAAAAAAAGAAAAAAATCAAAATGCTCTCTTCATTCTCTCTCATCGGCTGAAAATGAAAGAAAAGTGTTGCGCTGCACTGCGCATCCTCTCTTTTTTCTGCAAATCTGTAAGTGCTGCGCATCCTTTTTTTTGTTTTACTTTGTTTTATATTTTCTTAATTGCTATAGTTAATTGTATAAATATAACTATGTGTTGATAAATTATTCATTAGATAGAGCAATATATGGATTTTAGGTTAAATGTAATTTTTGTTTGATAATATTTATGTAACACAATGTTTGACATTATTTATTTTTATTTTGACGAGATTAGATGCTTTTTCGAGATTGAACAAGTTATGTTTATTATTTTGATGATATGCTTAATATATTTGCTTTGACTTTGACGAGATTGGATGCTTCAACAACTTTGTAAATATGTACAATTCAAATATTATTGGTTTGTTAATGATCAAGTACATGATTTTTTTAAAGAAAATTTATTATCGTTAATAAAAAATTATTTTATATTTATATTATTATTTTAATTAAAAAAAATTGTCATAATCTCGCCCCCCCTCTTGTAAATTCCTGGCTTCGCCCCTGGATGGCGGCCATTTTAATGCCTGTTCTTATTCGTAACAAGCCGAATGATGATAATCTTTTGTCTATTAATCAAAGGATTAAGCATTTTAAACCACTGGGTGTCTCCTTCGGCACTGCTGCCCCTTGTCGCAGTGCTCGTTGCCTCGTGCGTTGTGATCAAGACCCGGTCCAACGGCGCTCAGGAAACTACAAACCTACCATCTGGGATTTTGACTATATTCAATCACTCAACAGTGATTATTCTGTAAGTAATCCTTCATTATTTTATATCTACGGTGGTTATATATTAGACCGTGAGAAAATGTCAAAACTAGTCCTCCATAATTAGGTGGTTTTTTAATTTTAGTCCCATATATACTCCCATATAATCATTGTTGGGAAAAAACATCAAACCCCCAATGTTTGGGGTTGTTTGCAGCTTGCCCCACTAACTTTTTTTTTTTTCATGTTGCCCCCCAACGTTTGCAACTTTGTAAATCTAACGGTCAAAATATTGACACATCCACCAAATCCTACGGTTAAAATGTGCATCAAGAAAAGGTTGGTGGACAAGTTGCCGAAAAACAAAGTTAGGGGGGAAGCTGCAAATGACTCCAAACGTTGGGGAGTTTGATAATTGTTTTTCCCCTCAGTTTTTTATATCAATTTTGTTACTTCGAGCCAAAATTCGATTAAAAAAATCTATTTTTGATTTTGCTCCCGTGTTGATCAATGTTAATCTATTTTGATACTTTTAGCGAAAATTATTCAATTTGCATCGAAATGTAGCACGTCTTTTTTTTCACGTGTTCTACTTTTTAAGGACATGTTTCAAAAAAAAGGACATGTTTCTAATTCTCATCCCTCATACGTGCAATGCCTAAATCCATTACAATTTTTTCTCACAAATTCTTGTCAAAAAACTTGTTAAATCTCTCGTAAACACATAACCTGACTTTGGTCGAATTGCTCCGATTCCCATAAATATATAACCAATTTTGAAAAAAAATAATAAAATGACCTAATCGTGTTTAGGGTTATAAGAATTTGGTTCACGGTTGCATCAAATACAGAAGAAAACAATAAACTTAACTTTTGGCATAAGGAAAGAGAGAAAATTAATAACTTCTTGACAAGAAATTTAAAAGGAAAAAACAAAGAGCATATAGGCATTTCACGTGTGAAACATAAAAACTACAAACATCTCCTAAAAAGTAGAACACATGAAAGAACGTGCCACATTCTGATGTAAATTGAAGTTAAGATGGAAGTACCAGAATTGATTTTTAAAAATTAAATAACAATATGTGACCAAAAGAATTTTTAAAAAAAGAAAGATATTATGTTGAAATGTTTTGGTGTGATAAAGAACTAAACAATATGGGACTAAAATTAAAAAGCAAAACTTTATGGTATTAAATTTAAAAAGAACATAAATATGGGCCCAGCATTGAAATTTTTTCATTAGACATGTATATAGATTCAAGTTGAAGAAAAAAAGGTAAATTCTATTAAACATCGGTGTGATCTCTAGCTAGAGTGTTTCACAATGTGTACCTTAAGTTTTACAAAGGTGAAAATACAGTATAACCTATTAAAACTCCACTTCACTCGAGGTCGATTAAGGAAAAAAATTCAAAAGTCAGAGGAAGTTTGTACATTTAGCATTAAGTTAAGGTGGTAGTTTGAACTTTTAAAGATTCTGCACTTTGAGAAACACCTTAAAGGGTCATGACTCATGAGTTTTACAGAGAAAAAAATATTATGAATTTTTTCTTTGAATTTGTATGATTTTTGGAGTACAAGTCTCATTTTCACTCTAGATTTGTGGATCCTTAGTTGCTAGACAACTTCACATGCATAACCTCCAGTTGTACTTAGTTTCATGTAGTATAAGAGGAAAAATTACAAACGAACCATCCTTTATTGATGGCTGGATTTCAATTTTAGTCCCCTACTGATCGAGTTGTCAATTTTAATTTTCTAACTACGCAGTTCTTATAAATTTTCGTCCCCCATGTGATCAACGATTCGAATTTTGTGATTTTAACTCCAAAATATTTAAAAATAATTATATTTATAATCTAATAATTTTTTATACTTGAAACTTCAAAGTTTGCTAAGTATCTCAACTATTATTTTCTTGCAATATGATTTATCTCTAGATCCGTATGTGTAAGTTTGCAAATCATCAATATGTTCCATATATATTTTGTTGATTATTTAAGTTTTTTCTCATCCTACAACGCGATCTTGAACCATAGGATGATATCATGTTTGAAATGCTTTTGCAACTATATTCAGTCATAGAAGCATTTCTTGTGAAGTTTCTAATCAAACAAATAAATAAGATATAAAATCCCCTGCATATTCAGTAAGTACAAAATCTAAGCTTGAAATCTGAAAAAAACTGATTAGATCATAAATATAGTTATATTTAAAAAATTATGGATGCAACTGGAAAATTTTAAAAACATTTAAGATAAAAATCATAGAATATCAAATATTGAGGACATGGAGAACGAAAATTGATAAGAAATACATCGTTAGAGGACTAACACTACAAGACTGGGCGGTCAATAGGGACCGCCCAGTTAGCGACTCAAGGTGAGTCGCTCGCCTTCAGCGACTTCTGAAGGCAACAACGACTCACCTTGAGTCGCAAATCATTTCGAGAACAACAGCGACCCACGTTGCGTCGCTGAAACAAACAGACGAC
The DNA here is from genome assembly GCA_948329865.1 of Linaria vulgaris. Taxonomy (NCBI): domain Eukaryota; kingdom Viridiplantae; phylum Streptophyta; class Magnoliopsida; order Lamiales; family Plantaginaceae; genus Linaria; species Linaria vulgaris. The sequence continues at coordinate 48,891,894 of OX415251.1, read as the reverse complement.
TTTCAGCAACCCACGTTGGGTCGCTGAACTAAACTCACGACTTTCAGCGACCCACGTTGGGTCACTGAACTAAATACGCGACGTTCAGCGACCCAGGTTGGGTCGCTGAAAACCTTTTTTTTACATGGGCCACACAATTCGGCCCAAAATTGGGCCAAATTGTGGGCCGCGTCAGCCCTAATTACCATGGAAGCAATCAGCGACTCAGAAGCGGTCGCTGATTGCTTCCTATAAATTGAAAAAAAAAATCATTTTTAACAAAACGCGAAATTCCTCTCCTTCACCCGTTTTGTGCCCCGACCCGATTCGGATATCCTCCATTAGCGACCTATTAAGCTTAGTTGCGACCCAAATCGAGTCACTAACCCAACCAAACCCAACCCCGCTCGTTTCTTCCGATTTCCGCCTCAAATCCGCCGTGCTCTGCCTCAATCGCCGTCGTGCTCCGCTTCCATCGCCGCCCCTTTGAATTTCCGTCCATTTCCGCCGCCGGTGCTAAGGTATAGCTTCGGTTTTCATTTTTTTTTATTTGTTTTTGTCATTTTTGAATTAAATCCGAAAATTGTGTTATTATTTTAAGAAAATGTTATATTGTTAATTTTGTGTTAATATTATTGTGTTAATCTTGTGTTAATCTTGTGTAAATTTTGTGTTTTATTGTTAATTTGTTAAATTTTTGAAGAATTATTAGTTAATATTGTTAATTAGATAGTTAATTAGTGAATAATGTTAGATTGTTAGAATAGATTAGTGTATGATTAAGGAAAAAAAATTATTTGTGAAATTAGATTAGTGAATGATGAAATAAAAATTTAGTGAATGATGAAATTAGATTTAGTTAAATTTAGTGAATGATTAAATTAGATTTAGTTAAATTTAGTGAATGATTAAATTAGATTTAGTTAAATTTAGTGAATAATGAAATTAGATTAGATTAGATTAGTTTATAATTAGATTGTGAAAATTGGATTATTAAAATTTAATTAGTAAAACATGTTAATTAGTGTTAATTTGTAAGATTATATTAATTAGTGTAGATTATATTTTTTAGGTTATAATTTGTAAATTTTGTAATTAGTGTAGATTTGTAAATGTTGAATTGATATTTAAATTTTTTTTACAGTACATATATATATTCGGCATGTCGTCACGTAAGACCCCTAGCGGTACTGGAGATCGAGGTCTTGGAGGTCGAGGTCGTGGTGGGGTATCGAGTTCAGGTAGTGGTAGTGTTACTCGTGGAGGTGTTGGAGGTAGTGGAGGTCGAGGTCGTGGTGGTGGTACTGGTAGCGTTGGGCGTGGTGGTACTGGTAGCGTTGGACGTGGTGGTGGTAGTGGTGGCAGGATTGGTGGTGGTAGTGGTAGTGGTAGTGGTAGCGTTGGGCGTGGTGGTGGTAGTGGTAGCGGGGGTCGAGGTAGTTGCCGACCTATACGGGTTGTTCGATCGGGACGTGGTGCAGGGTCGAGCCATCCAACCGAGCCGTCTGTCCCGCTACCTGGGTCAGGTGACAGATCTGCATCGACGACACCTCCACTACATCGGCAGTTATTTGGAGACGATGAGGCGGCCATCTCCAGAGCGGGTGTCCGATCATCAGAGTCCACCGCATCCCAGGTGGCACGACCACATACTGCGGATTCAGTTGGGACTCACGTGCCCCCATCAGTCGAGTCTAGCAGACTTCAGACTCCACCACCTACAGTCGACACCGGAGCTGGACCGAGCCAGAGATCGACCGGTACTCCACGACCGACCGATACTCGACCGGGTAGGGGACCCAATGTAGGGCTTACGGCGCTTCCTAAAGGGAAGAAGAAGGAGCTTATTGAGTTGAAGAGGGGTTGTTTTTCTAAACCCCCCGGTCGCGAGATTTCCAAGACGATCACTTCACTCATTCGACAGTTTATGAGTGAGTTTTGGCCCTCCTACTTGAAGGTTCCTGAGGATGTACGAAGAGAGATGTACTCGAGATTTACAGTGAGTTTTAAATGAATTATTAATATTTATTGATTTACTCGAGGTTCAAAATATTGTTTAATTTAGTTTATTAATTTAATGTATTAATTTATTGTTTAATATTTATCTTTTTTGTAGAATGTCTATGGGATTCGGCGGTCAGAGAGGGAGCAGGTACATAGGGCATACCAGTTGAAGGCGAGAGGGATTTATAAGCGTATGCTTAACAAGGCGAAGGAGCAGTACATGAAGAAAAAGGAGAAGGAGGAGTTTAAAGATAAGCCTAAGACGCCGTGGATGAGTCAGAGTTTGGAGGATCAAGCGGCAAAACACTGGGACACTGAGGAGTTTAAGGCGAAGTCCGTGAAGGGAAAGAAGGCTCGACGAGGCGGCAAGTTGGACGGCGATGCGCCCGCCACCTTTTACGGTGGTTCCATTGACTACGAGGAGATCCGGCGGCGCCTGGTATGTTTTGTTAAATTATATATTTTATTTGTAGTTAAATTTTAAGATTATTGTTTATTGATTAGTTTAAAACAATGTAATTTTAACATTTAAAAAGAAAAGAATTATAACCAACTATTACTTACAATTTGAAGGAGAGGAATCAGCCCAACCGCACCCACCCTATCAGGCACGACGAGATTTATAAGGCAGGACATACGAAGAAGGTGGCGGGGACTGGCAGAGGTACAGGCGTACCATTGAGGCGGGAGTGGAAGTCTGAGACTACTAGACTTATTTACGTAAGTGTTTTAAATTTTCTACTCTTTTTTAATGATCTTTGTTTTAATTTAATTTCTTTTTTTTAATGATATTTGAATATTCAACAGAAGACTTATAAGAGGGAACTGAGGAGTAAAAATCCGGATGCAGTGGAAGATAATGACTTGCCTGAATGGGACGCCGATTCGTGGAAGAAGGCGATAGGGAGTATCAAGAAGGGGAAGGCATCGGGGTTACCGAGCTATGCTGATCCTCGAGACTTCGACTTGGAGGTCGGGAGGGAGCCAGACTACAGGCGGGAGTTGCTCAGGCAGCTCCAGGAGGAGAACAACGAGTTGAGGTCGACAAAGGACCCGAGAGTCGACTCCATGTTGTCTTGGCTCCAGTCTTTTAGAGAGGACATGCAGAGGGATACAGGTCGACCAGTGCGAGAGCTTCCGTCAGACTTGTTCATGGGGAACGCTATTAGGAGCGGAGGCGCATTTCGGGTTCCGAGGCCGATACGTGAGAGACCAGATCCTTTTGCTCCAGGTACTTCCAACCCCGCCCAGTATGTCGATGATCTTGATATTGATACTGATGAGTCGGAGGGTGATGATGATCTTGGTCTGATGGATGTTGAGGCAGAGGACCTCGGTGAGGGTGAGGGGGGTGTTGGCGTTGATGAGGGTGGGGTTGGTGTTGATGATGATCCACTGGCGACCTTGGATGAGATGTATGATTTGGCGGAGAGTTCTGGTGATGAGGGGGTCGTGTATCCGCCTAGTGATGATGAGGGGGGTCAGTGATCTTGTTGCGGGTTTTTATTTGTAAATATGGATTATGATATTTTTAGTTGTTTTGTATGTATGGTTTGTAGTTGGTATGGAATATGGATTGAATGGTTTTGATTATATTTTTTTGTTTATTTTGGTTATTTTGAATTTATATGGTGTTGTTTATATGGTGTTGACGGTTGGTCATTTATGGTGTAGTTGTTTTTGTTTATAGGGTGTTGTTTATATGGTGTTGACGGTTGGTCATTTGTGGTGTAGTTGTTTTTGTTTATATGGTGTTGTTTATATGGTGTTGATAGTTGGTCATACTGAAAAAATCACATTGTCATAGTCATACTGAAAAATCACATAGTCATAGTCAAACTGAAAAAAAGAAAGAAAAGAAAGAAAGCACTAGTCTTCTTCTGAATATTGAAACTCATAGTCATATTCATTTGCCTCACTATCTACGCCTTCTTCTGCTTGTCCACCATCGTCCTCGTTACCACCTAGTTCATCAACGACCTCGAAGTCACCTCCACCCAACTGAATATCCATGTTGAACGAACTCAAGTCTACAAACATATTAAGACCTGCTGATTCGTTCTCTTGAAATACTGTCTCCGGAATTTCTGGGTCATCAGGGGTAGAATCTTGAATTGTGAGTGACGACATGTCGATAATGTGTCTAGCTGGAATGTGTGATACTGACAACCATCCTTTTCTCCCTGGCCTTCCATTTGGTAGAGACGGATATGGGGCGTAATACGCCTGCATTGCTTGATTAGCACAAATAAATGGTTCATTGGTCTGCAGTTTTTTAGTAGGGTTAATTTCCACCATTTTGAATGTCTCGTGGACATTTGTGCCTCTCGGTCCAATATCATACCACAAACACTTGAAGAAGACAATGGTCAGTTGTTTTCCAGTTCTACCTCCCCAATATTCCACTTCCAATATCTCCTTTAAAGTCCCGTAGAAATTGGTTGAAGTGGTGTCTCCCATGTCACCCTTCACGTAAACCCCACTGCAGTCACTCTTCTTGGGCCCCAATTTCGTATCAATGTGGAACCTAAATCCATTCACAATGTATCCATCGTACGTGATTGCATCGTTCAGTGGACCGTTGAGCAACGGCAGTACCCTATCGTCTATCATGTAATTTCCACTGCGGTACTCTTGCTTGAACCAGTCCACATACTCCTCGTTCCTTTTCGTTTGCACCTCCATGGCATTCAATCTACCGCACTCCTCTTCTATGAACAAACTGCATGTTACAAAAAAATAGTTAGTACTAACACATATAAAAGAAGATGATACTAAATGAAGAAAATTGTAGTAGACTCACTCTTCCCATCCCTCCAATTCTTCACAGTTAAGAAGTGTGTACAATTCAATCTGTTCTATTTCTTCCCCCGTTAACTTCTTCATCTTCGCCGATGGGCCAAGCGGTCGTCCCTTCTTTCGGAACAATAAGAGCTCTCCATCCCAATCCGTGATTTCCAAAGTCTCGTTCCTGTTAAGTCGTCGGTGTGTAGCACCAGGGGTTACATCGAGATACTGGGAAATCAAATTTGATATCTCCGAATTTAAATAGGCATTGGCCATGCATCCCTCGGGCCTCGCTTTGTTCCCCACTGACTGCTTTAAATCAAACATTTGTCTGATATACACAACAAAAGGAACCATCTTACATTACACATAAAATAAATTAAAGACAATCATCAATATATACACCAAAAGTGATTTACCTCTCGAATGGATACATCCATCTGTAGTGAACTGGACCGCAAACTCTAGCCTCATACGGTAAGTGAATGGCCAAATGCTCCATAGAATCGAAAAAAGAAGGAGGGAATATTCTCTCTAGCTTGCACATGGTGACAATAATAGATTTTTCTAGTCCCTCCATAGCCTCTACCGATACCTCTGATGCGCAAATTGCCTTGAACAACAAACTAATCTCCACAAGTGTTTCCCATATGTCTTTCTTAAGGAAATCACGAAAAGCAATTGGAATCAATCTCTGCATGAAGACGTGGCAATCGTGACTCTTCATTCCGGACAACCTTTGTTGTTGCACATGTACACACCGTCCCAAGTTAGAAGCGTATCCATCTGGAAATTTTAGCGTGCCCAACCATTCTAACAAATTTCTCCTTTGATCTTTTGAGAGACAGTACAATGCCTTTGGCTTCTTCGTTCCCCCCCCCCCCCCTCGGGATGTTGAATCTAAAAATAGCTCACTACGGTTGGTCCAAAGTCTCAAATCTTTTCGTGATTTGATGTTGTCCTTTGTCTTAGGGTCATCCAAAATCGTGTTGACGATGTTATCGAAAAAGTTTTTCTCACAATGCATGACATCTAGACAGTGACGAACCAAGTTTGTGGACCAATAAGGCAGTTCCCAAAATATACTCTTCCGCACCCAATTATGATTTTGGCCAAAACCTGGGAGTGGTCTGCATTGGGTACCGAACCCCACATTCCCAAGGCCATTAACAATTTCCAACATTTCAGCACCAGTCTTTCTACGAATCGCGTCTTCCTCCCGAATTTCCCCTTTTTTAAAGTTATAGTCATCGTATCTCAAGTCATGACCTTCAGGCAAGAACCGGCGATGGCAATCGAACCAACTTGGCTTACCCACATTCACCAACGGAAAGGATTGAGTGTCACCCATACAATAAGGACACGAAAGCCTTCTGTGCGTACTCCATCCCGACAACATCCCGTAAGCGGGAAAATCACTAATCGTCCACATAAGAGATGCACGTAAAATAAAGTGTTGCTTCCTCGAGACGTCGTACGTCTCGACGCCAGTGCTCCATAAAAGCTTGAGATCATCAATAAGTGGCCTAAGGAAAAGATCCAAGTTCTTTGTTGGACTATACGGCCCGGAAATGAGTAGACTCAAAAAGATGAACTCTTTCTTCATGCAAAGATCCGGTGGAAGGTTATAAGGGGTGACAAACACCGGCCAACAAGAGTACGTCTTGCCAGACATTCCAAAAGGTGTGAAACCATCTGTGGACAAACCAAGTCTTATGTTCCGTGGTTCCGCTGCGAAATCTGGGTGTGTCCGGTCGAAGTGGCGCCATGCCTCCCCTGAAGCTGGGTGAATGATTTGGTCATGAACCCCATTATACTTCGTATGCCATGTCATATGTTTTGCAGTTCCTATTGTATAATACAACCTCTGAAGTCGAGGAGCAATAGGAAAATACCACAATTTCTTCTTCCCAACCTTAGATTTTAGTCCATCCACGTATCTACCTGCGAGGCATATCGGGCACTTATCGTAGTCCTTCGTCTCCTCTCCGTAGAACAAGAAACATTGTTTTGGACAAACATCATACGTAACGTACCCTAACTCGGACTGCAGCATTTTACGGATCCCTTTCGTGTCCTTAGGTAATAACATCCGCACCTCAGGCGTGAAACCTCTCTTCGCTAAATTAAAAACCTTATCAGAATAAATAGTACTAGCCTTGTGTTGTGTCTTGTACTCCAACCTCTCCGACATCCACTGAAGGATACTTATATCTTCACCCGAGTCGGAATCCGAATACATGGGTATATTTCCTAGGTGCATCAACTTGTAGAACGCATGTGCTTCCGGGTTGGGCTCCTCGTTAGTTGACTCGTCCTCAAATGATCGACCTCCACGTGCATCCACGACCATGTCTACGAATGGCACATCAACATATACTGGGTTGTCGGGAATATCGGTGTGTGACGAGCCGGGGGAATCGGGCACATACGACGGTGTAGTACCTATTAACGTTTCCCCATGAAAAATCCACTCTAAATATCCATTTGTAAAACCCGACTTATGAAGATGATCCCGTACAACCTTTTTATCGAAAAACCGTATATTATTGCATTTCATGCAAGGACACCTAATTTCTCCCCGTAGATCTACGAATCTAGGACCTTGTTGCGTAGCATATTCAATGAAAGCCCGAACCCCAAACACAAATCTATCGCTTAAACAACCATCACTATCATACATAGCATACATCCAAGATTTATCTACTATATAATCCATTATTCATCTAATAAGTTGTAAAATATAAAACATATAATTACAAATAATATAACAAGAATTTTAAAGAGCTAAATAGAATGATCAACGTACTTCTTGAAGCGTGAAAAAACGCGACACAAGAATGTTTTGTACACCACGATTACTCTCGGTGTGTGTAATATTACCTAACACCAATTAAATATAATAAATTTAATTTACAATAATTAAATAACAAATTACATTGAAAATAAACATTTGGGATAGTGTAAGGCAAAAAAACGTGCATACCTTAAGGATTAGTAAAGGATGTAATGAATTTTAGAGGAGAATGGAGTGGCCTTTTTATAGGCCACTAACAGTCAATAGGGACCGCACTTAGGTCACTATTGCCAACGGTAAGTGTCAATAGCGACCGCAGTTAGGTCCCTATTGATACTAACCGTTGTTAATAGCGACCTACCTGCGGTCACTATTAACAATAGCCGTTATCAATAGGGACCAAAATGCGGTCCCTATTTAATTAGCTGTTGTTATTAGCGACCAAACTGCGGTCGCTATTGACAATAGCCGTTGTCAATAGCGACCGCAAGTAGGTCCCCGATATGTCAATAGTGACCGCGGATCAGGTCCCTATTGACCCAACAGGCACCTATTTGCGGTCCCTACTAATATTCAAACTTTAAAATCATTATATTATGATGATTTGAGTACACCGTTGAAATTTTTAAATTTTCGTAAAATTCAAATTTCCCCCTCAATCCCGCCTAAAATTTTCGCCAAAATTTCAAATTTTTGTATATTAGTGACCTAAGTGCGGTCCCTAATTATTAATAGTGACCGCAGTTAGGTCACTAATTGTTAATAGTGACCGCACTGCGGTCCCTGTTTCCTTATTAGGGACCTAAGTGCGGTCCCTACTAATATTCATCCTTGAAACTTGATTTTTTTGTATTGATGTTGGTGTGTTTGTGATTCCTAGCAACCAAACTCATTGCAACATGTGAATTGAAGTAATAAATGATTGCAAAACGAACCTCATAATAGTTTAGTTGTGAAATAATAGATTGAATGAAATTGATCGAGTTATGAACGTTCAACGTATATTTCATGTTCTACAACTAATCATCAATATAGTTAGTTATAGTTGTTATTCATAGTTTAATTTTTTGTTTAACAACATCAAATAACATGATAACTTGATTAGTTAATAACTACAAATAACTATAATTAACTATTGATGATTAGTTGTAGAACATGAAATATGTGTTGAACGTTCATAACTCGATCAATTTCATTCAATCTATTATTTCACAACTAAACTATTATGAGATTGGTTTTGCAATCATTTATTACTTCAATTCACATGTTGCAATGAGTTTGGTTGCTAGGAATCACAAACACACCAACATCAATACAAAAAAATCAAGTTTCAAGGATGAATATTAGTAGGGACCGCACTTAGGTCCTTAATAAGGAAACAGGGACCGCAGTGCGGTCACTATTAACAATTAGTGACCTAACTGCGGTCACTATTAATAATTAGGGACCGCACTTAGGTCACTAATATACAAAAATTTGAAATTTTGGCGAAAATTTTAGGCGGGATTGAGGGGGAAATTTGAATTTTACGAAAATTTAAAAATTTCACCCTATTCTTTATATATACTCACCACTCTTACACATCAAAATTACTTAATCTCATAAAACACCCAACACCAAAACACTATCTTCTTTTCCAACACCAAAACACTATCTTATTTTCTCCAAACACAAAAAAAATTCTTCTTTTTACCAACACAAATCCAAAACAAAAATCACACAATATAAAAAACAAATCACCTACTCAATCTTTCATTGTTATTATTTTGGATCTACACTTTCTTTTCTTACTTTTCTATTATTTTGGATCTACACTTTTTTTCTTACTTTTCTATTATTTTGAATCTACACATTCTTTTCTTATTTTTCTATTTTTTTGGATCTACAATTTCTTTTATTTCACTTGTTTTTTTATTCATTCATCTTTTTGTTTTTATATTATTCATATTTTATATTCTATTATTAGTCAAATTTCATTCATTTTTTACATTTTAATACTTTAATGTCATTATATTAATTTTTTCTTTATTATTTTATTGTATTGATCTTATTATAACCATATTTCAACAAAAAAAACAATAATATTTCGGAATATTTCCGAAATATTATTGTTTTTTTTATTTTTGTCGCAGACTATTAGGGACCGCAGTTAGGTCCCTAATAATATTCATAGAACTCTATGAATATTATTAGGGACCTAATTGCGGTCCCTAATAAAAGTAATAGGGACCGCGGTTAGGTCCCTACTAATATTCAAAGAGTACCCTTTGAATATTAGTAGGGACCTAACTGCGGTCCCTATTTCCGTTATTAGGGACCGAAACTAGGTCGCTACTAATATTCATAGAGTTCTATGAATATTTTGTAGCGACCTAGTTGCGGTCCCTAATAAGAATAATAGCGACCGCAATCAGGTCGCTACACAATATTCATAGAATCTATGAATATTTTGTAGCGACCTGATTGCGGTCGCTATTATTCTTATTAGGGACCGCAACTAGGTCGCTACAAAATATTCATAGATTCTATGAATATTTTGTAGCGACCTGATTGCCGTCGCTATTAGTCTTATTAGGGACCGCCTGTAGGTCGCTAATATTTATAATAGCGACCGCTCTCAAGTCGCTATTGTTTTTGCGACATTAGGGACTTAATGACGGTCCCTATTGTTTGAAAAAAATAGTGACCCAAAAACACAATAGCGACCGGCGTTAGGTCGCTATTGTTTAAAGTGTCAGGGACCGGAAAGCGGTCCCTGATACTCCGGTCGCTATTTCCCTCATCAGGGACCTAACTGCGGTCCCTGATGGAAAGCGACCGAGGTCAATAGGGACCGCACAATAGCGACCTACGTGCGGTCGCTATTGAGCTTTAGGGACCGCGGGAGGGGTCAATAGGGACCTAATTTTGGTCCCTATTGACCCCTTTTTCTTGTAGTGTAAAATTAAAAAAATGTCCGATAAGGAACTAAAATGGGAATTGACCATGTATAAGATTTCCCTCTCGAATTTCAAGATTTTACCGTTTTCCAGGAACATTATATTGAAAAACTCCTTAGTGACTAGCAAAATTTCCATCTCCGATCCTATGTCTACCCATAAACTCTCTGATATGGTATTTCCCGTATTGGACCAGCCATGGCTAGGGCCATATTTAGTCTATATTGAGGCTCATCCCCGATATACATATCGAATATTGTATCCGATATAGTACAGCTCACGTGTATGTCACGTGTGCGGTCTCCGCGTCCCGAGTTCTATAAATACCCAGGTTCCGCTAATCAAGGTAAGCTTTAATTATCCTCATACACTCTAAACCCAATATCGAGCATCCCCGATATCACTTTCGATATAACATTCGATATATATCATCAACATATCATCCTTCAGGACATCATCCTCCACGTATAAGGTTCCCGATATCATCCTCGATATAACCTTTGACGCCATATTCGATATCACCCGCGACATCTGGCAGTGCATCCAATCGTCAGTTCGAGGTGTTACGGACCAAGTCTACTTAGCACTAGTCGTAGTCAAACTACATCTAGTTTGTAATATGTAGCACGACAATGTAATATCCTACCTTGTTATATATATACGATATATTGCCAAATTAGTGGCGCCGTCTGTAGGAACACCATGTTCCCGGACGAAGACGCTAGGATGCAATGCAGGGTGACCCGTTCGCTCAGTGTCTTCAAGAGGTAGATCCATAAACCGAACCCTTCTTTGAAACCTTTCCATGCGGTGATCTGTACAATGATTGAATTTTTCGCATCCTCCCGCTCCACGAAAGTGCGCTCCGCAAGAATTTTCTTATAGGTCTCGCTTGCGAGAAACTTCTCAACAATGTGTACCATCAGCTTAGGGGATTCATCCTAGACATACGAATCAGTTAGAAGACGAATTATAAAAACAAGAACTAAATAACAGAAAGAGCCTACTTACCGCATTCTCCAAGTCGGCTTGAGCCTTTGCAAGATCGCTTAGTAGACGCTCGTTCTCTGCCTTCATCTTCTTGTGTTCACGGTCAGCTAGACGATGATCATTTTGCTCTTTGAGAGCATGATCTTTCAACTTATTAGCCTGGTTGGCAAGCCTTCATTCTCAATACAAGTCCTTGAGCACCCGTTACCGGCGTTGGATTTCCTCTTTCTCAGCCACCAGTTTCTATATGGCAATTGGGTTGAAATCACCCATCTTCTCAATGTCAACTTCAAGTTGAGCAATTATAGCATCTTTATCCCCCTCAGATTGGTTAACAATCCTCATGGAGGTGGCTAGGAATTTCCCGAACTATACATATCACAAAAATAGTAAGAACAACTCGTAACGCTACATACATACTAGAGAAAAGTGGACCTCGCTCACTTCCTGTTTGGAAAAGGTGCAAATTGCGTCACACATTTTAAGCCCGATCTTGCTCACCTAACACAGGGGTCCTAACCGGAAGAGGGAATGTCTGCCTCATGCCACGAACTGCGTCGGTCTCACTGAATTTTGCATTCTTAACATTAATACTAGGTCCGGGCATAGCACGCCCCTGTGAGGGAGGCGGTCGAGGAACCGATGAACCCTCACCCCGTGCCCATTCCGTCCATACGGGCCAGTTGTCTCGACTGCCGGTGCAGTGGGTCTGTGGGCACGACTACCGCTCACCCCTTGACTCTGAGGCATCATTAACCCAGCACTATGAAGAACCCATTTGCCTTTAGCAGCGACAGACACAGGGTCAGGAACCTCCTTATCCAGCCGTATTGGGATCTCCAGAGAAATTGCAGTTCTTTTATTACTGACGAAAATGGGGTGTACGCCCCCGGCTCCGACTCCTACAACCGAGGGGTCATCACCAATATCATCACCAGTTGACGCATGCCTAGGAGGGGCGTCCGGAGCCACTTCCTTACTAGCAGCAGAATAAGGGATTTCTCCTTCAAACAATTGCGAACCCAAAACCGGTGCAGGTTCTGCAGCGCTAAGGGTCGACGACATGGCCCTGATTAGTGCATTTGTACCAACCATACCTCCGACAATTTCGAGAAGCTCCTCGCCTCCAAGTTGAACCATCGTCTGAGCAACATGTGTCATCAATACATCCTCTGCAATAGTTTGGCCGCATTGGCGACCTCTGTTATATTAACGACCGAAGCCTTTTTTCCACATCTGCAATTGACGCAGCCTCGGCTGCTGGAGCTGTCACTCCGACCTCTAAAGCCGACAAAGTCCCGACAACTAAAGTGGATTCGGTCGCAACAACCATTGTTTCTACAGCATTCGCCCTCGCTGCCATGGCAGCGTCTGCTGCTCGACACTTAGCAGCAACCCACAACATACGTGCGCAAATACCAACCATGACTCGAGGAAATAAGTTGGAAAAAGCGCGCTATAAATTTTTAAATCTGCACAAAAGCATTAACCGATATCAAAGGCAAAGCAGAACTACATTCCAAAGATATATATATATATATATATACATATCAAAGGTAACATCGAAATCCCTATCAGAATCCGATATCGAAAGTCCATATCGAACCCGATATTCACATCGAAAATGATACTGAAAGTACATATCGAAGCAGATGTCGAAATATCACATCGATGCTATATCGAGAATCCCCGACATACCTTTACCTAAGGAAGCCTGGAAGCACTAAAAGACAAGATGAACCCTCCTCTCGTCTGCGGTCTACTATTTATAGACTATAGACCCTACGAACCCGCATTTATTATCTACCACATCGGATCTCAAATTCGATATAGGACATCGAAACATTCGATATAGAGTAAAAATTTCTATATTTCACCGGTAACGGTGAAATTATATCGCAAGAGACACTAACACATGATAATTGAGACGAGGACCTCGTGAATACGTCAATTGCATTTAGGGTCCACCGACATTTCTGAATGAATTTCCGTATCCGAGCTCCATCATTTGAACCGGAGGGACAAGTGAGTCGATCGAAATGAATTGAGTTTTGGCGTTCAAACCATATATCACTTATTTATAATAAAATGTAACACCAGACGTTATACAATAAATTGATAAAACAAATGTGACATGAAAAGACATATTGGTAATCCATATTCAAAAATTTAAGTCATTATCTCTACAAGCTTGAGTTTTTGGAGGACACAATAATTCATATATTGAGAAGCAGTTTTTTGACAGATAGAGTACTTGACACGGGCTTCACAGTTGAAGAAACAAGTTAATGAAATGTTGGATCGTGTATTGGAGCCGATAGATCAGCTGGATTTTATAGATGACTTGCAACAACTTGGAATATCGTATCATTATGAGGACAAAATAAAGAAAATCTTGACTAGCATATATAACCAAAAATATTTGAAGAAAGAGCTTGCTGATGAATATCATGATCTGTACACTATCTCTCTCGAATTCAGACTATTGAGACAACATGGATTTCTAGTCCCTCAGGGTATGCAGGTCATCTAAATTTTTGTTTTATTTTTTATCTGTAAAAGAAAAACTTTATTGCAAAGAATAGTATATGACATACTCAAAACATTACAACTAGAAAGAACTAAGATCCTTGAAGAAAAGGAAAATCAAATATTAAGTCACTTCTAGACAAATTAAAGAAAGTATAAAAAAATCGACATAGGAAAAACATACATTATTCTTGTAAGTCTTAATCCTAACCCTGATCTAATCCAGATAGATTTTAAAAGGTCAATGCTTCTCCTTGATTATCATAAAAGATCTTTTTATTTCTCAAGTTCCACCTGGGCCATATATATTGCGATGAACCAGATTTCATGCAAAAAAAATTCTGTCATGAGAATTGACGTATAAGTCTCCAAATTGCCAAAAGTGAAAATCCATCCCTAAGTTAAAGGTTATCCAAAGACCAACCCAATGATTGGGTACTCAGAGAAAAAGTGTTAGAATCTTCAACACATTCATCACAAATAGAGTTGTTAACTTTGGATTTGGGTGTCAGGATTCCAAAACGCAGCAAATTTGATTTTGTAGCGAACCTACCCTTTGTGAGGAACAATTGACTCTCAATGTGCTTCAAATGTCTTCTTTTTCATCAGTCTCTGCATCATGTCGAAGAAGACTATACCAAGATATAACATGATAAGTTGCTTGGTTATCCGATACCCAACTCCATTTTATACATATTGTTTTACTCCATATATATATATATATATATATATATATATCACTACAAGAAAACTGCACAATTGGAACCATTAATTAGGTTCCAATTGCCCCTTTTTTGGTTCCCGTAGACCATATGGGAACCACTTATGGGCACCAAAGTCTTTGTCTCCGTTACCCCCGTGGCGATTGCCTTGGGAACGAATTAAATGGTTCTCATTGCTAATAGGAACGAACGTGTTTGGTTTCCGTTTGGTTCCCATTGCTTTAGGACTGGGACCCCCAATGCTGACATGAGATACACATTATTCTGCCAACGGGAACCAACTTGTCCAAATTACGGGAACGAAATCTTCGTTCCTATTGCTAAATTCAAAATTAAAAAAAAAATGGCGGAAATTTAGAATTTTGTTAAAAACAATAGGGGGGAAATTTGAATTGTTTTCAAAACAGTACAATTTTCGAATTTTTCATATTGGCACCATTTTGATTTGATTATTGTTGTTGTTGTATAATCTGAAATTATCATTTTCATGGTAATATGCTTAATTTTGTTTTATGTTATAACATTGTTGTATAATATTTAAATTATTGTATTTTTTGAATATCACTTATATTGTAATAGGTAAAATGTGTAATATTATAAATTAAACAATACCACTATACAACACAAATTTGTAGATAAGAAAATTTAGGATACAACAATACAATACAAATTTTAATAAAAAACAACAAAATAAATGGATTTAAACGACATAATGAAAATTAATTATTTTGTTTCTTCTTCTTCTTCTTCTTCTTCTTCTTCTTCTTCTTCTTCTTCTTCTTCTTCGGATTTCTTCTTCTTCTTCTTCGGATTTCTTCTTCTTCTTCATCTTGTTCGGATGTCTGAATAAGACTACATTCAGAAGCAAAAGCTGTAGCAGTAAAAGACCCAAATTCATTAACTTAATTACAACACAACAGACTTCATTCAGAGGCTAATCTAAATTAATTACAGACTTCATTGTCTGATCCAATACCAAAGCACATCTAAGTCACTAGCTCTGATCCAATACCGAGTAGAGGCTTAATTCATTAGCTTTGAAGCACGAATTGATTATGCCTAATCTAAAATTCTAAATTCATTAACAGAAGCACGAACCACGAAGCACGTAGCCAACAGAAATTAGTAAATCGATAATTGAATTAGCGGCTCAATTTGTCACTTACCAAACCTGCAGGCGATGGAGTCTTGTATCAAAAAAGAGATTCCAAGTTGTGAAGTTCGAGAGAGTACCTGGTTGTGCGGTGACGTGGCGTCGCGTCGAGCGTGGTGGAGGGGGCTGTTGGTTTCGCGGTGAGGTGGCGCGGTGTCGAGCGTGGTGTAGCGAGGCGTCGAGCGTGGTGGTGGCGTGACGTCGAGCGCGATTGAGCGTGGTACTATGGCTTCGTGATGGTGGCGTCGAGCGTGGTGAAGGAAGCGGCGGTTAGCGGCGGCGGCGGTGGCGTGAGAGAGGTTGGGTGGGGTGACCTAGGCGCAGCTGCTGTGAGGAGTTGTTTTTTGAGAGAGGAGAAAAGAGAGATGAAAGAACTAAAGAAGACTGGTGGTGGGCGGCTGAAAAAAAACCCTAAATGAAGGGGGTCACCTTTTTTTTCTTTTTATATTAAGTGGCAGGCGGGTCAGGCGGGTAAACCGGGTAACCCGCGACCCGCCCGCCCACCAGCAATAGGAACGAAGTTTTAGTTCCCATTGCCAGAAATATTGGTTTTCTTTGCAAATTGGTCCACCAACTTATTAATTTTTATAATTACATTTTCGACCACAAATAAATTTTAAACGTGTTTCGTTAGTCCATTTTTTGATAAAATTTAAATGTGCACGTCTCATTAGTGTTGTGAAAATAGTGGTTAAAAAAAATTAAAATTTGAAGTTGTTTTGCATCTTTTGCATAATTACACTTTCTTCCCCAAAACTTTTTCGAAGGACTTTCGTAACTCCGTTTTTAACAAAATTTAGGAGGACACACTAATTTTCCATAAGATATTGTATGATGAAAAAAAAAATTAGGATCGAAGGTGTGTAACAACCTCTATGTAAGAAAATACAATTTAGACATGTAAAGTGTGTTGTGTAGGGTTTAGGGTTTAGGGTTAAGGGTTTAGGGTTTAGGGTTTAGGATTGAAGAGATATATAGTATTTGTATTATTATGTTTGTTTAACGTATTTCGTTACTCCGATTTGGCCGATATTTGAAATTACACACATACTTAGCGTATAGAATGCACCGGTGAAAAAAAAATGAATTCGAAGATGTTTAATAACTTTTCTATATTTAAAGTTTCTTCCTGAATGTTTATTTATCGTGTTTCGTTACTCCGATTTGGCCGAGATTTGAAACGACACACCTACTTAGCGTTTAGAATGCACCGGTTTTAAAAAACTGGAATTCGGAGATATTTTTTAACTTTTCCATATTTTTATTTTCTTCCCCAAATTTAAACAAATCAAAATTCTACAATTGACCAAATAAGAGAAACAAAATCAAAATTCTACAATTGACCAACATTATTATTAAAGAGAATAAAAATAATTAATCTTATCCTAAAGGTGACCCACGCTTACTTAATGTTTTGGAATGACACGCTTACTTAATGTTTTGGACGAGATTTGGAATGACATACTTAATTTGTGTTTTCAAATGATTGGTAAAAGAAAAAACTAAATTCGGATATTTCTTTAACTTTTCTATAATTACATAAACCCCCCGTTTATTTGTTTATTGTATTTCGTTACTTCGTTTTGCACGAGATTTGGAATGACACGCTTAATTTGTGTTTTCAAATGATTGGTAAAAGAAAAAACATAATTCGGATATTTCTTTAACTTTTTTATAATTATATATTCCTCCCGTTTCTTTGTTTAAGGTATTTCGTTACTTCGTTTTGGACGAGATTTGGAATGACACGCTTAATTTGTGTTTTCAAATGATTGGTAAAAGAAAAGACGTAATTCGGATATTTTCTTTAACTTTTCTATAATTACATAAACCCCCATTTTCTTTGTTTATCGTATTTCGTTACTTCGTTTTGCACAAGATTTGGAATGACACGCTTAATTAGTGTTTTCAAAGGATCGGTAAAAGAAAAAACTTAATTCGGATATTTCTTTAACTTTGTTTTAATTACATATTCCTCCCGTTGCTTTGTTTAACGTATTTCGTTACTTCGTTCTGGACGAGATTTGGAATGACACTCTTAATTTGTGTTTTCAAATGATTGGTAAAAGAAAAAACTTAATTCCGATATTTCTTTAACTTTTCTATAATTACATAAATCCCCCGTTTATTTGTTTATTGTATTTCGTTACTTCGTTTTGCACGAGATTTGGAATGACACGCTTAATTAGTATTTCCAAAGGATCGGTAAAAGAAAAAACTTAATTCGGATATTTTTTTTAACTTTTTTATAATTACATATTCCTCCCGTTTCTTTGTTTAACGTATTTCGTTACTTCGTTTTGCACGAGATTTGGAATGACACGCTTAATTTGTGTTTTCAAATGATTGGTAAAACAAAAAACGTAATTCAGATATTTTTTTTAACTTTTCTATAATTACATAAACCCCCATTTTCTTTGTTTATCGTATTTCGTTACTTCGTTTTGCACAAGATTTGGAATGACACGCTTAATTAGTATTTTCAAAGGATCGGTAAAAGAAAAAACTTAATTCGGATATTTCTTTAACTTTTCTATAATTACATAAACCACCCGTTTCTTTGTTTATCGTATTTCGTTACTTCGTTTTGGACGAGATTTGGAATGACACGCTTAATTAGTGTTCTTAAATGATTCGTAAAAGAAAAAACTTAATTTGGATATTTCTTTAACTTTTCTATAATTACATAAACCACCCGTTTCATTGTTTATCGTATTTCGTTACTTCGTTTTGCACAAGATTTGGAAGGACACGCTTAATTAGTATTTTCAAAGGATCGGTAAAAGAAAAAACTTAATTCGGATATTTCTTTAACTTTTTTATAATTACATATTCCTCCCGTTTCTTTGTTTAAGGTATTTCGTTACTTCGTTTTGGACGAGATTTGGAATGACACGCTTAATTAGTGTGCTTAAAGGATTGGTAAAAGAAAAAACTTAATTTGGATATTTCTTTAACTTTTCTTTAATTACATAAACCACCCGTTTCTTTGTTTATCGTATTTCGTTACTTCGTTTTGCACAAGATTTGGAATAACACGCTTAATTAGTATTTTCAAAGGATCGGTAAAAGAAAAAACTTAATTCGTATATTTCTTTAACATTTTTCATAATTACATATTCCCCCCGTTTCTTTGTTTAAGGTATTTCGTTACTTCGTTTTGGACGAGATTTGAAATGACACGCTTAATTAGTGTTCTTAAAGGATTGGTAAAAGAAAAAACTTAATTTGGATATTTCTTTAACTTTTCTATAATTACATAAACCACCCGTTTCTTTGTTTATCGTATTTCGTTACTTCGTTTTGCACAAGATTTGGAATGACACGCTTAATTTGTGTTTTCAAATGATTGGTAAAAGAAAAAACGTAATTCAGATATTTTCTTTAACTTTTCTATAATTACATATTCCTCCCGTTTCTTTGTTTAACGTATTTCGTTACTTCGTTTTGGACGAGATTTGGAATGACACGCTTAATTAGTGTTCTTAAAGGATTGGCAAAAGAAAAAACTTAATTTGGATATTTCTTTAACTTTTCTATAATTACATAAACCACCCATTTCTTTGTTTATCGTATTTCGTTACTTCGTTCTGGACGAGATTTGGAATGACACGCTTAATTTGTGTTTTCAAATGATTGGTAAAAGAAAAAACTTAATTCAGATATTTCTTTAACTTTTCTATAATTACATAAACCACCCGTTTCTTTGTTTATCATATTTCGTTACTTCGTTTTGCACAAGATTTGGAATGACACGCTTAATTAGTATTTTCAAAGAATCGGTAAAAGAAAAAACTTAATTCGGATATTTCTTTAACTTTTTTTATAATTACATATTCCTCCCGTTTCTTTGTATAAGGTATTTCGTTACTTCGTTTTGGACGAGATTTGGAATGACACGCTTAATTAGTGTTCTTAAAGGATTGGTAAAAGAAAAAACTTAATTTGGATATTTCTTTAACTTTTCTATAATTACATAAACCACCCGTTTCTTTGTTTATCGTATTTCGTTACTTCGTTCTGGACGAGATTTGGAATGACATGCTTAATTTGTGTTTTCAAATGATTGGTAAAAGAAAAAAACTTAATTCAGATATTTCTTTAACTTTTCTATAATTACATAAACCACCCGTTTCTTTGTTTATCGTATTTCGTTACTTCGTTTTGCACAAGATTTGGAATGACACGCTTAATTAGTATTTTCAAAGGATCGGTAAAAGAAAAAACTTAATTCGGATATTTCTTTAACTTTTTTATAATTACATATTCCTCCCGTTTCTTTGTTTAAGGTATTTCGTTACTTCGTTTTGGACGAGATTTGGAATGACACGCTTAATTAGTGTTCTTAAAGGATTGGTAAAAGAAAAAACTTAATTTGGATATTTCTTTAACTTTTCTATAATTACATAAACCACCCGTTTCTTTGTTTATCGTATTTCGTTACTTCGTTTTGTACTAGAAGAGTTATGACACGCTTAATTTGTGTTTTCAAATGATTGGTAAAAGAAAAAACTTAATTCGGATATTTCTTTAACTTTTCTATAATTACATAAACCCCCCGTTTATTTGTTTATCGTATTTCGTTATTTCGTTTTGGACGAGATTTGGAATGACACGCTTAGTTAGTGTTTTCAAATGATTGGTAAAAGAAAAAACTTAATTCGGATATTTCTTTAAGTTTTCTATAATTATATATTCTTCCCGTTTATTTATTTATCGTATTTCGTTAAACATTACGTATTTTAAATAAGTGATTGATTTGTGAAATAAAATATACAAAAGTTTCAATTGTAGTAATTACCCTTTACAAGATAAAAAAACATAAGGTATTTATTAAATACGAGTCCAACTAAAAGAGATTAAATCATAATACTACCAATTAACAATCATTATTTATCCAAACAGTATAAAATAAACCACCACCACAAAGTTGTTCCAAAAGTTATTGTTTTTTTGTTTTTTTTTAATCAATGGGAACCACATTTTGGTTCCCATTGCGATGAGGTGTCACTAACGGGCACAACACTCAGTGGGAACCAAATACTAGTCCCCTTTAATATGTGCATATAGTGCTTTAATATATAATATGGATAACAGGCAATGGGAACGGAAATGTCGTTCCAAGTAGGTAGGAACGGATTTTGGTGCCCATATTTTCGTCCACTATGCGGATTATTCTTGTAGTGTATATCCATATAAAGCTCTTGTAGTTGAATATTTCCCACACATGGTTTAAGATCTTCAAATGAATCTCTTCCCACTGAAAAACTCTTTTCTCCAATGTCGACTCCTCATCCAGTTACCATTGGTCCACTCCACCATTTCACTGATTAAGTCTTTACTAGTCGAGAGTACGAACAATCTGTGAAATCGGATCAACATAGGTGAATTATGAATCCACTTTCCATGTCAAAGCATTATCTTACTCATGTTGCTAATTACTTTCTTTAAGCCTGAAATTGTAGGACCGGGATTGACACAACAATGTTCAGAGTTAAGCTGGAGTTGCCTTGACTCTTTCACAATGATCTTCTTGATTAGAGTATATATGTAGAGGAATTAAAATACAAGAAGATATAAAGTTTTCAGAAATTTTCAGTATTATTAAAAAGTTCCTAGCCTTGGTTTTATCAAAAACGCTACTCACAACAATTCACTCACGCTCTTGGTTGATCGGACTCAACGAAGCAGACACGCAATAACTTCTTAAATCTAAGAACTAGACTTAATTAGCTAATACAAAAACTTTGCAAAGCAAGATAAAACAATACAACTCTTAGATTTTAATCTCTAAGACTATTTAGCACTATCGTCTTGTGTTTGTCTTGATGAACTTCACACCTACAAATAGGTTTCTTGAAACTTGCACTCCAAGATGTGTTGTTCACATTTTTGGTAACTCTTGTTGTTTCCTTGTTGAATTGGACTTCCTTGTGAACTCGGTCTCTTTCTTGAATGATTGTTCCCTTTATTAGAGTTCTAATAAGGTAATACATCTTCTTCAATTCGGAGTAAATCATGGAAAAAATCCTAGTTGCATTAGAACTCCAATTTGCTTCCTTTTATGAAATCGTGTTATTGACTTTCTCACCTTGAATTATGGAAACTTCAAGTAAGGAATTTTCCAAAGCTCATCCTTATGACTAAGATGTGTTCCTGGACATAATTATAAGCAACTAAAACCGTGGAACTTGATTAATTAGTGAATAAAGGCAAAACCAAAATAAAGCAGTTTAAACACAGATTCTCGCAGGTCTTTTGGTTTCAATATTATCATCGATGTTGTCCCAACATCTTATAACATTGTTTCTAGAATACCTTGCACTTTCATTCTCCCCCCTTTTGGTCTTTCTTTACAAAACCAATACATGTTCCAATCAAGTAATATATCCAGAAGTTAATCTTCAACAAGAAACAAATTAAAACTCCTAAAATGCTCCACCTCAATGCAAACTAACAAATTCAAAGTTAAAATAACAAAGACATTTAGGTGGTGTTTGTAAACTCTAGTGGAAAAGTAGAAGTTCACAATTTTTAGTAAAGCCAAAAGCATCCCCACACCAGCTTGAAAATTGTGAGTTTTGTTATCGAAAAAGCTAGATTTGCAAAAACCCCAAAATCACTTGTTCAGATAAAAAGCTGATTATAACCTTTTTTTTAAGAGTTTGCAAACACCACCTTATTAAAGTCATCATTACATCAAAGATGTTCAGACTTTAACATTCATCAATGTTGCCTCAACATTGGAACCAGTGAGTTCCTGCAGAAAAAGTTAAACAGAAAAATATTTCTAAATTGCCTTCATAAGCAACATCAATCAAAGCAGTTAAAAAGTAGCAATACTTAGAGTTACATGCCGTAATAAGATAACAAAGAACACACTCCTTGATCAAAATAAACCAACAAAAGAAAATATACCAGGAACTTCAAAAAACAACAGTTTAAGCACCAAAACTAGAAAACAAAAATTAAAAATTGGAACTACTCTCTCCCTTTTTGTGAAGAAGGGAGTTTCTCCAAGTTTTTAACCAAACTCTCTAGCTCCTTAAGATGCTCCTTCTTATCCACAATCTCTCTCTGAGTATCAGCTATATTCCCCCTAAACCAAGTCAGCAGCTGCTCCACAAAAGAGGAGGTAATGACCATGCAGTCCTCATCTTTGGACATAGGCACTGAAGTTCTAGCAAACTCCTGAGCCTTCTTCTTCTTTTTCTTGGTCTAACCACTCCTTTAGGATTCCATGGCAGGTCTATCACTCTTGAACCATGGTAAGTTCAGCATCATTCTTGGTCCATCCCACAAGCTGAATTGTCTTCAATCCTTGTCTGAGAAGGATTTTAGAGATCAGTGAGGGAAAAGGCAGAGGGCCATTCTTCCTACAAGCAGCTTCAGACATTGACTTCACAATCCTCTCCCCCTTATTCACCGCTTTTCATATTTTGGAGATCTGTAGTCTCTAATCTTTCACTATGTGTTATGTTGTAGGGTTACAATTACAAGAGATGTTATTTATAATAAGGACACACTCATAATATTAGGCAACTCCTTATATTAGGAAACTCCTAATTATAGAATTACTCAAACTCTGCAATTTCCAGGAAACTAAGTCTCTACAACTCTCAGTTAAACTAGGAAACTTTGGTAATTCAGGCTCCACAAAGCCTAACAATCTCCCACTTGGAGACTAATGTCATCGTAACCACATCTTCACTCTTCCACATAACAATCTTCTAACAATGGTACCGCCATCTTTGAACTCTTCAAGCACCAAGTCCAGTTGAAGCCATGCAAAGTTTCAACTTCTCTAAGGCCACAACCTTAGTCAACATATCAGCAGAGTTCTCACTTCCCGGAATCTTCACAAGTTGCAAAGTCTTCTTTTCCAAGAGATACCTTATGTAATGATACTTCAACTCAATGTGCTTTGTCCTCGAATGAAACGCCGGATTCTTGGCCAAGAAAATTGCACTCTGACTATAACTGTATAGAATACTATTTGTTTGCCCTTCTGTCGTAGACAAAGCCACAATCTTCTGCAACTTAGATCCCCATGAAATAACCGTACCACCCAATGTGAAAACATAACCAGTAGTACTCTTTCTTCCATCAAGATCACCCGCCAAATCAGCATCTACATAATCATTCAAGTCCGTGTGTTGTCCCTCAAAACACAATGACTTATCACAAGTACCACACAAGTACCTAAAGATCCACTTCACTGCTTCCCATTGTTGCTTTCCCAGACTAGTCATATATCTACTCACAACTCCCACTGCATGCGCAATATCAGTCTTGTACACACCATAACATACATAAGACTCCCAACTGCTGAAGCATACGGAGTTTTCTTCATCTCTGCATGCTCCAAATTACTAGTAGGTGACTCCCTTTTTGATAATCTAAACTGACTACCTAAAAAAGTGCTTACTGGCGTTGCATCTTGCATACTGAATCTCCTCAACACTTTATCAATGTAATCAGACTGCGAAAGATACAACTTACCCGCCACCTTGTCCCGATTTATTCGCATACCCAAGATTTGTTTTGCCTCGCCAAGATCCTTCATGGCAAAACGTTTAGATAGTTGCTTCTTAAACTTGTTCACTTCTTGAACACAGGAACCTGCTATCAGCATGTCATCAACATATAATAGCAAAATAATGAAGCTACTACCAAACCTCATAAAGTAACAACAATGGTCAGCATTGCATCTACCAAAGCCAATCTCATGCATGAAGCTATCAAACTTCATGTACCACTGTCTAGGAGCTTGTTTCAGACCATACAAGCTCTTTTCTGACTTGCAAACAAGCTCAACGTTACCCTCAAGCACATACCCATCTGGTTGCTGCATGTAAATGTCTTCTTCAAGATCACCGTGAAGAAAAGATGTCTTCACATCCATATGTTCTAACAATAAATTCTCCGCTGCAACTATGCTCAAAACCATCCTAATAGTCGTCAACTTCACCACGGGAGAAAATATGTCAGTGTAATCAACCCCTTCTTTCTGTTGAAAACCCTTCACAACCAGCCTTGCCTTGTAACGTTTGCTTTCATCTACTTCCACTTTGATTTTGTAAACCCACTTGTTATGCAACGCCTTTTTTCCCTTTGGAAGCTCAACTAGATCCCACGTGTTGTTCGACTTCAAGGAATCCATCTCATCATCCATTTCAAGCTCCCACTTGCTCGAATCAACACTTTTCACTGCCTCTGCATAACACTCTAGCTCACCACTATCAGTTAATAACAAATAATGTAAGGCAGGGGAATACCTCTCAGAAGCACGATGTTCCCTACTTGATCTCCTCAAAGTAGGCTCTAAAGTACGTGGTTCTTACTCATTAGTCACCTCGTTTTCCAGAATCTTATCTTCACCAGAATTGGAGACATCCAATTCCACAATCTTCGGGTCTTTAACCCGAGTATCAACACCCACAGTGTTTGATGCACCCAATCTGTCTTTGTACAAAACCTGATCATTAAACACAACATCTCTACTACGAATAACCTTACTGTTTTGGTCATCCCAAAATCGATACCCATAATCATTGCCGACATATCCAATGAACGTAAACTTCATAGATTTCGCATCTAACTTGCTCCTAGCAGTGGCATCAATATGAACGTAAAAAACACAGTCAAATACTTTAAGGTAAGATAGGTTTACCTCATTTCTTCTCCAAGCTTCTTCTGGAATGCCGTTTTCCAGTGGAATGGATGGTCCTCGGTTGATCCAGAAAACCGCAGTGTTAACTGCTTCTGCCCAAAACATCTTAGGCAATCCACACTTCAACCTCATGCATCTAGCCCTCTCATTCAAAGTTCTGTTCATACGCTCTGCAACCCCATTTTATTGCGGTGTTCCTCTAACTGTCTTCTCCATGCGAATGCCATTATCTGCACAAAACTTCTTAAACTCTGCAAGTTCATACTCACCACCATTGTCAGATCTCAGACACTTCACACGCAGACCAGTTTCAGTTTCAACACGTGCTATCCACTTCTTCAAAACCTCAAATGCTTCAGATTCTGTTTCAAGAAGTATACCCATAACTTTCTTGTTACATCATCAATGAAAGTAATGTAATACGAAGCTCCACCGAGAGACGTGACAGGGGTTGGTCCCCAGAAATCACTGTGCACCAGCTCTAACTTATGTTCCTTCAGAGTTCTGCCACCTTTTGTGAAACTAACCCGTTTCTATTTCCCAAACACACAGTCCTCACAGAGACCCATATCAACTGTTTTCAGATCCGGCAGCATACCCTTCGAACACAGATGCTTCATTCCTTTTTCACTCATGTGGCCTAGTGGACAATGCCACAAATCAGCGTCACTATGTGCTGGAGCAACTCCAATGTTGTCATGTTTGATGTCGGTCATATACAAAGTGCCCTTTTTCAAACCCTGAGCTACCACCCTAGCTCCTTTGACTGTTTCCAAGAACCTCCACTGAATTTAACATCATAACCATCATCATATAACTGCCCAACAACGACCAAATTTCTCTTAAGACCAAGGATGTGCCTCACATTACGCATCATCCAAACGGATCCATTAGGAGATTTAACACGAATATCTCCCTTCCCCACAACATCATAAGGAAAATTGTCACCTAGATAGACTCTACCGCAATATCGAGCAACATAATTCATCATCAAACTTTTATCAGAACTAGCATTAAACGATGCTCCAGAATCCAAAACCCAAGTCTCTACTGGACTGCATGCGGTTAGAATTAGTGATTCACCATCATCTTCAGTGGTCACGTTTGCTGAGCTGTCATCTTTCTTTGGTGCTTGACACTTATTCTGGTAATGACCCTTTTTCCCGCAGTTCCAGCATTCAATGGAGCTCTTGTCCTTCATCGACTTTCTGTTTCTCGACTTCGATCTACCCCGATTCGAATTCGACTTTTTCTTATCTGACCCGCCTCTGATTTTTGTAATCAGAACTGAGCTTGCACAATTTCCCGACGAGTTGCCTGATTCTCTCCTGCGAATTTCTTTGCTAACTATGAGATCTCTAACTTCGCCAAACTGCAACTTTACCCTTCCCGCGGAGGCACTAACAGTCGTTACTGTCCCACTCCAGCTCTCTGGTAAAGAAGACAACAAAATTAGGGCTTTAATTTTGTCATCACACTCGATATTCACCGAACTCAGTTGTTGTGCAAATTAAACTGAATTTGTTCAGATGATCAGACACCGTAGTTGTCTCTGTCATCTGAATATGAAACACACGACGCATTAGATTTACTTTGTTGGCTGCTGATGGCTTCTCGAGCATATCTGCCAGAACCTTCAAAACACCCTTCGTAGTCGTTTCTTTTGCAGTGTGAAACACCACATTTTGCAACAACGATAACCTCACCGCGCTCATCGCCTTTCTGTGTAGAACCTTCTAGACGTCATCTTTCATGTCTGCCGGTTTATCATTCAGAGGTTTCCAAATATCCTTGTTGTACAAGTAATCCTCAGTCTGCATCCTCCAAAACCCGTAATCAGACCCATCAAACTTCTCGATTGATTTCCCTGCTTCCATCGTAACTGCTCCCACTAAACCTGATGCTCTTGATACCATTTTTTGCGCAGCAATACGATAAACAGAAAATTATACAAGAACAAAAAACAAGAAAGACACGTTATTTATTTACCCAGTTCGTTGCCTACATCTGGGGGCGATACCAAGCCAAGATTTTCACTGTGTGTTATGTTGTAGGGTTACAATTACAAAAGATGCTATTTATAATAAGGACACACTCCTAATATTAAGCAACTCCTTATAATAGGCAACTCATAATTATAGAATTACTCAAACTCTGCAATTTTCAGGAAACTAAGTCTCTACAACTCTCAGTTAAACTAGGAAACTTTTGTAATTCAGGCTCTACAAAACCTAACAATGCATTAGATCTCCACATTGGTATGATATTGTCCACTTTGGGCACAAGCCCTCATGGTTTTGTTTTTGGAGTCCAACTCACCAAAAGGCCTCATACCAATTGAGATGTCTCTAATCCTATAAACATAGTTCAACTCCCTCATATTTCAGATGTGGAACTCTTGTTTGCCCCAACATAATCCACTTGGAGAGATTCATGTAGAATTCCATAATAATCTCAGGATTCATGTAGAATTGCCCTTTCAAGGTAGATCTCCCTATTCTTGAAGGCACCCAACTTCTTCTCCAATCCCTTAGACAGTTAGTAGAGAAGTAGAAATCGTCCTCAACTTCAGGATAAGCCACCCAGAAACCATCTGAGTATTCTCTTTATCTCATGTTGCCCTAACATCACCAGCAACATCCTGATCCTCCTCAAATTCTTCGCTTCTTTCTCCTCTTCCTCTTCTTCCTCAACATCCACAAACTCAATTTTCTCTTCCATAACTTTCTTCCCTTTCCTCTTTCTCTCAGCAGCAGCAGCAACATCTGATTTCTTCTCTTCTTTAGCATTTTTCTTAGCTTCAGCAGCTTTCTTCTCAGCTAGCCTCTATACTAGCCTCTTTCTAGCCTCAACCTTCCTCTTAGCCACTTTAAACATTGGACTATCACCAACACTGCTCCCAACAACAACCTTGCCCTTCCTCTAAGCCCTAATCCACTATGTCACTAGATCATCTACAGACTCTGAACCCTTCCCCTTAGCAGATACATCAACATTAATCTCAGGGTTAGAGTCAATCATTAGCTTAATTTCAGGTTCATTGATAACTGAAGTGGTGGTCTTAGTTAATAGTGCAAGATTTGAAGTCAATTCTCCATGTTTTGATTTCTTTCCTCGTCAAACATAAGGAATTGGCTTTCTTTTTGCAGCACTTTGAGCATCATCAGATTTTGCAGCTTCATCTCGAGTGTGAGAGCGAGTGCGCGTGGCTGTGGGCTCACTGTTAAGAGCAACATCTGCAAGAGTTTCCATTGGAGACTTGCTCGCCATCGTTAGTAAGAGAGATTTGCAAAGAAAAATTGAGAGTATAAGAAATGAAATTTTCAGCACAAATAAGGAATTTAGGGCCTGTGATACCTAATATGATCGTGAGTAGTGGAGAGAGAATGAATGTTAGTGGGAAGTTAATGGTCGTTATCAATTAAATTCATCCCACAATGTTTTCGCACGTACACGTGTCAATGTTTAGCTAACAAGTAACTAGAGCGGTTTTAAAAAATTTGAAAACTTATAAGTTACTATTTTCAGAGTTGGCCTAAGACTGTACACAATGTTGGGATAACATGCAATAACATTCAAACCAGAAGGTGGAGGTACAGGGCTTCACCAAGGCAAATTCATGTGAGAGCTTGAGATAAATCCAAAATTACATCTGAAACTCAACTAATATAGCATGTGAGTACCACATACATAATGTTCAGATCAAAATCATGAATAAGCAACATAAATAACATGAAACACATAGAGATAAGCAGTTATGAATTCAGAAAATAATTCACTTCCACAGCATAGAAAGTCACAAGAAAATGTGTCACCTGCAGTGTGTCACCCAAAGTGTATACCTCAACACATGAATTATACTGCCCCTAAGCCCAAATCGACACAACTCAGCAACAAGAAGGAAAACAATGCAGTTCTAACATGAATGCAATAATGTAATGTCAAGTTGGAAGATGGTAAACACATATGAAGAACTTCTCAAACCAGCAACAGTTCACATCTCATCAAATCTTTATTATTTCACAACTTCTGAACAAAAACTTAAGGTTTCTTAAAAAAGGATAATGTCACTACTGAATGAGGGCAACACAAGACTCCACACACCCCAGTAACAACATT
This sequence comes from Linaria vulgaris, assembly GCA_948329865.1. Taxonomy (NCBI): domain Eukaryota; kingdom Viridiplantae; phylum Streptophyta; class Magnoliopsida; order Lamiales; family Plantaginaceae; genus Linaria; species Linaria vulgaris. The sequence continues at coordinate 48,862,202 of OX415251.1, read as the reverse complement.
ACCAGAAACAAGTAAGGCAAGTACAAAGGCCTTGAATGTTGGCAATTCATTCATCATGCACCCCAACACCACAACTCCTTATGCATACTTATTTACCAACCTGCATTCAAGAGAATTCACCAAGTGATCAGTGCTACTAAGTGTAAGAAATTGAAACCCCAAACACCCTAGTAGAAAGGATCACCATCATGTGCCCCTTGGCAAAAAACAGAAAAATATAAATAAGCACAACTGAATAACATTGAAGCTGTCAACATCATGAACCCCAACTTCTCCACGTATTCTTTAAACCTTTCATATGAATAAAACACAACTCAATAGACATCAAAGTAGTGAGCTTTGTGTACCGTAGCTTCTCCATATGTTAGGTTAACAACCTCAGACAAACAGAAGAGTTTTATTATTTTTCAAAACAAAGATGTGAAACTGATAACTAGAAAAGTTGTTCGTCACAGAGTTTAACCACACAGACCAAAAAGGACAAAACAAGGATTAATGAGACTCACAAAAAGATAAAATAACACAAAGAAAAGTAACATAATTACTAACTACACCACAACCAATAAACCAGTGCTAGACAGTGGTGTTATGTCAACACTGGTGACTCAACATTTTCACATATTGCACATGCCAAGAGATTTCCTCTAACTGAAGAATCTCTCACTATCCAAAGGTTTTGTAAACATATCAGCAAGCTCATTAGTTGTCTCAATATGCTCAATGTTGATCATCTTGTCATCTACCATATCTCTCAAGAAATGATGCTTAATGTCTATATGTTTGGTTCTAGGATGCTGAACATGATTCCTTGAGATACTAATGGCACTAAGATTGTCACAAAACATGAGTAGAGTATCACTATCTAACCCATAGTCACACAACATGTGTTTGAGCCATACATGCTGGGTAACACAACTGCCTGCAGCTATATATTTAGATTCAGCTGTAGATAATGAAACACAGTTATGTTTCTTGCTATACCATGAAACCAAATTATTACCCAAATAGAAACAGCATCCACTCGTGGATTTCCTGTCATCTACATCACCTACCCAATCAAAACCACTGAAACCAACAAGATTAGCGTTTGTGCCATAGGAATATCAAATGCCTAAAGGTGAAGTTCCAGATATATATTTTACAATTCTCTTCATAACAATCAAGTGAGATTGTCTTGGATCAGCTTGATACCTAGCACAAACACACATTGAAAACATAATGTCAGGTCTAGATGCCAAAAGATACAGCAAACTACCAATCATAGATCTGTACAATATTGGGTCAACATTGCAGCTAGTGCCATCTTTTGTAACCTTCACTGAAGAGGACATTGGAGTTTTGCAAGGCTTTGACTCTTGTAGCTCAAATCTCTTCACCAGATTCCTTGCATACTTCTCCTGATTCAGGAAGATGACATTCTCCATCTGCTTCACTTGTAGGCCAAGCAAGAAGTTAAGTTCACCTATCATGCTCATCTCAAAGGTTCCTTTCATGGATTCAACAAACATATCTAGAGAAGACTTGTAGGTGGATCCAAAAACAATGTCATCAAATTAAACTTAAGCAATACAAATATCACTGTTCTTTCTTAGAACAAACAAGGTTCTATCTCCATCACCCCTAATGAATCCAAAACTTGACAAAAATTCTGTTAATCTTTCATACCATGCTCTAGAAGCTTATTTTAGACCATACAATGCTTTCTCAAGTTTATACACATGCTTAGGATGTTTAGGATCAACAAACCCCTTAGGTTGTTCAACAAATACTTCCCTATCAATTAAACTATTAAGGAAGGCACCTTTTACATCTATTTGGTAGAGCTTAATCTTGAGACAACATGCAATAGCTAGGAGTAATCTAATAGATTCCATTCTAGCTACAAGAGCAAATGTCTCATCAAAGTCTATTCCTTCTACCTGAGTATAACCTTGTGCAACTAACCTAGCTTTATTCCTCACAATCACACAATTCTCATCAGTTTTATTCTTGTAAATTCATTTTGCTCCTATAATATTCACATTATAAGGCCTAAGTACAGGGTTCCAAAAATTATTTTTGGTGAATTGTAAAAGTTCATCTTGCATAGTATTGATCCAGTGATTATCCTTAAAAGCTTCGTTCATATTCTTAGGTTCAATGGAAGACATAAAACAAGAAGGATTATCAACAGTACATGTGATAGACATACAAACACACAACCTCACCATATCCCTGTAATTTACCCTTTCTTTGTTGCGTGTTTTCATCCTTTCTATAATTTGACCAATTACTTAAGTGGTTGGATGTTCCCTCTGAATTCTGGGTAGGGGATCACTTCTAGGTTCAGGAATTGTTTCTTCATCAGAATCATATTGTGCAGATGTTGGCCTAACATTAGATCTCTCTGGAGTTAAGTCAACATTTGTTCCAGTCTCAAATTCAGCTTCTGTGTTCAATGTTGGATCCAATGTTGGAGCAACATTAGAAACAGTCTCTTTCTCAGTACATGCATCAATGGTCAAATCATCAAAAACCACATTAACTAATACTTGAATAGTATGCAACCTTGGATTGTAAACCCTAAAAGCAGCACTATTAGGAGAATAACCAACAAATATACACTTTTCACTTTTTGGATCAAACTTACTCAAATAATCTCTATCTTTCAACAAATAGCAGTCAATTCAAAACTCATAAAAATGTGCAACATTTGCTTTCAAACCTTTCAAGATTTCATAAGGTGTCATAGTAGTACATGGTCTAAGGTAAACTCTATTACTAATATGACATGCAGTATTCAAAGCTTCAGCCAAGAGTTTCTTAAACAGATTTCTAGCATTTAACATCACTATAGCCATCTTTTGAAGTGTTCTATTCTTCCTCTCAGCAATGCCATTCTGCTGAGGTGTCTTAAGTGCAAAGAACACATGGAAAATACCCGTAGTTTCACAAAATTCAGCAAAGCTTACATTCTCAAACGCTTTTTCATGATCAGACCTAATTCTTCCTACAGAAGTGTCATAAAGATTCTTAATGCTAGTATGTAAAATCTTGAATGTGTTGAATGCTTCTAATTTTTCTTTCAAAATTTTAACCCCATGTATATCTATAGTAATCATCAACAAGGAAAAAAGCATACTTCTTATCATTCAGGCTACTAACCTCAATAGGACCCATAAGATCCATATGTAGCAGTTCAAAACGCTTGTTAGTTCTAGGAGTAGTACTCTGTACCTGGAGTGGTGTATGAACAACTTTGGTTTGTTTACCTTTCAAGTAGTTTCCACAAACAATTTTACCTAGACTAGTCAACTTATGTATACCTCTTACAGCTTATAACTTCTGTAGTTTCTCCAGATTTCTATAGTGTACATGTCCTAACTTCTTGTGCCATATGACAGATTCATCCACCTTGGCATGGTAGCATTATGCTTCATCTTGAGCAAGATAGCAGTTGTCCTTTGATCTTGTGCCTGTCATGACACATACATTGTCACTATTAAACACATCACATGAACTTTTATCAAAAGTAACCATCAAATTATCATCACAAAGTTGACTAATGCTAATTCAATTTGTTTTCAATCTATCAACCAACAACAAATCCTTGAGAGGTGGAAACCCTTCAACATTCAGTACTCATTTTCCAATGATTTTCCCTTTAGTGCCTCCTCCATAGGTGACTGTTCCAACACTCAAAGAGAGCACATATTTCCGATTGTCAATGTTTCCAGTCATGTGCTTTGAGCATCCACTGTCAAAATACAACTTACCTGCAAGGTTAGAGTAAACAGCAACAATTTTATTCTTGGGAGTTTTTAACTTTTCAATCCAAGTTCTACTTTTCTGTTCTGTAGCTTTGTCACCTAATGTTGGGATAACATTGATATCAGAGGTTTTTCTAACATTGGTACTGCTCTTAATAATTGTTTTCTTTTCAATCAAAATTTTATATTTCTTGCAATAAGGCTTAATGTGACCTGGTCAAAAACAATATTGACAGATATAAGTAGGTCTTTTCACACTATTGGTAGGAATTTCACAACTCAAGCTTTCACTTTCCTTGATAAGACCAGCTTTCAAATAGGCAGAATTAGCAGCTTTAAAGGAAGGTTTTTCAACATAACTCAAACCAGTTGTACCTTGATTTCCAAAACTCAGAACTTCATCAGTTTAGATGTACCTGAGCTCCACTTGGCAATGTTTTGTTCAGCTTTTTCAAATTTTATCTTAACCTCCTTCGGTTCAGCCTCAGTCTTGTCAAGGTCTTTCTCATACAGTTCTAGCATCTCCTTCATTCCACCAATCTCTTCATTTAGACTTTTGTTGCTCTTGATGAGTTTGTGATTCTCAAGCAGCAATTTGTAATAGGTAGACTTCAGATCTTCAATGATTTCCTCCTGTGACATTTCACTTTCAAAGAAATATTCTTCATCTAGATCCACTGAGCCATGAAAACAATCAAAGTTAGATTCATCATTATCAGACTCAGGATCAGAATTAATATTAGAACTATATTCATTCCAATCTCTAGAGAAAATATCATGTTCTGATGTTGGATCATGAATGTTGGGATAACATTGAGATCCGAGGCAGTTCTGGGAGTCTTCTTTTGTCCAGTCAATCCGAGTGAGCAGCGCAACAGTGTGAATCTCTTCTGATTGTTCTTCAGCTTATCCAGAACTAAAGTCATCTTCATTAAAGTCCTCTACACAAACCCAATGAGAATTTCCTCTTTTCGAAGAGTGTTAGCATATTCATTAGACATGTGACCAAACCCTTTACGTTCATAACATTGAACATCTTTTAACTTATCAGCCTCTAGAGGAATAGATTTAGATGCCATGTACCTTACAAATTTAGGAGGTAATTTCTTATAACCAGGGGAAGTATTACTAAGATTCTTGTATTTAGATTTTCCTTTAAAGTTAAACTTATTAAATTTCTTAGTAATGTTACCATAGTTTGAACTCATAATCACTTTCATTCATTTTAAGACTTGATCCTCTTAAAGCAATAACCCTGTGTTTACTTGATTGTGAAGCCAATTCCATCTCAAATTCTCTAAGAGTATTCATCAAAATTTGAAATTGCAGATTAGCAAGGTTCCTATATTCTCCCATTTCATTTTTCTTGAGAGTAAATTTAGATGACAGTGTTCTCATTGATTTATAAACCATCTCTTGATTAGTCATGGCAAATCCTATATTTTCACATTGTTTAGCAATGTCAAGAATTTTCTCAAAAAAACTGTCAACACTTTCATCCGCACCCATCTCAAGTTTTTCAAATTGCTGAAGAAGTTGTCCATGTTTAGCATCTTTAACAGCAGAATCTCCTTCACAATGTAATTCAAGCATATCCCAAGCATGTTTGGATTTAGTACAATTCTGAATTAACTTGAACATGTGATGATTAATCCAACTAAAAATAGCATTGACAGCTTTTTCATTGAGTTATAGAGACTTACCTCGACTGTTGTCCATTCTGCTTCTGGTTTTGGCACTAGATCACCTTCACCATCTCTTGGTAATGTAAGAAGAGAGTATCCATTAATCACAGATTGCCAGTCTCTAATGTCAATGGCTTTGATGTGAGATCTGATCCTGATATTTCAATATGCATAATTGGAGACATCCAAAACTGGTATCCTGTTGCTATTAGGATTAACACTTTCCATTGTGTTGTATCACCTCCAAGCCACCAGTGTAGTCGGTGTTTGGCTCTGACACCAATTGAAATTGTAGGACCAGGATTGACACAACAACGTTCAGAGTTAAGTTAGAGTTGCCTTAACTTTTTCACAATGATCTTCTTGATTAGAGTATATATGCAGCGGAATTAAAACACAAGAAGATAAAGTTTTTAGAAGTTTTCAATATTATTAAAAACTTCCTAGACTTAAGCGAAATAACCATAAACAGTTTTATCAAAAACGTTCCTCACAACAATTCACTCATGCTCTTTGTTGATCGGACTCAACGAAGTAGACAAGCACTAACTTCTTAAATCTAAGAACTAGACTCAATTAGCTAAAACAAAAACTTCGCAAAGTAAGACAAAACAATACAACTCGTAGATTTTAATCTCTAATATTATTTAGCACTATTGTCTTGTGTTTGTCTTGATGAACTTCACACCTATAAATAGGTTTCTTGAAACTTGCACTCCAAGGTGTGTTGTTCACAATTTTAGTAACTCTTGTTGTTTCCTTGTTGAATTAGACTTCCTTGTGAACTCGGTCTCTTTCTTGAATAATTGTTCCATTTATTAGAGTTCTAATAAGGTAATACATCTTCTTCAATTCTGAGTAAATCCTAGAAAGAATCCTAGTTGCAGTAGAACTCCATTTTGTTTCCTTTTATGAAACTGTGTTGTTGACTTTTCTTCTCAACTTGAATTATGGAAACTTCAAGTAAGGAATCTTCCAAAGCCTTTCTTTATGATTAAGATGTGTTCCTGGACATAATCATAAGCAACTAAAATCGTGAAACTTGATTAATTAGTGAATAAAAGCAAAACCAAAATAAAGCAGTTTAAACACAGATTGCTCGCAGGTCTTCTGGTTTCAATGTTATCATCGATGTTGTCCCAATATCTCATAACATTGTTTTCAGAATACCTTGCACTTTTAAAGCATCTTGAGACCCATGTCTGATAAGCAGGATGATTGTTAACACTTTTGAGATGTCTCCACTAAACCAAATCATTTTACCTACTAGATTGGTTTAACTGAAAGTGTCATATTTAAATTTAAGGACAAAATGTAAAAAATGCCATCTAACTCTTCACTTTTGATGAAAATGCACTATATGTTTTCGGGCCGAGTTTAGTCCTCCGTAACTTTTAATTTTTTTGCAAAAAAATGCATGATTCACCCTTAATCGGGCTTTCTACATGCGTTGGTGCCAACTCACAAAATCATTTGTCCAATTGGACAAAGTCGCCCTCCACGTCATTATATTAACCCCAAAAAATGTATCATGGGTTAGATTTTTTTTCTTCAATTCAATATTTGGTCAGATGTTTTTCTATATGGGGGTATATTAGAGTAAAAAATATTTTTGGGGGTTAAAATTATGACTTGGTGGGCGACTTTGTCCAAGTGGACAAACGTTTGTATGACTTGGCGTCCATGCATGCAGAAAGCCCGATTGAGGGTGAAAATGGCATTTTTCCGCGAATATATAAAAAGTTGCAGGAGACTAAACTGGAGCAAAATAATATGGGGCATTTCATCAAAAGTGAAAAATTAAAGAGCATTTTTAACATTTTGTCCTAAATTTAATAAGTCCTCTCAAGATGGCAACTTCATTAGTTTAAGATTAGCAGTGTAGTTTCATGGAAAATACGAGAGTAAATTTTCCTAGTCTCTACTCTTAAGGTAGTCTTGGTACTTTTTCTTGCAAACCAAATTCCACGTTATCCATGCCATTTTCTTCTTTTCCTCGCCACCTCCCATAGGAACCTCTTTTTAGCCTAATCAACTTCCAATTTTAAAAAGAAGTACTGGATGTTTTGAATGAATCACTTATTCTGACGAAGGTATTTAGAAAGAATGGTTTGTATTCTCTACGTGGAAAAGTACTCATGGTTAGCTACAACAACCTCAAGCAACCTCAAATCCAAGTTAGACAAAGCCTGAACTTTGGCATTAGAGGTTAGCACATGTGAACAAGAGAAGACTAGTTGAGCTAAGTAAGCAAGTAGGCTTGCTTGGAGCTGACGAGCTTGAAAAACTTAAGCTTTTTGAAATTTGTGTTTATGGTAAAAATTGTAGATTGAAGTTTACCGGTTGAATGAATTGAACTGAAGAAACTCTTGATTTCATCCATATTGATCTTTTGGGGTATTCAACAATAACCTCACACTATGGTGTTAGATACTGCTTATGTTTTATTGATGATTACTAAAAAAGTTATGGGTTTACATAAAGAACAAAAAGGATGAGTGTTTTGAAACATTCAAATCTTTGAAGAATCTGGTTGAAAATCAAAATGACATTAAGGTAAAGAGGCTAATTAGGATAAAAAATTATACGCTGATCAATTCAATGTTTTTTGCGAACAAGATGGGATTGCAAGGCACAGAACACTAGCTGGAACTTCACAACAAAATGAACTAGCTAAAAGGCTAACCAAAATCATACTTGAAATAGTAAGGCGCATGCTTCATAGTGATGCACTACCTAAAGTGTTATGTGCAGAAGTTGTTATTCCAGATGCTCATCTAATCACAGATGTACCCTATAGCTCTTGATTTAAAAACACCAGAAATTTGGCCCGAATATGCACCAAACATGGATAATTTGAGAGTGTTGTTGCCTATGCACATGTGAAACAAGATACACTTTAGCCATGAGCTCTAAAGCGCATGTTCATTAGTTACCTTGAATGAGTAAAAGAGTACAAGTTGTGGTGCCTAAAATTTAAGCATAAAAGGTGCATGTAGTCTTCAATAAGTCTGAAATAGCTCACAAAATAAAGGATTATAAGATTCAGCAAAAAACAAAAATACTCTTGATAGCCATAGGAATTTTCATATTAAGGTGGAGTCAAAAGACAAACCAAGAGCACCTTAAAGATATTATTATACATGCTAACTAGCATAGTCACTGGTCGTGGCTAGTGATGTGCTTGAAGATGACTCAAAGAACTTTTAATCAACATTCACAATTAATGATAAAGACAACATGCTAGAGGCCATGAATGAAAAAATGAGACCCCTTAAAGTGAATAAAACATAGAATTTGATAAAGAAACCTAGAGGGTAAAGAATGATCATTTTTAATTAGATTTGCAAGAAAGAAACAAGGAATACCAAGGGTGAAAGTTAGCAGATTTAAAGCTATATTTGCTAAACATGGCTTTACAAAAATGGGTTCAAAGACCACAATGGTGTCTTCTCACTAGTGGTAAAGAACATGGTAATAACCATAGTATCATATATGGTAGCACATAATGACTTAGAACTTAAGCGAATGGATGTGAAGATAACATTCTTGTATAAAGAACATGACGAGAATATTTTAATGAATCAACCTGAAAGATTCAAAGTCATGGGTAAGAAGGATTATGCTTGCAAGCTGAATGATTCTCTTTATGGTTTAAAGAAATCATTCAGGCCATGGAAACATATGTTTGATGAGTTTATGACTCATGTTAAGACCAACATAAGCAGGTTTGATAATTGTGTCTACTTCTAGTACACACGTGATAAAGTGTTTGCTATATTGTTGTTGTATATGGATGATAAACTCATAGTCAGTTAAAGCAAGGACAAAATTGCAGAAATAAAGTACCTATTGAAAGGACAATTTGAGATGAAGGATCTTGGACCAGCTACTAGGATTTTAGGTATGAAAATCAAGAGGAATATAGTTAAAATACTTCTATAAATGTCATAAATAAAAATTCCTAAGAAATATTCTTGATAAGTTTGGTTTATCGAAGATGCAAAAGCAATGACCACACCATTATCTAAACAGTTCAGATTAAAAAATATGAAGTCATTTAAGACTAAGTGGAGAAAGTGTTCATGAATACAGTTACATATGCCAATGTAGAGGGATCAACGATGTATGGCATGGTCTGCACAAGGCATGATTTAGCTTACTCCATCAGTATAGCTTGTAGATTGATTGAAAATCCATGGAAGATGAGCTACCAAACTCTTAAGTAGATACTTAGATGCAAAAAAGAAACATTAAATTAGGATGGAGCTGGAAATCAAGGTGTACGGTTCAATAGGATTGAAGGCAAGGTCTTTGCCTGGTTATATATATTCATTGTGTTTGGTACAACTATTGGCTGGAAAGCCAATCTTTAGAAAGTAGCACATGTATCAACAAAGTAGCACATGTATCAACAACCAAGGTAGAGTAGATTGCTTTGGCATTAGCAATTAAGGAAGCTTAGTGGCTAAACGGGATAGCTATGGAGTTAAAGCTTTAGGAACAAGTTATCACAGTTCATTCTATCAACCATAGTGCAATACATTTGACAAAAAGCCGAATGTATCATGAATGAACAAAGCAAGTAGACATTAAGCTACATTTTGTCAATGAAGCGGTTGATAAAGGACGTGTAGATGTAAAAAAGATCTCCATTGATCACACTTGTTGTTTGAACCTGATTAAGCTGAAAAGCACTTAGCCAAGAGCGACATGGAATGGATTCTGGTTATTCAGTTTTTGAAGTTTGTCAACTAAGGTGAAAAATCGTTGAAGTTGGTTTTAACAGCTTGGAGGGTAGTCCGGTCTTTTAAGACTGTCTGTTAAGTTAGTTAAATTGAGTGCACGTTAGCATTAAATGGCGCAAGGCTTAGGATAACTTAGTCTAATTAGTTTCTTAGCTTCTATCTGTGTTTATAAAATGGGGAAGAATTATTTTTGTTCCCTTATTGTGGCGTAGTTCTCATAATATGGTATTGTCCACATTTAGTCCGTTATTGTGGCTTTTTGTACAATTTTAGTCCCACATTTAGCTTTTTGCCCCTAAGTTATTTTTGTTAGCTAAAAACACCCTTATATGTTATTTCTAATTAGTAAAAAGCCCATGTGTGTTATATATTTCCAAAAATTTATATTTTCACCTAAAACAAGCAACAAAAAAATATTATTATAAATATTTATATTCAAATTTCTAAAAAGAAAAAAAGACTCAATTAATAAGATAATTAAAAAAAAAAACCTTCTCCCTCCCCACCCAACCCCACCACCACCGCCATTGCCCAATTTTTTTTTGTTCTTTTTTTTTCATTTTCGGTTTAATTTATGCTTTTTCACAAAAAAAAAAAGGTTATTTCATGTCAAAAATTTTAAATGAATAAAAGACCTAATTATAATGAAATAATTCAAAATTTTAAAAAGAAAACCTTCTCCCTCTCTCTCCACCCACCCATTCCCCTCCCCCGCCGCCACCACCACCCAATTATTATTTTTTTTATTTTTTTCCTTTCAACCTATCCATAAAATAAGCCAAATTAAAGTCCTCTAGCACCAATTATTTCGTCAATAATTAAGCTTCGAAGTGGCACGTGAGGTGGTGGTTGGTCACCGAGGATCTAGAGAAGACTTCTCGATTTCCTAGTTCTTTTTCTCTCATTTTTTTAATTTTTTATGTTAAGCACTTCAAATAAATTAAATTAATAAGTAATTAAAAAATTGAGTTACTTAAAATAAGGGTGCATAAATCCGAATTTTTTACATGAAATAAATAAGTTTCTTTTTTAGTGAAAAATTATAGATTGGACCGAAAAATGAACAAGAAAAAAAACAAATTGGGTGGTGGCGGTGGTGGTGGGGGTTGGGTGGGGGAGAATATTTTTTATATTATTTTATAATAATTGGGTCTTTTAAAAAAAAGTTAAATATAAGTATTTATATTAATTAAAAAATTTAACATTGTAACTTAGGTGATTTTTTATTTTTTAGCTTTTTTAGGTGAAAATGTAATTTAAGAGGATATAACACAAGGGCTTTTACTAATTAGAAATAACACAAGGGGGTAGTTTTTGCTATTAAAAATAACTTAGGGGGCAAAAAGCTAATCGTGGGACCAAAATTGAACAAAAAAACCACAATAAGGACTAAATGTGGGCAGTGCCACATTATGAGAGAAAATCGTAACTATGCCACAATAAGGAACCAAAAGTTATTTGTTTTCCTCATAAAACAACTCTGGATTTTGTTTAGATTAATTCACTACTACGAATTCTTTTATTCTTGTAAACTCATACTGAAATAAAATTTGTACTTCCTTGAATGCAGGCGAGATCGTAGTTTTAATCTTGATACACACCAAGTAAACGGATTGTTGTTTGTGCGTGCATTGCATTTGATTTATCTTCTTTGATTTCTAATTTCTATCCTGAATCAACACAAATATAATCAGTTCATTGTCGCTCAAGGATCAGTTGTTTGGATTACAGTTAGAATCATTAGTTGTTTGTTCACCGAAGTAACTTGACCATTTCCTCTGCATGCTGCATTAATTAGTGTTTTCCAATAATTTTTAATTAAAGTCTACCATAACTTGCTGCAGAGATATTTGATTGTTTCAAAAACGCGAAGGGTGAGTTCAAGTCGAGTCTTGAGAATGACACAAAGGGACTGCTTCAATTATATGAAGCTTCTCACTTCCTGACAAAAGGCGAGAATACCTTGGAGATGGCAATGGAATTTGCCACTCGTGTTTTGAAAAACAATCTTGATAACTATCATGATTCGGGTTTTGGTCAGATTCAGGAGGATCCAAATCTTTTATTGATGGTGCGGTCAGCTTTAGAACTCCCGCTGCACAGGAGGGTCCAAAGGCCAAATGCAAGATGGTTCATTAATGCATATGAAAATAGACCTGGCAAGAATCATGTTGTGCTCGAATTTGCAAAGCTAGACTTCAATATCATTCAGGCCGCACACAAAGAAGAATTAAAACATGTCTCAAGGTAATTACTGATCTACCTTAAAATGATTTAGCTACTTAATGATTAAGAGAGTTTTAGGACAACACTCTGTGTTGTGTAAAATAGACACATGATGCCTTGTAAAAAAAAAAGTCAAAATTCTCCAACATTGAAATCGACGTGTTTTTGTATGCGTAGCAAAATACCCTTTCCTATATTAAAATTTTAGGGAGTAATATGAAACTCTTTGAAATTAGGAGGTTGTTTGCTTCTCTTCCTTTTACATGGAGCTAATCAATGGCGTTTTACCCCATTTGTTATGCAAAATAGGCGTATTACTACCTTGTAGAAAAGAAGTGGGCAAATTACCTTTGTCTAATGTTATGTGAGGAATAGTATGCTATAGTGAAACAAAAAAATAGAGAGAATTACACTATGTGTTAATAAATTGGGTGTATTACCATTTGATGACATAAAAAATAGGGAAATTGTCATGTAAGTACGCTTGTATTTGTGATTTTAGAAAGAAAAAAATAAGAAGGTAAATGTGTCTATTTAACATAACACAAGACTGGAGGTATTTATTTTACCCATTTATTTCTCAAGGTCTTAACGTACAATATTCAACACACATAGAGTAATTTGTCTATTTATATTTTACAAAGGAGTTGTGTTGCCAAGAGTGTTGCGCCAAATACTTTTTTGCGGAAGGTCATGTGTCTATTTCACATACAAATGAAGTGATTTACCTATCGAACTTTTTTATATATATAGGAAGTTAGTTTGTACGTCACATATCACAGAATGTAAAATGTCACTAGCTTTAATTTAGATTATCAACTTATACCACATCATCATTTCTAAATTAATTCTATACAAGAATGTTATTATGTTACTTGTATATAATACAATAGGTGGTGGAAGAAAATTGGCCTCGCGGAAAACCTTCCATTTGCGAGGGATAGGTTGGTTGAATGCTACTTTTGGAACAAAGGTTAATGCCTTAATCACAGTTATTGACGACGTTTATGATGTCTATGGAACCTTGGAAGAACTACAACTCTTCACTGATGTGATCCAAAGGTTAGACATTAATTAATTAAAAGCAAAATAATTTATATTTAATACTTGTAATAACAGCAATTGAACGTTGTTGATAAGCCCTAATTACGTTATGCGTCTATTTCTCAGATGGGATATTAAAGCAATCGATCAACTCCCAAAATATACGCAGCTATGTTTTTTAGCACTCAACAATTTCATTAATGACATGGCATATGATGTTCTCAAAGATCAAGGTTTTGTCATCATTCCCTATCTGAGAAAATCGGTGAGACTTAATGAATCACTAGCTTGAAAATATTTAGTATTTTAGAGTTGATTTAGTTTTCTTTCAAGATTGACCTTCACTTATGCATATCTTTTGCCTGTGAAATATATTTTTTAGTGGACAGATTTGTGCACATCATACGTAAAAGAGGCCAAGTGGTATTTCCAGGCCTACACTCCATCAACAGAAGAATATATGGAGAATGCATGGGTTTCAATAAGTGGTTGACTCATAGTTTCTTTGCCGTGACAAATCCAATAGAAGAGGACGTTGTTCAGGACTTGTATAGATATCACGATATGGTTCGTTGGTCATCGATGATTTTACGGCTTGCAGATGATCTAGGAACAACACGGGTATGAAACCATACGTACGCGCACACACGTTTATAAGTTTATTAGCTTTTAAAGTATTTATGCATGTAATGATTAGTAGTTAGCATTTGGAATAAAAAACATCCAACGCATACTTTTCGCAAACTGCATCTTAACCTTTACAAAAGAGACTATTGCCCCTAACATATCCTAAAATGGCGAATTGCCCTTAACCAATTGTTCGTTTAGATCATTTGCAGAAAATATTCCTTAAAAGATGTCATATCATGGTTTCCACGTGTAAACTTAAGGGTATTTTTGCTGACCTTACTATGTACATTTTAAGAATTACGGGCATATTTTGAAAAAATCGTGCAAATATGAGAGTTATAGTGTCTACAAAATAAACGAAATTGAATATAGGAAAAGAACCATTTTTTCGTCATTGTATTTTATTGACTAGAGATTTGATTGGCTAACTAAATGAACCATGCTAACCTTACATCATGAGTCACCTAAAAAGAAATTCTGATTTATTCCTTTTTTTTATTCCAAAAAATTGAAGCGTAGGCATTCTGCACGTTTTGAAATAGGTTGTGGGACAAGTTTCTCTCTTATAAAATCTACGTAACTCTCTCTCTCTCTCTGTGTGGGAACCCATAGCCGCTACCCTTTGGGTGCGCACAAGGTAAACCAATAGTCTGAAACTTCGCCAACCGGGCAAACCACACTAGGCTAGTCATATGTAACAAACACACACCTAGAAGGCATAGAATCAAGTCGTTCTTTGTGCGATTTGAACTTGAGACCAAGGAGAGAAAGACCCTCCTCTTTAACCAACTAGGCAACTAAGCCACCCTTGCAACCAAGGAGATATACCATATATAATTCAATGTTTCTTACCCTATGATCACACATCCAACTTATTAGAGTTATAGCATATTTCTCAATGTTTGTTCACTTGACCTATTGGGTAATATATACTAGACTTATTTGATTGATTGCAACTTGCATCCGATTTTGTTACTAGTGTATCATGCTACAGTGTTTTAAGTGCATGTACATACTAATACATGTTAAGTCAAACATGAAGGCCACATTGACATTTATTGGTGCACTTGCACTGAGAGCATGGTAGCATAGATGTTCCCCGTAAGTGCATGTTTATGATGCGACTTGTTAGACTCGATGGTCTAAAACATTTTATTTTATTATGTGCAACTCAGGAAGAGATGGAACGAGGCGATGTATCAAAAATAGTTCTGTGCTATATGAATGAAACTGGCGCTATTGAAAAAGATGCACAAGAGCATGTACGGTTTTTGATCCATGAAACATGGAAAATGATGAATAAAGAAAGACTAAACATGGAATTTCAAATCAGCAGACCCAATATCGTATTTCAAACTTATTGTTTGAGCCTATTTCTTAGTCTCATTCTATACGCTAATATGCACACACTTCGTATCATAAACATTATGTATTCTTGATGTATTTTCCCCTACCCGACTCATATATGTTGTAGTAGATGTATTTTGGTAGTTGATGACAAAAAGTAGGCAAAACAATACCTCGAACGGGGCATATTCCAGCAAAAATGCGATTGGTCCCTTTAGTTATTTTCGGCCATTTTTTGCCGGAATATTTACCCTACACGACTCATATGTGTTGTACTAGATGTATTTTGTTATTTTATGACAAAAAGTAGGGGATAAAACACCTCGAACGGAGAATATTTCGTAAAAAACTCGCTGAAAACCCGGTCAAGGGGGCAAATCGAACAGACGTGCATAGTTTAAGGGGGAAGACGCTTATTAATTTTGTTTAAGGGGCAAGTCGCAAAAACATGGATAGTTGATGGGGCTTGATGCTTTTATCTCTTTTACTAATTAATTATGGAGTCTTAATTTAGTAGTGAACAATAAATCACGATGAAAAAAAATCATGGCGTTACACTCCAACTCCCTTAAAGGGATTTGGTCTCCAAATTCTCACCTTCATTGACGAATAGCTCTGCATGATGTCTACGCATCTAATCTTCATGCTCCCAGATGGCCTTTTCAAGCTTGTGGTTTCTCCATAACACCTTCACCAGAGGAACTTGCTTGGTACAAAGCTATTTTATACTTTGACCTAAGATTTGGATGGGTTGTTCCACATAGAACATATCCTCTTGAATGGGTAGCTCATCATACCGCAGAACATGAGAAGGGTTTGGTGATACTTTTTTAGTTGAGACACATGGAGGACGTTATGCTACCCCCCAAGGATTCATGGTAGGTGTAGTCGGTAAGCCACGACTCCAATCCTTGCAAACCCCTTTCTTGGGTTTACTTTCAAAAATACTTGGTCTCCCACCTGAAACTCCAAATCCTTTCGTCTAGCATCAACATAACTCTTTTGTTTATTCTGTGATGCACGCATTCTTTGCTTAATCAGATGGATCTTGCCTACGGTATCTTGAATGAATTTAGGTTTAATTGCTCCAACACTCTCTTGGAGTTCTATTGTTCGATATTCATCCAGATCCCAGTGAAACAACGATCGATACTTCCGCTAACAATGATCCCAGTGCAACAACGATCGACACTTCCGCTAACCAAAGGGTTAAATAGAGATCAAGTTGAAAAGACATCGAAGGGAATGGGACTTAAGCCTATTGGAAATTAAAGTCTTATGAAGGAAAACCCAACCATGTTTGACTGGAGATCCCAAGATCTTGGCTCAATGGGACAACCTAATTGTAAGAACTTTGCACGGTCACTGTGGGGGTCAACCGTTGTCCATTTCTAGATGAAACAGTGACACCCGTAATGGAAAAGGTTAAGCGTTATGCTTTTAATGATTCTTACGCGTCGAAAATCCTAGCGGAGTAATACAAGTTACTCTTAAAAAATAAATCACCTATGTGAGAGAGAGGAGGGGCCGCCTCTGAGGAAAATTGTGGGGGCTTAATTTTCTGGAAAACTCTTGTAGAACCAGGCAAATGTCCAGGGCCAAAAATAGACATAAACCATGAGAACCGCAACGGTAAAAGGAATTATACCTATGTGAGATTTATGGAACGTTTGCACAAACGGCGGATAGTTCAATGACATCAAGTCACACTATCGGCTAGCAAAGAAAATATTTCTCACGAGGGAAGGTTCAAGGGCGTGTCCTACCTATCCTATGCAGGCATAGTCCATAGTACTCCACCACCACATGATGTATGCATGATCATTCAATTTCATTCATGTGGGGGATTATTGGAAAATTGATTAAATGAAATGGGTTTGTACAGCTGACTTCGGGTCAGATTTTGAGCGGGTTCCACTTGTCGTAATGACGACTTCAAGATGGGAACGTTTTCTCCTATGTGAGAGCTTCGAAATGATATGTTGCACGCTCAAAATGGTACACGGGTAAATGAGAAATTGATGCTCAAAGATAGATGCACAAAGCTATGCATTCTTTTTGGGTTTATCCATAGCAATGAATTCTTAGCATGATAAGAATGTGCTGGCTAGTGTCTCCCCCCTCTTCTACGTGCGCGTAAAGGGGTGCAAATGCGAGCCAAAAATTAGTGCGACTAATGCGATTCGGGCTTGCGCACACGACGTACGCGCCGAATGTCGGTCCGTTTAGCCTGTCGAGCTCCCGCTCGCGTGGGCCTTGTTTTTGCACCTTCAATATTTTTTTTTTTTTAGGTAACAGAATTAATTCAGATTCGGATAATATTTTTATATTAAATCCGAAGCATCAAAACGCGTCCAGATTCATTCGAAGATATGGTCTTATCTTAATTACGATCCGGTATTATCTTAATTAGAGATTTTCATATATCTAAAAGATCTCGTTCCTTGTTAATCAAGTCAGCCGACTATCTCCCTTATTAGTATAAATAGGGGTCGCTCCCCATAGGGTTTATATCAAACAAAAATTGCACTTTTGCATACAAGAAAAAAAAAATTCTAATCATTGTGTGGTGGTGGTAGTCTATTACTGTTCGAGTTTGCCGGGATTGCTCTGCGAGTGCTAGCAGTCAATTCTAAAGGTCGTTTTATCCTGGGAAGAGTTAGTCCAACGATCTCAGCACGTGAAGAGGACTAAACTACTTTAAGGAAACCGAGAAGGAATCGACCACTTACTACGGTTATTTACAGTTTCTGCGTTACTTGTTATTTTGTTTACTTGCATGCCACTTTTAATACTGTTCATTATCTCCATTGTTTCTAACAGTTACAATATCTGGATATTGAATCATCAATGTAATTAGTTGACATAACATGCAATTGCGTATAAAACTTGACAGGTAATTAGATCCATTATGAACTTTCAAGTAATCAATATTTTTCTAAGATTAGTTTTGAGTGACAAACGAATAATGCCATTTAATAGCACTGATCGGCTTCGCGGACTATGCAAGATATGTTGCAGTCCCGACAATCAGAATCTTTTGAGAACATGCAATTGCGTTCGGATGCTTACAAAAAATATATGTTTCGTACAAAGAAGAGATCATAAGGTGATCTTAATTACAAACTCACTTTCTATAATTTACGTACGTATAGATGTATGTAAAATTAACCAAAAATACTTGCTGCTAGCTAGCTTGAGTCAGTACTAATTAAGATGCGTCAAGTGGTTGATTAAGGAAAATGCTTTCTTTGCAGCTATTCGCTTGTCCAAATATTAACACCAACCAAATCTCTTCGCTCCACAGACTGAATACACTTTCTTCACTTGCTCACTTCACTGCCAAAAGCCGAACGAAACGAACAAATATTTCTAGTAATTCTTCACGATTTTCTCGGCGTTTCAGGTTTGGTTTGGCATCAACAGCTTCAGATGATTCAGCTATAAGTACTTCTGGATTTGATGACGATGAAGAGGAGAAATGTAGTGCAGTCCAGTTGGCGGCAGGCCTACAACCCGAACTCATGCCCAAACATATCTCCGTTGTGATGGATGGTCACAGAAGGTGGGCTGAAAATAGAATGGTGCCTATCGAAGACGCCCATAGGGCTGAGATAAAAACTATCAAGAAACTTGTTATGTCTTGTATGAAACTTGGCATCAATGTGCTCTCCCTCTTTGCGATGTCTACTGAGAAGTGAAGATCACATACACAACTTAAATAATTACATGGTACTAGGATCGAACATCTTTCTTAATTCTCTTTGTTGATGCATGCCAATTTATGATATCTGTATACAGGAGGAGATCGACTCGTTGGTGATAAATTCTTCAGTGTTGGCGCTGGATATGCATGACCTAATACGGTAATAACTAATGATTACCAGCTGTTACACAGAGGAAATGCTGTAGAGTCCATTTTGGCTTTTATATATGACTTGCTTATTGTTTACTTATAATTCATTTATCTATCAAAAAAAAAAAATATATATCAATTGCAGTCCTATAGAATTGTTAACGAAGCTATAATCGTCCTATTGTCATTGTCATCGTCCCTTCTCGGTTTCTTTCCTTAGCTTTTACTTCCCGCCCGGTGGATTCATGATGTTCATTGTCATTGTTCTCTAGGCGCCTCTTCGTGCCTTCAGCTTCTTCCATTAGGATATAAGTCTCCGCTTGCTGCATCAGCTCGTTCATATCCGTGATATGATTTCCCGTAAGGTAGCGGAAGAATTCACCCGCCCGGAGCCCTTGCGTGAGTATATCCGCCAAGATGGTGGTACTAACGTTCGGAACATCCAGCGCCGCATCTGTAAAGCGCTTTATGTACTCTCGTAAAGGTTCATTCTTCTTCTGTTTAACGGTGAAGAGGTGCGTGGCGGATTTAGGGTACCGCCGGTTGCAAGCAAAATGCCTCACGAATAGGTGGGCTAGTCGATCAAAGCTGTCTATGGAACCGGGTGCAAGATGGGTAAACCACGACTGTGCCCGTCCTCCAAGGGTTACGGGGAACACACGGCAGAGTACGTGGTCCGGGGCGGAATTGAGGTCCATCCCGACTAAATATTGGTGTATATGATCCTGCGGATCCTTTCAATCTGCATCTCCAGTATATAGAGGACCATTTACAGGCCGCATCCCCGCGGGGATAGAGGCTAAGGCTATCTCGGGAATAAAAGGGGATGTTTTAAAGGTAAGTTCTTCCTTAGGTCCCATTGTTTTTTTAATATCACCCACCTCTTTCCTAAGATCATCAAGAATTCCCCATATGGTGTGATCCTCACCTGAAGAAGGGAATGGTGCGAGAAGGTCCGGAAGCACTCTTCTTCTCTCTTGTTGGCCCGTTCGGCGCATTTCCCGATAGTCGTAGTGCGCTTGGCCGTTCTGCGGGGTTTCGTAGCGCCAGGGATCGGAGGCAGGGCTCCACCTAGATTGAACCCTACCTTCCTCGGTCCAGGGATTTTGATGGCGAGAGGATCGAGGGGATAAATCGTGAGGATCCATGTACCCAGGCGAGGCCCTTCGAGCCCTAGTCTGTACAAGTCTTTCAAAGACGGAACGAGGAACGTTGATAAAGTCCCTTTCTTCGCATTGGCGATCGGACATAGTTTCTTCCGAATGTTGAGGCTGGCGAAGACGACTCTCGCTGTGGAATAGGTTCTCCATGATAGGCATCGTTTTTGAACACTCTCGAAGACAAATCTTATGGCGTTCCCACAGACGGCGCCATTTTGTTAACGGGTTTGTAATTACGACCTAATTAACTGAATTATTTATTTGGGTTGGAACGCCTTTGTCCGTGGTTCAAAAACTTAATGCTATTTAACTGGAGGAAAAACTGACAAAAATATTCCTTCCTTTTATTCACTACGATCCACTCTCTCTTCCGAGTCAATATGCGTATTTCCGAGTCTACGTAGGTTTTTCCTTTATTCTCCGACCTCCCTCCACCTCTCCCTTCTTCCTCTGTTTATATAGAGTTTTCAGGGACAACTGTCGTTATGCATGTTTTTACAAGTGTCATTATGCATGTGGTCGTGTTCTACACGTGTTACAATGTTTATTTAACCAATAAGATAACGTCTATCTTAAGTGCTGACTGTATCATTTCTTCTTCCGAGGGCTTTGGTCTTCTTTATGATAAGGGGTAGATTGCCTTCTTTACTTCCGGGAGCTCATTGCTTCTAGTGGTGACTCGAGGGCCGAGTCTGAGTGTTCTCTTAGCGACAATGTTTCTACGAGAGGTGTGTATTCTGGAGTGTGTGCGTCAGCATATTCTCCGAGGGGGTGTTCGTTCATGGGTTGATCTCCGAGAGGTTTTTAGCTATCGTGGGTAGGTGCTTTCTTTCTCCGAGTGCCCGGAGAGTAGTGTTCTGTAGTTGTGGCGTTATTGTGAAGTTCCGACATCTGGGTTGGTCGACAGGAGTAATGTTCCGAGAGCATTTGTGCTGGGAGTGCGTAGCAGGGAAGTACTGTGGTAGTGTTTCGAGAGCGTTTGAGTTGGGAGTGCATAGTAAGGAAGTGTTTTTGTTAAGGTTCTGGGACTTGGGAGTCCATTGGGGCCCTGCTCGGTGTCATGATGGATATCCGAATCAGGTGGATCCATTCGGGTTTGCTCTTTATCCGATGCCACCCTGATATCTAGTTTTGAGTCATCGTGACTTTCCGAGGGACGCTAGGTGCCCTCGTCAGATGGCCACTCCTACCTCTTTGGGTTAGTAACCGAGCGGTATTGGTCACACCCGATGGGCCTCCTCGTTGGGAGTGGGTCGGAAGTACTTGTGACAATAGTATTGTCTAATTACTAATCTTTTTGATTTAGGACTAATATTCTCTTTAATCTCGTATTTTCTTTTATACGGTTAACAATATATATATGGGATACTAATTAAATATCATAATAACATCTCTACTTGCAATTTGTAACGAATATCAATCGCATATGAGGCGATTATAACAACCTCGTATGATTAATTTAGAACATAAAATAATTCAATCGTTAATAACTTGGTTAGTTACCTATAAATTAGTATATTGATAACTCAATTACTAGTATATTAATAATATATTACTCCATTTCACATGTATTAATGAGTTTCTTTACTCAAAATCACAAACAAACTAAAATCGTATAAAAGAAACCAAAAAAGGGAAAATAAGTGTATGTAAGTAGCGATTCCCAGAGTTTGGCGGAAATTTCAATTTTTTTGAAAATTTAAAAACTTAGTGATGGCCTAGCCGTCGTTAAAGACCTTGAATATGGTAGAATTCGGAGGGAAGCTTAAATTTTTAGAAATTTTAAAATTTTCACAAAAACATCTATATATACTCCACTCTTCAACATATCAAAATAAAAGGGGAAAAACATCAACCCTCCAACGTTTGGGGTCGTTTGCAACTTACCTCCTAACTTTGTTTTTTTGCATGTTGCCCCCCAACATTTGCAGCTTTGTAAATCTAACGGTCAAAATGTTGACACGTCGACAAATCCTACGTTAAAATGTGCATCAGGAAAAGGTTGGAGGGCAAGTTGTCAAAAAACAAAGTTAGGGATTCGGGTAAACTGCAAACGACCCCAAACTTGATGGTTTGATGTTTTTTTCCAAATAAAAAATACCCAACATATTTTTCCACTCTTCCACTCTTCTACTTCTATTTTTCAAACCATCAATCATTTTTCCAAATCTACAAACTTTTTTACATCTTAAAAAACCCAACACATTAACTTTTTCTTCACATATTCAAAAAACCCCAACATATTTACTTTTTCTTCATTTCTTTTCTTCACATCTTCAAATAAACTTTTTCTAACTTTTATTCATATTCTCAAAATTTTCTTAATTTTTCTAACTTCTCTTCTTTTCTTAAAAAAAAAATAAAAAAAAACCACATTTTCAAACATTTCATAGTTTGCTCAATAAGGGTACGATAACTTTCCATGTACGCTCCACTGAGACAACATCCCGTAGGCGGGGAAATCATTAATAGTCCACATCAATGCAGCCCTCAACTGAAAATTCTGCTCCCTGAATCTGTCGTAAGCACGAACGTCGTCGTGCCACAAAACCTTCAACTCGTCAATCAGAGGGCGTAGCAAAACGTTCATGTTTCGTCCTGGACGACTCGGCCCTGATATGATAAGACTCAAGAAAATAAACTCCTCCCGCATGCAAAGATCTGGAGGAAGGTTATAGGGAGTCATGAACACAGGTCAACAAGAATATTGTTTCCTGAAGTTGAAACCGTCTGTGCATAGACCAAGGCGGATGTTTCGTGGCTCTGCTGCGAATTGAGGATGTTTCTTGTCGAAATCTTGTCACGCTTCGCCTGCTGCAGGGTGGATCATTACATCGTCCGACGACTTACAATTTAAGTGCCACGTCATGTGTTGACCTGTTGATTTAGTCATGAATAGTCGTTTAAGACGTGGGGCCAAAGGGAAGTACCATAACTTTTTCCTTGGCACGGGATTCTTTCTACCTATAGTTTCATACCTATACTCCCCACATTCAGGACAAACCAAGTAATCAGAAGATGCGAATTCTCCGTAGAACAAGAAACAATTATTCAAACACACGTCGATTGTTTCGTATCCCCAAACACCTCATCATCTTCTCGGCAGCGTGCATATCCTCTAGCAGTAAAAGTTGATTCTCTGGATACAAAAGATCGCGGTGCAAGTTGTACATCTAATTGCACCCGGAGTGATTGTAGTTATTCTCAATCTTGGATGTAAAAAACTCGGACACCCACTGCAAAACAGATTTCTTGCTGGGGCCCTTCAGCTTAAGTTCCGACATTTGGAGCAATTTTAAAAAATCTTTTGCATCGGCGTTAGGCTCCTCACCGTTAACGTCGAATTGTGCCCGAAAAGTATCGTCAACTAGATTTTCAAATAGAATCTCCTCCTGAACAACTTCGGGGTCGTTTCTACCTTCGTGCCTTGACGATCATGCCACTTGGCTATTATGTGCAACAAAATTTTCCCCATGGAATATCCATAAACAGTACCCTTCTACAAAACCCCATCGATAAAGGTGAGCTGCCACTTCTCCAGGGTCCAAGTATTTCCTATTGCTGCATTTTCTACATGGACATCTAGGATTTCGATCACCGTCTAGATAACGCTCTTGATCTAATGCAAACGCCAAAAACTGGTATACACCATTGCTGAACGTTTCATTCACTCGACCCGTCTCACTCAAACGATCATACATCCAATCTCTATCTTCGTTTGGATTCATTATATATTGTCTATAATTTTTTTAAATTATAACGATTAGCATAACGACGTCGCTACATTTAGGGGACACGAACAATATTTATAATCGTACAACTAGAACAAAATATAATAGCTCGAAACTATACACGTACCTCTTGTAGCACGTAAAAAATTTCTGAAACTGCTCCTTCGATCTATGGTAGCGGTCTCCAAGCTGCCTCGTACTATTTCTCTAAATCGCAAATAAAAAAATAGATAAATTAGATAAACATTATTAACGTACTAAAAAAAAATTATTACGTAAAAATGGAAGTATGTATATACGAACCTTATTTTGAAACCAAATGAATTGTGAATTGAGATACTAACTCGCCCGCGCTATATATAGCCATCGGGGGACGAGGGGGGGGGGGTGTTGCCATGTCATCGATCCGTGTGATTTTCACACGGATCGTGCAATGTCACTGATCCGTGTGATTTTCATCACACGGATCGAATCGCGCAATGTCACCAATCCGTGTCAATTTTCACACGGATCGGTGACGTGGCAACCCATTATTTTACCCCCGCCCCCATCTCCAAAATCACTATAAATACCCCTTTTTTTACCCACTAAATTCATTCATTCTTACCATTCTCCAAAAATTATCAACTTTCTCTGCAAAATATCCTTAATAACTAACAAAAATTCTTCCATATTCACTAAATTATAATTAGAGTTTATTATTTGTTTTATTATTTTATTTCTACTTATGTTTATTTATTATCTAACTAATAATAACTATAAAAAACTTATATTATCAAGATTTTATTTTAAATACGAAATTTTATTTATTAGAATAAATATTTTTAAAAAATCGCTCCAAAATGTGAATGTTATTATTTAAATCGATTTCTTTTAAATTAAATCTCCAAATAAACATAAAAAATTTATTTATAATCGTTTTCTTTACAAAAAATCGCAAAAAAATTATAAAATAATTATTTAAAATCGGTTTCTTTTAAATAAATCGCCAAAAAATCATAAATCAATTATTTTAAAACGATTTCTTTTAAATCAATTGTTTTAAATCATTTTTTTAAATCAGTTTTTTGAAATTGGTTTTTTTAATTTTTTTTATATTTTTAAACCCTTTATCGTCGGCTTTAAGCCGACGAAAAAGGAGTTTAGGGCTCTTTTTCGTCGGCTTAAAGCCGACGGAAAAATCCTTTACCGTCAGCTTAAAGCCGACGGAAAAGAGAGGCTATTCCGTCGGCTTAAAGCCGACGGCAAAAAGCCCTTTTCCGTCAGCTTTAAGCCGACGGTATAGATAAAAGGCTTTTTCGTCGGTAATAAGCTGACGGAAAAGCCCTTTTTCGTCGGTAAAAATTCGACGGAAAAAAGCTTTTGCGACGAGCTTTTTTCCGTCGGGTTTTTCCAACGGAATTTGCCAACGGAAAAGCCTCTTTCCGTCGACAAATGCCCCTTTACCGTCGACTTTTGGGCCGACGGTAAAGGGGTTTTCTCTTGTAGTGAATTTCGGATTTATTCATCACAAACAAAACTATTCTGTTAATTTCGCAAATTATCAAAATATTTTTTATTTTTTTAACTCTGTGAAACATTATCGGAGACCCCTGGGCTGTCGCTGATAATGATACCCTTTAAATATGAGTAAAATGCAAAAACCTACTATGTGTTATTTCGAATTGGCAAAAATATCCATGTGTTATTTTTTTTAGTAAAAACCTCCCTGTGTTATTCAGTAATTAGCACACTCGACCCATTTTAGCTTTTAGCTTTGGTTTATTGTAAAATAACATCTTTGCCCTTTCTAAAAAAAGAGCTATTAGCAAAAACTACCCCTGTGTTATCTCTAATTGGCAAATAACCCCCTGTGTTATTTTAATTGGCAAGAAACCCATGTTATTCATAAATTAGCAAAAACCACCTTTATGACATATTTTCTAATGGCAGTACCAATAACTAAGGATTTATAAGTATTATGATTTTATAATAAACATATACTTATTACAATAAATATTATAAATCATGTTATATTTTTTCTAGATTTTTTTAAAAATTGTATAAAAACATAATAAAATTAATCGGTACTGTAATTTTATTTTTACAGATCTAAAAACTAATGTTTTCTCCAAAATAAATAAACAAAAATATGCATACAATTTAATTTGAACATCATTAGTTCCATATGTATCAAAGAAATACAATAAAAAACATATTTTTAGATCAATCTCTGTAAGTGCGAATTAATTCAGTGTACTAGGGGAATTTTTTATAATTTTAAAATAACACAGGGGGTTATTTACCAATTAGTGATAATACAGGGGTAAGTTTTGCTATTTATTCATAAAACCAATTCAAACTGAGGGTGAAAAAGTAATTTCGGACTAAAATCACCAATCCCACATTCATTTTGCGCGCGTGTAGGGTACTTTGGGCTTTGAGGGAGTTTTTCGCCTTTGACTAAATAGCACGGGGGGTTTTGCTAATAAAAATAACACAGGTAGGTTTTTACCAATTCGGAATACCACAGGGTAGGTTTTTGAATTTTACTCCTTTAAATATTATTAGCGACCGAACAGTCGCTGATCTTTTGAACCTTATTAGCGATTGTCTCACCGTCGCTGCCGGTAAAAAAATATTAGCAACCGCATGTCGGTTGCTGAACACATCCAAATTAACATTGACCGTGTGGTTGTCGCTGACATGTAGAGAATGCGAGACACTCGATGATGAGTTTGATGTCATTAGCCACCGCTAGGCGATCATTGATGCTTTACAATCGTCTAGTGGTTGCTAATATTCAGCGACCTCCAAGAGGTCACAAACAGTTATATGCGACTGTTGGGCTCTCGGTGAATTTTGGCGACCGAGGCCTCCGTGACCGTTGGTTTGCGACTGCCCAGCTGGCGTTGATGGGTCATTAGCGACTGCCCGCAAGTCTTCAGCAACAGCTCGGGCGGTTGTTGATGCCCGTTTTTTCGTGTAGTGATTGAGCCGTCGATAATAATAATTTCTCAACGGTACGGAATTGTCGGGACTAAAATGGTCTATTTGCTGACACCTTCATGCAGTCGGCAACATCTCCATGTCATTGATCCCAACGGCTTTCCTGTCGAGAACCCGTCGAGAATGAGCTTTTTGTTGGAGTGAATCAATGATAAATACTATTGAGGATGAGTGCTATATTTATAGATGGCTACAGCACATCTAAGATACGGGCCGTAAACCTTTAGTTGCATCTCGAATTGCACTTATCATCTAAACCCTAAACCTTAAACCGAGTGAATCTTCTTTTCTTGATTAGGTAGAATGTGGATCTTGTACGCTGATAAAGAAAGCTTGCAATTAGTCCATGCTTCATGTCTCCTTCTTAAGAGACTTCTGATTCGGACGCATATTAATGTTGCAGATCTTCTAAAACAAAGATAACTTTTTTGCTTGAATATATCCCATACTTAATTATGTTAGTCTTGGTTTTCTTGTTCTTACAAGACATTATTTTTTCTTAAGATCCTACAAGGCATCTTATTACAAACTAAATTTTAATTAAACATAAAAAGTTATGAACAATTATCAAATTAAACTCTAAGTAAGCTCATCACATTTTCCAAATTACAAATTAATTATAAAATGCGATCTGAAAATAGCATTTAATTTCATCGCACAATTACATATATGAGTGAATTAGCATGATGTACATACAAACGTTTTTAGGTCCATGGTACTTCACAATCTAAACAAAACATTTGTTCAACATCTTTTAAATAATAATACATGGGTTAACATTCACTTCACACCCTGGAATTAGGCAATTTTATCACTTTGCACTCTCAAGAAAAATCAAAGACAATTTGCATCCTTGAGTAAGAGTCAATTATCACTTTGCACCCCCAAATGTATTTAGCCTTTGACCCATTTTTAGAAGGACAAAATGGTCAGTTAACATTGCTCTCCTTCAACATTACACACAAAACCCATTTCACACTTCACTAAACTCTCATTCAATCCCTCCTTCAATCCCTCTGCCACGACTACCACCATCATCGTCGCCGCAACACTCAATTATCACCTTATCTGCTTGTTCAAAAATATCACTACATTCGGAAACCCGACCTGTTTCGCTAACAGAATCTGCTCCTTTCTCTGCGGCATCGGCCAGTCGGAAACCAAAACTACGAGAATTGCACCGCCCATCTGCGGCAGCTCCACTAATCATATTTTGAGGTAATCGGCGTGACCGGGGTAGACTACGACGTCAGTGTTGATTGTAATACCGCGAGCTCTTTCCTTCGGTGCGGCGTCGATTTCGTCGTATTTTTAGGGGGCAGAGTTGCCGAATGAGGCAAGGGTCATAGTGAGGGCGGTGGTTGGGGTTGTTTTGTCGGGGTCGACTTGGCCGATTGTGCCGATATTGACGTGGGGCTTTTCGCTCTCGAACTTGGCACGTGCGGTGCGGGTGGGAGGCGGCGGAGGGGGGCAGTGTCAGGTGGTTGTGGTTGTGGTGGTGGGGGTGAGGAAGAGAGTGGTTGATGAGGGATGAAGGAGGAGGAGAGGATGATTTTGAGGGAGAATCTTGTGGTGGTGGAGTTAGGGTTTGACTGAGTGTGGTTAATTTGGCTGCGGCGGCGGTGATGGTGGTTGCCATGGTGGAGGGAGTGAAGGAGAGTGTGGTGAAGTGTGAAGTGGATTGTGTGTTGAGTTGAAGGAAAGCAATGTTAAATGACCGTTTTACCCCCTCTAAAAATGGGTCAAAGGCTCAAAATGCATTTGGGGGTGCAAAGTGATAATTGACTCTAATTTGAGGGTGCAAAATATTTTTTATTTATTTTGGAGGTGCAACGTGATAAAATTACCTAATTCCAGGGTGCGAAGTGATTTTTAACGAAATACCTCAGAAGTACCAAGCTTGCGTGAAGAGTAATTTACCTTTAATTAGTATGATCGAGTTTACCTTTAATTACCTATTGCCTCCACAAGTTACGATATCTGGATATTGAATCGTCAATGGAATTAGTTGACATAACATGCAATTGCGTATAAAACTTGACAGGTAATTAGATCTATTATAAACTTTCAAGTAATCGTTATTTTTCTAAGATTAGTTTTGAGTGACAAACGAATAATGCCATTTAATGGCACTGATAGTGATCGGCTTCGCGGACTACGCCAGATATATTGCACTCCCGACCATCAGAATCTTTTGAGAACATGCAATTGCGTTCGGATGCTTACAAAAAATATATATATTTCGTAAAAAAGAAGTGATCGTAATGTAATATTAATTTACAAACCCACTTTCTATAATTTACGTACGTATAGATGTGTGTAAAATAACCAAAAATACTTGCTGCTGGCTAACTTGAGTCAGTACTAATTAAGATGCGTCAAGTGGTTGATATATGATTATATATATAGATAGTCCTCCAACTCTAAATTGGACTCGTTTTGTTCACATTCTATATAAAACGAGTTGGACTGACTCGTTTACAATATGAGTCAGTCCAGCTCGATCCATTTTTTTTTCTTAAAATATGGTCCAACTCGAGTACCATATTTTGGCCCATATTTTGACCTATATTTTTGTTTGATTTTTTTTTAAGAACTTAATTTAAATAACATCAAACACTATAAGAAAATTTGCCTTCTCAGTCGGGCCCGGCGTTCTGGCCCGACGGAAAAGGCCCAATTATTACCGTCGGGCCCAATCCCGACGGTAATGGCTTATACCGTCGGCTTTGGGCCGACGGTACAAATGGGCTGGCTTTACCGTCGGCCCAAATCAGGCTGTAAAGCCCATTCCCGTCGGGATTGGGCCGACGGGAATGGCCCATTTAATAAAAACAAATTTTAAAAAATGGGTTGGCTTTACCGTCGGCCCAAATCCGACGGTAAAGCCCATTCCCGTCGGGTTTGGGCCGACGGGAATAGCCCATTTAATAAAAAAAATTAAAAAACAAAAGAAAAATTGATGTCAGCCTTTTCTTTTAAAAAATAAATAATAATAAAATTAAAAAAGAATGTCGACCATAATTTTTTAATAAAAAAAATAAAAAAAATAAAAAAATGATGTCGGCACGTTTTTTAATTAAAAAAAATTAAAAAAAAAATTTATTTAGCAATACCATTAATTTAAAATAACATTGATTTAAACTCGAAAACTAACATTAATTTAAAATAACATTGATTTAAACATAAATAAAACTAATCGTCAACTTCCTCAACAAGCTCGTACTCATCATCTGCCAACTGTCATTCAATGTCAAAATCGATCAAATCGGTGCCCAAATTAAGTCCCGGCGATACATCATCTTGAAATAAGTCTTCGGGCTGATTAAACTCGACGTCGATTTCAGGCTCATGTAGCCCGGATACGTCGATGACGTTTCTTGCACAAATAGGGCACACTGTCCACCATCCTTTCCTTCGCGACACATGTTGCGCTGGATATGGCGTGTAGAACACTTGTAGAGCCTGGTTAGCAAAAATGAACGGTTCATTTGTCGCAAGAAGCCTCGTAGGTTCGATATCAACCATTCAATACTTCGGGTGTACAGTTGTACCGCGACTGCTAATATCATACCAATCACATTTAAAAAATACAATTGATTGGGCCCTATCTCCGCCACCGCACCATAAAACCTCAACGATTTCCTTGATCGTCCCGTAAAAATTTGTTCCTTCAATCCCATCACCATTGCCCTTCACGTACACGCCACTATAGTTTCCGACCTTTCCTTGGTTAAACGAATCAGTACGAAATCTAAATCCGTTCACTATGTAGCCCCCGTATGATGTTATAAGTGCACTTGCTCCAGAGGCAAGGGGGTAGATACGTTCATCGACCAAGTACTCTCCTGATTTAACAGTTTCTTTAAACCACGACACGAACATTGTAGTTTTCTTTCTTTGTGTCTGTCGTGGAGTAAGATCTCCACAATGTAGGTCCTCAAACAACCTGTAATCATTTGGAACCATGTTTCAATCCATGAGTCAAAATGTTAAATATAATTAAGCCATATTTAACAATAATATAGTTTGAAACTTACATGACCCATCCGTCGACTTCTGAACAATTCATCAATGTGTAAATTAAAGCTCAATTTGGTTCAACTCCTCTGGAGAAATATACCGCTGGTTCTTATCTGGATTGAGTCCTCTGCCTCTTCTATGGAAAATGGGCAGAGCACCAGAGAAATCACCACGTAATTCAGCTTCATTTCTGCTAAGCCTGTTGTACCTTGTTTCAACACTATTGCCGAAATAGCGCGAGGTAAAATATGTGACTTCTGCCATTAGATAAGCATTAGCAATTGAACCTTCAAAACTGATTTCTTCAACCCGTTCATTTGCCTACAAGGAAATCCATGTATGTAACTTCAGAATCGATACAAATAATGCCAATACGTATTGAAATATATAAGGAATGAAATAAATAATGCCAATACCTCTCGAAAGGGTACATCCAACAATACTGAACCGGTCCACCAACTTTGGCCCCGTATGGAAGATGTATCGTCAAGTGCTCCATAGAATCGAAAAAGCCTGGTGGAAATATCTTCTCTAATTTGCATATTGTGACCACGATAGATTCCTCTAACAACGCCATATCCGATCTCCTAATCTCTGTGTTGCACAATGCTCTGAAGAAGATACTTATCTCTACTAGGGTACCCCATATCGGATCAGGGATAAATATAAGGAAGGCAATAGTTATTAACCTTTGCATAAACACATGACAATCGTGACTCTTCATCCCAATCAACTTCAATTGTTGTTGTTGCACACAACGCTTAATATTTGAAGCATAGCCATCCGGAAATCACTAATAGTCCACATCAATGCAGCCCTCAACTGAAAATTCTGCTCCATGAATCTATCGTAAGTACGAACGCCGTCATGCCACAAAACCTTCAACTCGTCAATTAGAGGGCGTAGCAAAACGTTAATGTTTTGTCCTGGACTACTCGGCCCTGATATGATAAGACTCAAGAAAATAAACTCCTCTCGCATGCAAAGATCTGGAGGAAGGTTATAGGGAGTCATGAACACAGGCCAACAAGAATATTGTTTCCCGAAGTTTCCAAACGGAGTGAAACCGTCTGTGCATAGACCAAGGCGGATGTTTCGTGGCTCTGCTGCGAATTGCGAATGTTTCTTGTCGAAATCTTGCCACGCTTCGCCTGCTGCAGGGTGGATCATTACATCGTCCGACGACTTACAATTTAAGTGCCACGTCATATGTTCAGCAGTTGATTTAGTCATGAAGAGTCATTTAAGACGTGGGGCCAAAGGGAAGTACCATAACTCTTTCCTTGGCACTGGATTCTTTCTACCTATAGTTTCATACCTATACTCCCCGCATTCAGGACAAACAGAGTAATCGGAAGATGCGAATTCTCCGTAGAACAAGAAACAATCATTAAAACACACGTCGATTGTTTCGTATCCCAACCCCAAACACCTCATCATATTCTCGGCAGCGTGCATATCCTCTAGCAATAAGAGTTGATCCTCTGGGTACAAAAGTTCGCGGTGCAAGTTGTACATCTGATTGCACCCGGATTGATTGTAGTTATTCTCAATCTTGGCAGTAAAAAACTCAGACACCCACTGCAAAACAGATTTCTTGCTTGGTCCCTTAAGCTTGAGTTCCGACATTTGTAGCAAATTTAAAAAATCTTTTGCATCGGCGTTAGGCTCCTCACCGTTAATGTCGAATTGTGCCCGAAAAGTTTTTGAAACTGCTCCTTCGATCTATGGCACCGGTCTCCAAGATGACTCGTACATTTTCCCTAAGTCACAAATAAATAGAAAGATAAATTAGATAAATATAATTAACATACGCTTATAAAAAAATAATTATTACGTACAAATTAAAATGAGTACGTTTACGAACCTTATTTTAAAACTGAATGAATTGTGAGACTAACTCGTTCGAATTATATATAGGCCTTAGGGAAGGGGGGGTGTTGCCACGTCGGCGATCCGTGTGATAATTCACACGGATCGCTGACGTGGCACGCCCCACCCCCTTTTTTTTGGTTTTTTTATTTTAACCCCTACTCCGCCTAAATATCTATAATACCCCTTATTCTACCCACTTAATTCATTCATTCTTCCCATTCTCCAAAAACTATCTACTTTCTCTCCCAAAAATTCTTAATAACTAAATTTATATTATCAAGATTTTATTTTAAATACTAAATTTTATTTATTATAATTAATAATTTAAAAAAATTACTCGAAAATGTGAATGTTATTATTTAAATCGATTTCTTTTAAATTAAATCGCCAAATAAACATAAAAATTTTATTTAAAATCGTTTCTTTACAAAAAAATCGCCAAAAGATTATAAAATAATTATTTAAAATCGATTTCTTTTAAATAAATCACAAAAAAATCATAAATCAATTATTTTAAAACGATTTCTTTTAAGTCAATTGTTTTAAATCAGTTTTTTAAATTGCCCTTTTTTATTTTTGTTTAATATTTTTAAACCCATTTCCGTCGGCTTTAAGCCGACGGAAAAGCCCTATACCGTCGGCTTTAAATCATTTTTAATCGTTTTTTAAAGCATTTTTTTAAAAATTTTTTAATTTTTTTTAATATTTTTAAACCCAAGCCGACGGAAAAGGGAACCTATACCGTCGGCTTTAAGCCGACGGAAAAAACCCCTTTTCCGTCAGCAATAAGCCGACGGAAAAGCTTTATACCGTCGGTAAAAATCCGACGGAGAAAAGCTTTAGTGACGAGCTTTTTTCCGTCGGGTTTTTCCGACGGCTTTTGCCGACGGAAAAGGGTATTTCCGTCGGCAAAAGGCCCTTTACCGACGGTTTTTTAGCCGTCGGTAAAGCCCTTTTCTCTTGTAGTGAAAGATAAAAAGAGATAGAATTCATGATAATATTATTAAGTTGTGGAGAGAAAAAAACATAAAAAGTAAACTCTAAAAAAACTATAGTCTATAAATAAAAAAAGACATAAAAAGCTAACTTAAAAAATATGAAAAGATATGGAAAAAAAACATAAAAAGTAAACTCTAAAAAACATAATCATATATAATCAAAATGGCGCGCGGTAGCCGGGGCGAGTCACTCGTTGAGGAAACACAAACTGTATACCCCCAACGTTATTAAAGAATTAAGGAAAATGCTTTCTTTGTAGCTATTCGCCACAGACTGAATACACTTTCTTCACTTGCTCACTTCACTGCCAAAAGCCGAACGAAACGAACAAATATTTCTAGTAATTCTTCACGATTTTCTCGGCGTTTCAGGTTTGGTTTGGCATCAACAGCTTCAGATGATTCAGCTATAAGTACTTCTGGATTTGATGACGATGAAGAGGAGAAATGTAGTGCAGTCCAGTTGGCGGCAGGCCTACAACCCGAACTCATGCCCAAACATATCTCCGTTGTGATGGATGGTCACAGAAGGTGGGCTGAAAATAGAATGGTGCCTATCGAAGACGCCCATAGGGCTGAGATAAAAACTATCAAGAAACTTGTTATGTCTTGTATGAAACTTGGCATCAATGTGCTCTCCCTCTTTGCGATGTCTACTGAGAAGTGAAGATCACATACACAACTTAAATAATTACATGGTACTAGGATCGAACATCTTTCTTAATTCTCTTTGTTGATGCATGCCAATTTATGATATCTGTATACAGGAGGAGATCGACTCGTTGGTGATAAATTCTTCAGTGTTGGCGCTGGATATGCATGACCTAATACGGTAATAACTAATGATTACCAGCTGTTACACAGAGGAAATGCTGTAGAGTCCATTTTCGCTTTTATATATGACTTGCTTATTGTTTACTTATAATTCATTTATCTATCAAAAAAAAAAAAATATATCAATTGCAGTCCTATAGACTTGTTAACGAAGCTATAATCGTCCTATTCCTTAATTTGAGGATTTGAGTATAAATAATATGACTTTATTTTTATCGGTTCTCGTACGAACAAAGAACCATTGTTTTGAACAATTTTAGTTGTTTTTGTGTCTAATGTATACAATACAGTACCTAGTTAATTTAAAATACTACCGGCTACCGCGCGCCATTTTGTTTACAACTTGTAAGCTAATATGTATTGGTTTTCATGTACATAAGACATTTATTAAGTTTTAAGTAATGTAGCAGAGATTTTTTTTAAGAAAATTAAATGTAACAACAAATACACTATTGGTTTATTCTTTTGCTACCGCGTACCTAAAGACAACCTCGTAAGTTAATTAAAAGACTACCAGAATAAAATACTAGTCAAGGCGACTCTCACTAGCTCCCCCTATAATTTTGGCTATAGGTAGAATATTGTCCTCACTGTGCCTGAACGCACTTGTTATGAATTTCGTAATTTGTTTTATTTTTATTTTTATTTTTATCTTTTATTAGAATGTAGCAGATCCAAACATGAGTAAGGGTACAAGAAATACAAGCGGACTACAACAGAAAAATAAAACCCCCTCCAACTATTATAGAATACAAAATCTAGGATTTAAGCACCAATCATTAAAAGAGAATGAGAATTCACGACACTTTGCCTTAATCCAACTCCAATATCGACCTTGAATGATTTCCAAAATTTTGCCAATGTCGTGTTGCTTATAGCCAAAGCAAATAGAATTCCTGAGTTTTCAGATTTCCAATATCACAAAGAACCATACTTGTTTCCACACCTCCGACCATTTTTTTCGTGGATAAAGATTAGTGATTTGAAGAAAGTTTTTCCACAAACCCCTCTGAAGTACCATTTTAATGTCAAACCATGCGCACACTTGCATCCAAATTGATCTCTCAAGCATCGTGTACTAATGGATCATGAACTGCACGTAGCAGTAATTAGTATCTATACATTAAGAACCGAAAATGATACCATAAGAAGTACTGATAATCATTATTGACAACGATAGTGAATGCTTCAATTTATGGCAGGAGAGGCTTAAAAGTAACTGTTATGGGAGATAAATCCACACTGCCAAATTCAGTAGCATCTCTAGCTACTTCCGCGGAGGTGATCACCAAGGACAATAAGGGAATGCACCTTGTAGTCGGAGTAAACTATGGCGGCCGGTACGACATTATTCAGGCTAGTAAGAAAATCGCGACAAAAGTAAGAGATGGGGTTTTGGATGTCGAGGACGTCAATGACACCCTTTTTGATCAACATCTGGAAACAGGGGAGCTCAAGTTTCCCCACCCCGACATGATCATTAGAACAAGTGGTGAATTAAGAATTAGTAATTTCATGTTGTGGCAGGCGGCATACTCAGAATTGTTGTTCGTGAAAAAGCTGTTTCCAGACTTTGAAGAGGCGGATTTGGTCGAGGCATTGAAGGAGTTTCAAAAGAGGAAAAGGCGTTATGGTGGATAAGGGCCTCACTCACTACTATGCTACATCACCTGGGCGTCCATCATGCTTCAACGATTAGAGTCATTGATGCAGCGTACGTGGCGGAACGGAAAGAACACTTATCAAAGTTCGTTGATTCAATAGAATACCGAAAATTGACGATTTGAGACTACCTCAAAATATTATTAAAACCTCAAAAAACTCCCCCGTCAAAGTCTGCGCAAGGTCTTTTAAAGATACAAACCTAAACATCTAAAATGTAAATAATTATAAAGTCCTGAAACTTTTAGAATATTGCTGAAAGTGTCCAAGAATTAGAAAAAAAAACATTCTTGCATGAAAAAGAGAGAAAAACTAAGACTGCGACTGATTATGGCATTTGCGCCACTTCTTCGGGTGTCCCAATTTCCGCATCAACGCCTCCTCAACTTGAACCGCATCATTCCCTCCCGGGTAGAGAAGATTCGACCTCGAATCTGGAACATCATCGTCATCATCAGCAGAGTCACCAACAAAAGGAACAAGATGCTTAACATTAAAGACATCGGATGTGCGAATATGGCTCGGCAGCTGCAAACGATAAGCATTAGGATTAATTTTCTCTATAATCTCCACGGGACCAATCTTCTTCGCAGCTAGCTTGTTGTACTCATGGGCAGGGAAACGATCCTTGGTGAGGACAGCCCACACAAAATCACCAACCTCAAACACAACAGCACGCCTCTTCGAATCAGCGAATGCCTTATACTTAGCAGTATTGGCCTCCAGGTGCGCGTGGGTCTGCTGGTGCACCTGTGCTAATTGGGAGATAAAATCCTCAGCAGTAGCATGGGGGCGAACCTTGCTGGGCAGAGCAAGCAAATCCAAGGGACCCCGCGGTGATAAACCATAAATAATATGAAACGGACTGAACCCGGTGGTGCGGTTGACAGCATGATTGTGGGCGAATTCAGCTTGAGGCAGTTTTAAATCCCAAGCTTTCGGATGATCACCAACCAAACTGCGCAAAAGATTTCCCAACGAACGATTAACAACCTCCGTTTGGCCATCCGTCTGAGGGTGGTAAGCGCTACTAAAACTCAACTGAGTGTTAACCATACGCCATAAGCTCCGCCAAAAGTGACTCACAAACCGAGTGTCCCGATCAGACACGATAGACGCCGGAAGGCCATGAAGACGATAAACGTCACGAAAATATAGCTGAGCAACAGAAACAGCATCAGAGGTACGCTTACATGGAATAAAGTGAGCCATTTTGGAGAAACGATCAACAACAACATAAATAGAGTCGCAACCGCGTTGAGTGCGGGGCAGGCCAAGGACGAAGTCCATGCTAACATCAGCCCAAGGTTGTGTCGGAATGGGTAGGGGCAGATATAACCCAGCATTGGAGGAAGAACCTTTGGCGAGCTGACAGACACGGCAACGAGCAACAAATTTGCCCACCTCCTTACGCATCGAAGGCCAAAAATACGAAGCCGCAAGCAACTGAAAGGTGCGATCACGACCGACGTGACCCTCGTTGTGAAGTTCTTGGATGAACTTCAACCGCAGGCTACAGTCGGGAATGCATAACTGCAGGCCGCGAAACAGGAACCCATCTTCCAACATAAAATCGGTAAACTCGCCTTGCTGAATCTTCGTAAGAATCGGAGAGAAGAATGGGTCAGTCATGTATAATTCCAGAAATGAATCAAAACCAGGCACATGAATGCGCAACTCTGTGAGAAGGCCATGGCGACGACTCAACGCATCAGCCACCCGATTAGAAACACCGGCCTTATGCTTAATCACGAACGTAAATTGCTGGAGAAAGGAAATCCAAGACGCATGACGATGAGAGATCTTATCTTGGCTCCCAAGATGTTTGAGAGAGTCATGATCAGTGTATAGAACAAACTCCCGCTGAAATAGATAATGACGCCAATGTTTGACGGCTTGAACAACGGCATAAAATTCAACATCATATGTACTAAAACGAAGCTTAGCACCCGAGAGCTTCTCGCTGAAATAGGCAACGGGGCGCCCAGATTGGCTAAGGACAGCCCCGATCCCAGTCTTCGACGCATCACAATGTAGCTCGAAAGGAAGAGAAAAATCCGGTAGTACAAGAATAGGTGCAGTGGTGAGGCGACGCTTGATCTCATGAAACGCCGCATCCGCATCCGCTGTCCAAAGAAACTTGGACCCTCTCATGCAGTCCGTTAGAGGGGCCATAACACCACCAAAATGAGGAATA
Organism: Linaria vulgaris; assembly: GCA_948329865.1. Taxonomy (NCBI): domain Eukaryota; kingdom Viridiplantae; phylum Streptophyta; class Magnoliopsida; order Lamiales; family Plantaginaceae; genus Linaria; species Linaria vulgaris. The sequence continues at coordinate 48,823,449 of OX415251.1, read as the reverse complement.
AAACGTCGATAAAAAGACGCCAACCCATGGAAGCTGCGAACTTCAGTAATGGAGGACGGTCGGGGCCATTGGGCAACAGCGAGAACCTTGCTAGGATCGACTTGCAGGCCATCGCGAGAAATCACATAACCAAGAAACTGGATGGACTCCGTTAGGAAAACACACTTGGCAGGAGCAGCGTAAAACTGATCGCGACGGAGAACCAATAACACCTCGCGTAGGTGTGCCAGATGGGCAGCATGGTTCACACTGTAGATCAAGATGTCATCGAAATAAACGACCACAAATTTCCCGATGAAAGGTCGAAGGGCTTGGTTCATCACTCGCATAAACGTGCTGGGCGCATTGGATAACCCGAACGGCATGACCAACCATTCATATAAGCCCTCACGAGTCTTAAAAGCCGTCTTCCATTCATCCCCCATACGAATACGAATCTGATGGTAACCACTCCGAAGATCCAATTTACTAAACACACGGGCACCCCCCAACTGGTCCAGCAAGTCATCCAATCGAGGAATAGGAAAGCGGTAACGGACAGTAATCTTGTTGATAGCACGACTATCCATACACATACGCCAAGAACCATCTTTTTTGGGGGTAAGGAGGGCAGGCACTGCACAAGGACTAAGGCTCTCGCGAATGTGTCCCTTAGCAAGTAGTTCTTCGACTTGTCGACGCAACTCTTCATGTTCTTTTGGACTCATACGGTAGTGAGGTCGATTGGGTAAGGCAGCCCCCGGGACCAAATCAATGTGATGCTGAATATCACGCAGTGGGGGTAATTCGGAGGGAAGGGTGTCGGGAAACATATCTGCAAACTCGTGTAATAAAGGTTGAATTGCGGCAGGAACAACAAGAGAATTATCCCCAGAAACAGGAGACGACATCAAGAGAAATACCACGCCCGAGTCTGCCATAGCAGCTTGAAAAGGACCACGAGATAACAAAGTGGTGGAGAGCGGAGGTTGAACAGCGGAAGTGGAAGCGCCTTTGGGTTTATTCGGGACCAAGACAATTTTCTTCCCACGAAACATGAAGGAATATGTATTAGCTCGACCATCATGTTGAACAATATTATCATATTGCCAAGGACGACCAAGTAACAGATGGCACGCATCCATAGGAACCACGTCGCAGTGAGCAGCATCATGATAAGTAGAGCCAATGGAAAAATGAACAAGCACACGTTTCGACACAGTAACATCCGTACCTTGACTGAGCCAAGAGAGGCGGTAAGGCTTAGGGTGGCTCTCAGCGGAAAGATTAAGTTTGGAGACCGCAGTTTCAGAAATCACGTTTTCGCAACTTCCCGCATCAATGATGAAAGTGCAGACCTTCCCCGCGATGGTGCAGGTTGAATGAAACAGATTATTGCGCAACCACTCGGTATCAGGAGCACGAGGGGTTAGAAAAGATCTGCGCAACATCAACAGAGGGCCAATATCACCCGACACAAATTCCTCCTCGATTACGTCTGGATATTCATCGTAAATTGGGGCTGAGTCCGCATCTGTGGGAGATACCGCATCCGGAACTTCGGTCAAAAGACCACGAGTAGCAGTTTTAGGATTTCGACACTCGGCCTGGCGATGGCCAAAGTCCCCGCAATTAAAACAACGCAAACCTCCGTTAGGACGACCTGGAGGTGTGGTTGCAGTACCACGAGTAGGAGCAAAGGACCCAGGGGTGTGGGGCTGTCGACTGGGGTCGAGACGGGTGGAAAGAGGAGCTGACTGCGCAGGGGACTGACGAAAACTGCCAGCGGCACGACGAGTTAACTGTTTCTCGGCTTGGGAAGCACGTTGATGCGCCTCAGCAACTGTCAACGGATCAAACATATTGAGGACATCCTGTAGTTGGAGGCGAAGTCCACCAATATATCGAGAAACCAACTGCAGAGGGGATTCATTCAGAGCAATGCGAGCAAGAAACTCGTAAAAATCTGCGGAATAATCATCAACTAAGCGAGTGCCTTGACGCAGATTCTGAAAGCGCTGGTACAATTCGCGCTCAAAATTGTAGGGCAGAAAGGCAGCCCTCGCATGCTGCTTGAACTTGTCCCAACTCGAGATCTTGGCTTTACCGCTGCGAGCACGAGTGTTTTTCAACTGTTGCCACCAAGCCTGGGCACGACTACGCAAACGAATTGCTACCAGAGGCACGCGACGATCATCAGGAACACCCTTGAAATCCAAAATCTCGTCAACCTGGGAAAGCCAATCAATAAACTCCTCTGGTTTGAGGCAGCCATCGAAAGGTGGAATCTCGACCTTGAAACTCTGCTCCCAACGTGTGGCAGAACTCTCTGGGGAACGGTGCCGGAGAGTACTAAACGGGTTCTCATCCGTAACGGTCACGTCATCTTCTTGACGAGACCCATTGACGAATGCATTCAGGCGTTCAGTCAACAATTCCACTTGTCGCTGAAGATCAGCGTTGGCCTGGCGTAAGTCATCATCGGTAGTTTGGGTGGCGCGGCGATTTCTGCGGGGCGGCATCATGCAGGACCGACTGGAATATGATACCACTATGATGCAGCGTACGTGGCGGAACGGAAAGAACACTTATCAAAGTTCGTTGATTCAATAGAATACCGAAAATTGACGATTTGAGACTACCTCAAAATATTATTAAAACCTCAAAAAACTCCCCCGTCAAAGTCTGCGCAAGGTCTTTTAAAGATACAAACCTAAACATCTAAAATGTAAATAATTATAAAGTCCTGAAACTTTTAGAATATTGCTGAAAGTGTCCAAGAATTAGAAAAAAAAACATTCTTGCATGAAAAAGAGAGAAAAACTAAGACTGCGACTGATTATGGTATTTGCGCCACTTCTTCGGGTGTCCCAATTTCCGCATCAACGCCTCCTCAACTTGAACCGCATCAGTCATTTATTTACATGCTTAATAAGGCGTCCATCATGCTTAATAAGGCGCAGCTTGCCGTAGAGTCTACTAGCAAATCGATCCTGGGAAGGAGGAAAGGATTGCCGGGGCAATGTTTGCTTAAGTATGTGTAATCTACATACATTCTCCAAGTCGCTTCTTTTTTTAGCACCACCACCACGTGCTCAACCATTTCAAGAACCTAATCTCGTAGATGTGTTGCGCTGCTAGCAGCTCCTGAACCTCTTTCTTTGCTGCTTCATTTTTTTCTTTGCTGAAACTACGTTTTTTTTGTCTGACCGCCGTGCCATCGGGGTTGACATTCAACGCATGCACGATGATCCTTGGATCTATCTCATGTAGGTTTGAATCCGCTCACGCAAAAATATCAGCATTGCGCCTAAGGCAATCCACCAATGCAGTTTCCGCCTCTTGGTTCATCGCCATTCCAATCATTATTGTCTTCCAAGCGTCCTCCCTGAACAACTGCATTGATTTGAACTTTTTTAGCGGTTCCATTTTAGATATCTCCCACAGTCTCATTAGGTGGAGTTCGCACTTTTCTTTACCTTATTATTGGGATTTGGGCCCCATCCTCGCCTACGACTTATCGAGTTTGACCTTCTTTCTCTTTCGCGCGTCTGTAGCCGCAACGTTATTGTCTCCCTTCACCATATTGCCAGTTTGGACTCCTACATACAAACAATGGTGTTCCCGCATACGGCGCCAATAATTTGGTCTTTTTTCGTTTGGGTTACTATACATAGTAAATACAATTCAAATGGGCCTGAAATAAACCAAACTATGCTAGCATATTACAAGGAATCGAACCAGCTTTGTTCGGAACACATTTTACATGCAAGTGAGCCTAAAATAACTAAAGTAGCCTAGAACAATCGAGTCTGGAAACAGTCAAACATATAGCGGTTCGATGCTGAGGTCAAAAACGAATCCTGTAATAGTTGAACGCCTTTCGACTTTGAAAACTCTCAAACGGATCTAGATGCTTGATATCAGTCGAACACTAGAACAGATCAGTGGAACTCAATAACAGTCGAACAATTGAACGTTCTGGATAGGTCGTGGTAGGGTCGGTGAACAGTAATTAATGCGTATCATGAATATCGGGGAGCGGGGTATTTATAGATCATTGACTGTAGGCCCGCTCTGCAGAAAGGCAATAACAGTCGAACAAAGACGTTCGATTGTCTTAAAAGAGTCTCTAGCGGGCCAATTCAGTTCATTTGGGCCACCTAAGATACCCCACCAGAATACATAGCAGTTATTTGAGTTTCAAGACTCTAAGTTTAGTTTTGTGAAATTTCTAGTTAATATCTATGGTTTTATAAAATAATAAATCTTCATACGAATGGTCACTTATGCTAGCATATTACAAGGAATCGAACCAGCTTTGTTCGGAACACATTTTACATGCAAGTGAGTCTAAAATAACTAAAGTAGCCTGGAACAATCGAGTCTGGTAACAGTCAAACATATAGCGGTTCGATGCTGGGGTCAGAGACGAATCCTGTAATAGTCGAACGCCTTTCGACTTTGAAAACTCTCAAACGGATCTAGATGCTTGATATCAATCGAACACTAGAACAGATCAGTGGAACTCAATAACAGTCGAACAATTGAACGTTCTGGATAGGTTGTGGTAGGGTCGGTGAACAGTAATTAATGCGTATCGTGAATATCGGGGAGCGGGGTATTTATAGATCATTGACTGTAGGCCCGCTCTGCAGAAAGGCAATAACAGTCGAACAGAGACGTTCGATTGTCTTAAAAGAGTCTCTAGCGGGCCAATTCAGTTCATTTGGGCCACCTAAGATACCCCACCAGAATACATAGCAGTTATTTGAGTTTCAAGACTCTAAGTTTAGTTTTGTGAAATTTCTAGTTAATATCTATGGTTTTATAAAATAATAAATCTTCCTACGAATGGTCACTTATGCTAGCATATTACAAGGAATCGAACCAGCTTTGTTCGGAACACATTTTACATGCAAGTGAGCCTAAAATAACTAAATTAGTCTGGAACAATCGAGTCTGGTAACAGTCAAACATATAGCGGTTCGATGCTGGGGTCAGAGACGAATCATGTAATAGTCGAACGCCTTTCGACTTTGAAAACTCTCAAACGGATCTAGATGCTTGATATCAATCGAACACTAGAACAGATCAGTGGAACTCAATAACAGTCGAACAATTGAACGTTCTGGATAGGTCGTGGTAGGGTCGGTGAACAGTAATTAATGCGTATCGTGAATATCGGGGAGCGGGGTATTTATAGATCATTGACTGTAGGCCCACTCTGCAGAAAGGCAATAACAGTCGAACAGAGACGTTCGATTGTCTTAAAAGAGTCTCTAGCGGGCCAATTCAGTTCATTTGGGCCACCTAAGATACCCCACCAGAATACATAGCAGTTATTTGAGTTTCAAGACTCTAAGTTTAGTTTTGTGAAATTTCTAGTTAATATCTATGGTTTTATAAAATAATAAATCTTCCTACGAATGGTCACTTAGCTTTGAGGCTTACAAATAAACTGAAAGTAATAATAAAATTTATGAAATTAATAAATGTAATTTTCAATTGATGTGAACTAATGAATTAACCTAATAAATATCTACAAATTAACGAAGTTACTTTCGCATATAGGGTACCTATGTATTTTGGTCTTTTTTCGTCCGGGTAACAAAACACCGTAAATAGTTACAATATGCCAATCAATTGCCAAAATAATGCTAATCAGATAGAATTCGGACTAGCTTAGTCCGGAACACCTATTACAAGCTGACTAGGCTTAATAAATAAAATTATAAAGTATAAAATGTGTATCGAACGGCAGGGATCTGATCTAAGCTGTATCGAATCAGGTACACTCTATACTAAATACACTTGATGGTCCAATATCGAAATGAGGTCCTTCGATATATCAGAGTATCGAAATATGGTCCTTCGATGTAAGAATTGACTAGATTGCTGAGTATCGAATCAGACTCCTTCGATCGAACGAAGTGTATCGAATTTAGGGACTTTGATGAAAGAATTGACTAGCTTGCTCAGTATCGAATCAGACTCCTTAGATTGAACGTAGTGTATCGAATTCAGGGACTTCGATCGAATGTTGATGGTTCGATGCTGAGTAAATTTGGGATGGTTGGAATGCGTGATGAGAATGTCCAGGGATGGGATATCTATAACCCCCGTCCCGCGGGCCACAGTGGCTGTTTGGGAAAGTGCATCGAACTGGGATGATTCGATCCAGTTATTCGATCGAACAATGCTCGTTCGATACTCGTACAGTATCGAATTTCAATTGTTCGATGTACTATTATAGTTGGGCTTTCTCTTGGGCCGACCCAATATTAATATTGGGCCATACCTAAAATACCCTCACCATATAGTCTCTCCAGTTTGGGAGACGATATCGATCAGAGGGCGGGTTCCAAACTTATAAATTATATTGTTGGCTTGCATCTCTACGACTATTATTTTGATATTGTTGAAAACCATGCTCCCGATTGGGAGGCACGGTCTGAAAGACGTGCATCTCAGTGTATTGTTCGTGAAGCTTTTATTAATGTTGGTGTCGTCGATCGAACGCTCTTTGTTCGATCTTTTGGTCTGCATTGAACTTTGGTGGTTCGATGTTGATATCGCGTGTGTCTGCTGTTCGATCGAACCAATGGCGTTCAATGCTGAAATGTACATCGAATTAGGACTATTTGATGCTGAACTTAATGGGCCTGACGGGCCATTCCAGCGCCTATATTAAGGGGGAGGGTGTTGGAGAAGCTCATTCTACCTTCTGCTGAACTCACGCAAAATTGTAGTATTGAACGAGCGTGGTTCGATACAGGCTGCATCGAATTCTTTCTGTTCGATGTTAGATGTATTGAACGATTATCGTTCGATCTAATGCCTTTGAAAAAAAATTCTGTTTTTTGTTGAATGTGTAGGTTTCACCTCTAGTATCATTTAACAATTTTTGTACTTTTTTCAGGCAATTTGTTCTCAATTGTTGCCGAACTTCCAGCTGTAACCAAGGTAAACGATTATGCGCCTGTTTTGCAGGTCACGTTATCTTTGTTTTTTCAATGTTTATTTGAACTTGTTGAGTAGATGTCGTAAGTGCCGAGAGTGACGTATTTTCACGTAGTCAGTCGTTTTTCTTTTTATTTTATTTCAGTTTGTGTCGATCAAGACGGTGAGATCTGAATCGACCCAAGGAAGTGAGTCTAGTAGAGGCCAAAGCTCCGGTTCAGTCAACTCTGTGGTGGGCCCTACAAGTGCTCCCGCGGGTCCAAGTATACCTCGAGGAGGTGAGAATGGGCTTATCGACATTGATTTTGTCGAGTCGCCTAGGGGTGATCATCTTTGTGATAACGAAGATCAGGCTTCCTCGCAAGGTGGGGATGATAATTTGCAATCTTCTTCATCGGAGGATAACCGTGCCTCCAGTGAAGTAGGTGAAGATATAAAAGCCATCAATAGGGAGATTGATGACTACGCGGAGGTCCCATGGATGGCGTATAACACTTACGTATCACGGTTGTAGCATAGCCGCTCGCCCTTGCACGAAATGTTTAATATAGCCAATAGGTATAAGTTAGTTATTCCCGGTCCAGACAAGCGCATGGATTTACCCCCGCATGGTCACCTCACAGTTTTCATGGGTCAGTTGGAAAACGGATTGCGATTTCCCATACTTGTCGAGGTCAAATTCATTATGAGGTCCATCGGGATTGTGCCAAGTCAGTTGACGCCGAACTCATTCGGGCAAATCATCGGTTTTATCATCCTGATGAAGGAACCTTAGGGTCCTGATCAATTTTGGGCCCTCTTCAAAGTTTGTAAGAGGGAAGTAGGTTTTTACCATGTGAAGGCTTTGAGGCATCGCAGGTTTTTGAGTGGTAGGGCCACTAGCTATGGAAAGAACTGGAAAAAACGTTACTTATACGTTGAGGAGAGCTATGAGGGAGAATTTACGGCGTATCGCCGTGATTGGTTTGGGGGTGCTAGGGTTGCAATACTGCCTGGTGTACGGACACCTTCATGGGACTATAATTTTGTCCCTAATTTAGTTCGTAATCACCACGTTAACAATAAAAAACTGGTCGATAATTGTGTGTTGTCTTTAACTGGATTATATCCAATTCCCTATAATGGGAGGTTTATGCTTGGTAAAGATTCTGCATTTTTACTCGGTATCGTGTTTCATTTTCACTATTATGATGATACTAATATGTGTTTTTTTCCAGGAGAATTTATCATGAATCGCCACGCCAGGATCAATCGAGCTCGGGCCGCTGAGAATGAAGGTTCTCCGACTACTATTGTTCCTCCGATTCCACCTCCAAGGAAAAGGAAGAACAAGGGTAAGAAAACTGCAGTTGAGGCATCGGCGTCGGCCCCCGTGGAGGCTCCAAGAGATCATTTTAAGGCTATTTTGGGACATGACCGTGCAACTACTCCCCCTTCTGACATTCTCAGTCATGCAGAGGGGTTTTAATGAAGCTGCAGCCGAACAAGGCGTCAACGCCGAAGCTGCTCAAGCTAAAAGGAGGAGGGTTTATCAAACTCGCTCCCAAACAGGGGGTGTTGTCCCCCCAGTGGTATGCACCACAAGTCCGGCGACTACTGGTGGTTGCGCTATTGCGGATGAAAAAAGGGTTAGAGTGAGGCCAAGCCATGGCCCGCGGGCCAGCGTGGGGGAGTTCGAGATTTCAGAGGAAGAGGCGATTAATGCCTTGAAGCTCCTCCTTCAAAATCTTGCAGTTTCGCATCTTGTTTCGGCCGAGGAGAGGAAGATGGTTGAGAGGAACGCTCTTCATCTTTTAAACACGGTAATATATTACATTTCGGCTGCATTGTACTACCATTGTATTTCATTGCATAACGTCCTTTAACCCCGTGATATTTTCTCATTAAGGTGGCGGGATAGTAGGCGTTATGTTCGCTGGGTTAGTCCAGGCTCATGGACAGCAGCAGGCCAGAGCTGACTTCCGTGGTAGTGACCCTGATGCTTTGAGGGCCGCATTTGACTTTGAGGACAAGGAAAGGGCATTGTAGAAGGTGAAGGAGTACGCTGCTCGAGCTGTCGTTGATATGGCAAAGGAGAGGCTTGCATAGGACGTCGTCAATCAGCTTCAAATGCAAGTCAACAATGTTTCGTCCAGCAAAGGTGAGCTGGCGAAACGACTTGTTGTACTGGAAAAGGAACTGGCGGCCGAGAAAGAAAAGTCTGAGCGAGCCGAGGAGATAGGATATGCTCGTGGCCTCAGTGAAGTATAGTAATTTTACTTGAGTGCAAGTCTTTATGCTTTTATTATTCCTTGTTAATCTCTTTAACATTGTACAGGTTCCTTTCGCGCAGCAACTGGTTGAAATTGCCGAGGAGTTCCTCCGGAGTAATACCTTTCGAGAGATAAGTGCTCGGAGGGGTGCCCGGAAAGCTCAGGTGCTCACGGTGCAACAGCTCCACTGCACAAAATATGTTTGTGGGCGTTTCGACCCTACTTGGCTTGATCTTTCAATGTGTCCTAATAGAGAGATTCTGAAGCCCACCGCGAATGATCACTCAGCTTCTCCAGATGAATTCGTTGTGCTTCTCGAGAGCGACAACCTCATTTATCGGGGAATTTCTTCATCTCCTCCGATGACGCCCGTCTATCCTTCCTCCGAAGATGAGGATGATGCCGACGCCTGAGTGCGTTGGCCTTTTATTTTATAATGAACAATTTTCATTCTGTTTTCAGGCTCTACGATGCCCTTTTAATGTTTTGGACAATTTAATTGCCTCGTAATCGCACGTTATCCGTGTTATTTTTCAACGATATGCTTTTTCGTTGGCTCATATTCATTGCCTTTTATTTCAATCACTATTGTTGCATTTTACCCTATTTTGACAACTAGAGCGTCCTTTCGCATTAATGAAAGGTATATGTATCTCTTTGCGACGTAGGATTAGTGTTTTATTACTACAGATTTAACGATTGTTCTGTTTTTCATTTTTCAGGATTGGCGGTATCTCGTGCCGTTTTGGACAGAGTCTCCGTCCCTTCTCATTTTTTGGGATTGGCGGTATCTCGTGCCATTTTGGACATAGTCTCTGTCCCTTTTACTTTTGTGGGATTTGCGATATCTTGTGCCACTTTGGACAGAGTCTCCGTCCCTTTTTATTTTGCGGGATTTGCGGTATCTCATGCCACTTTGGATAGAGTCTCCGTCCCTTTTCAGTTTGCGGGATTTGCGGTATCTCGTGCCATTTTGGGCAGAGTCCCCGTCCCTTTTCATTTTGCCGGATTTGCGGTATCTTGTGCCACTTTGGACAGAGTCTCCATCCCTTTTCATTTTGCGGGATTTGCAGTATCTCGTGCCACTTTGGGTAGAGTCTCCGTCCCATTTTATTTTGCGGGATTTGCGGTATCTCGTGTCATTTTGGATAGAGTCTCCGTCCCTTCTCTTATCTCTTCTGTTTTTATGGTATCTCGTGCCACTTTGGACAGAGTCTCCGTTCCTCTTCATCTTTGGAGTGAACCCATTTTTAGGTCCAGCATAAAATTGAGGTTATGCATGCCTCTGTATAGTTAGATGATAGTAAATTGATAAATCAAAGCGTTTCATTTGGAAACGAATTCATATAAAGAGAATAGGATAGGGTTTTGATTTCAAAATACTGCCCTTCGAGGCAGCCTCCGTGGCTTAAGTTTTCGGTGTCCCTATTTTAAGTTAGTACATTCCTGCCCCTCATGCTTGTTAGCGCAGAGGGGACGAATTAAAGTTGTTCAAAATATACGGGAAATTGAAGACTTGCAAAAATTAAATATGAGGCACTTCAGTCAATGTGTTCCATTTCCATGTGGACCAGTGCTCTCGATGCTTCTTGCTCCGCCTGCGGTTGCGCTCGAAGCGATGCCACATAGCATTTCCAGCCTTCAATGTGGTCTGCAATTACTTCACATGTTCTGGCAAGAGTGGGGAATTTTACCATCTGGTGGTAAGTTGACAGCAAATCTCGAAACATGTTGGCCTTCCTTTGATACCGTTGTAAGAGAAAGGCATATCTAACCACATAACTCGCCATTAGTGCGGTTCCGAATGAGGTGGGGAGCGTAATCAATCCACGAGGCACTATCTTCGGGCCTTCGAATCCATGAAGCGATTTTATTACCGGTTCCAATATCTCGCCATTCAGCCCCAATCCAACATGGAATTAAATAGCACATTAACTGAGCTACCATAGTCTACCAGCATTTTAGTTACACTGAAGTTTACTATATCCACCGTTATCACCAACGGGGAATCGAGATTCGCTGTTTGAATGGCCTGGGGGCACAGCTTGCGCATATCTGCTGTTGAGAAAGTGATCTCTTCCTGCGGCATTTCCTCGATCCTTAAAATGTTAGCAAAGCCGACGAACCTATCTGATTCAACGAGCCTTAAGATTTTCTTTCTACCGTTCATGGAATGTGCCCCCGCTGCGCCTCTTGATATCATATTTATCATTCCCCTTCTGATGTTGTTGTTTCGAGTTTGATGATATTCCAACAAATGCGGATGACCGACTATCTTGTGCTTGTCCTTTCTGGGCGATAGCGATCTATCCCTTTCAGCATCGTCCTCTTGCTCTTTCATATTTTTTACAAACTCCACTAGTTATTTGTCCTTCACTAGTCGTTCAATCTCGTCCTTGAGATCCTTGCAATCCTCGGTTTTGTGCCCCTTCTGACTGTGGTATTTACAGAAGTGGTTCGAGAACCTTGTTGCCTTTGAATCCTTCATCTGTCTGGGCTCTTTCATCCACCCTTTTCTTTCACCGTTCCAAATACTGTCATGATTCTAGCATCTAGGGGCGTGTATCGCCTTGGTGACGTGTCTCGGTTCCTGTTATTCCTGTTTCTATTATTGTTGCGGTTCTGGTCCTCTTTTCCTCTTTCCTTGTGTTTCGGGGGCGCGATAACGGCTAACTTGGTTCCCATCATCTCTTCACAGTGGACCACCCCCTGAGCTATCTTGTTTATCACATCAATGGTTCTGAGGTTCGTCCTAAGCAAGTCGTCGCTAAAGACTGTATAGGTAGTTGCTTGGAAGAGTATACTCATCACCATCTCTCCACTTGGGCTGTTAATTATTAGCAGCTCTGCATTGAAACACCTACTGAAGTCCTTTAGACATTCATTGGTCTCCTGCTTCAATGAGTACAGGTGGGAATGGTCCAAAACTAGTCTCGCATGATTTGAGAATTGGTTCTCGAACATGTCCCTTAACCGTTTGTAGGTTTTGATTGTCCCCGCAGCAATTCGAGTGAACCAGTCCATCGCTACCCCGACCAAGGTAGTGGCAAATATTTTGGCCTGTATGTTCTCCTTGAACCCGTAGAAGGTTTATTTGTTGTCTAGATAGAAAAGATGATCGCGGGGATCAGATTTTCCATCGTAAGGTTTCAAATTGGGGATCTTCTCCCCGTGCCCTAGGATTTCCGCCTCTATTTCTTTGGAAAATTGAGATCTCCGCAGAGCACTTTTTATTCGCTCCATTCGGCCTACGACCATTGCGTTTTCCCTTTTAAGCCTTTCTACCTTTCTTACCACCTCATCGTGCTCCTTCCTAGAGTCACGGCTTTTCGAGCATCTCCTCTCTTTATTCTCCTCTTGTCCTCTTGGTTCTTTGTTCCAACTTTCCTCATTTTCTCATCTTCTCTCATCATGGTACTTCCTAGATTGCACCTCCACCGACTTTGGTTTGTCTCTGCGGTCTTCCCTATGTGATTTTTCCTTACTTCGGACCTCCACCGAGTATGGTCTCTCTCTTCTGCCATCCCGATGGGATTTCTCCTTGTTAGCTTTTTTCAGACGTACGGTCACGGAAGCCTGTTTGCTAATTTCCTCAGTGCGTCCCATTGGAAGTGGTGCTTGCATCGATGGTGCGGGAGCCAGACACTCAGACAGTGCTAATTTGACCATGGCCATTACTTCATCTCTCGGATTGTTCGGAAGCGAAGCTGTGGTTGGTGTCACTCCATGCGCGCTTGCATTCGGCTTAGGTACGCCATGTGCTTGTGTTCCTGGCATTTCTCGCCTTGCGGGCGTTGGCACCCCAGTAGGTAGTGTTGAGGGTCCCGAGCTTCATGGACAATTTGACTTGTTGTCGCTCGGTTGACCTCTGCACTTGTACTTTCTACTGCTCTACTGTGCGATATGGTCATTCTAGATGTTATGCCTAATAAACTGGAATTGTGGTGTTCCCACAGACGGCGCCAATATTTTGGTCTTATTTCTTCCGGGTAACAAAACACCTTAAATGGTTACAATAAGCCAATCAATTGCCAAAATAATGCTAATCAAATAGAACTCGGACTAACTTGATCTAGAATACCTATTACAAGCTGACTAGGCTTAATAAATAAAATTACAAAGTATAAATGTGTATCGAACAGCAGGGATCCGATCTAAGCTGTATCAAATCAGGTACGTTCGATACTTAATACACTTGATGATCCAATATCGAACTGAGGTCCTTCGATCTATCTGATTATCGAACTATGGTCCTTTGATATAAGAATTGACTCGCTTGCTCAGTATCGAATCAGAATCCTTCGATCGAACATAGTGTATCGAACTCAAGGACTTCGATGTAAGAATTGACTAGCTTGCTGAGTATCGAATCAGACTCCTTCGATTGAACGAATTGTATCAAATTTAGGGACTTCGATAGAACCTAGGGACTTCGATCGAAGGCTGATGGTTCGATGCTGAGTGAATTTGGGATGGTTGGAATGTGTACTGAGAATGTCAGGGGGTGGGGTATTTATAACCCCTGTCCCGCGGGCCACAATGGATGTTGGGGAAAGTGCATCAAACTAGGATGGTTCGATACAGTCATTCGATCGAACCATGCCCGTTCGATACTCGTACAATATCGAATTTCACATGTTTGATGTACTATTACAGTTGGGCTTTCTCTTGGGCCGGCCCAATATTAATATTGGGCCATACCTGAAATACCCCCACCACTATGTCATATCACATAGGGGTGGGAGGGCCGGGTCGGATTCCCGCGATCCGACCTGACCCGATCGGATTTTTCTCGGGCTAGAAAAATTTGATCTTCACTCCGACTCGCAGTTGGGGGAGAGAAATCCCGTAGCTGCTCCCACGGGTCAGAGTCGGGAGCTAGGGTCGAAATTCGATCTGACCCGAGCTCCCGATATTTCCAGGGAGCATTAGCCAGCAGCAAGTCACATATTTTCCTTAGGTTAAGTCTCAAACACTGAAACACACACACACAGACATTTCTCCACTTAAAAAAACCATTTCAAACACACACTCTCTCCTCTCAAACGCGCGGTCGATGTACCACTCATCAGCTCTGACACCGACACCGACACCGACACCGCTGCACCACTCATCAGCTCCGACACCGACAGTCCGCCACTCCGTCGCTCCCCCGCTCTGCCGCTCGAATCTAGGTATCTATTTTTCTCCAAATTTTAAAATTGAATCAAAATTTCTTGTTATTTTGTTAAATTGATTAAGCCATTGGTCTTAGAACACTTGTGATTGTTAGAAACCATTGAAATTATGAAAAACCATAAGTATCTTCAACAATTACACCTTCCACACTTGCTCCCCGCCGAAGTCCTCTAAAGCGTGCTAATGGAAAGGGGAAGGCACCGATAATATCCCGTGATAAGGGGAAAGCACCAGATACTTCACAGGGTAAAGGAAAGGCACCGGTAATGTCCCGTGATAAGGGGAAGGCACCGGTAACGTCACGTGATAAGGGGAAGGCACCGGATACTTCACGGGGTAAAGGAAAGGCTCCGGATACTTCAAGGGGTAAAGGAAATACATCGACGATTTTGGTATCTCTAAGGAAGGCGAAAAATAAGGCTCGTTAACCGAAGGATTGACATGAATCCTCCCCCCCCCCCCCCCCAATAGATACAATAATTATTATTCGCATGGGGAGTGGGAGGATCATCTACATACTATTAATGAAGATGAAGAAAACGATGTAGATATGGGCGATGATATGAATCAGTCGGAAGATAGAATAGATGAGGAAGAAGAGGGGGTAGAAGAGGATGGGGAAGAGGATGGAGAGGAGGATGAAGAAGAGGATGGAAAAGAGGAAGAACAAGAAGAAAAAGTGCATAAGACCATTATTACTTTCCACACTAAAAAAATGGATGGTAAAATCTCAAAATGGCAAAAACTCCACCATCTTACATCACAGTATTGGGCAACATTTGAACCTTTCCAATGCCCTATAAATAAATACGTGAAAGGACGTGAAAGGATATCGATGTAGATGGACTTCAACACGGCACGGGAGGTCTTCAAAGTCATAGTAAGAGGTGTCCAAAACGAGTTGACAAAAATGTCAAAAAACAAGGCCGGTTGAAAGTGGAAGTTAATGGTTCGGTGGCGAATTGGAAATTTAATCAAGAGTGGGTCTTGGAGGGTGTAGTGATGATTTTGATTGACAACGAGATGCCGTTCATCGTTGTTGAGAAGCCTTCTTTTTGGCGAATGATGAAACGAGCATGCCCGCGTTTGAAATTGCCATGTCGAAAGACCATCACCAATGCATGCTACGAGTTATATCTTATTGAGAGAACTCGATTGATTGAGTTTGTGAAGGAAAACGCTCAGAGTGTGTGCCACTACAAGAAAACTCCACAACAGGGACTCCGAATACGGTTTCCAAAGACCAACGGGCACGGTAATTGTGAACCAAAGCCTCTGTTTCGTTTACCCTGGTAGCGATTGCCATGGGGACGAACTATTTGGTTCCCATTCTCTGTGGGAACAACGTAGTTTCGTTTCCATTACGTGTGTGAACCAAATGCTTAATTAAAGCAATCTTTGGTTCCCTTACCTTTTTAGGAACGACATTTTGGTTCCCATTGCGTTAAGTCTGTTGACTTTTAATTACACATGAGAACCACGACTTTGGTTCCATTTACTCAATCAGAGGGGCCCATCTTGAGATTCTCAACAGTACGGGAAAAAATATGGAAACGGAAGTTTCGTTCCTCTTGCTGTTTCGAAAATTTTAGAAAAATTTGGCGGAAATCCGCCATTTTTCACTGAATAATTCGAAAATTTCAATATTTTCAAAAGGTGGGAAATCATGGCGCCTTTTTCAATTCAATTGATTCAAAGTTTTCAGTTTCGTGTAAGAAAGTGCCGCCAATTGTTTTTTTTGTTGATTCAAAAAATTTGATTGCGTAAGAAAATGGTACTAATTTTCATTTTACATTCTAATTTATTTGTATTTTTAATTTGATTGTATATTCTGAAACTTGATTATTTGGTGTAAATTCGTTTAATTTCAAACTATAATCCCCACAAAGTTTGTTATATTGATTAATAGGAATAATGTGTAAAAATAAAACTCCTACATTACAAAAGAAATTTTGGAGGAATTGAAGAATGTTAGATACAACAACTCAACACAAATTATAACAATGAATTGTAGATATACAACATCTTTGATTTCGGTTTGGTTTCATCTTCTTCACCTCTTCAATTTCGGTTTTTTGGTTCATCTTGTTCTTCACCTCTTCGATTTTGGTTTTTGGTTTCATGTTGTTCTTGACCATTTTGTAAGCTTCACCTACAAGATATAATGTTAGTTGAAGATATAGATGAAAAGAAGATGAAGGAGATGAATTAAAAAAGTTGGTAAAAAAAATACCTGCAACTTAAGAAGAAATGGCGGCCCCTGCTCCTTCGCTGCTCTCTGTGAAAAGAAAAGAAGAGATATATTAGTTATTACGTTGAAATGTGGTAATTGAGTGGTATATATAGATAAAGGTGTATCTGCAATAGGAACGAAGTTTTAGTTCCCATTGCCAGAAACATTAGTTTCCTTTGCTAATTGGTCCAGCAACTCATTAATTTTTATAATTATATTTTCGACCACAAATAAATTTTAAACGTGTTTTGTTTGTCCGTTTTTTGATAAAATTTAAATGTGCATGTCTTATTAGTGTTGTGAAAATAGTGGTTAAAAAAAATTAGAATTTGAAGCTGTTTTGCATCTTTTGCATAATTACACTTTCTTCCCCAATACTTTTTCGAAGGACATTCGTAACTCCGTTTTTAACAAAATTTAGGAGGACACACTAATTTTCCATAAGATATTGTATGATGAAAAAAAAATTAGGATCAAAGGTGTGTAACAACCTCTATGTAAGAAAATGCAATTTAGACATGTAAAGTGTGTTGTGTAGGGTTTAGGGTTTAGGGTTTAAGGGTTTAGGGTTTAGGGTTTAGGGTTTAGGGTTTAGGATTGAAAAGAGATATAGTATTTGTATTATTATGTTTGTTTAACATATTTCGTTACTCCGATTTGGACGAGATTTGAAACGACACACCAACTTAGCGTTTTGAATGCACCGGGAAAAAAAAAATGGAATTCAGAGATGCTTTTCAACTTTTCCATATTTATATTTTCTTCCCCAAATTTTATTTACCGTATTTCGTTACTCCGATTTGGACGAGATTTGAAACGACACACTTACTTAGCGTTTTGAATGCACCAGTGAAAAAAAACTGGAATTCAGAGATGTTTTTTAACTTTTCCATATTTATATTTTATTCCCCAAATTTTATTTACCGTATTTAGTTACTCCGATTTGGACGAGATTTGAAACGACATACTTACTTAGCGTTTTGAATGCACCAGTGAAAAAAAACTGGAATTCGGAGATGTTTTTTAACTTTTCCATATTTATATTTTCTTCCCCAAATTTTATTTATCATATTTCGTTACTCCGATTTGGACGATATTTGAAACGACATACTTACTTAGCGTTTTGAATGCACCAATGAAAAAAAACTGGAATTCGGAGATGTTTTTTAACTTTTTCATATTTATATTTTCTTCCCCAAATTTTATTTACCATATTTTGTTACTCCGATTTGGACGATATTTGAAACGACACATCTACTTAGCGTTTTGAATGCACCGGTGAAAAAAAAACTGGAATTCGGAGATGTTTTTTAACTTTTCCGTATTTTATATTTTCTTCCCCAAATTTTATTTACCATATTTCGTTACTCCGATTTGGACGAGATTTGAAACAACACACCTACTAAGCGTTTTGAATGCACTGGTGAAAAAAAACTGGAATTCGGAGATGTTTTTTAACTTTCCCGTATTTATATTTTCTTCCCCAAATTTTATTTACCATATTTCGTTACTCCGATTTGGACGATATTTGAAACGACACACCTACTCAGCGTTTTGAATGCACCGGTGAAAAAAAACTGGAGTTCGGAGATGTTTTTTAACTTTTCCATATTTATATTTTCTTCCCCAAATTTTATTTACCATATTTCGTTACTCCGATTTGGACGAGATTTGAAACGACACACCTACTTAGCGTTTTGAATGCACCGGTGAAAAAAAACTGGAGTTCAGAGATGTTTTTTAACTTTTCCATATTTATATTTTCTTCCCCAAACGTTTATTTACCGTATTTTGCCACATTGATATGGACGAGACTTTCCTAGTTAGTGTTTTGAAAGTAATGGTATTTAAAAAAATAAAAATATTTGTAGTTGATTTGGAATATTAGTGTAATTACATTTTCCCCCTTTGAATATATCCAAATAAGATAAACAAAATCAAAATTCTACAATTGACCAACATTATTATTAAAAGGAATAAAAAGCATTAATCTTGACCCACACAATCTTGAGAAGAGTGTGATCCACAAATTTTGGATGGAATTGCTTCCACCCACGAATCTTGTCCAATTTGAAGCAATGGGAACCAAACATTTGGTTCCCATTGCTAATGGATACGAAAATTGGCAGTGAGTAAGTTCTACATATAGGTCCATTCTTCCTCATTTAAATTATAACGTACCTGAAAGCTCTTCTTATGGTTTTGTTTTTCATTTGACTCTTGAATGCTCAATTCGTGAATAGAAACGTCTTTACAAGGTATGTTTAGTTTCTAACTTATTTTGCTATTATTTCACTAGTTGTTGTTATTGTTTTGTAGGATTTTATAAAATATATCTTAATATAGTTTATTTATCTTTGTTATTAGATTGAAATATGTTTAACAACGGCAATAGAAGTTGGATGTATGATAGACTCGATGATGATGGTAATTTGACCGAGCATTTTGAGGTTGGTGTTGAGTATTTCCTTAATTATGCATTCTCGCAACGTTATTCGGGAAGAAAAGTTAAATGTCCATGTTCTAAATGTACAAATGCTAGAATATTTACAAGGGACGTTATTCTTAGACATCTTTACTCGTGGGGATTTGTTTCCCAATATATGGTATGGATTGCACATGGAGAGTCAGGCGTATCTTCGAGGTATCAAAATGAAAATGTAAGTGAGTCGTCACAAAATGAAAATGAAAATGTAGGCGAGTCGTCACAAAGTAATGACGTTCATCTCAGGGATATGGTAAATGATATGTTTGGTGGCCAATTTGAACACATGGATACCAATGATGTTGAAAATAATGAGCCAACATGTGCCGAAGCAGATGAATTCTTTGAAATGTTGCGTGCAGCTGAGACACCCATAGGAGAAGGTTTAGAAATGTCTAAATTAGAGTGGGTTTCCGAATTTATGGCAATTAAAACATTGCACAGGATTAGCACCGTTGCTTGTGACAAGCTAATTAAGCAAGAACATAGGTTCTTACATCAGGCTGCCCGAGAAACTTTGCCTGACAGTCTTTACGAGATGAAGAGATTTATGAAGAGGTTGGGTCTTGGGGTCAAAACTTTTGACGTATGTTTTAATAATTGCTTCCTATTTTATGGGGAATCCGAAAGTAGCACTATTACTACATGCCCCGAATGCGGAGATCCCCGGTATGAGGTAAAACATAATACGACTAAAAAAGCGAAGCTCGTTGCTCGCAAGAAGTTGTGGTACTTTCCGTTGACACCACGCCTACAACGATTGTACATGTCTCGCACCACGTCGGAGCATATGACGTGGCATACAAATTGCCGAGGTGATGCTGATCAAATGATTCATCCGGCACACGGCGAAGCTTGGAAGCACTTCGACGGGACCTATCCTAGTTTTGCCGCTGAGGCAAGAAACGTGAGGCTAGGACTTTGCACGGATGGATTTTCGCCCTTTGGTAACGCATCACAATATTCGTGTTGGCCTGTTCTCGTAACGCCGTACAATCTACCACCCGATCTTTGCATGAGACAAGAATATATATTCCTTAGTTTGCTTATTTCGGGCCCAAAAAGTCCAGGAAAAAATCTAGATTTGTTCCTTCGTCCACTGATTGACGAGCTAAAATCATTGTGGGCTGTAGGTGTTCCAACATACGATAGCTTCAGAAAGGAAACCTTTCAACTGCGTGCCTCTTTGCTTTGGACTATCAGTGATTTTCCCGCATATGGCATGTTATCGCAGTGGAGTACAAATGGTAAGTTGTCTTGTCCTTATTGCATGGAGAAGACGAAATCGTTTCAGTTGAAACATGGTCGAAAAACAACTTTCTTCGATTGTCACCGACGATTTCTTCGTCATAACCACCCTTTGAGGTTCAATGTCACTGATTTTTACAAGGAAAAAATGGAACATGATCCACCATTTCAGAGAAGAACAGGGCTACAAATGAATGCCCACGTTTGTGATCTTCCACCAGTGGGATTCGGAGAAAGTCGTGGAATAATCGAGGGATTTGGTGTGGAACATAATTGGTGTCGGCAGAGCATATTTTGGGAGCTACCGTATTGGTCTAGTAACTTGATCCGACACAATTTAGACGTAATGCATTGTGAGAAAAACTTTTTTGACAATATTAAGAATACTGTAATGGATGATCCTGAGAAGACGAAAGATAACTTGAATGCTAGAAAGGATTTGCGGTTGTACACAACCCGAAGTGACCTTTTCTTGGTAACTGGTCGGGATGGTCGAGATTACAAGCGGAAGGCAAAATATTGTCTTACTAAAGATCAGAAGAGGGTAATTTGTGAATGGTTGTGTGAGTTGAGATTTCCAGACGGTTACTCTTCTAACATATCTCGTTGTGTTCAGATGCAACACCTCCGGGTGACAGGGATGAAGAGTCACGATTGTCACGTGTTCATGCAACGCCTAATTCCAATTGCTTTTCGTGGGTTCTTAGAAGATACAGTGTGGGATCCACTTGTAGAAGTTAGTAACTTCTTTAGATCTTTGTGTGCTACTGTTCTACGCAAATCTGATATGGAGGGCCTCGAGACAACCATTGTGGAGACGATCTGCAAGCTAGAGCAAATTTTTCCGCCCGCTTTTTTTGACTCAATGGAGCATTTGGCTATACATCTCCCGTGGGAGGCAAAGGTGGGTGGTCCAGTGCAATACCGATGGATGTATCCCTTCGAAAGGTAACAACAGTAACAGTATATATACATTGTCGTTACACTATTGTTGTATTTTGTTTCTCATTGTTTCTATTTTATGACATCGTTTAGGAGAATGTTCGAATTTAAGAATTCTGTCGGCAACAAGGCGCGTGTTGAGGGCTCTATTGCTCAAGCATATCTTACTTCAGAGCTGACAAACTTTACTTCTCATTACTTCAAGCATGATGTTGAAACTAGGGCAAATCGGTTGAACAGGAATGAGACTAGGGCTGATCCAAATTTGGCTTTTCAAATTTCAGTGTTTCAGGCATCCGGAGACACTATTGGTAAAGCTAATGACAGACATTTATCAAGAGATGAGTATCGATCGGCAGAGTTGTATATTCTTCTCAATTGTATTGAAGTGGACCCCTACCTACGGTACGATATTAGTTATTGTTGTGTATTAATTACTTTTCAACTAGCGAAAAACTCTACTAAATTATTGACATATTAAACACCTCATTATTTTTGTAACAGGTTATTTGACGAGCAGATGTGCGTTGGATTGAGTGATTATCAGATTCACCAGAAACGCAATACTAAATTTGTTAGGTGGTTCAAAAAAGTAGTGATGTCAAGTCGATTCAGTGGAGATTTTCGTCTACGTTCGTTGGGGCATGGTCCGAATTACATTGCACATTCGTACAATGGTTATAGAATTAACGGTCTTCGTTTTCATATGGAGGAGCATGCCGTTGGTAAGAAAAAGATGAATTGCGGTGTGTGTGTCAAAGCTAGTGGGGGGGAACAAGAAGACATTTTCTATTATGGAATGCTGCAGGAGGTCATAGAACTAGACTATCCTGGAGAAACAAAGTGCCGAGCAACTCTATTTAAGTGTGTGTGGTATGATATTTCGCCTCAAGGTTTATATGTTCACCCGATACATCGATTGATAGAGATAGATCCTCGACGTCGCCTTCCATCTGGAGAAGCAGACCCCTACATTCTAGCACTTCAAGCTCAACAGGTATACTACACTCCGTACCCATGCCAGTCTACGAGATTGCGAAGAGGTTGGTGGGTCGTTGTCCACACTCGTGCTAGACACATTGTCGACACAAGTTCAATGAAAAATCCGTCCATATCGATTCCTATTCCTCCGGTTTTTCAAGAAACCAATGTGCCAACTGTGGAGGTGGTTGTTGACTTCAGTGGTTTCAATATGAGCCAGTTAGCTGATGACGAGTTTGAGGAAGCAAATGAAGATGAAGTAGAACCTGAGTCCAGCAACACCGATGGCGCTGAAGATGAGGAGGAAGGAGAAGAGGTTGCCTATGATGATAGCGACCCTGATTACGAATGAGGTGTTTATTAATATGTAATAGACATTGTATGTCGATTATTAGTTGTTTTTCTTATTTAATTATGAAATTAGTACGTTATTTGCATGGTCGTTTAATGCGATGGAGAGAGGACTATCGAAGAAATATATTGGTTTCATGAATTGTTACGCAATAACCAAACCAGAATAAAAATTAAAACAAAAAGCCAAAAAAGACTTAGAATATAAAGATATGAAGACAAATCCAACACCATCGCGCATACAATATCGTGTAAAAATCAACACCACCTCTTTAAAGCCAAAAAAAGAAAAGTTAAACACCAAGGAACACCACAACCAAAATACCACAAATCCATAAACACCAAGGAATCCTTGATTTCTCAAATGCACAAAATCTATAAACATATATAATATTCGGTATCAAATCACAATCCAACAAAATATCATTGCCACAAATCAATTATTAACAACTAAATCAAACATTTATAATCCAACTTCATCCAACAATTAAAATCCAACATCATCCAAAACAGAATATCCATATTGTTCAAAAGCTCAAAGCTGTCTCAACAAATCCCATAAGACAAACGAAATAATAATACACAATATTCATAATGTTCAAAAAAATTTGTTCAAACAACCAAACAATATTCATAATGTTCAAGGGCTCTCAACCAAAGAAGTCAGAATTTTGATTATCTCTCTGTCCAGATTGCTGCGTCCCTTGCGATCCACTGTGCTGTTGCGACTGTCCATGCGCCACATTCTGCGATCCACTCGGCTGGACTCCGACCCCCTGCGTACCTTGCTGCATCCCTTGTTGTCCATTCAGTCCAGGCGGCATCCCTCCATGCTGTGAATTCTGGTGCATGCCCTGCTGTCCGTGCAATCCAGACGGCTGAAACGGAGTCAGCATCCCCTGTAATCCACCCATTGGCTGCTGGGAGCCCTGGTAACCATTCCACCCCTGGTATCCTCCCATCCCTTGATGTTGGTATCCCTGGAAACTACCCATCCCATGTCCAGAGCCTTGTATCCCACCCATCCCTTGCTGAGGCATCGGAAAACCGCACATCCCTTGCTGCGTAGACCCCCCAAAACCACCCTGCAACTGCTGCGGCCCCTGAAATGTGCCCATACCCTGCTGGAATCCACCGTTCATGCCCGACTCGTGCAACTGCGATGTCAAACGAGTCATATCTGGCCTGTAAACACCACCAGTAGGACCAGTCATTGGCTGGGTAGCTTGACCACAATGACCTCCCCCTGCAGTTTGCGGGCCGCCTATAGGTTGCATTGTGGAATCACCCGAATGAGGAGTCGGCACAGTAGGCCTGGGCAATGGGGAAGTGGTCGGGCCTGCAAACTGCGTCGAGGCAACCACTGGTGTGATAGGGAACTGTGGCAAATCTGGCATTGGACACCCAAACTGTTGTGTTATCTTCAGCAGGGTGTCTCTCATTGCATTCTCGTATACTCGAAGATGCTCCTGGTGTGCCCGAAACTGTGCCGACAACTCCTCGGCAATGCTGCCAGATCCTCCAAGTAATCCAGCTTCGGAACTGGACCCGTTACCCTTCAACCCCATGGCTTTCAGACTTGCATGCTTTGAAAATCCAGCAACCCTCCTCCTCTTCTTCCCGACCACTTTGATCCAAGTGCGTAAATCCCAAGCTGGCCACTTTCTGGTGTCATGACCATATCTGTCTCGCCACCTTTCAAGAGCCTCATACTGTGACAAGAGCAAATCCAAATTTATTAAATACCAAACAAAAATCAAGAACTTATATTAACAGATCAATGTTTCGTGTCGTAGGTTGTGTGTAATTAAAAAGAAATACATGATAAAGATTACAATCTGCCTTTCTATTTCAGAAACATTTCCTAACAATTTTCGATAGCAATCAATAGCTGATGATGTTGAATTTAAAGGGAATATATTACTTAATACTGAAAAAACTGACATGTGAATGGAATAATAAATTCTAGATCAATATTAGAGTGAAAACTTCTATGTCAATCATCAGACATGTAACTTATCTGTAACTTATCTAATTCTAATTCTGTGAAATGTTAAGCTACAATGAAAGTAATATATTAAATAAAACTGGAGATTGTTAGATTTCAAAGTACACAACAAAGTAGCAGGCATTGTTAGACTTACATATGATGCTTCCGCATCGGGATGTACCCAGTCACCTGCCGATCCATCTTGGTTCATCTTTTGCCTCTTCAACTTATACAGCCATGGCAGGGGGATCTTAACGACAGGAATGCCCAATTTTATCGACTATAACATAAGACAATTAATAAGTTAATATAAGCCTTGATAAACACATATTAAAAGAACATTATATTTTTGTAATTATTAAGTAGTTTAATGATTACCTCGCGTCTGGCCCATTCGTCTTGAGTCAGACTTCCACCGTACCAAGTTATTTCCTTCCCTTTTTTCCGATTGTCCCTCGCTCGGTTTGATCTTTCCACATGCTTGTCGCTTTTCCAGAATCTCATATATTTGCGGCGCATCGCCTTAGGGATCCAAATTTTATGATTCTTCTTCTTCGTAGGATCTGCTTCCACTTGAAGGCATATGGACTTGATCTTGCTCATAGCGCTCTTAAACCGATCAGCAGCTGCTGCTTCATACAGTTCCCAGATGCGGTCTTCGTCAATCGGGTTCCACCGAAACGTTCTCTGCGTCGAGTGAAAAACACACATTGTTAAAATGATGTTAGTAAATAATTTGATAAAAGAACTGAAAAGTATGTAACTGAATAATTAATCTAATAAAATAACATCATTCTTACCGTAAACTCATCCCGTGCAAGCTTCCTATGTTTTGGCTTCCAGTCCTTGTAGGTTGTGTATGGCTTCCTCAAGGTCCTCTTTAGAATAGCACCAATAGTCGTCGTTATCAGATGACTGTCTAACCATGAACCTGTATCTGGATCGATAGTAATCAGCTCCCGCTCCTCCATTTTTTGTGTCGGCTGAAGTCCTCGAGAGGGACCGCGACCTGCTTTCCCACTATCACTATCGACGTCACTCTCTGAGATATGACTGCCATCCTCATCAGTGCTAGACCCCGAGGATGAATCAGATGAATCGGAACAATCGGACAGCTCATACGGACAACTTGTTGACGGTCCAGCAGAGCTTGTGGAAGCGGCCAACCCAGAAACACTAGCGGATGCCGACTGTGATCCTCGAGAAGACATACTCCTACCAGCAGGATGAGGGAAAGGGTTCTGGAAATGTGTCAAATTCGAGGCCGATCCCCGCGGTGAGTGAGTAGGGCGTGGCAAAGGACCGATAGGAATGAGGCCGACCAAATCCCAAGGATTATCCAAGATAGTCGATGCGGGGACGTTACTGGCCCCAGGATCAGCAGTCACATCATCTGCCACTCCAGAAGATTCAAGCGGCGTCGTTGGGGCAGCCTCTACTGGCGGATCACTCGTTGGGGCAGCCTCTACTGGCAGATCAGTCGACGGGGCAGCCTGTACTGGCGGATCAGTCGGTGGGGCATGCTCTACTAGTAGTTCTGTTGATGCGGTAGCATCTACTGGCAGAACAGGCGTTGGAGAAGGTTCTACTGGCGGTGCAGTCGATGGGGTAGGTTCTGCTGGCGGTGCAACTGTTGCTCGGGTAATCGCTCGGGTAGTTGCTCGGGTAGGCGTTCGGGTAGTCGCTCGGGTAGGCGTTCGGGTAGTCGCTCGGGTAGGTGTTCGGGTAGTCGCTCGGGTAGGTGTTTGGGTAGTCGCTCGGGTAGGCTGAACTGGAGGATCAGTTGCTGGAGGAGGTGGAGGAGGTGGAGGTGGAGGAGGCGTAGTATCACGAGGGATGCCGCGATATGCAAGACGGCGAGAAGTACGTATTTTAGTAACTACTTCCGTCACCGGCTCCTTGCCCTTCCTTCGTTTATTTGTCATCTGAAGACATAAACAATGTAATGTTAAAAACTGATATTCAATAAGTACAAGATATAAAACATGAAAGCTCCACTTATATAATTAATCTAACTATCAAAATATCAAACAAGTATATATCTACTCAAAACATCATGTATTTCTATTATTTGATAATGATTTATACTTGTAATTACACACTTTCCTAGATTCAAGCAATGAACTTTAATAAACACATAATGTATTTCACTAAGCTTGGCATATTAACAAAAACCTATCTTTGGATTGTATACACTATACTCACTGATAAATCTAAGCAAACAACATTCATTTTCTCCAACTGTGACAGGATAACCAAAATGATCCTAATTATTTTTTCTAAGTACATAACAACAGCCATGTCCAAATTACAATCTTTCATTCAAACATCATAATATCACTTGGTGGAAATTACCATCTTTCTTTCAAACACCATCCACTAATAATGTTAAACCTAAACAACTATCACTAACAACTTCATAGTTCAACAGATCATAAATGTTTTAGAAGAAGCATAATTGGATATCAACCAAAATACTTAAATTACTAGCTGCAAATTAACATTTCAAGAATCCCTAATCCCAATCTTAACACTAAAACCAGATTTCAAGTCAGATTCACAAACTTAACACTAAAACCACATGCTTGACTTGGGCTTTGTGAACAAACATGCATCAAGAAGCTGGTAAAACAATTTGAGACAATTTAAAACCCCTTAAACTAATTCCTAATTCTCCCTATAACAATTATTGCATAATCAAATTGCATCCAAGAGAGAAACAGGACAACTTTTCCTTCCTTTACAGAAGATACAACAAACATGCAACAAGTTCCACTGCAACAATTTCATCATTCACACACATAATCATTAAGAATTACACAGAACATGACAATTACAGTAGAAATCATCATCCACACACATAATCAAAGTTAAAACTAGAAATTAACAACATACAACATCAAACGCTACTGAATTAACAAACCTAAGACAATTAACAACATCAAACTCAAGACATAATCTACAATTACGACTAGATCACACCATCCGAAAGAAAAAACCAACAAAAATTGAAAATTTCACTATCAAATTGAAGGTTATGGAATGGAGATTACAAACCTTTCTTTAATTTGAGGAATAAACGGCTGATTCGGCTGAATTTGTTGAATTAAGTGTAAAAAACGTTGTGTGTTTAGTGTGTGTACTGTGTGTGCGTGCGAATTGGGGAAAGCAGAAGTGAACCTTCTGGAGTTGACTAGGGTTATTAAACATAATTCTTTTTTTTTTTAAAAAAAAAAATCAATGGGAACCAACATTTTGGTTCCCATCGAGTTGACGTGCCACTATTGGGGACTACGGTTTAGTAGGAACCAAGAATTTGGTTCCCATGGTTCAAATGTTTATTTGATTTATTTAATTAACCGTTTAATAGCAATGGGAACGAGAATTTCGTTCCCATTGACTGCCAAACACATGGCAACCACAGTGCGTTCCCATTATGCCGTCTCCATTGTGAAGTTTTCTTGTAGTGTGCCTCACAACCGACACATGTACTTCAATTGCAAAGGACAACTACATGTGTGTCACTATGCACTTCATTGACAATCAATGGAATTTGAAGAAAACAATTATTAGTTTTAGCTTGATTTCGGGGCATAAGGGGATATAAATAGCACGTGATGTCAACAAGGTGGTGGTTAGAGATTATAAGATAAACAAGGTCTTCACAATTACGGTTGACAAAGCGGCGGCAAATGACGTGGCTATTGATGAATTGGTGACCAAGTGGTCGGCCCCGGGGTTCATTACGAAAGAGAATGAGAAACACATGTATATTAGATGCATTTCGCACATCTTAAATCTCGTGGTGCAAGATGGGTTCAAGACGAGGCGCGGTGATTGCACGATAGAACGCATTCGTGCTTGCATTCATTATATCAAAGCCACTCCCTCTTGGTATACAAAATTCAAAGAAACCGTATTGGAAATTGGGATCGAAAGTAAAAAGTTACTAAGTTTGGATGTTCCGACACTGTGGAATTCTACGTATATCATGCTTGAAGCCGCCCTTAAGTTGAGAGGTAAATTTGATATTTATGAGCATGTTGAGTCAAACTATGGGAATGATATGAAAGACAATATGTCTAAGGAGGAGGATTGAAAGAAGGCTCAAACGTATGTGGATTTCCTAAAACATTTCAAGGTTTTGACCGAACTTGTCTCCGGCACCACATATGTGACATCAAACAAGGTTCTTACACAACTAATATGCATCGATGAAGTTTTGGGTCGGTGGTTGAGCCGTCCGGATGACAAGGTGACCAAGGAACCCGACCATTTGAAACTCATGTCATTGCTAATGAAAGAGAAATATGATAAGTATTGGGGTACAAATGGGAAGATCAACCCTTTACTTTACTATGCCGCCATTGTGGATCCCCGTTTGAAGTGGTCTTACGTCGAGGCTATGTTAGACTATGATATAGAGGTGCGGCGGACAGTGAGGGATGGTTTTTTGACATTATTTGACGAGTATAGGGAAAGGTACGAAGAAAGTTCAATTATTAGGCCTACTCAAGAGTCTACTCCCGTATCTACTTTTCATTGGATCCCAGAGAACCTATTGTTGTCGAAGCACGATATTTTTTTAGGTAATATTTTATTATGTTGAATTAAATGTTGATTTAATTATAATACACTTTGTTACTTTCGTATTTATTACCGGTTGAATGTCACTTTTGTTTGGCGTTGGAGGTTGATGAAACTGCAGCGAAGCACGAATGGGAGAAATATTTTGAAGACAGAGTCGAGCTATATAATCCAAACTTCGACATATTGCTTTGGTGGAAAAAAAACTTCGAACTCTATCCAATAATTGGCAAAATGGCTCGATACTTATTGGCGATTCCGGTATCCACCGTTGCTTCTGAATCCGCGTTCAGTACGGGAGGACGCGTCCTTGATCGGTTTAGGAGCTCGTTGACGCCAAGAATAGTTCAAGGATTAGTTTGCTCACAAGATTGGCTACGAGACGATGATACGCCAGTTCGGATCGAGTAGTGTTTGGCGAACTTGGAGGCACGTGATAGAGGTATGTATACGTTTTAGTTAACTTAATAGTTATCAAATACTTGTCCAATTTTTTGTTAATATAAATGAATTAGCAATTGATTAGTTTTGTTATATTCGTGTAGAATTTGCGGATATGAGCAAAGATGCAACTTTACTAGATGATTCATGAACGGTTGATGAGTTCCCGTTATTGTTTTGTTTTCTTTTGAGAGTAATTTTTAAATTATGTTTGATTGTGGGCATTACATGTTTTGAACATTAGCGATTAATTTGGTGCTGTTGGATGGTTAATGTCTTAATGACAATGTTTTCTATGGGATTATTATGGTGTTATGCTCATTGTGAATTATTATATAGATGTATGGCTATGTGAATTATTATATTGAGTATTAATGGACGGATTGTTTGAGTTTGAGAGATAGTTGAGTTTGCGAAGTAGTAACGACTAAGTAGGCGATTAAATGGAACGTTTTGCAAATAGCCGGAACGTTTTAAGAAACGCAATATCGATAGGCGTTCAAAAAAGTGTCGGTTATAAGAAAAAAAAAGTGTGGTATTTTTTTTTTAAAAAACAAACTGGCTGATCCAGGGGACAAAATGTCCCCTAGAATTTCCGGGATCCCGACTCTCGCTGGAGTTCCGCCTACGCGGGGCGGATCGGGAGTCTCCGGTGAGCTCCCGATCCCGCCGGAATCCGTGGATCGGGATCCCGCCACCGCGGATTTCACGCCCACCTCACCCCTAATATCCCACATGTGATATATATGTCCAATAAAAGAGGAATCATCATATCAAGGTAACTTTCATTTTGTTTGCCTTACCGTCAAGGTACGGAAACTAGCTCTGCCACATAATTTGAAGTTCTCCTTTATCAACTTGCTGGCGTTGCAAAAAAAGAGAGAAAAAAAACAAATTCGAGGAAAAAGGGATCCACCACAATTCCCGATATTATGGAACTCATAAACTCAAATCTGGAATTGTATTAGTACTGAGTCTAAACTCTAAAGAATACAATACTCTTAACTGTTCGTTGGGTAATATTTGGCTTTTTTCTTGAGCAATTCTTATTCTCCTTAGTAAATTAATTTGCTGATTATAAAAAACACCGTCACGACACCTAAACTTGTGAGTACATTCTTCACGTTCTAAGCTAAGAAACACGGTAGAGGCAGCGGCGTATTCAGAATTTCAGTATTGGAGGGCTAGATATTTTTCTTTTTTTTAAGAACGATAGGCGAGGAACTTGAATCAATTTTTTAAAATTTCTTAGAAGATAAATGCTCACATAAATTTGTGTTTTGTTTTAGTTTTTGTTCCTAGCAAAGATTTCTTCGATAATAATTTCACCATGATTGTATTGTATGGATAACCCAAGATCTTTTTATTTTCTATTTGCATTACAGTTTTATCAAACATGCTTTATTAAAATAAAAATTAAACTAAGTAAGTATAACTTTTATTACATATGTTGAAATTGAATAAAAGCATCATGAAGTAATTATATACTCTATTTATGATTTTTTAGATCTAGAATTAAAAATATTCTTAAAAATTGACAGGAAATATATATTCATAAAACTAGATTTGAATAACATTAATTTCTCATGTATCTAACAAAACAATTAAAATTTAATCTTTGTGACTTCATTTTATGCAAATAATTAATTAGGTATTGATTTTTTGCTACTTTTAAAATAAAAAAGAACTTTTTGCTCATTTTGATAACATATGAGGTTATTTGAGAATTAAACATAAAATATAGGATCACTCTACAATTTACAGCTTCAAACCTATGATTTATCATTTATGAAAGAGCGTCCAGCGATTCCCTTCCATTTGGTGTAATTGCAGTTTATGGACTTATAAGTATGCAAATAGTACTAGAACTCAAATTTTATTATTAATATATATATATATATATATATATATATAGGTACGAAAACAAATTCAGAAAAATGCGGACGGGGCTACTGCCCCCCTAGCCAACAGATAGATACTGCCCCTGGGTAGAGGAGAAGGCGAAAAATATGTTTTTCACCAATTCGGTTAGAAAACAAATAGAATGTTACAGTAGTAATAAACGTAAAATCCGTTATTGACCAATACAGCTGGCCTCAGATAAAGTTTGATAAATGATGAAAGATATATATTTGAGATATACTAGTTGAATGGCTGTGCATGTGATTGTAAGATGATTAATTTGTAATTTTATGCTCAATTGTTTATGCGTTGTATATATTATTGTCATTTTTTACCAAATAAACAAAATGACAATGTCGAAATTAAAGTATACCAATCCACATGTGCCAATTGTATTTAATTTGTATGAATGGCGCAGATACCATTTAGCTGAACGATTTTAAGGAATGTGATCATTCATGAATCATTTATATCCATATATAAAGGCAGCCGCAACGCAACTATTGTAGCACAACCATATATACGTTTCTCATATAAAGAAATTCTATTTATTTTATAACTAATAATTCCTATAAAGGAAAAATACGAGCTAGAAATATTTCCTTTGAATAACATCTGATGGCGGCCATTTTAATGCCTGTTCTTATTCGTAACAAGCCGAATGATGATAATCTTTTGTCTATTAATCAAAGGATTAAGCATTTTAAACCACTGGGTGTCTCCTTCGGCACTGCTGCCCCTTGTCGCAGTGCTCGTTGCCTCGTGCGTTGTGATCAAGACCCGGTCCAACGGCGCTCAGGAAACTACAAACCTACCATCTGGGATTTTGACTATATTCAATCACTCAACAGTGATTATTCTGTAAGTAATCCTTCATTATTTTATATCTACGGTGGTTATATATTAGACCGTGAGAAAATGTCAAAACTAGTCCTCCATAATTAGGTGGTTTTTTAATTTTAGTCCCATATATACTCCCACATAATCATTGTTGGGAAAAAACATCAAACCCCCAATGTTTGGGGTTGTTTGCAGCTTGCCCCACTAACTTTTTTTTTTTTTTTTTCATGTTGCCCCCCAACGTTTGCAACTTTGTAAATCTAACGGTCAAAATATTGACACATCCACCAAATCCTACGGTTAAAATGTGCATCAAGAAAAGGTTGGTGGACAAGTTGCCGAAAAACAAAGTTAGGGGGGGAAGCTGCAAATGACTCCAAACGTTGGGGAGTTTGATAATTGTTTTTCCCCTCAGTTTTTTATATCAATTTTGTTACTTCAAGCCAAAATTCGGTTAAAAAATCTATTTTTGATTTTGCTCCCGTGTTGATCAATGTTAATCTATTTTGATACTTTTAGCGAAAAATATTCAATTTGCATCGAAATGTAGCACGTCTTTTTTTTCACGTGTTCTACTTTTTAAGGGCATGTTTGTAATTCTCATCCCTCATACGTGCAATGCCTAAATCGATTAAAATTTTTTCTCACAAATTCTTGTCAAAAAACTTGTTAAATCTCTCGTAAACACATAACCTGACTTTGGTCGAATTGCTCTGATTTCCATAAATATATAACCAATTTTGAAAAAAAATAATAAAATGACCTAATCGTGTTTAGGGTTAGAAGAATTTGGTTCAGGGTTGCATCAAATACAGTAGAAAACAATAAACTTAACTTTTGGCATAAGTAAAGAGAGAAAATTAATAACTTCTTGACAAGAAATTTAAAAGGGAAAAACAAAGAGCATATAGGCATTTCACGTGTGAAACATAAAAACTACAAACATCTCCTCAAAAAGTAGAACACATGAAAGAATGTGCCACATTCTGATGTAAATTGAAGAATTTAAGATGGAAGTACCAGAATTGATTTTTAAAAATAACAATATGTGACCAAATTTTTTTTTAAAAAAAGAAAGATATTATGTTGAAATGTTTTGGTCTGATAAAGAACTAAACAATATGGGACTAAAATTAAAAAGCAAAACTTTATGGTATTAAATTTAAAAAGAACATAACTATCAGCCCAGCATTGAAATTTTTTCATTAGACATGTATATAGATTCAAGTTGAAGAAAAAAAGGTAAATTCTATTAAACATCGGTGTGATCTCTAGCTAGAGTGTTTCACAATGTGTACCTTAAGTTTTACAAAGGTGAAAATACAGTCTAACCTATTAAAACTCCACTCCACTCGAGGTCGATTAAGGAAAAAAATTCAAAAGTGAGAGGAAGTTTGTACATTTAGCATTAAGTTAAGGTGGTAGTTTGAACTTTTGAAGATTCTGCAGATTGAGAAACACCTTAAAGAGTCATGAGTTTTACAGAGAAAAAAATATTATGACTTATTTCTTTGAATTTGTATGATTTTTGGAGTACAAGTCTCATTTTCACTCTAGATTTGTGGATCCTTAGTTGCTAGAGAACTTCACATGCATAACCTCCAGTTGTACTTAGTTTCATGTAGTATAAGAGGAAAAATTACAAACGAACCATCCTTTATTGATGTCTGGATTTCAATTTTAGTCCCCTACTGATCGAGTTGTCAATTTTAATTTTCTAACTACGCAGTTCTTATAAATTTTCGTCCCCCATGTGATCAACGATTCGAATTTTGTGATTTTAACTCCAAAATATTTAAAAATAATTATATTTATATTCTAATAATTTTTTATACTTGAAACTTCAAAGTTTGCTAAGTCTCTCAACTATTATTTTCTTGCAATATGATTTATCTCTAGATCCGTATGTGTAAGTTTGCAAAGCATCAATATGTTCCATATTTTGTTGATTATTTAAGTTTTTTCTCATCCTACAGCGCGATCTTGAACCATAGGATGATATCATGTTTGAAATGCTTTTGCAACTATATTCAGTCATAGAAGCATTTCTTGTGAAGTTTCTAATCAAACAAATAAATAAGATATAAAACCCCTGCATATTCAGTAAGTACAAAATCTAAGCTTGAAATCTGAAAAAAAAAAAAACTGATTAGATCATAAATATAGTTATATTTAAAAAATTATGGATGCAACTGGAAAATTTTAAAAACATTTAAGATAAAAATCATAGAATATCAAATATTGAGGACATGGAGAACGAAAATGGATAAGAAATACATCGCTAGAGGACTAAAATTAAAAAAATGTCCGATAAGGAACTAAAATGGGAATTGACCATGTATAAGATTTCCCTCCCGAATTTCAAGATTTTACCGTTTTCCAGGAACATTATATTGAAAAACTCCTTAGTGACTAGCAAAATCTCCATCTCCGATCCTATGTCTACCCATAAACTCTCTGATATGGTATTTCCCGTATTGGACCAGCCATGGCCAGGCCCATATTTAGTCTATATTGAGGCTCATCCCCGATATACATATCGAATATTGTATCCGATATAGTACAGCTCACGTGTATGTCACGTGTGCAGTCCCCGTGTCCCGAGTTCTATAAATACCCAGGTTCCGCTAATCAAGGTAAGCTTTAATTATCCTCATACACTGTAAACCCGATATCGAGCATCCCCGATATCACTTTCGATATAACACTCGATATATATCATCAACATATCATCCTTCAGGACATCATGCCCCACGTATAAGTTTCCCGATATCATCCTCGATATAACCTTTGATGCCATATTCGATATCACCTGCGACATCTGGCAGTGCATCCAATCGTCAGTTCGAGGTGTTACGGACCAAGTCTACTTAGCACTAGTCGTAGTCAAACTAGATCTAGTTTGTAATATGTAGCACGACAATGTAATATCCCACCTTGTTATATATATACGATGTGTTGCCAAATTAGTGGCGCCGTCTGTGGGAACACCATGTTCCCGGACGAAGACGCCAGGATGCAATGCAGAGTGACCCGTTCGCTCAGTGTCTTCAAGAGGTAGATCCATAAAACCGAACCCTTCTTTGAAACCTTTCCGTGTGGTGATCTGTACAATGATTGAATTTTTCGCATCCTCCCGTTCCACGAAAGTCCGCTCCGCAAGAATTTTCTTATAGGTCTCGCTTGTGAGAAACTTCTCAACAATGCGTATCATCAGCTTAGGGGATTCATCCTAGACATACGAATCAGTTAGAAGACGAATTATAAAAACAAGAACTAAATAACAGAAAGAGCCTACTTACCGCGTTCTCCAAGTCGGCTTGAGCCTTTGCAAGATCGCCCAGCAGACGCT
Organism: Linaria vulgaris; assembly: GCA_948329865.1. Taxonomy (NCBI): domain Eukaryota; kingdom Viridiplantae; phylum Streptophyta; class Magnoliopsida; order Lamiales; family Plantaginaceae; genus Linaria; species Linaria vulgaris. The sequence continues at coordinate 48,787,725 of OX415251.1, read as the reverse complement.
CGTTCTCTGCCTTCACCTTCTTGAGTTCACGGTCAGCCAGACGACGATCATTTTGCTCTTTGAGAGCATGATCTTTCAACTTATTAGCCTGGTTGGCAAGCCTTCATTTTCAATACAAGTCCTTGAGCACCCGTTACCGGCGTTGGATTTCCTCTTTCTCAGCCACCAGTTTCTATATGGCAATTGGGTTGAAATCACCCATCTTCTCAATGTCAACTTCAAGTTGAGCAATTATAGCATCTTTATCCCCCTCAGATTGGTTAACAATCCTCATGGAGGTGGCAGGAATTTCCCGAACTATACATATCACAAAAATAGTAAGAACAACTCGTAACGCTACATACATACTAGAGAAAAGGGGACATCGCTCACTCCCTGTTTGGAAAAGGTGCATATTGCGACACACATTTTAAGCCCGATCTTGCTCACCTAACAAAGGGGTCCTAACCGGAAGAGGGAATGTCTGCCTCATGCCACGAACTGCGTCAGTCTCACTGAATTCTGCATTCTTAACATTAATACTAGGTCCGGGCATAGCACGCCCCTATGAGGGAGGCGGTCGAGGAACCGATGAACCCTCACCCCGTGCCCTTTCCGTCCATACGGGCCAGTTGTCTCGACTGCCGGTGCAGTGGGTCTACGGGCACGACTACCGCTCTCCCCTTGACTCTGAGGCATCATTAAGCCAGCACTATGAAGAACCCATTTGCCTTTAGCAGCGACAGACACAGGGTCAGAAACCTCCTTATCTAGCCGTATTGGGATCTCCAGAGAAACTACAGTTCTTTTATCACTCACGAAAATGGGGTGTACGCCCCCGGCTCCGACTCCTACAACCGAGGGGTCATCACCAATATCATCACCAGTTGACGCATGCCTAGGAGGGGCGTCCGGAGCCACTTCCTTACTAGCAGCAGAATAAGGGATTTCTCCTTCAAACAATTGCGAACCCAAAACCGGTGCGGGTTCTGCAGCGCTAAGGGTCGACGACATGGCCCTGATTAGTACATTCGTACCAGCCATACCTCCGACAATTTCGAGAAGCTCCTCGCCTCCAAGTTGAACCATCGTCTGAGCAACATGTGTCATTAATACATCCTCTGCAATAGTTTGGGCCGCATTGGCGACCTCCGTTATATTAACGACCGGAGCCTTTTTTCCACATCTGCAATTGAGGCAGCCTTGGCCGCTGGAGCTGTCACTCCGACCTCTAAAGCCGACAAAGTCCCGACAACTAAAGTGGATTCGGTCGCAACAACCATTGTTTCTTCAGCATTCGCCCTCGCTGCCATGGCAGCCTCTACTGCTCGACACTTAGCAGCAACTCGCAACATACGTGCGCGAATACCAGCCATGACTCGAGGAAATAAGTTGGAAAAAGCGCACTAGAAATTTTTAAATCTGCACAAAAGCATTAAGCAGAATAAGAACCGATATCAAAGGCAAACCGGGACTACATTCCAAAGATATATATATATATATATATATACATATCAAAGGTAACATCGAAATCCATATCGGAATCCGATATCGAAAGTCCATATCGAACCCGATATTCACCTCGAAAATGATATTGAAAGTACATATCGAAGCAGATGTCGAAATATCACATCGATGCTATATCGAGAATCCCCGACATACCTTTACCTAAGGAAGCCTGAAAGCACTAAAAGACAAGATGAACCCTCCTCTCGTCTGCGGTCTACTATTTATAGACTATAGACCCTACGAACCCGCATTTATTATCGACCACATCAGATCTCAAATTCGATATAGGACATCGAAACATTCGATATGGAGTAAAAATTTCTATATTTCACAGGTAACGGTGAAATTATATCGCAAGAGACACTAACACATGATAATTGAGACGAGGACCTCGTGAATACGTCAATTGCATTAAGGGTCCACCGACATTTCTGAATAAATTTCCGTATCCGAGCTCCATCATTTGAACCGGAGGGACAAGTGAGTCGATCGAAATGAATTGAGTTTTGGCGTTCAAACCATATATCACTTATTTATAATAAAATGTAACACCAGACGTTATACAATAAATTGATAAAACAAATGTGACATGAAAAGACATATTGGTAATCCATATTCAAAAATTTAAGTCATTATCTCTACAAGCTTGAGTTTTTGGAGGACACAATAATTCATATATTGAAAGCAGTTTTTTGACAGGTAGAGTACTTGACACGGGCTTCACAGTTGAAGAAACAAGTTAATGAAATGTTGGATCGTGTATTGGAGCCGATAGATCAGCTGGAGTTTATAGATGACTTGCAACAACTTGGAATATCGTATCATTATGAGGACAAAATAAAGAAAATCTTGACTAGCATATATAACCAAAAATATTTGAAGAAAGAGCTTGCTGATGAATATCATGATCTGTACACTATATCTCTCGAATTCAGACTATTGAGACAACATGGATTTCTCGTCCCTCAAGGTATGCAGGTCATCTAAATTTTTGTTTTATTTTTTTATCTGTAAAAGAAAAACTTTATTGCAAAAAATAGTATATGACATACTCAAAACATTACAACTAGAAAGAACTAAGATCCTTGAAGAAAAGGAAAATCAAATATTAACTCACTTCTAGACAAATTAAAGAAAGTATAAAAAAATCGACATAGGAAAAACATACATTATTCTTGTAAGTCTTAATCCTAACCCTGATCTAATCCTGATAGATTTTAAAAGATCAATGCTTCTCCTTGATTATCATAAAAGATCTTTTTATTTCTCAAGTTCCACCTGGGCCATATATTTTGCGATGAACCAGATTTCATGCAAAAAAAATTCTGTCATGAGAATTGAGGTATAAGTCTCCAAATTGCCAAAAGTGAAAATCCATCCCTAAGTTAAAGGTTATCCAAAGACCAACCCAATGATTGGGTACTCAGAGAAAAAGTGTTAGAATCTTCAACACATTCATCACAAATAGAGTTGTTAACTTTGGATTTGGGTGTCAGGATTCCAAAACGCAGCAAATTTGATTTTGTAGCGAGCCTACCCTTTGTGAGGAACAATTGACTCTCAATGTGCTTCAAATGTCTTCTTTTTCATCAGTCTCTGCATCATGTCGAAGAAGACTATACCAAGATATAACATGATAAGTTGCTTGGTTATCCCATACCCAACTCCATTTTATACATATTGTTTTACTCCACATATATATATATCCATATAAAGCTCTTGTAGTTGAATATTTCCCACACATGGTTTAAGATCTTCAAATGAATCTCTTCCCACTGGAAAACTCTTTTCTCCAATGTCGACTCCTCATCCAGTTACCATTGGTCCACTCCACCATTTCACTGATTAAGTCTTTACTAGTCGAGAGTACGAACAATCTGTAAAATCGGATCAACATAGGTGAATTATGAATCCACTTTCCATGTCAAAGCATTATCTTACTCATGTTGCTAATTACTTGCTTTAAGCCTGAAATTGTAGGACCGGGATTGACACAACAACGTTCAGAGTTAAGCTGGAGTTGCCTTGACTCTTTCACAATGATCTTCTTGATTAGAGTATATATGTAATGTAATTAAAACACAAGAAGATATAAAGTTTTCAGAAATTTTCAATATTATTAAAAACTTCCTAGCCTTGGTTTTATCAAAAACGCTACTCACAACAATTCACTCACGCTCTTGGTTGATCGGACTCAACGAAGCAGACAAGCAATAACTTCTTAAATCTAAGAACTAGACTTAATTAGCTTATACAAAAACTTTGCAAAGCAAGATAAAACAATACAACTCTTACATTTTAATCTCTAAGACTATTTAGCACTATCGTCTTGTGTTTGTCCTGATGAACTTCACACCTATAAATAGGTTTCTTGAAACTTGCACTCCAAGATGTGTTGTTCACATTTTTGGTAACTCTTGTTGTTTCCTTGTTGAATTGGACTTCCTTGTGAACTCGATCTCTTTCTTGAATGATTGTTCCCTTTATTAGAGTTCTAATAAGGTAATACATCTTCTTCAATTTGGAGTAAATCCTGGAAAGAATCCTAGTTGCATTAGAACTCCAATTTGCTTCCTTTTAAGAAATCGTGTTATTGACTTTCTCACCTTGAATTATGGAAACTTCAAGTAAGGAATTTTCCAAAGCTCATCCTTATGATTAAGATGTGTTCCTGGACATAATTATAAGCAACTAAAACCGTGGAACTTGATTAATTAGTGAATAAAGGCAAAACCAAAATAAAGCAGTTTAAACACAGATTCTCGCAGGTCTTTTGGTTTCAATGTTATCATCGATGTTGTCCCAACATCTTATAAAATTGTTTCTAGAATACCTTGCACTTTCATTCTCCCCCCTTTTGGTCTTTCTTCACAAAACCAATACATGTTCCAATCAAGTAATATATCCAGAAGTTAATCTTCAACAAGAAACAAATTAAAACTCCTAACATGCTCCACCTCAATGCAAACTATCAAATTCAAATTTAAAATAACAAAGACATTTAGGTGGTGTTTGCAAACTCTAGTGGAAAAGTAGAAGTTCACAATTTTTAGTTAAGCCAAAAGCACCCCCACACCAGCTTGAAGATTGTGAGATTTTTTAGCTTAAAAAAAGTTTTATAACCGAAAAAGCTAGATTTGCAAACACCCCAAAATCACTTGTTCAAATAAAAAGCTGATTATAGCCTTTTTTTTAAAGTTTGCAAACACCACCTTATTAAAGTCATCATTACATCAAATATGTTCAGACTTTAACATTCATCAATGTTGCCTCAACATTGGAACCAGTGAGTTCCTGCAGAAAAAGTTAAACAGAAAAATATTTCTAAATTGCCTTCATAAGCAACAACAATCAAAGAAGTTCAAAAGTAGCAATACTTAGAGTTACAGACCATAATAAGATAACAAGGAACACACTCCTTGATCAAAATAAACCAACAAAAGAAAATATACCAGGAACTTCAAAAAACAGCAGTTTAAGCACCAAAACAGCAGTTTAAGCACCAAAACTAGAAAACAAAAATTAAAAATTGGAACTACTCTCCCCCTTTTTGTGAAGAAGGGAGTTTCTCCAAGTTTTTAACCAAACTCTCCAGCTCCTTAAGATGCTCATTCTTATCCTCAATCTCTCTCTGAGTATCAGCTATATTCTCCCTAAACCAAGTCAGCAGCTGCTCCACAAAAGAGGAGGTAATGACCATGCAGTCCTCGTCTTTGGACATAGGCACTGAAGTTCCAGCAAACTCCCGAGCCTTCTTCTTCTTTTTCTTGGTTTAACCACTCCTTTAGGATTCCATGGCAGGTTTCTCACTCTTGAACCAGCCAAGTAACTAGGAAATACGGTAAGTTCAGCATCATTCTTGGTCCATCCCACAACCTGAATTGTCTTCAATCCTTGTCTGAGAAGGATTTTAGAGATCAGTGAGGGAAAAGGCAGAATGCCAATCTTCCTACAAGCAGCTTCAGACATTGACTTCACAATCCTCTCCCCCTTATTCACTGCTTTTCATATTTTGGAGATCTGTAGTCTCTAATCTTTCACTATGTGTTATGTTGTAGGGTTACAATTACAAGAGATGTTATTTATAATAAGGACACACTCCTAATATTAGGCAACTCCTTATATTAGGAAACTCCTAATTATAGAATTACTCAAACTCTGCAATTTCCAGGAAACTAAGTCTCTACAACTCTCAGTTAAACTAGGAAACTTTGGTAATTCAGGCTCCACAAAACCTAACAATCTCCCACTTGGAGACTAATGTCATCGTAACCACATCTTCACTCTTCCACATAACAATCCTCTAACAATGGTACCGCCATCTTTGGACTCTTCAAGCACCAAGCCCAGTTGAAGCCATGCAAAGCTTCAACTTCTCTAAGGCCACAACCTTAGTCAACATATCAGCAGAGTTCTCACTTCCCGGAATCTTCACAAGTTGCAAAGTCTTCTTTTCCAAGAGATACCGTATGTAATGATACTTCAACTCAATGTGCTTTGTCCTCGAATGAAACGCCGGATTCTTGGCCAAGAAAATAGGACTCTGACTATAACTTTATATAATACTATTTGTTTGCCCTTTTCTCAATTCACCCAAGAAATTCTGCAACCATACCATCTCTTTACTAGCTTCCGACACCGCTACCTACTCAGCTTCTGTAGTAGACAAAGCCACAATCTTCTGCAACTTAGATCCCCATGAAATAACCGTACCACCCAATGTGAAAACATAACCAGTAGTACTCTTTCTTCCATCAAGATGACCCGCCAAATCAGCATCTACATAATCATTCAAGTCCGTGTGTTTTCCCTCAAAACACAATGACTTATCACAAGTACCACACAAGTACCTAAAGATCCACTTCACTGTTTCCCATTGTTGCTTTCCCGGACTAGTCATATATCTACTCACAACTCCCACTGCATGCGCAATATCCAGTCTTGTACACACCATAGCATACATAAGACTCCCAACTGCTGAAGCATTCGGATTTTTCTTCATCTCTGCATGCCCCAAATCACTAGTAGGTGACTCCGTTTTTGATAATCTAAACTGACTACCTAAAGGAGTGCTTACTGGCTTTGCATCTTGCATACTGAATCTCCTCAACACTTTATCAATGTAATCAGACTGCGAAAGATACAACTTACCCGCCACCTTGTCCCGATTTATTCGCATACCCAAGATTTGTTTTGCCTCGCCAAGATCCTTCATGGCAAAACGTTTAGATAGTTGCTTCTTAAACTTGTTCACTTCTTGAACACAGGAACCTGCTATCAGCATGTCATCAACATATAATAGCAAAATAATGAAGCTACTACCAAACCTCATAAAGTAACAACAATGATCAGCATTGCATCTACCAAGCTCTTTTCTGACTTGCAAACTAGCTCAACGTTACCCTCAAGCACATACCCATCTGGTTGCTGCATGTAAATGTTTTCTTCAAGATCACCGTGAAGAAAAGCTGTCTTCACATCCATATGTTCTAACAATAAATTCTCCGCTGCAACTATGCTCAAAACCATCCTAATAGTCGTCAACTTCACCACGGGAGAAAATATGTCAGTGTAATCAACCCATTCTTTCTGTTGAAAACCCTTCACAACCAGCCTTGCCTTGTAACGTTTGCTTTCATCTACTTCCACTTTGATTCTGTAAACCCACTTGTTATGCAACGCCTTTTTTCCCTTTGGAAGCTCAACTAGATCCCACGTGTTGTTCTACTTCAAGGAATCCATCTCATCATCCATTGCAAGCTCCCACTTGCTCGAATCAACACTTTTCACTGCCTCTGCATAACACTCTAGCTCACCACTATCAGTTAATAACAAATAATGTAAGGCAGGGGAATACCTTTCAGAAGCACGATGTTCTCTACTTGATCTCCTCAAAGTAGGCTATAGAGTACGTGGTTCTTCCTCATCAGTCACCTCGTTTTCCAGAATCTTATCTTCACCATAATTGGAGACATCCAATTCCACAATCTTCGGGTCTTTAACCCGAGTATCAACACCCACAGTGTTTGATGCACCCAATTTGTCTTTGTACAAAAGCTGTTCATTAAACACAACATCTCTACTACGAATAACCTTACTGTTTTGGTCATCCCAAAATCGATACCCATAATCATTGCCGACATATCCAATGAACGTAAACTTCATAGATTTCGCATCTAACTTGCTCCTAGCAGTGGCATCAATATGAACGTAAGAAACACAGCCAAATACTTTAAGGTAAGATAGGTTTACCTCATTTCTTCTCCAAGCCTCTTCTGGAATGCCGTTTTCCAGTGGAACGGATGGTCCTCGGTTGATCAAGAAAACCGCAGTGTTAACTGCTTCTGCCCAAAACATCTTAGGCAATCCACACTTCAACCTCATGCATCTAGCCCTCTCATTCAAAGTTCTGTTCATACGCTCTGCAACCCCATTATATTGCGGTGTTCCTCTAACTGTCTTCTCCATGCGAATGCCATTATCTGCACAATACTTCTTAAACTCTGCAAGTTCATACTCACCACCATTGTCAGATCTCAGACACTTCACACACAGACCAGTTTCTGTTTCAACACGTGCTCTCCACTTCTTCAAAACCTCAAATGCTTCAGATTTCTGTTTCAAGAAGTATACCCATAACTTTCTTGTTGCATCAGCAATTCCAATGTTGTCATGTTTGATGTCGGTCATATACAAAGTGCCCTTTTTCAAACCCTGAGCTACCACCCTAGCTCTTTTGACTATTTCCAAGAACCTCCACTAAATTTAACATCATAACCATCATCAAATAACTGCCCGACAACGACCAAATTTATCTTAAGACCAGGGATGTGCCTTACATTACACATCATCCAAACATATCCATTAGGAGATTTAACACGAATATCTCCCTTCCCCACAGCATCATAAGGAAATTTGTCACCTAGATAGACTCTACCGCAATATCCAGCAACATAATTCATCATCAAACTTTTATTAGAACTAGCATGAAACGATGCTCCAGAATCCAAACCCAAGTCTCTACTGGACTGCATGCGGTTAGAATTAGTGCTTCACCATCATCTTCAGTGGTCACGTTTGCTGAGCTGTCATCTTTCTTTGGTGCTTGACACTTATTCTGGTAATGACCCTTTTTCCCGCAGTTCCAGCATTCAATGGAGCTCTTGTCCTTCATCGACTTTCTGTTTCTCGACTTCGATCTACCCCGATTCGAATTCGACTTTTTCTTATCCGATCTGCCTCTGATTTCTATACTCAGAACTGAGCTTGCACAATTTCCCGACGAGTTGCCTGATTCTCTCCTGCGAATTTCTTTGCTAACTATGAGATCTCTAACTTCGCCAAACTGCAACTTTACCCTTCCCGCGGAGGCACTAACAGCCATTACTGTCCCACTCCAACTCTCAGGTAAATAAGACAACAAAATTAGGGCTTTAATTTTGTCATCAAACTCGATATTCACCGAACTCAGTTGTTGTGCAAATTAAACTGAATTCGTTCAGATGATCAGACGCCGTAGTTGTCTCTGTCATCTAAAGATGAAACAGACGACGCATTAGATTTACTTTGTTGGCTGCTGATGGCTTCTCGAACATATCTGCCAGAACCTTCAAAACACCCTTCGTAGTCGTTTCTTTTACAGTGTGAAACGCCACATTTTGCAACAACGATAACCTCACCGTGCTCATCGCCTTCCTGTCCAGAACCTTCCAGACGTCATCTTTCATGTCTGCCGGTTTATCATTCAGAGGTTTCCAAAGATCCTTGTTGTACAAGTAATCCTCAATCTGCATCCTTCAAAACCCGTAATCAGACCCATCAAACTTCTCGATTGATTTCCATGCTTCCATCGTAACTGCTCCCACTAAACCTGATGCTCTTGATACCATTTGTTGCGCAGCAATACGATAAACAAAAAACTATACAAGAACGAAAAGCAAGAAAGACACGTTCATTATTTACCCAGTTCGTTGTCTACATTATTTACAATTACAAGAGATGCTATTTATAATAAGGACACATTCCTAATATTAAGAAACTCCTTATAATAGGCAACTCATAATTATAGAATTACTCAAACTCTGCAATTCCCAGGAAACTAAGTCTCTACAACTCTCAGTTAAACTAGGAAACTTTGGTAATTCAGGTTCCACAAAACCTAACAATGCATTAGAATCTCCACATTGGTATGATATTGTCCACTTTGGGCACAAGCCCTCATTGTTTTGTTTTTGGAGTCCAACTCTCCAAAAGGCCTCATACCAATTGAGATGTCTCTAATCCTATAAACCCAGTTCAACTTCCTCATCTTTCAGGTGTGGAACTCTTGTTTGCCCCAGCATAATCCACTTGGAGAGATTCAGGTAGAATTCCATAATAATCTCAGGAGCATAATAATTCACCTCCATCACAGATTGATGGATTCCTCTTGCCTAAAGCAAGTCAATCACTTTGTGTTATTTGAAACTGGTCATCTCAATTGCCCTTTCAAGGTAGATCTCCCTATTCTTGAAGGCACCCAACTTCTTCTCCAATCCCTTAGACAGTTAGTAGAGTGAGTAGAAATCGTCCTCAACTTCAGGATAAGCCACCCAGAAACCATCTGAGTATTCTCTTTATCTGATGTTGCCCTAACATCACCAGCAACATCCTGATCCTCCTTCAATTATCCGCTTCTTTCTCCTCTTTCTCTTCTTCCTCAACATCCACAAACTCAATTTTCTCTTCCATAACTTTCTTCCCTTTCCTCTTTCTCTCAGCAGTAGCAGCGACATCTGATTTCTTCTCTTCTTTAGCATTTTTCTTTGCTTCAGCAGCTTTCTTCTCAGCTAGCCTCTCTACTAGCCTCTTTCTAGCCTCAACATGCCTCTTAGCCACTTTAAACATTGGACTATCACCAACACTGCTCCCAACAACAACCTTGCCCTTCCTCTGAGCTCTAATCCACTATGTCACTAGATCATCTACAGACTCTGAACCCTTCCCCTTAACAGATACATCAACATTAATCTCAGGGTTAGAGTCAGTCATTACCTTAATTTCAGGTTCATTGATACTGAAGTGGTGGTCTTAGTTATTAGTGCAACATTTGAAGTCAATTCTCCATGTTTTGATTTCTTTCCTCGTCAAACGTAAGCAATTGGCTTTCTTTTTGCAGCACTTTGAGCATCATCAGATTTTGCAGCTTCATCTGGAGTGTAAGAGCGAGTGCGCGTGGCTGTGGACTCACTGTTCAGAGCAACATCTGCAAGAGTTTCCATTGGAGACTTGCTCGCCATTGTTAGTAAGAGAGATTTGCAAAGAAAAATTGAGAGTATAAGAAATGAAATTTTTAGCACAAATAAGGAATTTAGGGCCTATGATTCCTAATATGATCGTGAGTAGTGGAGAGAGAATGAATGTTAGTGGGAAGTTAATGGTCGTTATCAATTAAATTCATCCCACAATGTTTTCCCGCGTACACGTGTCAATGTTTAGCTAACAAGTAACCAGAGCGGTTGTAAAAAAATTGAAAACTTATAAGTTACTATTTTCAGAGTTGGCCTAAGACTGTACACAATGTTGGGATAACATGCAATAACATTCAAACCAGAAGCTGGAGGTACAGGGCTTCACCAAGGCAAATTCATGTGAGAGCTTGAGATACATCCAAAATTACATCTGAAACTCAAACCACAGACATAATGTTCAGATCAAAATCATGAATAAGCAACATAAATAACATGAAACACACAGAGATAAGCAGTTATGAATTCAGAAAATAACTCACTTCCACAGCATAGAAAGTCACAAGAAAGTGTGTCACCTGCAGTATGTCACCCAAAGTGTATACCTCAACACATGAATTATACTGCCCCTAAGCCCAAATCGACACAACTCAACAACAAGAAGGAAAACAATGCAGTTCTAACATGAATGCAATAATGTAATGTCAAGTTGGAAGATGGTAAACACTTATGAAGAACTTCTCAAACCAGCAACAGTTCACATCTCATCAAATCTTTATTATTTCACATCTTCTGAACAAAAACTTAAGGTTTCTTAAAAAAGGATAATGTCACTACTGAATGAGGGCAACACAAGACTCCACACACCCCAGTAACAACATTACCAGAAGCAAGTTAGGCAAGTACAAAGGCCTTGAATGTTGGCAATTCATTCATCATGCACCCCAACACCACAACTCCTTATGCATACTTGTTTACCAACCTGCATTCAAGAGAATTCACCAAGTGATCAGTGCTACTAAGTGTAAGAAATCGAAACCCCAAACACCCTAGTAGAAAGGATAACCATCATGTGCCCCTTGGCAAAAAACAGAAAAATGTAAATAAGCACAACTGAATAACATTGAAGCTGTCAACATCATGAACCCCAACTTCTCCACATATTCTTTAAACCTTTCATATGAATAAAACACAACTCAATAGACATCAAAATAGTGAGCTTTGTGTACCCTAGCTTCTCCATATGTTAGGTTAACAACCTCAGACAAACAGAAGAATTTTATTAGTTTTCAAAACAAAGATGTGAAACTGATAACTAGAAAAGTTGTTCGTCACAGAGTTCAACCACACAGACCAAAAAGGACAAAACAAGGATTAATGAGACTCACAAAAAGATAAAATAACACAAAGAAAAATAACATAATTACTAACTACACCACAACCAATAAACCAGTGCTAGACAGCGGTGTTATGTCAACACTGGTGACTCAACATTTTCACATAATGCACATGCCAAGAGATTTCCTCTAACTGAAGAATATCTCACTATCCAAAGGTTTTGTAAACATATCAGCAAGCTCATTAGTTGTCTCAATATGCTCAATGTTCATCATCTTGTCCTCTACCATATCTCTCAAGAAATGATGCTTAATGTCTATATGTTTGGTTCTAGAATGCTGAACATGATTCTTTGAGATACTAATGGCACTAAGATTGTCACAAAATATGAGTAGAGTATCACTATCTAACCCATAGTCAGACAACATGTGTTTGAGCCATACAAGCTAGGTCACACAACTGCCTGCAGCTACATATTTAGATTTAGCCGTAGATAATGAAACACAGTTATGTTTCTTGCTATACCATGAAACCAAATGATTACCCAAATAGAAACAGCATCCACTTGTGGATTTCCTGTCATCTACATCACCTACCCAATCAAAATCACTGAAACCAACAAGATTAGTGTTTGTGCCATAAGAATATCAAATGCCTAAAGGTGAAGTTCCAGATATATATTTTACAATTCTCTTCACAGCAATCAAGTGAGATTGTCTTAGATCAGCTTGATACCTAGCACAAACACACATTGAAAACATAATGTCAGGTCTAGATGCCAAAAGATACAGCAAACTACCAATCATAGATCTGTACAATATTGGGTCAACATTGCAGCTAGTGCCATCTTTTGTAACCTTCACTGAAGAGGACATTGGAGTTTTGCAAGGCTTTGACTCTTGTAGCTCAAATCTCTTCACCAGATTCCTTGCATACTTCTCCTGATTCAGGAAGATGACATTCTCCATCTGCTTCACTTGTAGGCCAAGAAAGAAGTTAAGTTCACCTATCATGCTCATCTCAAAGGTTCCTTTCATGGATTCAACAAACATATCTAGAGAAGACTTGTTAGTGGATCCAAAAACAATGTCATCAACATAACCTTGAGCAATACAAATATCACTGTTCTTTCTTAGAACAAACAAGGTTCTATCACCGTCACCCCTAATGAATCCAAGACTTGACAAAAAATCTGTTAATCTTTCATACCATGCTCTAGAAGCTTATTTTAGACCATACAATGCTTTCTCAAGTTTATACACATGCTTAGGATGTTTAGGATCAACAAACCCCTTAGGTTGTTCAACAAATACTTCCCTATCAATTAAACTATTAAGGAAGACACCTTTTACATCTATTTGGTAGAGCTTAATCTTGAGACAACATGCAATAGTTAGGAGTAATCTAATAGATTCCATTCTAGCTACAAGAGCAAATGTCTCATCAAAGTCTATTCCTTCTACCTGAGTATAACCTTGTGCAACTAACCTAGCTCTATTCCTCACAATCACACCATTCTCATCAGTTTTATTCTTGTAAATTCATTTTGCTCCTATAATATTCACATTATAAGGCCTAAGTACAGGGTTCCAAAAATTATTTTTGGTGAATTGTAAAAGTTCATCTTGCATAGCATTGATCCAGTGATTATCCTTAAGAGCTTCATTCATATTCTTAGGTTCAATGGAAGACATAAAACAAGAAGGATTATCAACAGTACATGTGATAGACATACAAACACACAACCTCACCATATCATTGTAATTTACCCTTTCTTTGTTGCGTGTTTTCATCCTTTCTATAATTTGACCAATTACTTAACTGGTTGGATGTTCCCTCTGAATTCTGGCAGGGGGATTATTTCTAGGTTCATGAATTGTTTATTCATCAGAATCATATTGTGCAGATGTTGGCCTAACATTAGATCTCTCTGGAGTTAAGTCAACATTTGTTCCAGTCTCAAATTCACCTTATGTGTTCAATGTTGGGTCCAATGTTGGAGCAACATTAGAAACAGTCTCTTTCTCAATACCTGCATCAATGGTCAAATCATCAAAAACCACATTAACTAATACTTGAATAGTATGCAACCTTGGATTGTAAACCCTAAAAGCAGCACTATTAGGAGAATAACCAACAAATATACACTTTTCACTTTTTGGATCAGACTTACTCAATTAATCTCTATCTTTTAACAAATAGCAGTCAATTCCAAACTCATGAAAATGTGCAACATTTTCTTTCAAACCTTTCAAGATTTCATAAGGTGTCATAGTAGTACCTGGTCTAAGGTAAACTCTATTACTAATATGACATGCAGTATTCAAAGCTTCAGCCAAGAGTTTCTTAGACAGATTTCTAGCATTTAACATCACTCTAGACATCTCTTGAAGTGTTCTATTCTTCCTCTCAGCAATGCCATTCTGCTGAGGTGTCTTAAGTGCAAAGAACACATGGAAAATACCCGTAGTTTCACAAAATTCAGCAAAGCTTACATTCTCAAACGCTTTTTCATGATCAGACCTAATTTTTCCTACAGAAGTGCCATAAAGATTCTTAATGCTAGCATGTAAAATCTTGAATGTGTTGAATGCTTCTGAATTTTCTTTCAAAATTTTAACCCCATGTATATCTATAGTAATCATCAACAAGGAAAAAAGCATACTTCTTATCATTCAGGCTAAAAACCTCAATAGGACCTATAAGATCCATATGTAGCAGTTCAAAACGCTTGTTAGTTCTAGGAGTAGTACTCTGTACCTGGAGTCGTGTATGAACAACTTTGGTTTGTTTACCTTTCAAGTAGTCTCCACAAACAATTTTACCTAGACTAGTCAACTTATGCATACCTCTTACAGCTTATAACTTATGTAGTTTCTCCAGATTTCTATAGTGTACATGTCCTAACTTCTTGTGCCATATGACAAATTCATCCACCTTGGCATGGTAGCATTATGCTTCATCTTGAGCAAGATAGCAGTTGTCCTTTGATTTTGCGCCTGTCATGACACATACATTGTCACTATTAAACACATCACATGAACTTTTATCAAAAGTAACCATCAAATTATCATCACAAAGTTGACTAATGCTAATTCAATTTGTTTTCAATCCATCAACCAACAACACATCCTTGAGAGGTGGAAACCCTTCAACATTCAGTACTCATTTTCCAATGATTTTCCCTTTAGTGCCTTCTCCATAGGTGACTGTTCCAACAGTCAAAGAGAGCACATATTTCCGATTGTCAATGTTTCCAGTCATGTGCTTTGAGCATCCACTGTCAAAATACAACTTACCTGCAAGGTTAGAGTAAACAGCAACAATTTTATTCTTGGGAGTTTTTAACTTTTCAATCCAAGTTCTACTTTCTGTTCTGTAGCTTTGTCACCTAATGTTGGGATAACATTGATATCAGAGGTTTTTCTAACATTGGTACTGCTCTTAATAATTGTTTTCTTTTCAATCACAATTTTATATTTCTTGCAATAAGGCTTAATGTGACCTGGTCAAAAACAATATTGACAGATATAAGTAGGTCTTTTCACACTATTGGTAGGAATTTCACAACTCAAGCTTTCACTTTCCTTGATAAGACCAGCTTTCACATAGGCAGAATTAGCAGCTTTAGAGGAAGGTTTTTCAACATAACTCAAACCAGTTGTTCCTTGATTTCCAAAACTCAGAACTTCATCAGTTTAGATGTACCTGAGCTCCACTTGGCAATGTTTTGTTCAGCTTTTTCAAATTTTATCTTAACCTCCTTCGGTTCAGCCTCAGTCTTGTCAAGGTCTTTCTCATACAGTTCCAGCATCTCCTTCATTCCACCAATCTCTTCCTTTAGACTTTTGTTGCTCTTGATGAGTTTGTGATTCTCAAGTAGCAATTTGTAATAGGTAGACTTCAGATCTTCAATGATTTCCTCCTGGGACATTTCACCTTCAAAGAAATATTCTTCACCTAGATCCACTGAGCCATGAAAACAATCAAAGTTAGATTCATCATTATCAGACTCAAGATCAGAATTAATATTAGAACTATATTCATTCCAATCTCCAAAGAAAATCTCATGTTCTGATGTTGGATCATGAATGTTGGGATAACATTGAGATCCGAGGCAGTTCTGGGAGTCTTCTTTTGTCCAGTCAATCTGAGTGAGCAACGCAGCAGTGTGAATCTCTTCTGATTGTTCTTCAGCTTATCCAGAACTAAAGTCATCTTCATTAAAGTGCTCTACAAAAACCCAATGAGAATTTCCTCTTTTCGAAGAGTGTTACCATATTCATTGGACATGTGACCAAACCATTTACGTTCATAACATTGAACATCTTTTAACTTATCAGCCTCTAGAGGAATAGATTTAGATGCCATGTACCTTACAAATTTAGGAGGTAATTTCTTATAACCAGGGGAAGTATTACTAAGATTCTTGTATTTAGATTTTCCTTTAAAGTTAAACTTATTAAATTTCTTAGTAATGTTACCATAGCTTGAAGAAATTAATTCACACTCATCGTCACTTTCATTCATTTTAAGACTTGATCCTCTTAAAGCAATAACCCTGTGTTTACTTGATTGTGAAGCCAATTCCATCTCAAATTCTCTAAGAGTATTCATCAAAACTTGAAATTGCAGATTAGCAAGGTTCCTATATTCTCCCATTTCAATTTTCTTGAGAGTAAATTTAGATGACAGTGTTCTCATTGATTTATAAACCATCTCTTGATTAGTCATGGCAAATCCTATATTTTCACATTGTTTAGCAATGTCAAGAATTTTCTCAAAATAACTGTCAACACTTTCATCCGCACCCATCTCAAGTTTTTCAAATTGCTGAAGAAGTTGTCCATGTTTAGCATCTTTAACAGCAGAATCTCCTTCACAATGTAATTCAAGCATATCCCAAGCATGTTTGGATTTAGTACAATTCTGAATTAACTTGAACATGTGATGATTAATCCAACTAAAAATAGCATTGACAGCTTTTTCATTGAGTTATAGAGACTTACCTCGACTGTTGTCCATTCTGCTTCTGGTTTTGGCACTAGATCACCTTCACCATCTCTTGGTAATGTAGGAAGAGAGTATCCATTAATCACAGATTGCCAGTCTCTAATGCCAATGGCTTTGATGTGAGATCTGATCCTGATCTTTCAATATGCATAATTCGAGACATCCAAAACTGGTATCATTTTGGTATTAGGATTGACACTTTCCATTGTGTTGTATCACATCCAAGCCACCAGTGTAGTCGGTGTTTGGCTCTGACGCCAATTGAAATTGTAGGACCAGGATTGACACAACAACGTTCAGAGTTAAGTTAGAGTTGCCTTAACTTTTTCACAATGATCTTCTTGATTAGAGTATATATGCAGCGGAATTAAAACACAAGAACATAAAGTTTTTAGAAGTTTTCAATATTATTAACAACTTCCTAGACTTAAGCGAAATAACCATAAACAGTTTTATCAAAAACGTTCCTCAGAACAATTCACTCATGCTCTTTGTTGATCGGACTCAACGAAGCAGACAATCACTAACTTCTTAAATCTAAGAACTTGACTCAATTAGCTAATACAAAAACTTCGCAAAGTAAGACAAAACAATACAACTCGTAGATTTTAATCTCTAATATTATTTAGCACTATTGTCTTGTGTTTGTCTTGATGAACTTCACACCTATAAATAGGTTTCTTGAAACTTGCACTCCAAGGTGTGTTGTTCACAATTTTAGTAACTCTTGTTGTTTCCTTGTTGAATTAGACTTCCTTGTGAACTCGGTCTCTTTCTTGAATAATTGTTCCATTTATTAGAGTTCTAATAAGGTAATACATCTTCTTCAATTCTGAGTAAATCATGGAAAAAATCCTAGTTGCAGTAGAACTCCAATTTGTTTCCTTTTTATGAAACTGTGTTGTTGACTTTTTTTCTCAACTTGAATTGTGGAAACTTCAAGTAAGGAATCTTCCAAAGCCTTTTCTTATGATTAAGATGTGTTCCTGGACATAATCATAAGCAACTAAAACCGTGAAACTTGATTAATTAGTGAATAAAAGCAAAACCAAAATAAAGCAGTTTAAACACAGATTGATCGCAGGTCTTCTGGTTTCAATGTTATCATCGATGTTGTCCCAACATCTCATAACATTGTTTTCATAATACCTTGTACTTTTAAAGCATCTTGAGACCCATGCCTGATAAGCAGGATGATTGTTAACACTTTTGAGATGTCTCCACTAAACCAAATAATTTTACCTACTAGATTGGTTTAACTGAAAGTGTCATATTTAAATTTAAGGACAGAATGTAAAATATGCCATCTAACTCTTCACTTTTGATGAAAATGCACTATATGTTTTCGGGCCGAGTTTAGTCCTCCGTAACTTTTCATTTTTTTTGCAAAAAAATGCACGATTCACCCTTAATCGTGCTTTCTACATGCGTTGATGCCAACTCACAAAATCATTTGTCCAATTGGACAAAGTCGCCCTCCACGTCATTATATTAACCCCAAAAAATGTATCATTGGTTAGATTTTTTTTCTTCAATTCGATATTTGGTCAGATGTTTTTCTAAATGGGGGTATATTAGAGTAAAAAATATTTTTGAGGGTTAAAATTATGACTTGGTGGGCGACTTTGTCCAAGTGGACAAACGTTTGTATGACTTGGCGTCCATGCATGCAGAAAGCCCGATTGAGGGTGAAAATGGCATTTTTGCGCGAATATATAAAAAGTTACAGGAGACTAAACTGGAGAAAAATAATATGGGGCATTTCATCAAAAGTGAAAAATTAAAGAGCATTTTTATCATTTTGTCCTAAATTTAATAAGTCTTCTCAAGATGGCAACTTCATTAGTTTAAGATTAGCAGTGTAGTTTCATGGAAAATACGAGAGTAAATTTTCCTAGTCTCTAGTCTTAAGGTAGTCTTGGTACTTTTTCTTGCAAACCAAATTCCACGTTATCCATGCCATTTTCTTCTTTTCCTCGCCACCTCCCATAGGAACCTCTTTTTAGCCTAATCAACTCCCAATTTTAAAAAGAAGTACTGGATGTTTTGAATGAATCACTTATTCTGGCGAAGGTATTTAGAAAGAATGGTTTGTATTCTCTACGTGGAGAAGTACTCATGGTTAGCTACAACAACCTCAAGCAACCTCAAATCCAAGTTAGACAAAGCCTGAACTTTGGCATATGAGGTTAGCACATGTGACCAAGAGAAGACTAGTTGAGCTAAGTAGGCAAGTAGGCTTGCTTGGAGCTGACGAGCTTGAAAAACTTAAGCTTTTTGAAATTTGTGTTTATGGTAAAAATTGTAGATTGAAGTTTACCGGTTGAATGAGTTGGACTGAAGAAACTCTTGATTTCATCCATATTGATCTTTTGGGTTCTTCAACAATAACCTCACGTTATGGTGTTAGATACTGCTTGTGTTTTATTGATGATTACTAAAAAAGTTATGGGTTTACATAAAGAACAAAAAGGATGAGTGTTTTGAAACATTCAAATCTTTGAAGAATCTGGTTGAAAATCAAAATGACATTAAGGTAAAGAGGCTAATTAGTATAAAAACTTATACGCTGATCAATTCAATGTTTTTTGCGAACAAGATGGGATTGCAAGGCACAGAACACTAGCTGGAACTTCACAACAAAATGAACTAGCTAAAAGGCTAAACAAAATCATACTTGAAATAGTAAGGCACATGCTTCATAGTGATGCACTACCTAAGGTGTTATGTGCAGAAGTTGTTATTCCAGATGCTCATCTAATCACAGATGTACCCTATAGCTCTTGATTTAAAAACACCAGAAATTTGGCCCGAACATGCACCAAACTTGGATAATTTGAGAGTGTTGTTGCCTATGCACATGTGAAACAAGATACACTTTAGCCATGAGCTCTAAAGCGCATGTTCATTAGTTACCTTGAAGGAGTAAAAGAGTACAAGTTGTGGTGCCTAAAATTTAAGCATAAAAGGTGCATGTAGTCTTCAATAAGTCTGAAATAGCTCACAAAATAAAGGATTATGAGATTCAGCAAAAAACAAAAATACTCTTGACAGCCATGGGAATTTTCATATTAAGGTGGAGTCAAAAGACAAACCAAGAGCACCTTAAAGATATTATTATACATGCTAACTAGCATAGTCACTGGTCGTGGCTAGTGATGTGCTTGAAGATGACTCAAAGAACTTTTAATCAACATTCACAATTAATGATAAAGACAACATGCTAGAGGCCATGAATGAAAAAATGAGATCCCTTAAAGTGAATAAAACATAGAACTTGATAAAGAAACCTGGAGGGTAAAGAATGATCATTTTTAATTAGATTTGCAAGAAAGAAACAAGGAATATCAAGGGTGAAAGTTAGCAGATTTAAAGCTATATTTGCTAAACATGGCTTTACAAAAATGGGTTCAAAGACCACAATGGTGTCTTCTCACTACTGGTAAAGAACATGGTAATAACCATATTATCATATATGGTAGCACATTATGACTTAGAACTTAAGCGAATGGATGTGAAGATAACATTCTTGTATAGAGAACATGACGAGAATATTTTAATGAATCAACCTGAAAGATTCAAAGTCATGGGTAAGAAGGATTATGCCTGCAAGCTGAATGATTCGCTTTATGGTTTAAAGAAATCATTCAGGCCATGGAAACATAGGTTTCATGAGTTTATGACTCATGTTAAGACCAACATAAGCAGGTTTGATAATTGTGTCTACTTCTAGTACACACGTGATAAAGTGTTTGCTATATTGTTGTTGTATGTGGATGATAAACTCATAGTCAGTTAAAGCAAGGACAAAATTGCAGAAATAAAGCACCTATTGAAAGGACAATTTGAGATGAAGGATCTTGGATCAGCTACTAGGATTTTAGGTATGAAAATCAAGAGGAATATAGCTAAAATACTTCTATAAATGTCATAAATAAAAATTCCTAAGAAATATTCTTGATAAGTTTGGTTTATCGAAGATGCAAAAGCAATGACCACACCATTATCTAAACAGTTCAGATTAAAAAATGTGATGTCATTTAAGACTAAGTGGAGAAAGTGTTCATGAATACAGTTACATATGCCAATGTAGAGGGATCAACGATGTATGGCATGGTCTGCACAAGGCATGATTTAGCTTACTCCATCAGTATAGCTTGTAGATTTATTGAAAATCCATGGAAGATGAGCTACCAAACTCTTAAGTAGATACTTAGATGCAAAAAAGAAACATTAAATTAGGATGGAGCTGGAAATCAAGGTGTAAGGTTCAATAGGATTGAAGGCAAGGTCTTTGCCTGGTTATATATGTTCATTGTATTTGGTACAACTATTGGCTGGAAAGCCAATCTTTAGAAAGTAGCACATGTATCAACAACCAAGGTAGAGTAGATTGCTTTGGCATAAGCAATTAAGGAAGCTTAGTGGCTAAAGGGGATAGCTATGGAGTTAAATCTTTAGGAACAAGTTATCACAGTTCATTCTATCAACCATAGTGCAATACATTTGACAAAAAGTCAAATGTATAATGAATGAACAAAGCAAGTAGACATTAAGCTACATTTTGTCAAGGAAGCGGTTGATAAAGGACGTGTCGATGTAAAAAAGATCTCCATTGATCACAC
This sequence comes from Linaria vulgaris, assembly GCA_948329865.1. NCBI lineage: Eukaryota > Viridiplantae > Streptophyta > Magnoliopsida > Lamiales > Plantaginaceae > Linaria > Linaria vulgaris. The sequence continues at coordinate 48,766,034 of OX415251.1, read as the reverse complement.
TTGTTGTTTGAACCTGATTCAGCTGAAAAGCACTTAGCCAAGAGCGACATGGAATGGATTCTGGTTATTCAGTTGTTGAAGTTTGTCAACTAAGGTGAAAAATCGTTGAAGTTGGTTTTAACAGCTTGGAGGGTAGTCTGGTCTTTTTAGACTGTCTGTTAAGTTAGTTAAATTGAGTGCACGTTAACATTAAATGGCGCAAGGCTTAGGATAACTTAGTCTAATTAGTTTGTTAGCTTCTATCTGTGTTTATAAAATGGGAAAGAATTATTTTTGTTCCCTTATTGTGGCATAGTTCTCATAATATGGTATTGTCCACATTTAGTCAATTATTGTGGCTTTTTGTACAATTTTAGTCCCAAGTTTAGCATTTTGCCCCTAAGTTATTTTTGTTAGCTAAAAACACCCCTATATGTTATTTCTAATTGGTAAAAAGCCATGTGTGTTATATATTTTCCAAAAATTATATTTTCACCTAAAACAAGCAACAAAAAAAATTATTATAAATATTTATATTCAAATTTCTAAAAAGAAAAAAAGACTCAATTAATAAGATAATTAAAAAAAATCTTCTCCCTCCCCACCCAACCCCACCACCACCGCCATTGCCCAATTTGTTTTTGTTCTTTTTTTTCATTTTTGGTTTAATTTATGATTTTTCACAAAAAAAAGGTTATTTCATGTCAAAAATTTAAAATGAATAAAAGACCTAATTATAATGAAATAATTCAAAATTTTAAAAAGAAAACCTTCTCCCTCTCTCTCCACCCGCCCATTCCCCTCCCCCGCCACCACCACCACCCAAATATTTTTTTTTTTTATTTTTTTCCTTTCAACCTATCCATAAAATAAGCCAAATTAAGGTCCTCTGGCACAAATTATTTCGTCAATAATTAAGCTTCGAAGTGGCACGTGAGGTGGTGGTTGGTCACCGAGGACCTAGAGAAGACTTCTCGATTTCTTAGTTCTTTTTCTCTCATTTTTTTAATTTTTTATGTTAAGCACTTCAAATAAATTAAATTAATAAGTAATTAAAAAATTGAGTTACTTAAAATAAGGGTGCATAAATCAGAATTTTTTACATGAAATAAATAAGTTTCTTTTTTAGTGAAAAATCATAGATTGGACCGAAAAATGAACAAGAAAAAAACAAATTGGGTGGTGGCGGTGGTGGTGGAGTTTGGGTGGGGGAGAAGATTTTTTATATTATTTTTTAATAATTGGGTCTTTGTAAAAAAAAAGTTAAATATAAGTATTTATAATAATTAAAAAATTTAACATTGTAACTTAGGTGATTTTTTATTTTTTAGCTTTTTAGGTGAAAATGTAATTTAAGAGGATATAACACACAAGGGCTTTTACTAATTAGAAATAACACAATGGGGTAGTTTTTGCTATTAAAAATAACTTAGGGGGCAAAAAGCTAATTGTGGGACCAAAATTGAACAAAAAAGCCACAATAAGGACTAAATGTGGGCAGTGCCACATTATGAGAGAAAATCGTAACTATGCCATAATAAGGGACCAAAAGTTATTTGTTTTCCTCATAAAACAACTCTGGATTTTGTTTAGATTAATTCACTACTTCGAATTCTTTTATTCTTGTAAACTCAAACTGAAATAAAATTTGTACTTCCTTGAATGCAGGCGAGATCGTAGTTTTAATCTTGATACACACCAAGTAAACGGATTGTTGTTTGTGCGTGCATTGCATTTGATTTATCTTCTTTGATTTCTAATTTCTATCCTGAATCAGCACAAATATAATCAGTTCATTGTCGCTCAAGGATCAGTTGTTTGGATTACAGTTAGAATCATTAGTTGTTAGTTCACCGAAGTAACTCGACCATTTCCTCTGCATGCTGCATTAATTAGTGTTTTCTAATAATGTTTAATTAAAGTCTACCATAACTTGCTGCAGAGATATTTGATTGTTTCAAAAACGCGAAGGGTGAGTTCAAGTCGAGTCTTGAGAATGACACAAAGGGACTGCTTCAATTATATGAAGCTTCTCACTTCCTGACAAAAGGCGAGAATACCTGGGAGATGGCAATGGAATTCGCCACTCGTGTTTTGAAAAACAATCTTGATAACTATCATGATTCGGGTTTTGGTCAGATTCTGGAGGATCCAAATCTTTTATTGATGGTGCGGTCAGCTTTAGAACTCCCGCTGCACTGGAGGGTCCAAAGGCCAAATGCAAGATGGTTCATTAATGCATATGAAAACAGACCTGGCAAGAATCATGTTGTGCTCGAGTTTGCAAAGCTAGACTTCAATATCATTCAGGTCGCACACAAAGAAGAATTAAAACATGTCTCAAGGTAATTACTGATCTACCTTAAAATGATTTAGCTACTTAATGATTAAGAGAGTTTTAGCACAACACTCTGTGTTATGTAAAATAGACACATGATGCCTTGTAAAAAAAAAAGTCAAAATTCTCCAACATTGAAATCGACGTGTTTTTGTATGCGTAGCAAAATATCCTTTCCTATATTAAAATTTTAGGGAGTAATATGAAACTATTTGAAATTAGGAGGTTGTTTGCTTCTCTTCCTTTTACATGGAGCTAATCAATGTCGTTTTACCCCCATTTGTTATGCAAAATAGGCATATTACTACCTTGTAGAAAAGAAGTGGGCAAATTACCTTTGTGTAAAGTTATGTGAGGAATAGTACGCTATAGTGAAACAAAAAATAGAGAGAATTACACTATGTGTTAATAAATTGGGTGTATTACCATTTGATGGCATAAAAAATAGGGAAATTGTTGCATGTAAGTACGCTTGTATATATTTGGTGATTTTAGAAGAAAAAAAATAAGAGGTTAAATGTGTCTATTTAACATAACACAAGGCTGGAGGTATTTATTTTACCCATTTATTTCCCAAGGTTTTAACGTGCAGTATTCAACACACATAGAGTAATTTGTCTATTTATATTTTACAAAGGAGTTGCGTTGCCAAGAGTGTTGCGCCAAATACTTTTTTGCGGAAGGTCATGTGTCTATTTCACATACAAATGAAGTGATTTACCTAACTTTTTTATATATATATAGGAAGTTAGTTTGTATGTCACATATCACAGAATGTAAAATGTCACTAGCTTTAATTTAGATTATCATCTTATACCACATCATCATTTCTAAATTAATTCTATACAAGAATGTTATTATGTTACTTGTATATAATACAACATATAGGTGGTGGAAGAAAATTGGCCTCGCGGAAAACCTTCCATTTGCGAGGGATAGGTTGGTTGAATGCTACTTTTGGACTATCGGTGGGCTATTTGAGCCAAAATATGAGTATGGGCGCATAATGGGAACAAAGGTTAATGCCTTAATCACAGTTATTGACGACGTTTATGATGTCTATGGAACCTTGGAAGAACTACAACTCTTCACTGATGTGATCCAAAGGTTAGACATTGATTAATTAAAAGCAAAATAATTTATATTTAATACTTGTAATAACAGCAATTGAACGTTGTTGATAAGCCATAATTACGTTATGCGTCTATTTCTCAGATGGGATATTAAAGCAATCGATCAACTCCCAAAATATATGCAGCTATGTTTTTTAGCACTCAACAATTTCATTAATGATATGGCATATGATGTTCTCAAAGATCAAGGTTTTGTCATCATTCCTTATCTGAGAAAATCGGTGAGACTTAAAGAATCACTATCTTCAAAATATTTAGTATTTTAGAGTTGATTTAGTTTTCTTTCAAGATTGACCTTCACTTAATTATGCATATCTTTTGCCTGTGAAATATATTTTTTAGTGGACAGATTTGTGCACATCATACTTAAAAGAGGCCAAGTGGTATTTCCAGGCCTACATTCCATCAACAGAAGAATATATGGAGAATGCATGGGTTTCAATAAGTGGTCCCGTAATATTGACTCATAGTTTCTTTGCCGTGACAAATCCAATAGAAGAGGACGTTGTTCAGGACTTGTATAGATATCACGATATGGTTCGTTGGTCATCAATGATTTTACGGCTTGCAGATGATCTAGGAACAACACGGGTATGAAACCATACGTACGCGCACACACGTTTATAAGTTTATTAGCTTTTAAAGTATTTGTGCATGTAATGATTAGTAGTTTACCATTTGGAATAAAAAACATCCAACGCATACTTTTCGCAAACTCCATCTTAACATTTACAAAAGAGACTATTGCCCCTAACATATCCTAAAATGGCGAATTGCCCTTAACCAATTGTTCGTTTAGATCATTGGCAGAAAATATTCCTTAGAAGATGTCATATCATGGTTTCCACGTGTAAACTTAACGGTATTTTTGCTGAGGGATAATTCTATCAAACCCCCCCAAACAATGGTACCCTTTACCGGACGAGGTCAGAACTTTTATTTTAGCATCAGTGTCTCCTAAACTTTAGTCGTTTGTTCGAATTTCTCCATTTTCCAGTCTTTTGCAATTTTCCACCAAAAATCACCGAAGAAATTATTTAAAGTTTGACTAAAACCTTCATCTCGATGAGACGGTTCCAACGGTGGTGACGATGATGCAAAATTCAAAGTTATAAGATGGGAATTATAATTTAAGTGCAATACACATAAATTAAATTTCCCATGTATTTGCTTTGAATTTTGCGTCACCGTCACCACCATCGGAACCGTCTCATCGAGACGAAGGTTTTAGTCAAACTTTAAATAATTTCTTCGGTGATTTTTGGTGGAAAAATTGCAAAAAACTGGAAAATGGAGAAATTCGAACAAACGACTAAAGTTTAGGGGGCACTGATGCTAAAATAAAAGTTCTGACCTCGTCCGGTAAAATGTACCATAGTTTGGGGGGTTTGATAGAATTATCCCTTTTGCTGACCATACTATAGTTTGTACATTTTAAGAATTACGGGGTACGTAATTGGTACAGTTTTCAAAGATTAGAGACAGTTGGGCATCAATTGTCTGAAACTACCTTTCTTGGTTGAGGTTAATCCACAAATTTCTATTTTTCTTTGTTCAGATTGATAGTAGGTGTCCCCATATTGTGTGATTTTCTATGGAATTCATCAAGTTGGATTCATTTTCAAGAAGTTTGACGAAATTCAATGTGGACTATATAAGTACCCTAGTTCCCCCTCTTTGGTTGCCTAGAAATCTAATTGGCTAACTAAAACCATACATTCCCGCCTTCTCCCCTTTTAACATATTTTGAAATAATCGTGCAAATATGAGAGTTATAGTGTCTACAAAATAAACGAAATTGAATATAGGAAAAGAACCATTTTTCGTCATTGTATTTTATTGACTAGAGATTTGATTGGCTAACAAAATGAACCATGCTAACCTTACCTCATGAGTCACCTAAAAAGAAATTCTGATTTATTCCTTTTTTTTATTCCAAAAAATTGAAGCGTGGGCATTCTGCACGTTTTGAAATAGGCTGTGGGACAAGTTTCTCTCTTATGAAATCTACGTAGCTCTCTCTCTGTGTGTGTGGGAACCCATAGCCGCTACCCTTTGGGTGCGCACAAGGTAAACCAATAGTCTGAAACTTCGCCAACCGGGCAAACCACACTAGGCTAGTCATGTGTAACAAACACACACCTAGAAGACATAGAATCAAGTCGTTCTTTGTGAGATTTGAACTTGAGACCAAGGAGAGAAAGACCCTCCTCTTTAACCAACTAGGCAACTAAGCCACCCTTGCAACCAAGGAGATATACCATATATAATTCATTGTTTCTTACCCTATGATCACACATCCAACTTATTAGAGTTATAGCATATTTCTCAATGTTTGTTCACTTGACCTATTGGGTAATATATACTAGACTTATTTGATTGATTGCAACTTGCATCCGATTTTGTTACTAGTGTATCATGCTACAGTGTTTTAAGTGCATGTACATACTAATACATGTTAAGTCAAACATGAAGGCCACATTGACATTTATTGGTGCACTTGCACTGAGAGCATGGTAGCATAGATGTTCCCCGTAAGTGCATGTTTATGATGCGACTTGTTAGACTCGATGGTCTAAAACATTTTATTTTATTATGTGCAACTCAGGAAGAGATGGAACGAGGCGATGTATCAAAAATAGTTATGTGCTATATGAATGAAACTGGCGCTATTGAAAAAGATGCACAAGAGCATGTACGGTTTTTGATCCATGAAACATGGAAAATGATGAATAAAGAAAGACTAAACGTTGAATCTCTATTTCCACGGAGTTTTATAAGAAGTGCAGCAGATCTTGGTAGAATGGCACAATACATGTATCAATATGGTGATGGGCATGGAATTTCAAATCAGCAGACCTAATATCGTATTTCAAGCTTATTGTTTGAGCCTATTTCTTAGTCTCATTCTATACGCTAATATGCACACACTTCGTATCATAAACATTATGTATTCTTGATGTATTTTCCCCTACCCGACTCATATATGTTGTAGTAGATGTATTTTGGTAGTTGATGACAAAAAGTAGGCAAAACAATACCTCGAACGGGGCATATTCCAGCTAAAATGCGATTGGCCCCTTTATTGTATTTTCGGCCATTTTTTGCCGGAATATTTACCCTACACGACTCATATGTGTTGTACTAGATGTATTTTGTTAGTTTATGACAAAAAGTAGGGGAGAAAACACCTCGAACGGAGAATATTTCGTAAAAAACTCGTTGAAAACCCGGTCAGGGGGTAAATCGAACAGACGTGCATAGTTTAAGGGGGAAGACGCTTATTAATTTTGTTTAAGGGGCAAGTGGCAAAACCATGGATAGTTGAGGGGGCTTGATGCTTTTATCTCTTTTACTAATTAATTATGGAGTCTTAATTTAGTAGTGAACAATAAATCACGATGAAAAAAAATCATGGCGTTACACTCCAACTCCCTTAAAGGGATTTGGTCTCCAAATTCTCACCTTCATTGACGAATAGCTCTGCATGATGTCTACGCATCTCATCTTCATGCTCCCAGATGGCCTCTTCAAGCTTGTGGTTTCTTCATAACACCTTCACCAGAGGAACTTGCTTGGTACAAAGCTATTTTATACTTTGACCTAAGATTTGGATGGGTTGTTCCACATAGGACATATCCTCTTGAATGGGTAGCTCATCATACCGCAGAACATGAGAAGGGTCTGGTGATACTTTTTCAGTTGAGACACATGGAGGACGTTATGCTACCCCCCAAGGATCCACGGTAGGTGTAGTCGGTAAGCCACGACTCCAATCCTTGCAAACCCCTTTCTTAGGTTTACTTTCAAAAATACTTGGTCTCCCACCTGAAACTCCAAATCCTTTCGTCTAGCATCAACATAACTCTTTTCTTTATTATGTGATGCACGCATTCTTTGCTTAATCAGATGGATCTTGCCTATGGTATCTTGAATGAATTTAGGTTTAATTGCTCCAACACTCTCTTGGAGTTCTATTGTTCGATATTCATCCAGATCCCAGTGCAACAACGATCGATACTTCCGCTAACAACGATCCCAGTGCAACAACGATCGACACTTCTGCTAACCAAAGGGTTAAATAGAGATCAAGTTGAAAAGACATCGAAGGGAATGGGACTTAAGCCTATTGGAAATTAAAGTCTTATGAAGGAAAAAACAACCATGTTTGACTGGAGATCCCAAGATCTTGGTTCAATGGGACAACCAAATTGTAAGAACTTTGCACGGTCACTGTGGGGGTCAACCGTTGTCCATTTCTAGATGAAACAGTGACACCCGTAATGGAAAAGGTTAAGCATTATGCTTTTAATGATTCTTACGCGTCGGAAATCCTAGCGGAGTAATACGGGTTACTCTTAAAAAAGAAATCACCTATGTGAGAGAGAGGAGGGGCCGCCTCTGAGGAAAATTGTAGGGGCTTAATTTTCTGGAAAACTCTTGCAGAACCAGGCGTATGTCCAGGGCCAAAAATAGACATAAACCATGAGAACCGCAACGGTAAAAGGAATTATACATGTGTGAGATTTATGGAACGTTTGCACAAACGGCGGATAGTTCAATGACATCAAGTCACACTATCGGCTAGCAAAGAAAGTATTTCTAACGAGGGAAGGTTCAAGGGCGTGTCCTACCTATCCTATGCAGGCATAGTCCATAGTACTCCACCACCGAATGATGTATGCATGATCATTCAATTTCATTCATGTGGGGGATTATTGGAAAATTGATTAAATGAAATGGGTTTGTACAACTGACTTCGGGTCAGATTTTGAGCGGGTTCCACTTGTCGTAATGACGACTTCAAGATGGGAACGTGTTCTCCTATGTGAGAGCTTCGAAATGATATGTTGCACGCTCAAAATGGTACACGGGTAAATGAGAAATTGATGCTCAAAGATAGATGCACAAAGCTATGCATTCTTTTTGGGTTTATCAATAGCAATGCATTCTTAGCATGATAAGAATGTGTTGGCTAGTGTCTCCTCCCTCTCCTACGTGCGCGCAAGGGGGGGTGCAAATGCGAGCCAAAAATTAGTGCGACTAATGCGATTCGGGCTTGCGCACACGACGTACGCGCCGAATGTCGGTCTGTTTAGCATGTCGAGCTCCCGCTCGCGTGGGCCTTGTTTTTGCACCTTCAATATTTTTTATTTTTTTAGGTAACAGAATTAATTCAGATTCGGATAATATTTTTATATTAAATCCGAAGCATCAAAACGCGTCCAGACTCATCCGAAGATATTGTCTTATCTTAATTACGATCCCGTATTATCTTAATTAGAGATTTGCATATATCTAAAAGATCTCGTTCCTTGTTAATCAAGTCAGTCGACTATCTCCCTTATTAGTATAAATAGGGGTCGCTCCCCATAGGGTTTATATCAAACAAAAATTGCACTTTTGCATACACGAAAAGAAAAAAAATTCTAATCATTGTGTGGTGGTGGTAGTCTATTACTGTTCGAGTTCGCCGAATTGCTCTGCGAGTGCTAGCAGTCAATTATAACGGTCGTTGTATCCTGGGAAGAGTTAGTCCAACGATCTCAGCACGTGAAGAGGACTAAACTACTTTAAGGAAACCGAGAAGGAATCGACCACTTACTGCGATTATTTACAGTTTCTGCGTTACTTGTTATTTTGTTTACTTGCATGCCACTTTTAATACTGTTCATTATCTCCATTGTTTCTAACAGTTACAATATCTGGATATTGAATCATCAATGTAATTAGTTGACATAACATGCAATTGCGTATAAAACTTGACAGGTAATTAGATCCATTATAAACTTTCAAGTAATCAATATTTTTCTAAAATTAGTTTTGAGTGACAAACGAATAATGCCATTTAATAGCACTAATCGGCTTCGCGGACTATGCAAGATATGTTGCAGTCCCGACAATCAGAATCTTTTGAGAACATGCAATTGCGTTCGGATGCTTACAAAAAATATATGTTTCGTAAAAAAGAAGTGATCATAATGTGATCTTAATTACAAACTCACTTTCTATAATTTACGGTACGTATAGATGTATGTAAAATTAACCAAAAATACTTGCTGCTAGCTAGCTTGAGTCAGTACTAATTAAGATGCGTCCAGTGGTTGATATATGATTATATATAGTCCTCTAACTCTAAATTGGACTCGCTGAGGAAACACAAGCTGTATACCCCCAACGTTATTAAAGAATTAAGGAAAATGCTTTCTTTGCAGCTATTCGCTTGTCCAAATATTAACACCAACCAAATCTCTTCGCTCCACAGACTGAATATTAACACTGTCTTCACTTGCTCACTTCACTGCCAAAAGCCGAACGAAACGAACAAATATTTCTAGTAATCCTTCACGATTTTCTCGGCGTTTCAGGTTTGGTTTGGCATCAACAGCTTCATATGATTCAGCTATAAGTACTTCTGGATTTGATGACGATGAAGAGGAGAAATGTAGTGCAGTCCAGTTGGCGGCAGGCCTACAACCCGAACACATGCCCAAACATATCTCCGTTGTGATGGATGGTCACAGAAGGTGGGCTGAAAATAGAATGGTGCCTATCGAAGACGCCCATAGGGCTGAGATAAAAAATGTCAAGAAACTTGTTATGTCTTGTATGAAACTTGGCATCAATGTGCTCTCCCTCTTTGCGATGTCTACTGAAAATTATAAAACTCGATCCAAAGTAAGTGAAGATCACATACACAACTTAAATAATTACATGGTACTAGATCCGACATCTTTCTTAATTCTCTTTGTTGATGCATGCCAATGTGTGATATCTGTATACAGGAGGAGATCGACTCGTTGGTGATAAATTCTTCAGTGATGGCGTTGGATATGCAAGACCTAATACGGTAATAACTAATGATTACCAGCTGTTACACAGAGGAAATGCTGTAGAGTCCATTTTGGCTTTTATATATGACCTGCTTATTGTTTACTTATAATTCATTTATCTATCAAAACAAAAAATATATCAATTGCAGTCCTGTAGAATTATCAACGAAGCTTTCCTAATCATTAGCAACAAGCAATATAAACTTTTCATGGTTCCAGTTGTTTTATTTATTATAAATAAGGATGAATAATTAAGTTTGTCCCTTAACTTTTTATTTTTAAAAGTTAATATGTCATTTCTTCGGGTCTTGTTTTTATGCCCTATATCTTTTAAAAAGTCTACTAAAAATGTCCTCGGCCCTTATTCGGGCCAAAATTGCCTACGTGGCGGTACAAAATTTTACTTTGCACCCCAAGATAAATTGTATTTTGTATCCCAAAATATTTTAGGGTGCAAAGTGCAATTTATTTTGGGCTGCAAAGTACAATTTTGTACTATCACGTAGGCAATTTTGGTCCGAATAAGGGTCGAGGGCATTTTTGAAAGATTTTTTTAAATATACAGGGCATTTTGGCAATGCCCGAAAAAACGAGCATTTTAACTTTTTAAAAAAAGTTAGCGGTCATTTTTAATATTTCGTCCTATAAAAAATATATGACTTTAGTTTTATCGGTTCTCGTACAAACAAAGAATCATTGTTTTGAACAATTTTAGTTGTTTTTGTGTCTAATGTATACAGTACCTAATTAATTTAAAATACTACCGCGCGCCATTTTGTTTACAACTTGTAAGCTAATATGTATTGGTTTTCATATACATAAGATATTGATTAAGTTTTAAGTAATGTTGTTCTCTCCCAAGCAGAGATTTTTTAAGAAAATTAAATGTAACAACAAATACACTATTGGTTTATTCTTTTGCTACCGCGTACCTAAAGACAACCTCGTAAGTTACTACCAGAATAAAATACTAGTCAAGGCGACTCTCAATAGCTCCCCCTATAATTTTTGGCTATAGGTAGAATTTCGCCCTGACTGCCTGAACGCACTTGTTATGAATTTCGTAATTTGTTTGTTTTTTAATCTTTTTTTGATAGGCAAAGGAAAATTATTAAAAATGGAGCAGATCCAAAAAAATTTTATAGCCAAAGCAAATAGAATTCCTGAGTCTTCAGATTTCCAATATCACAAAGAACCATACTTGTTTCCACACCTTCGACCATTTTTTTCGTGGATAAAGATTAGTGATTTGAAGAAATTTTTTCCACAAATCCTTCTGAAGTATCATTTTAATGTCAAAACATGGGCACACTTGCATCCAAATTGACCTCCCAAGCATCGTGTACTAATGGATCATGAACTGCACTTAGTAATTAGTATCTATACATTAAGAACCGAAAATAATACCATAAGAAGTACTGATAATCATTATTGACAACGATAGTGAATGCTTCAATTTATGGCAGGAGAGGCTTAAAAGTAACTGTTATGGGAGATAAATCTACACTGCCAAATTCAGTAGCATCTCTGGCTACTTCCGCGGAGGTGATCACCAAGGATAATAAGGGAATGCACCTTGTAATCGGATTAAACTACGGCGGCCGGTATGACATTATTCAGGCTAGTAAGAAAATCGCGACCAAAGTAAGAGATGGGGTTTTGGATGTCGAGGACGTCAATGACACCCTTTTTGATCAACATCTGGAAACAGGGGAGCTCAAGTTTCCCCACCCCGACATGATCATTAGAACAAGTGGTGAATTAAGAATTAGTAATTTCATGTTGTGGCAGGCGGCATACTCAGAATTGTTGTTCGTGAAAAAGCTGTTTCCAGACTTTGAAGAGGCGGATTTGGTCGAGGAATTGAAGGAGTTTCAAAAGAGGAAAAGGCGTTATGGTGGATAAGGGCCTCACTCACTACTATGCTACATCACCCGGACGACACCCCTCCCCCCTCAATACATGTCATGGATACTATCACCCCAAGATCATATACATATGACAGCACATGCACTAAAGTTTAGTTAAGTTTCCTCAGGATCGTGTCTAGTACTTTCCATCCTATTTTGATTTGGATCACTACGCGCGTTACTTGGGCTTTACTTTGGGCAAGTAACGCGCGTAGTGATCAGAAAAACTCCTCGTGTCTAGTATCAGTTGCGTGTATTGCTTATTAATATATTATATACGAAATCTTATATATATAATCTCAAATAGGGTTTTTGGCACAATACCCCCCTGTAATATAGGAAAGAGGCGCATTACCCCCCTGTAAAAAAAGAAAGGGCATATTACCCCCCTGTGATATACGAAATAGGCGCATTACCCCCCTGTAAAAAATAAATAGGCAAATTACCCCCCTGTAATATATGAAATAGGTACATTACCCCCCTATAATTTTTAAAAAGTTGCACATTATCCCCTTAGTACGCGTGTATAAAAAGGAGGTATTTTGCACCGTATGAAAATACACAAGGGGGTAATGTGCCTATTAAACATAACACAGGGGGGTAATCTGCCTATTTTATTATTACAAGGGGGTAATATGCCTATTTCGTATATCACAGGGGGGTAATATGCCCTTTCTTTTTTTACAGGGGGGTAATACGCCTATTTCTCATATTACAGGGGGGTATTATGCCAAAAACTCTCTCAAATATAAAGTACAATCTCGCAGTTGTTGTTAAGTTATATAACATATCATCCGTGAATGTAGAAATCACACATGCATATAATAGAAATTTAAAGCTACAACAAATGCTGCAACAAATGTTGTGAATTAAAAAAAAAAAAAAAAATCAGTTGGCTTCAACGATTAGAGTCATTTACATGCTTAATAAGGCGTCCATCATGCTTAATAAGGCGCAACTTGCAAGAATATATATACTTTGTAGAAATATTAGTTGTTACGTACTATGTATCAGTTGCCTGTATTGCTTATTAATATATTATATACGAAATCTTATATATATATATATATATATATAATCTCAAATATAAAGTACAATCTCGCAGTTGTTGTTAAGTTATATAACATATCATCTGTGAATGTAGGAGCACGTTTGGTTACAAACCCACTGTTGAATTCATTTAATTTTGTGTGCTACTATATTTCTGATGATTAGGTGTGATTAACATAGCTTTGGTTGTTGATACAACCCACAAAAATTCACTGTATATGCAACGCCTTATATAGCTTTGGTTTGCCATCTTACAACCCATTATAACACATCTTGTGCTGGAGTGACAATTTTATCCCTTAACTTATTGGGACCCATCTATTAGTCAAATATCACTCAAATTTCTCTTCAAAGTTCTAACAATTAATTCAATTTTGACGGGCAAACTATACTGAGTTCAAACTATACTGAGTTCTGAAATTTCGCTCGACATTAACGGAAACACAACCAAGGTACGCGATTGTCGATTCTCACCCCTTAACCTTGGCAATTTTCTTATTTGAGGTATGCTTTTTTAAGTGCATTACATAGTTTTGGTGATGTTAGTTAGGGTTTACTGTTCAGATTTCGTCGGTTGTAATTATGGAATATCCATGGCGCGAATCAGTTGCTCCGTTTGACAGTGGTATTTGACCGTAGCAGGTTGTATAATTTGCCTTATTTGCTAGTTAATTATCAAATTACATAAGGTCAATTGTGGTGATTTTACTCAAGTTGTTTTATTTGAAGAATTAAATTAGGGTTCTTGTTACGTTTTGATCGATGTTTAGATGTATATATTGTAATAGATGTATGAATCTTCCGAATTACAGTACACATTAACACGTTATTTTTGTTTGAATAAATGGGTATAATAAAGTGGTTAGTTAATGAAGGGGCTGCTTTTACATTGTTTGCTTCATGTCTGTGCTACACAACTGTTGGAATTTTCATCATATGATTTGATGCTTTCAAATGTTTTTTTACTGCATTGAAGTATTGGAAATTCACGAGTAATAATATCATTGTCAGAAATGATAATTTGGCGATCAATGCCATCCGAATCTATCCATCGCGTGTGGACGCAGGAAGAGGAACTTGCACTAATCGCAACCATGACAACATGCATAGCAGAGGGCTGGAAGACGAGCACCGGATGGTGTCCTGGTTTCTATAATTTTATATTCCAAAATCTCGCTCATCAGTTTCCTCAAGCAAACTTTGAGTCTGTTGAAGTAATATTTAGGAAAATTTCCCGATGGAAACACACTTACATACTTTTACAGTCCTACAACAACAACCATGGTTTTGAGGGGTTGAGTGAAGCAACCAATACCATACAAATAATTGATGGAGAGTCATGGCAGGAGTACATCTCCGTAAGTTGTTTGTGTATAGGTCTATATTGAATGTTTAATACACAATTCTACTATATCTACCTAAAGGTTTTTCTTTTGTAGATTGTGCTTGTTATAGCATCCATGCGTCACAAGTCGTACCCTTACTACGATGATTGGGCTGCTCTTTTTGCTTAGTGGATTTCAACACATCCTACACCTTCTCTCAATAAGGTAATATATGGACTTGTGTTGGTTTCATATTTACCTTTGTTTTGTTATAACCATATCAATTGGTGTAAACCTTATTCTGATTGATCTGAATAAGCATAGGGCATGTCTAAAAAATATGAAATTTACATATTATTAACAACTAAACGCATGATATTGTCTCAACATGTTTATCGATTACATAATTTATAGTGCTTATATGAAATACTAAACTTGGAGACAAAGGAAATTTACTTATATATCATGGTGGCTATTGTTATTATCCATGCACCAGCCAATACAACCCACATCATCTGCACTTTCTTACGTTCCACCATCAATTCATGTTTAAGAATATTGTTGTGGTTTTTAATTCTCTTTGCCAATTCGATATCCTCGCTTGATGGCCGCAAATCATTGTTGCTCTCGGAATTCCCAGTTGATGCCTCCTCTTGATATTTGTTAGTTTTACGTAGTAGTCCAGGAATAATTCGTTTAGCACGTGCGCACATCTGGCCGTCGTACCACTCCTTAGCGCCGCATCCATTTATCTAAGAAGACATTAGATAATAGTTAGGATCATTAATTAGGTGGTAATATAATTACCCCGTAAAATTTACACTTGTGATATCTTCTTCCTGGATCGTCTTCCCCCCAATGAGTCTTTAACACCATTTCCTCACCACAAAAACAATTCTTTATTGTAATGTCTTCACCATAAAGCCTGTAAGTCATTCGAGTTGGTGGTGAAGTGTAGTTGGTTTGGGACATTGTTTGCTTGAGTTTGGAATTTAACCACTCTTTTTTGGTGGGTGATAGATAGTGTAGTATTTGAGTGTGATAGGTATGGCCAATTTTATCCCAAACAAAACATGTAAACAGAAACAATATTTGGTTAGGTGTGCATTTATTATTGAGTAGTTGTTGGTATATGTGATTGGTATTATATTGGTAGGTTATTCATTGTACTTAAGCAGAGTGTGGGGTGCTCTGATTTTTCCTCCATCAAGTTGTGCAATTATTTTTGTTGATCAACTATTTGAGGGTTGACTGTTTTAATAATGCCTCTATCTATTATTGTCAGGGCTCAATGGAAGCTTGAACAAGTTGTGTCTCTTTGCAAGTAGTCCTATCCAATCAGAAATATCAGTTTGAGTTGATCCTTCATTTTACTATACAAGGCTCCACAACATGTCAGTAGGCATGTGATTTCCTTGTAAAGGACAATATTATGTATGCATTTTCAACTTTACTATTATATGAAAGACTTTTTGCATGGGATCCAATGCACCAATTTGCAATGAATGATATTTTTGCCAAGCTTGTAACGCAATAAGACGAAATACCTCCAATTATTTATCCAACTACATGCAAGTACCTGATTTATTTCATTTGGAGCTTTGTGGACAAAGATGTTATGGATATTTTCTCAAGGATAATTTTGACCAACGCTCCTATTATAAATACTTGGCCAAATCTTTTGTGTCAAACGGAAATAAGAAAAATATGAACGAAAGAAAACCAAAATTGCATTAATCATTTCATAGCGCTATGGCAGCACCACAGATTCCATCTCAAAGCGATTTGTTCTACCCTGGTTATTGGACAGACCCGGGAGGCCGCCGTGGGCCGCAAATGCAGGTCCGACCCTTGTTGCACCAAGTGCGGCAGAACCCGAGACTGGGGGCCCGCCTATCGAGAACCACGCAACTGACATTCCAATGACCGAAGCGCCAAATGCGGATTTTCCCGGCCAGGAGGAGATAATGCCCACGGGACGGAATGTCGTTCCCCCCGCCGCCATAACCCCGGAGATGCTAGCGCAAATCAACGCCTCTGTAAAGGCAGCGCTTGACACTACACTGGAGGCTTTGCTTCCACGACTCGCGGAACAGAGGACGAAGGACGTTCAGGCGAGGCCCCACGGATCCAGAGCGGGCGAGAGAAGGGCAAGGCAAGAATATGATGAAGAGGAGCATACAGAGGACTCATTTAGAGAGATATCGCATGCTGCTTATGACAGGGTGGAGAGACGGGACTCAGGGACCCTATATCGAGAGATAGCAAGGAAGATGGAACGGTTGGACCGTGAGAGGGCA
Source organism: Linaria vulgaris (assembly GCA_948329865.1). NCBI lineage: Eukaryota > Viridiplantae > Streptophyta > Magnoliopsida > Lamiales > Plantaginaceae > Linaria > Linaria vulgaris. The sequence goes on along the minus strand of OX415251.1, from coordinate 48,749,166 downwards.
GAAGTAGTCCGGAGCATGGAACGCAGTCGCGACCGCGCCGAGGTTGCGTTTTCAAAGAATGAGGATGCAGAGATACTGCGAGTGATCTCAAGAAGGATGGAACAGCTAGACCGCGAAAGGGCGAAATTGTCGAGAAAGCTGACTTAGAGTAAGGGGAAGGGTCGCGGTAAGACCCCTTTTCGGATGAGATAGAGGCCGAGGTATTGCACAGATGGGACAAGATCCCAGTGATAAAGCCATACGACGGAAGAGGTGATCCGATGGATCATCTCCATCAGGTCGATAGCATTCTGAACTTGCACAACTACTCGAGGAACATAGAGGTAAAGATCATGTCCACCACTTTGACGGGCGCTGCACTGGACTGGTTCGCTCGGCTGGAGGCCAGATCCATAACGGATTATGAGCAGTTGAGGGAGAAATTTGAGAATCAAATCTCTAGCCTAAAGAGGATGAAGACCAACCGATCAGGTCATGATGATGCTGTTTAAGGGTACGACCCATCGTAGGTTCGCCGGGGAGCTAATCAAATTGACTGAGCCCACCATAGCACAGATCAACGTGCTTGCAAATCAAATGGTCTACGAGGACGAAATGATGGCAACACGTCAGGTTTCGCTTCCCAGTAGGAACGCAGACAGAGAGCGCGATAGGGAAAGGCCCCCACGGACTTACACCCCGTTAAACAGAGGTATTCTGGAGGTGATGGCAGTGGCGAACAAAAACAGATGGTTGACGGAGCCTAGGCCGTTGAATAAGACTCCCGGGATGAAGTCATCCGGCAAATACTGCGCGTACCACCGTCAACCTGGACATAGGACGGAAGACTGCACCACCGTCAACCAGGGAGGATGCTAGAGGAGTAGAGCATTCCTCGCCCCCTATAAGAGACTACTCACCCAAGAGAGGAAAGCAGAAAATGATTGAGGCGTCCGAGGAACGAGGTAGGGCCATTGTGAATGCCCCGACCAGAGGCGTTATAAATGTAATCACCGGAGAAGGCATGGGAACTGACATGGCTCACGGCCGAGAAGCCATAACAAGAAGACTCCACGGTGGAGCCTATGTTGGGTACACCAACGCAATCATGTCGGAAGCATACTTGGAGCAGGAGATCTTTTTCACTAGCAAAGACTTAGAGCAGCTTAGCCCATTGGCCTTGGCCGCAGGGAAATTAGATTGCCCACTGGTTATCACGATCAATGTGGATGGATATTAGGTGCATAAGGTGTTGGTGGATAACGGTAGTTCCGCAAACCTGATATTCTCAAAAGCCTACGAGCAGATGGGGATAGCCCCGGACCGACTGAAGTCGATATCCACCCCGTTGACCGGGTTTGGTGGAGCAGAGGTAGTGCCGCTTGGACAAGTCACATTTCCCACCATGTTTGGGAGGAGCCCACACACTCGGATCACACCGATAAAATACGCAATTGTCAACACCCCATTTCCCTACCACGCTATCATTGGCCGACCGGCGGTCAACCAGATCAGGGATGTGGTCTCTACTTATTATCAGAAGGTTAAGTTCCCAACGCCTCAAGGAGTCGGTGAGATAATAGGTGACCAGGTACAGGGGTGGATGTGTTACGTGGACTCGCTGAGGCATCCAAGAATCAGAAGAAGGCAGGAGATACAAGTCCCACACCAAGAATACCTTCCGCGCACGGAGTGATCGCCATCAGGAGCAAACAGAACAATATTTTAAATTCCTGCACTTTATAAATTATGTTCGAACATTTGAAACATTGCTCCATCGTGGGTTGGTCTGTAACTTAAAACAGGGGGAACTACGCCGGTCTAATTCCCCACTCAACGGGATACGTAGGCGGGTTAGGTTTACCTAGCCCTCGACCGTTATCTCTTATTTAGCCCCTTTGTGGGTCGGCATGTAACTTAAAATAGGGGGAACTACGCCGATCTGATTCCCCACTCAACGGGATACGTAGGCGGATTAGGTTTACCTAGCCCTCGACCGTTATCTCTTATTTAGCCCCTTCGTGGGTCGGCATCTAACTTAAAACAGGGGGAACTACGCCGGTCTGATTCCCCATGCAACGAGATACGTAGGCGGGCTGGGTTTACCTGGCCTTCGACCGTTATCCTTTATTACCTTTTTATTTGTTGATTGGCGCAATCTCATATTTCATGTAGGGATATGTCCTAAGTGGACATTATAGCAGTGCAGAAAATGGCACAAAGAATTGGGGAAGGTTCCCCTAGATATATGTTTAGCACACCCCCCTCTTACAGGTACATGGGCAAAAGGATCGCCCATTACTATATCCGAAAAGGACATAGAGTATATTTAAAGGGTGATTCAGGGGGCATTGCCCCAGACTATTCAATATTTCATATTCAAACAGGTACAACAGGTACAAACAGGTGCAACAGGCGCGATAGAGCACAACGAAAACACTGTCTTTCGTATGAACTGATATTTCCACCTTGTGGGAACATTCCGCAGATAACACAGGCACATCATTTTGCGCTTCCGTATTAGCGTTTACATCGAAATTTTTTCTTGTCTATGCTGTTTTACAGGGCTCAATGACCTACATATTCAATGACGACACAGTCACCGAGTGACATAGTCAAAAAGACAACGATAAGGCCGGCCTACGCCATAAAATATCCCATGTGATAATGGGGTCGATCAAAGACAATTCCACGGTAGAGGGACCCATGTGATAACGGGACGCATCCCTACCCATAAAAATATCCCATGTAATAACAGGGTCGATCAAAAACAATTCAACGGTAGAGGGACCCCTGTGATAATGGGACGCATCCCTACCCACAAAAATATCCCCTGTGATAACGGGGTCGATTAAAGAAAAAATCCCCTGTGATAACGGGGTCGATTAAAGAAAAAATTCCCTGTGATAACGGGGCCAATCCAAGAAAAATCTCATGTGATAACGGGGTCGATTTTACGTTAGGTGAAGAGCCTATTGGGTGAAAATCCCATAAATCAAGCTAGTTGAAGAGCCTATTGGGTGGAAATCCCATAAAATTACGTTAGGTGAAGAGCCTATTGGGTGAAAATCCCATAAATCAAGCTAGGTGAAGAGCCTATTGAGTGGAAATCCCATAAAACTACGTTAGGTGAAGAGCCTATTGGGTGAAAATCCCATAAATCAAGCTAGGTGAAGAGACTATTGGGTGGAAATCCCATAAAATTACGTTAGGTGAAGAGCCTATTGGGTGAAAATCCCATAAATCAAGCTAGGTGAAGAGCCTATTGGGTGGAAATCCCATAAAACTACGTTAGGTGAAGAGCATATTGGGTGAAAATCCCATAAATCAAGCTAGGTGAAGAGCATATTGGGTGGAAATCCCATAAAATTACGTTAGGTGAAGAGCCTATTGGGTGAAAATCCCATAAATCAAGGTAGGTGAAGAGCCTATTGGGTGAAAATCCCATAAAATTACGTTAGCTGAAGAGCCTATTGGGTGAAGATTCCACAAAGCAAACTAGTTGAAGAGGCAAGTTCTATGGGCCCCTAACCACAAGAAGAATATCCCCGGTAATAATGCGTTCAATCCTAAACGCAGGAGCAGTGACAGCTTACCCATGCTTCTATCAACACCAAGGAAATTCTAATCAGTCCTTGATTGAGAACAGACAGATTAAACAGATCTCATCAAATACGAGAACGAATGACTGCACTTCAGACATCAGAATACTGCATATTCTATCATCGTGAGGATAAAAGAAATCGACAAGTTATCAGACAACAAGGCCACGAAGAGTCACATACTATGAAGACAATAGAGAAATAAATATTCAGTTACAGAACCACGAATTCGAGATAGTCCGAAAAGGGAAATTCAAATTAAAATAAAAGCGGGAAACAGCTACTCCCCCGAGGACCCTTCTGTCTTTTTCTCCACGACCTCGGAAAATATGTCAGGGTCGGCCGGACTCTCTTCCACCTCATCTAGGCTGCCGATTGGGAGATCATTATGATCATACTTCGGGTTCAGCCCACTCAACTCGAGGGAGTCCTTGAAACCGTCTTTTCTCAACACTTGCCCTACGCAAGCATGAAAGGATGCATCTCGAACCTTCAAAATTAAATTTCGAAAGCTCGAGCTTTCCATAAACTTCTCCGCCCCAACCCGGAGAAGATCAGGACGACGTTCCTACAGATTAAACTCTATTAAAAACAAGAGGACAAAAAATAGAAACAGATATCGCACACAAGATACATACCAAGTCTAACGGAGCTAAATTGGCAGTGGAGAGCTCCAATGAGAGACGTTCATTAGCAGCCCTCACCGCTGCCACCTCAGCCTTCAGTGTTTCCAGCTCTTTATTGGCCACAAATTCACGCGCCTTTCCTTGATCGAGCTCAATCACTAATGTTTTGAGGTTGCCCTTCAACAAATCATACTCCTCCCGGAGCGTACGACATGTCTTCAATGCATCCACTTTTTCAGCCTCTAACCTCTCCAACACCATGTGGTTGAACTCCCACATCTTCAAGATATCAGCGTCGAGCTCGGCAGCAACAGCGTCAGGATCACCCTTGCACTCGCGAATGGTCTTCAGACACGAGACCGCCAGCTTGGTCGTCTGCACAATACAATACATAACATTATGTTAAACATTCAAATGAAAACAATCAAGGACGTGCTTAGGCACGTACACTTTGGAACAGGTGAGTGTTGCGACGTATGTTCTGGGCCTGCTCAAATTTTGAAAGCACCCGCACATTCGCAGGCGGAGGAAAGGCCCGCATCATGCCCCGCACAGCGTCTGGTTTAGGAAATTCTACTAATTTGGAGGGTTTTACCGCATCCACCTTCCGAGGGCCCGAGCTCGAAGACGAGTGCATACGGTGGACAGTCCCCTCACGAGACCTTTAATTACCTGATATCATAGTCAGGTCAACGGCATGTTTCTTAACCGGAATCCCCGAAAAAATAGGGGCAAAGCCCCCCAATGTCGAGGGCTCCCGCAGCGGCACCTTACCCTTGTCGGGCGTACGTGAAACGGTCGCTTTTCCCTTAATAGGGCTCGAGCGTAAAGAACCCGACCCCGCTGTAGAAGGCGCATCCACAAAATCACCCAAGTTGACATGGGTATTCGATTCCGAACCTCCAACGCCCAGGCTCAAATGAACGTCGGCCAACGATTCAGAACTTGGAGCCCCGTCAGGTTCAGGGACCACACCCTCTTGTTTCGAGGTCAACACTTCCAAGAGGCTGGCCGCACCATCCGGGCCTCCCACCACGTCAAGGATGTCCTGGCTAAGGGACATAACCATTGTAGGAACATTGTTAAAACGTTCTTCATTAACACATTCAGGCACTACAGTGCTAGGGGGAGGTCGCTCGATTCCCGAAGCCTCTGCCGAAAACTCAACGGCTGCATTATTCAGGTCAAAGCTAGACGCATACCTTATTTCAGGCGCCACCGCGGTGGCCGCCGTTTCTGCAGCTTTCTGAGCTTCACGATCGGCTTGAAGTTTCAGCATCAATTGTCTGAACCCCATTCTAACGAAGTATCTCAGAAAAAGGTAATCTACCTGCAGAATAATCAAACTATCAGCATGACAAAATAAATAATAAATAATTCAAGTATCACGGCGAGGTCGAAAACACAAGTCGAGGATCATATCGAATATGATTACCGATATACTTACCGATGTGGTTACGCTAAACGACAGAGAAAACGTAGAAAACTATGAACTTCAGAGTCTCTTACAAGCCCTACTTATAGACGGAAGCCTCAACTACATCGAAATATACTTTCGATATCATATCGAATATGCAATTCGACATAATGTCAAACATGAAAACCGACCTCTTACCCTACTACGCGAAGAGCCGCGAGAATATAACAACAGCCCCGGCAACCCCATCACAACTTTCAAGGACCCAAATACCAAGGGAAATAGAATTCAAACGAGGACCTCAAACTCGGCGTTCATCACAAGTGCACTCCCCACAAATTTGATCTCCGTCATTTGAACTGGCGGGACGAAGGGTACAGGTAACCCAGAAATTTTAAATTAAATTTGCGAATCCTTATCTTAAGATAAGAATTCCCAAATTGGGGGACTACATGATATGGGCATTTCCCGCCTATTGGACCAGGCCCAAACCAGGCTCATTTTGGAGCATATCGGGTATAACTTTTGATGTCATATCGGTAATCATCACCGATATGGTACTGTGGTCCCCGGATGACGAGGTCTATAAATACGCGGTGCCCGGATCCCAAAACAAGTAATTTATTATCCCTCAGCTATTGCTCGCCATATCGAAATACATCACCGATGTTACTTTCGATATCTAATTCGATATAGTGACTACATCACACGCTTGTGACACGTCATACCACCTCATCATCGATGTTACTTTCTATATCTTGTTCGATATAGTGACTACAGCATACGCATGTGACACGTCATACCATCTCATCACCGATCTCACATCGGGGGTAATCCTCGACGTCACATCGAAGGCCATCATCGACGTCCTTTCGATCTATTTACCGATATTCCGCTCTCATCCAAGCATCGAGGCGAAGATCCGATGTGTTCTGGACCAAGCCTACACGAGACTCGTAGTGTAGGTCTGATTTGAGATAGGCTCGTTATATTGCTGGACCACTCACTTGTAACCGAGACTCGCATATATATATAAAATGATCTTTTTGTCAAATCAAAAACTAAAGGATCAGTACTACACGTTTGAGGAATTAATCCAAATGCCATAAATTACATACGACGAAGTAAACAATGTCTTACACACTTCCGAATCAATTTGGGCACTCATGTGCATGGTAAATCATGTTCCCTTTTTACAGTTATTAATAACACTAACAATTGACTAACAAACCATTTTTGATATTTTTACCCCATTACAGAGGAAAGAACTCGTGATAGCCTATCGTCTAAAAGGTGACCCCTGTTGGGAATATCTCAAAAGGATATTCGGTGAGCGTGAAGATACACCCACACCCATATCTGAGGTGGGAACCGTGTATATCTCATCCGACACCGAACCTTCAAGAGGTAACTCTTATTATATATGATACTTATGTAGTCAAAACATTTAATATATGCAATTTAGCATAAATCAACTAATGGTCATTTTTTAGATGAACAGTCTGCCCGTCGTAGTAGAGTTCGAGCTAGAATGAACCAACCAAATAATACGCGCACTTTTGCGCAAACCACTGGTCGGTCTAACGTTGCAACCTCTTCTAGAAGGCATATACCAGATTTGTTTTATAATGCGGATGACGAACCAAGCTTCGAAACATCCACTTCAGGGCGTGGTGCATCACCGGAAATCTAAGCACTTAAATGGTGTTACAAATGAACGTTTCGTACTATTCCAAGTTGTATTCCTTAATAAGAGTTTGTTTCATGTTCAATAAATACGAATATTATATTATATATAGATTTGCAATTTTATAATATTTAAGTTTTGCTCTATTCGTAATTGTAATACTTTTCTTGACTCTCGTGGCATAATAAAATTGAAAATATTCTATAACAATTACGAAATGTTATATTATGGAGTTTTTTCCTAGATACTCTCCAATTTCTATTTTGCCTATTCCTCTATAATGATCAAATAAATCAACAAGTGAAGTAGATATCATTTCACGAGAGTGAGTCCCACCTCACTATTGCAATAAATTCATATTATATTAAATTATTGCTATGCAATTCAAAGGACTATCATCACTTAGTTCCCTATAAACAAAGTCTCTACCATGCAATGGCTATGTATCCTAAATAAATTATTAAACCCTAAATACATAATTGTTGTCATACTAGGCTAATGGCCACCGGATGAGGATACGCATTTTGGGATGGTGAACACGATAAAATATTCATACGAGAGCTTTTGTATTGTAGAAAATTCATCCCACTACACGAAGAGAAAGTAGTTGTACCAATTCTTAACACAATCCGTAGGGTGATGTCCGAATCGTTGGACCGTCATTTTAACTTAGCGGCCTTAAAAGAACGTTTTGCCTCGTTTAAGGGAAGGTATGAATTATTTGGATATGTCATAGGGTTCCCTTACGTGCAATTTGACAAGGCATCTAACGTAATCACTATGCCACCTTATATGGAAATGTCAATTCGTCATGTAAGTTACGAAGTTATTTGTTTTAATTCATTTCCATCTGAATAATTTAGAATACTATCTTAAAGTAAATCTAAAACTATATATGATATTGAAGAATATCTCTTTTTTAAGTCCTTTTTTTTGTGCAGATGAAACCGGAGTCATGTAGATACCTTAGGGAAGGAGAAGCTCTTTGGGAAGAATTGAAATTCTTATTTGATGTCCCAACGCCATTTGTGCCTGATGAACGAGTTCTACACCCATGTATGCGTGACTCGATGATGGACATCGATATGATACCGATTACCGCTTTCGAAAACGACGGTGATTATCGTAGGGCCAAGATTTATTGTAAGATTTATAACGAGTATTATCGCGTTAGTCCCTAAGATGTTACAAAGGGGCATATAATTAGGTTTTCACCACCCAAGCTTATGTATTCCATTGTCGAATAAATGTTGCAGATGGTTTTCTTACGTGTCCTATGTATGCGGTTATCTTAATAAAAAGCCTTGCCAAATATCAATCTTCATTATGTATTTACTTTCCACTCACACAAAAAACGTCATTAAAGGCAAATCTACTACACATATTTACTAAACACATATATTTATTAGGATACGTTACCAATGCATGGCAGGGGCTAAATAAGCGGGGATTGATTTGAACAATTGACATACCAACATCAATTGAGTTGTCAAAATAATTAACCTCACTGGATATTGTGTGGGCCACTAGCAAGAAACCCCCCTGTGTTATGGAAAAGAGGCAAGAAACCCCCCTATGAAAACAAAATAGGCAAAAACACCCCATGTGTTAAACAAATCATAGCACACTGCCCCCCTTCTCTTTCTTTATACGTATTTTCTTTATTTATACGTATTTTCACCAGAAATGACTCATTTACCCCCAAATTAAAAAATAGTCATTTCTTCTCCCACCATTTTCCCATTTTATATTTATGCTTAATTATTTTAAAAAAAATATATTGGATTCTTGAACGCATCTAATTATGTTACTGTAAATTTTAAAATTGACTTATTCTAATATTTAAATGAACTTATATTTTCGTAATATTTATTAAAATATATAAGTACTTTAATAAATTAATATAATTAAATGAAAATTTATTTTTTTAATTAGTGAAATCCAAAAAAAAGTGAAAAATGTCATCTTTCCCAAAAATAATTTTTTGCAAAATTATTGGCCATAAATAATAATTTTCTCCTTTTTTAACACCAGAAATAATTTTATGTAAAATTTTGTTATATTTCATGTGATGAACTTCTATGAGTTTTCTAAATTTGTACTACTTTAATTGTACGTACAAGTCCAAAAGAAAATTTACATTTCAAAATATTTTAGAAGAGATACATTTCAAAATAAGAGTTTTACTGACAATTTTTAACAATACCAAAAAATTACAGCAAAAAATGTAGGCAAAAGTGCATAAGTTTTTTGAAGATGGATAATTTGCAATTATGTCGAAATTATATGGACTTATTTGAAGTTTTTAATTTTTAGAGGTTATTCAGATAGTTTTCTAAATTATTGGCATTATTTGTCTATTATCATAATATGAGGGATTGTTTTGTTGCTTCTTTTCATTTCACATGGGGGTTTTTTGCCCGTTTCAAATAACACAGGGGGGCTTTCTACCAAAAACCCAAGTTATTTTATAAGAGAATATAAATTCCCACTCTCACTTCTTGGCAAGTGTATCACACTCTCGTACAAAAGGGGGTTATTTGCTACGTATTTCAATACACAGGGGGGTTTTCTGCTTCTTTTTATTTCACAGGGGGGTTTCTTGCCTGTTTCGAACAACACAGGGGGGCTTTCTGCCAAAAACCCTATTGTGTATCTACCTTATTCAACTTGTCTAAAAACTTACTATAAATTAGAGTTCCCCACAAGTAAACAATTAACACAAAGCAAAGCAATTCATATTTTTCCTCAAGGGCAAACGATATCACTCATTATATATTATTCTGTCTGGCTAATTCATCTGAAGAAGATATCATCCTCCACACTGGAGAAGGCCGCATTCGTTAGGGCAAAAGATATCTTGAATCATTTGTCGATGAGTTGGTTGAAGCGAGATGCTACGTCGAAATAACTGACAACCTCATAATTCCCAATGTATTAGACGTTGTTACTACCGTCATGAATTACACGTACAAGTGTCCTTACACCAAGGAGTTTTTTCGTCACCATTACGAACTCCTACATGATCGATTCAAGATGTTTAAGTTTGTCGTTGGATTCCCTACTGTCGATTGGGACCGTCAAACGAACGCTATGACGATTCCTTCAATGGTTATGGTGGCGATGAAACACGTAAGTCCCCTAACATAAATTGTGATCTCTTTTTAAATAAAATGTTCTTTTACATTACTTTATTTCCATTGAATTAATTTTCTAAGAAATATGTTATTTTAAAGTAATTATTTTTGAAATTATTAAATATATTTATTTCCCACGTATAGGGAGTACCGGAGTCGGAATGATATTTTTACGAGGGTGAGCCGCTTTGGTACAAATTGTCGTTCGTCTTTGAAAGGCCGGAGTTATGGGAGCATGATCCGCGTTTCATTCTTCCCACTAGAGAGGATGGGTTATTCGAAGTCCCAAACTCGTTTCCGGTATGTGATGTCCCTTTTGTCGAAAGAGTACGTAATAAGGAGTACAAGCGGATATTCAACGAGATGTGGGCAATCAAGCGACGTAATGCATGATAGTCGACTTCTAGTGGTTGTTATTCATACTTGCTATGTTCTTAGTATATGTTTATCTGTTGTTTTACATTTCCAAGTGGTTCCATTCTCCTGGTAGTTTTGAAGTTCCTAGTATGCGGTTACTAACGTGTGTTTTTTCCCTTTTGTTACCACGTTGTATTGCCTAGTTTGTCGAGAATGGATAGTCATCCACGGCTATAAAGGGGCATAAAATTTGTTAACCGATTATTAAGTTAGCTTCTATTTTGCTTGTACTGATCTTATGCAAATTGAATTAAATGATTATCACTTTAGTTTCAAATGAATTCGAGTTGGCTATAATGACGAGCCCATGTCCCCATAAGTCTTCAAAAAATAAATAATAATGACAAAATAGTGTCAATAATTTCAGTACATCTTAAAAAAGAGTCATCAAAATCTACTTTGCAAAAATTGGTATTTGATAAATGAAATACCAATTTGTCCTGTATTGAATTAAACAATTTTAATCGACATAAAAATATTCGAACTTTCAATAGAACATGTCAAAAATTACAACATTATTAAAAGGGATAAAAGCATCAAGCCATCTGAACTATATATGTTTTTGCGACTTGCCCCTTAAACAAAATTAATATGCGTTTTCCCCCTTAAACTATGCACGTCGGTTCGATTTGCCCCCTGGCCGGGTTTTCGGCTATTGTTGGACGGAATATTCCCTGTTCAAGATGTTTTTTCGCCTACTTTTTGTCATAAACTACCAAAATACATCTAGTACAACGAATATGAGTCGTGTAGAGGGGATATTCCATCCAAAAATGGCCGAAATATACTGAAGGGGCAAATCGCATTTTAGCCAGAATATGCCCCGTTCGAGG